>OFHU01000309.1:0-600000 GCA_900245905.1 Lacerta viridis | reverse complement strand
AAGATTCCCCGGGCTTTGAAAGTCTGATTAGGAGAAATGCATTTAGGGAGGAGAAGGTGTGGACAAGGGAGAATTCAAGAATGTTGCAGAGTAAAACTGGGGGGGGGATTTCAAGGACCCCCAAAACTAGCTTCTCTCTCCATCCTCCTTAACAGCACTTGCATGTGTGTTCATAAATCTACAATTTATCAAAGCTGTTTTCTCAGTCGAAATAAATAAATAAAAATCCGTGTGCATACACACTTCTTCAGATACCCAGAACAAACGTAGTTGGTCTCTAAGGTACTACTGGACAATATTTTTTAATTTTTTTTTATTTATTTTGACTGCGTCAGACCAACACGGCTACCTACCTGTAACTGTTTTCTCAGTGTTAGAGCTCACGGGCGGCGGAAATACGTTTATTTGCAGTGCATGTAGCGGGAAGGTTTGAATGAAGTCCTGTATTGGAACAGTTTTTAAAAACAATGGAATAAACTTGCATATGGGGGAATGTTTTAGGCCTAACCACGGTGGCCTCACCTTGATGCACAAGGGATAGATTGCTCCCCACTGGCTCTTTCACCTTCGTCCCTCTCAGAGCTGCTGCTGCTGCTGCAGCTGCTTCCCCCCCCCAACGCCCCCCCCACTCATTTTTTACCTCCATCTCCCCCATTCCTGAAGCCCCAGGGGAGGAGATGATAAGGGTGGGACTTTCTTGACCTCTTGCTCCCAGATCCCTCTTTGGGAGGAGAAAACCTGATAAGGCACAGATTAAAATAGCCCCCTTATCTCTGCTCTCCCCCCCCCCAACTGTGTGTGTTTGCAGTGGCGGGGCTCCCTCGGTCTCACCAGAACCCATTTAGTGCCTGAGAACAGAGAAGCCTTGTAAGGAGAGCTCAGCAAGGAGGGAGCTTTAAATGGGGTCTCCTGGGGTCAGGGCTGGGACAGTGGCTTGCTGGTTTTAATCTGCGTAAGTGACTTAGAGGCTGGAAAACGAGATCGGCTTCTTAACAGCAGTCTGGATGAAAGCGGGTTGCTGGGGGGGGCGGCGGGGGTGTTGCTCGCCGGCTCCAGCTGGCTTTGCAAGGGCTTCAGTCCCCAAGGGTATTTGGGGGTGTGCTTGGAGGGCAGAGGCGGAGGGGGTGGATGGCCCAGCAGAGGAAAGGACAGCCGGAGCTTGTACTCTGCAGTCAACCGTTCAGATGCCTCCCTTCTCCTTGGGCCGGAAAGCACCTTGGCTTCTGAAAGGCAAGGTGACGTAAATTCGGAGGAGAAGTTGTTGAGTGGGCAAAAGCTGGGGGTTGAGAGTGTCGCAGCAAGGCTGGGAAGCAGATTTGAGAGACGCAGAAGCAGGGAAGCAGGACCTGTGGTGATAATAATAATAATAATAATAATAATAATAATAATAATAATAATAATGTATTATTTATACCCCGCCCATCTGGCTGGGTTTCCCCAGCCACTCTGGGCGGCTTCCAACAAAATATTAAAATACAATAGTCCATCAAACATTAAAAGCTTCCCTAAACAGGGCTGCCTTCAGATGTCTTCTAAAAGTCTGGTAGTTGTTTTTCTCTTTGACATCTGGTGGGAGGGCGTTCCACAGGGCAGGTGCCACTACCGAGAAGGCCCTCTGCCTGGTTCCCTGTAACTTGGCTTCTCGCAGTGAGGGAACCGCCAGAAGGCCCTCAGCGCTGGACCTCAGTGTCTGGGCTGAACGATGGGGTGGAGACGCTCCTTCAGGTATACTGGACCAAGGCTGTTTAGGGCTTTCAAGGTCAGCACCAACACTTTGAATTGTGCTCAGAAATATACTGGGAGCCAATGTAGGTCTTTCAGGACTGGTGTTATATGGTCTCGGCAGCCGCTCCCAGTCACCAGTCTAGCTGCCACATTCTGGATTAGTTGTAGTTTCCGGGTCACCTTCAAAGGTAGCCCCACATACAGCACATTGCAGTAATCCAAGCGAGAGATAACTAGAGCATGCACCGCTCTGGCGAGACAGTCCACAGGCAGGTAAGGTCCTTGAGAAGCTGTAATGAGGCTGCTTGCCAAATGGAGCAGTGGTGAACAGTACCTGACCAGAGAAGGAGGGAAGTCACAACCCTTCACGGTCTGCAGCTTGGGCTCTGGGCAGGTGTTGCTTCTTTTGAATCCTTCTAATATGGAAAAATCCCCGCACCCAGAAAACTAGCATGTCAGGGATGAGAGCAGGAGCCCTGGAGACTTATCTGTTTATTTGTTCATTTACAAATGGGCACAGTGGAAGCAAGCATACTCCAAGCTCCAAACATACTGCCAAATGCAGCTGAAAATTCCCCAGCGTTCCCTCTGACTCTCCCTCTCTCCCCGAATTAAATGTGCTACATATTATTTTGCACCGCTTGCAGGACCGTTTCCAGCAAGGAAAACTCACGAGGTTAGTTGGACTAAACCAAAGGACTGTCCACTATCATCTGTTGTTGTAGACATCTGTCGGTCCCGAGAGACAATGGAGTGTGGCTCCAGGGGTGAAGTCAAACCCTTCCCTGGGGTGCAAGCCTGGGCAAGTGCGTAAGGGTGGGTTTAGGGGAGTGTGACCGGTTCGCCCACATGGGGCGCTGAACCGAGAGGGCGCCACAGGGGGCACCACAACAATGATGACCAATGCTGAAGGCAAGAGGTGGCCCATCTTCTCCTTCCCAGGCTGACGAGCCCCATTTGCCCCCCACCAGTGGCGGAGCTTCATGCTCCGGCACCGGGGGCAGGAAGCAGGCAGGGGCGGGGTTGGCGCATGTTCTGGGGGCGGGGCACGCCAAGATGGAACCTTATCGGGATCCCGCTGCCCAGGGCGCCCTTCCTACACCAGTGCCCCTCACTTCCCTCTACAGCACATGCGGAAACTGCCTTCTTGACTGCAGGACCCACTACTGATCTTATCCGCTCAGTCTACCAGAGCCTGTCTTCACATGCAGAGGAAGAAGAGGAGGAGGAGTAGTAGTAGTTTGGATTTGATATCCTGCTTTATCACTACCCAAAGGAGTCTCAAAGCGGCTAACATTCTCCTTTCCCTTCCTCCCCACAACAAACACTCTGTGAGGTGAGTGGGGCTGAGAGACTTCAAAGAAGTGTGACTAGCCCAAGGTCACCCAGCAGCTGCATGTGGAGGAGCGGAGACGCGAACCCGGTTCCCCAGATTACGAGTCCACCGCTCTTAACCTCTACACCACACTGGCTCTCATAGAGGGTTTGAGACCCACTGGGTCCCCTCACCCGGTTTAGAAGGCAAGTTGAAGCCGTTCCCAGAGTGTGGCTGCTGACACATACTAACAGCTTCTGGGAGCCACAGGTGAGAGCTGAGTGCAGCATTGAGGCCAAAAGTGGACTAACTACCCCAGAAGGAGCATGACGAGTCTTCCACCAGAAGCGCTATCCCTCTCCTGGCACCCCAAATACCCCATGATCATCCAGATTGATAGGAATACAGTAGTATAAGGCAGCCTTCCCCAGCAACGCTCATGCTGGAATCTGCTTGCAAGGCTTCCCACTGGCATCTGGTTGGCTGCTGTGAGGACAGAATGCTGGACTAGATGGGCCTTTTGGCTGATCCAGCAAGCTTTTATTATGTTCTTCACCTGGCCTCCTGCAGATACCTTGTGAAGTGTAGGTGGGTTCCCACGAGGCAAGACACAGCGATAACAGCAATAACCTTTATTGAACGACATAACTGGGAAACGGGCAAAGCAGCTGCTTATATACATTTCTGAAAAACTGGACCACTCCCACTCCCAATGTGATTGGCTGTCTAAACTTCCAAGCTGCAAATCACAACTCAGAGTTCAAGGGCCAATGGCAGAGGCCCAAATCCTGAAATGTTCTGTGATTGGACATCATGTATCAAATCAGAACACAGGAGCTCAGAATCCTTAGTCCAGACCAGGGGTCAGCAACCTTTTTCAGCCATGGGCCGGTCCACTTTCCCTCAGACCATGTGGGGGGGCCATACTATATTTTGGAAAAAAAATATGAACGAATTCCTATGCCCCACAAATAACCCAGAGATGCATTTTAAATAAAAGGACACATTCTACTCATGTAAAAACACGCTGATTCCTGGACCATCCACGGGCCGGATTGGGAAGGTGATTTGGCCGGATCCGGTCCGCAGGCCTTAGGTTGCCTACCCTGGTCCAGACTCAAGTTCAGGCAAACACAGACCACAGAATACATAACACCTTGGACTTATGAGGAACGGCTTAGGGAGCTGGGTATGTTTAGCCTGGAGAAGAGAAGGTTAAGGGGTGATATGATAGCCATGTTCAAATATATCAAAGGATGTCATATAGAGGAGGGTGAAAGGTTGTTTTCTGCTGCTCCAGAGAAGCGGACACGGAGCAATGGATTCAAACTACAAGAAAGAAGATTCCACCTAAACATTAGGAAGAACTTCCTGACAGTAAGAGCTGTTCGACAGTGGAATTTGCTGCCAAGGAGTGTGGTGGAGTCTCCTTCTTTGGAGGTCTTTAAGCGGAGGCTTGACAGCCATCTGTCAGGAATGCTTTGATGGTGTTTCCTGCTTGGCAGGGGGTTGGACTGGATGGCCCTTGTGGTCTCTTCCAACTCTAGGATTCTATGATTCTATGATTCTACAACTCCCAGCAGCCCTTGGGAGGGCACATGGTTGGAGATGGCTGAACCAAACGCATCGAAGATTAAGGCTGTGCCAAGCATCCTGGGAGGAAGGAGAACTAAAGCAGTCAAATCTTAAGGGATACAGGAGAAGGTTAGAGGCCCTGTGAAAATCCCCGAGTTTCTGTTCTTTCTGCCGCCTCCACTGTGCCAGGATTAAGAGCTGAGCCCTGAGGCAGCAACTTTGTCATTTCTGCAATTCGCCAGCCAAGAAATCCAGCACGGATCAGGATATAGGTGTGTGTGTTCAGCCCTTTGGCTTTCTTCTGCCACATCTCTGGGATTAGGGATATCTACTCCTTTTTTTGTATTTTTCCATTTGTTCCACACCCAGTTCCTCTCCTTCGTTTCATCCTGAGCCCCTGAGTGCCCTGCAGGTTCCCTCTGTGTCCACCAAAACAGGCCTTTGCAGAGCTGCTTAGGAATGGAGCCAATTCACCCCAGGGCCAGGTGGTGCCTGTTAAAAATAGGCTGTGCCACATTTCCAGAGCCCGGCTCATGCACGTCCCGGAAAAAATTAGGGTCACATTCACTTCGTACATTTCAGGCACTATGATACCACTTGAAACCGCAGTGGCTTCCTGCAAAGAATTTGGAGAACTGTAGTTTGTTAATGGCAGGTAGCCGTGTTGGTCTGCCGTAGTCGAAACAAAATAAAAAAATTCCTTCCAGTAGCACCTTAGAGACCAACTAAGTTTGTTCTTGGTATGAGCTTTCGTGTGCATGCACACTTCTTCAGATACACTGAAACAGAAGTCACCAGACCCTTATATATAGTGAGAGGGTGGGGAGGGGTATTACTCAGAAGGGTGGTGGGAATGGGTGATTGGCTGATAGGTGTGGTAAACCTGTTGACGACTGTTAACGACTGCAATTGGTCTTACAGGAAAAAGCAAGGGGTGAGATGGCTAAAAATAGCTTTATCATGTATAATGAGATAAGAATCCAATGTCTCTATTCAGACCAGGTCTCTCCATGGTTTTAAGTTTGGTAATAAGTTGCAATTCAGCAACTTCTCTTTCCAGTCTATTTCTGAAATTCTTTTGTAATAAGACAAGCTACTTTGAGATCTTGTATAGAATGCCCTGGGAGATTGAAGTGTTTCTCCTGCTGGTTTCTCTGTCTTGTTAATGGCACTGAGGGTTGTTAGGAGACCTCCATTGCCCTCCCAGAGCTGCGGTTCTCGGAATAGTTTAACCATCAATCCTTCTTTCCAAGAGAACTCTGGGAATTGTAGCTCTGTCAGGCGGCTGTATTGGGTGTTGGGGAGTTATAGTACCTCTGGCAGGGGACACGTCGTGCTCCTTCTGGGGTTGTTTGTCCACCTTTGGTCCCCACCGTGCCCTCAGCTCTCGCCTGCGGCTCCTAGAAGCTATCAGCATGTGACAGCAGCCACACGCTGGGAATGGCTTTGACAGGCCAATTGAACCAGGTGAGGGTAGCTGGTGGGTCTCAAAGCCTTGGTGAGTTGGGGACTTCCCCTGCCTGCGAAGAAGGCTCTGGTGGATTGAGCGGATGAGACCAGCAGTAGGTTCAACAGTCAAGAAGGAGGAAGTGAGGGGCAGATGGGGCTCATCCAACTGGGAAGGGAGCCCATCAAGGAGAAGGAAGACTGTGATCCTAAACCCCTGCTGCCTTGCAGGATATCTTTGGGAGAAGATATCTCCTCCTCGAATTACGGTAGTCCAATCTTCTTTTAAAGCCAACTAAGTTAGGGAGATGGGTGGCGCTGTGGGTTAAACCACAGAGCCTAGGGCTTGCCGATTAGAAGGTTGGTGGTTCGAATCCCCGCAACAGGGTGAGCTCCCGTTGCTCGGTCCCAGCTCCTGCCCACCTAGCAGTTCAAAAGCACGTCAAGTGCAAGTAGATAAATAGGTACCGCTCTGGCGGGAAGGTAAATGGCGTTTCCATGCGCTGCTCTGGTTCGCCAGAAGCGGCTTAGTCATGCTGGCCACATGACCCGGAAGCTGTACGCCGGCTCCCTCGGCCAGTAAAGCAAGATGAGCGCCACAACCCCAGAGTTGTCTGCGACTGGACCTAATGGTCAGGGGTCTCTTTACCTTTACCTTAAGCTGGTGGTCCTCACTGCCTCCTGTGTAAGGGAGTTCCACAGACTTGAGTTTGCAATGCACTTTCTTTTAACTTGCCCTTCTCTCTGTCCTTCACCACATGCAGGCCACCTGGAAGAGCCCTGAGTCTTGGTGAACTGTGCTTTAACAATGAATAATCTATGTGCAGAGCTAAAAGGAAAAAGGGGGAGCCGCAGTTCCTTGCACTGGTGACCTTGTAGAATAAATTCCACTGAACAACCCTGCAGGCTCTTGGAAAAGGTTAAGGTAAGTAGAGGACCCATCATCACCCTGCTCTTCCCTTTTGGAGGGTGGTTGGAGGAGAGACTTGTCTTCCAGATCCTGGAACAATATGGGATGGCCCCTGGGGGTTTGCTCTAAGAGGGGAGCAATGAGAAGGAGTCTCCTATAAAGGCCATCTGGAGTTGGCATTAGTCAGAGTCCTCAAACAGACAACCATCTGGGCTGGAGCTCTTAGGCTGTCTGGAATGAATACTTGCCCTTTTTCATGTTTGGTTGAGGAAGTGAAGAAAAAACAAATACTAAATAGACAAGTTTTTATTTTATTTTAAGGGGAGGCACTGGTTTTGACTCTGAACTCAGCTATACCGCTACATATGAAACGTTTCCAGTGTGTTGTAAAGTGCATTATACAAATGCGACACTAGATGGCGATGGCGAGCTATGGCAAATTCAATATATTCTCCGAAACTTTTTTTTTTAAAGCATTTTCGCAACGTTTTTTATATGTGTCTAGATTCCACCTCCCTTGTACGTTCAGAGTTTGCACCGTCCCAACATGCAGACCATAGAAAAGACCTCAGGGCAAGGTGGAAAGCTGGTTCAATCCCCAGCATCTCCAACATTTCCACCTGAAATTCTGGAGAGCTGCTGCTAGTCTGTGTAGACAATACTAAGCTAGATTATTGTTATTATTATTCATTTCATTTCTATATCGCTTTATATTAGACCAAGGGTCTGCCTTGTTATGAAGCAGGATCCATGTTGTTAATGTACGATCCCCCGATGAACGTCCATCTGTGTCCCAAAACACACTTCACTTTTGCTGTCTTTGGAATAAATCTTACAGGCCATTTCTGAGCTGCGCTCATCCTGGGAGCTTCGTTTGTTGTTGGACTGGATTGGGGGGGTGGGGGTGGGCAGTGAGCAGAGGGAAATAGATGAGGCGAGGACACATCTGGTAAGCAAAAGGCTGTGCAGGAAACAGAGAGTTGGTTAGGAATGCTGATCTTTGCCAGTTATAGACTGTCTTCTGGGGTTCCCAGGAGTGCATTCCCAGCTGCCAGATGTGCAGCATCTGCCCTGGCTACATACACTCCTCACCTCCAGGAAGATCTGCTGAGTTTCCTCAAGTGGTCAAGCTGCAATGCCTGTATCCTTTCCATCAAGTCACCATCTCGCAAATTCTGTTCTGTCTCTCTTTAACTCCCATAACATTTCTTTCTCTTCTTTGAGCTTTGTTTTAGCCCATCAGAAGTAGACAAAGAAACGCTGGCAGGGTCTGATCTCGGGCAGGATCCGTTTCAAGGCCAAAGGCAGGAGAGGAACAGGTCAAGGCTGGGGAGACAGTCAAAGCATGTACCGGTATTCCCATGACCGCCTTAGAGGGCAGTGAAATTCACGGTGCAAAATTCACCGTCCCGAACCTTCCAACGTTCAGCTTCACCGGATGCCTACGAGTCCCAGTATTGTGATTTTTCTTTCTTTCTATCCACTTTCTCCTTTCCTTGGACGATTTCACAAGCTTCTATCATGTCAACTGTTACTCGCCTTTTAAAATCCCTGCCCCATCTTTCCTCTAAAGAGCTCCAGGTGGCATTCCTCCCCCCCCTCCCGTTTCATCATCGCAACAACCCTGTGAGGTAGGCACTTGGTTGTGGTCACCAAGTGAGCTTCATTGCACAAGCGGGGATTTGAACCCTGTCCTCCCGGGCCCTAGTCCAACACCCTAACCACTACGCCACACTGGAGGCAGAATATACACTGGCTTGAGGGGTGTATGTTTGCGCTACTCCTGGGAATCCTATTTCTTTTCATTCTTCCCATCCTTTTTCTCCTATCCTTTGTCTTTCTCTCTGTTCCTCTTCCATTGCCTTCCATCCCCATGTATTTCTGTAACCTAGAATTGCTCCAGGAGGACTGGAGAGGGCCGCCTGATCTCAGGCGCTTTGAGGACATCTTCTTTGCAGAGAGTGTGCCCTTCCCTCTCTGTGCCCCCTCGGAAAGTGGGCATGCAGATGGCAAGCAGCTTTGCGAACCCCCCACGTTGGAAACAGATGAGATGGAGGAGAAGAGGGGAAATGGGGCAGAGGATGCAGTGGGGAGGAGGGGACTGGTAATCTGATATTTATGATGGACTCCCACTGAACTAGGATGCTGCGCAGACAGATACTTCAGTTCAAAGCCAGCCTTCTCAGAGGCAAAAGCTTTCCTGGGGTGGGTGGGATGGAAGTAGGGGGTTCATCTGATAAGGGGGAAGGAGCCGTCCATATGTCTGAACAATTAGGGGGTCGTTAGGGGATTAGAAGTCATGTTAATAAGCCCTGGCTGTTTGGAATCAGAGGCTCAGCTGCAAAAGCTGCCGGCGGAGAGATGGTCTTGGCAAAAAAGGTCACAATTAACACAGCTCAATGCAAGTGTCTCTCATCAAGGCCATATTATAGCGGGTGCTGGGAGCCCCCCCAGAATGGCAGGGTGTATTGGGGAAACGCAATCTACATGCCTTTGTCTCTGCCTGCCTTTGGCGAGAAACAAAGCGGGCATTTGGGGTGAGGAGTGGGGGGGGGAGAGAGGATGGTTGGGTTAATTGCAAATCCAGCTGACAGCATGAATCCATTTTGGAGGGTGTTAAATCCCCTTCGAAACCTTGCAAGACCCGATCTGCGTCCCTCCTAGGAGGGCACGATTAGGAGGTTGTGCCAGAGCTCTGCATGGCTGCAGCAGCCCTGAGGGACATCTGCCAGCCAATCTGCATGGAGGGGAGGGGAGGGGAGGTGGGAAGAGCAAAGGGTCAGCAGCAAGGCATGCTGGGGAAACAGGCCTAGTGGTCATATAAACACCAGCAAGCAAGGGACGCGGGTGGTGCTGTGGTCTAAACCACTGAGCCTTGGGCTTGCCGATCGGAAGGTCGGCGGTTCGAATTCCCGTGACGGGATGAACTCCCGTTGCTCGGACCCTGCTCCTGCCCACCTAGCAGTTTGAAAACACGTCAAAGTGCAAGTAGATAAATAGGTACCGCTCTGGCGGGAAGGTAAACGGCGTTTCCGTGTGCTGCTCTGGTTCGCCAGAAGTGGCTTAGTCATGCTGGCCACATGACCCGGAAAAACTGTCTGCAGACAAACACCGGCTCCCTCGGCCAGTAAAGCGAGATGAGCGCCGCAACCCCAGAGTCGTTCGCGACTGGACTTAACTGTCAGGGGTCCCTTTACCCAGGCCCGTCTTAGAGGGATCGGCCGCCCTGGCGCAGCGATCCCTCAGCGCCCCCAGCCTGCCGCCTCTCCGCCCGCCTCCCTCCCGCGCTGGCCGCCCCTCGGGAGGGGGGTGGGCGAGCGGGGGATGAGGGGCGTGGCGTTGGAGCAGGCGCTCGCGCACGGCGGCGGGCGGGCGGGCTGCAAGCCGGCCGCCCTCGCCTCCCAGAGCCCCAGCTGGAGTGCTGGAAGGTCGCGCAAAGCCCCGCGCCGCTTCAGCGCTCCAGCTGGGGCTCCGGGAGGCGAGGGCGGGCGGCTTACAGCCCGCCCGCCGGCGCGCGAGTGCCCGCCTGCCCGTGGGGGCGGGGGCGGGTTGGGGAGGGGGAGCCCGGTATGCCGGTGAGCTCGTGGGGGCGCCCCTGGGGAGCCCGGCGCTCTGGCGCGCCGCGCCACCGGCCTCTATGGATGAGACGGCTCTGCCTTTACCTTTACCTTTAAGCTGCGGGCAAGCTGGTGCCACAATTGCCACCCAACCCTCACCCCATCTATCTTTGCTTGAGCATAGGGCAGTTGGTCAGCCAAAAGAGAGAGGATGAGGCCTCAGTCCTCTTGACTGAACTTGGTTGGTTTTTTAAGCAACTTAGTGGACTCTTATCAGCACATAAACACTCCTGTAACGGGCCTGGTGCTGAAATGCCACAATCAAAGGATCTCTTAGTGAAATATACTCAGAGAGAAGGAGTTACACCCACCATCTTGCCCCAATTACACTCATAAACTTGGCTGGACCTAGACACGTCAAAGAAGCGATTCGGTTAAACGCGTTGTAAACTCATACAGGGAAATCCAGTAGGGAAAGGCGAGACTCCACAGCACCACCTGGTGTCACATATAAACACATATAAAACGCTTTTTCTTTACCAATGTAGCTGAGTCCTTTGACCGGGCCCTTGTGCAGCTGTTATTTAAAGTTAAAATCAAAAGATTCATGCAGCTCCCAGTGCTTCATTTAGCATTTCATAAAGTTTGGCCCCTACATTTAAACAATAATTGAATTGATTAAGTCTTGCAGCTCTAGTTTTCAGAGGTATGGCCTCTTCTTTCCCCTCCCACAAAGGAAGGTGAAATATACTCGGAGTCCAAGTGTGAATTTCATGCTCTTTATTCAGCTCATAGTAGTGAGGAATGCAGTTCCCCCAAAACGTCTGCTTTATATACACTATTTACACAATGGGCCCCACATGATTGGCTAATTCCGGGATACTCCTGTATGCCAATCGGGTTGCGGATTCACTTCCACCTGGAGCTGGATTGGGTGGCTCCTGCGGACCAATCAGACTGCTGCATTCTGGATCCTATTGTTCTAGGACCAATCAGACTGCTGCATTCTGAATCCTATTGTTCTAGGACCAATCAGACTGCTGCATTCTGAATCCTATTGTTCTAGGACCAATCAGACTGCTGCATTTTGGATCCTATTCAACTCAGTACATAACACCTAGGCAGGCCTTCTGAGCAGCCTGGCACTCTGAAATGCAGAGAGCAGCCCCTGGCAGACCAGGGGGTGGAGCCTCTAGACCAGGGGTCAGCAAACTTTTTCAGCAGGGGACCGGTCCACTGTCCCTCAGACCTTGTGGGGCTGGACTATATTTTTTTGGGGGGGGGGATGAACGAATTCCTATGCCCCACAAATAACCCAGAGATGCATTTTAAATAAAAGGACACATTCTACTCATGTAAAAACACACTGATTCCCGGACCATCCATGGGCCGGATTTAGAAGGTGATTGGGCTACATCTGGCCCCCGGGCCTTAGATTGGGGACCCCTGCATCCATGCTAGCTGAGGCTGATGGGTGCCATCGTCCAAATCATCTGGAGGGCATAATAATAATAATAATAATAATAATAATAATTTATTTATACCCCGCCCATCTGGCTGGGTTTCCCCAGCCACTCTGGGCGGCTCCCAACAGAATATTAAAAACACAACAAAACATCAAACATTAAAAACTTCCCTAAACAGGGCTGCCTTCAGATGTCTTCTAAAAGTCAGATAGTTGTTTATTTTCTTGACATCTGATGGGAGGGTGTTCCACAGGGCAGGCACCACCACCGAGAAGGCCCTCTGCCTGGTTCCCTGTAACCTTGCTTCTCGCAGGGAGGGAACCACCAGAAGGCCCTCGGAGCTGGACCTCAGTGTCTGGGCTGAACGATGGGGGTGGAGACGCTCCTTCAGGTATACTGGGCCGAGGCTGTTTAGGGCTTTAAAGGTCAGCACCAACACTTTGAATTGTGCTCAGAAACATACTGGGAGCCAATGTAGGTCTTTCAGGACCGGTGTAATGTGGTCTCAGCAGCCACTCCCAGTCACCAGTCTGGCTGCCGCATTCCGGATTAGTTGTAGTTTCCAGGACACCTGCAAAGGTAGCGCCACGTAGAGCACATTGCAGTAGTCCAAGCGGGAGATAACCAGAGCATGCACCACTCTGGCAAGACAGTCTGTGGGCAGGGAGGGTCTCAGCCTGCGTACCAGATGGAGCTGGTAGATAGCTGCCCTGGACACCAGACTGGGGGACTCTATGCCAGTCCATAGCTGTCAACCCACCCTGCTGTTCCCCAATGCTATAATAAGGGAATTTCCCACAAAAAAGGGAAAAGGTTGACAGCTATGTGCCAGCCTGATTGGATGCTTTGAAAGCACGGTGCTTGGTCTGAGTCGGTATAATACAGCCGCCACCCTGCCAAAAATGAAAACAGAAACATTTGTGCATGTAGCGCAGTGTTATTATGCCAAGGAGTTGCCCCACAGAAGGCAGACACGTGTTCTGCCCTGGAACCACACGGCTGCCTGCCTCCCTCTCACTGAGCCAACGTGCTGGTCTCCCGCTGACTGGTGGAACAAAGGCACAGATCCAATTGACAGAGATTAAAGAAGATTAGCCTCCAGGGTGGGAGATTTTTCCCCCCTTCCCCAAGCAAGCAGATGGCCTCAGGCGGATCCGGGTGAAGGAAGCCAACTGGGGTTAAGACCTAGCCGGCTGGCCTGCCCTGACTCATCCGTGGCGGGTATTAATGCCCTTACTTTGCAGAGGGACAAAGTAAGGTGGCCTCTACCTCAAGGACTTTGCAAAAGAGAGGCAAGGGGATCATGGAAACAGAGAACTGTAGAGTTGGAGGGGACCCCCAGGGGTCATCTAGTCCAACCCCCTGCAACGTAGGAAGGAGGGAAGGGGATGTGATACTTGCAGCAAGGAATTTCATTTTTGCCGTAATCCACTGTGTTTTCCTCTACTGCAAAGAGTTGCCATTGCCCCTAGTTGGCCCAGGAGGAGTCCCAATATGACCCGCGAGGCCATTTCTCCCCAAGTCGCCCCCCCCCAAGGCACACCCCTTTTATCACATGTAAAGTTAGAAAGGCTTTCTGGGAAGTGATATACTGTATAATGAATTGGAAAAAATCTTTAAAATAACTTGTAAAAAAAAACCCTTTTTATTAGGAATTTTAGGTACCAACATCCCAAAGGAACAGAAAAGACTTTTCATGTATGTGACAAGAGCAGCACGGATGCTACTAGCCCAGAGATGGAAAGAAGACAAAGTCCCTAACAGAGAGAAATGGCAAACCAAGCTGTAGTTAGACTATGCCAAAAACTGGCAAAACTGACCAGAAAGCTCAGGGACCGAGAAGACAAAAAATTCAAGAAAGAATGGGGAAAAAATTATAATTTACTCAGGAGACCACTTGTAAGCAGATGAAAAAATTAGCAGCATTTTAATCTCACTTGTAATGTTACTATTACTATGGATAATATGGATAGATATAAAATATAGACTATAATATGTAGTTGAAAAGTTGACATTAGGACCCATGGAGGGGATGGGGGGGGGAAGTCTCGAGATTCAGAGAAATCTCTATGGATATGTACTTGGTTTTGTTATAAATTTATATTGGCAAAATCAAATAAAAATGATTTTTAAAAAATAGACACACCCCAGACATCAGCCATAACATCCGTTGTAGAACAGATACAGGCTGTGTACGTGTTACTGCTCACTCCGGTGTGTTCCCAGTGCTTGTGTGCTCTCTGTCGCAAAGGGAAATTGAGGCAAGATTGCTGCTGATAGACCAGTATGAGCTGTGTGCGCTGCCAGGATTTCAAATTTCTGTGAGCGTCTCGAATCCCAGCATACCCTGTAGCCACCCCCCCCCCCAAACCCTCTCAAATAAAACGACCCTGGTCCCTCCATGCCACTCCCCACCTCCTCACAATCCAGCCATATTTCAAGGGAGAGGTTTTGTTTTTCTTCGAGACATCCTGACCTCTCCTCCTTTCTCGAGAGAATCACCCTGGGCCCTCCTTTGCTGCCTCAGTTGCCCCCTTCCTCCCCTCTCGGTGATGAATGTGACCTTTCACTTGCCAGTGTAGCCCTTGATCCCATTTTCTCCAGCCTGTTTCTCTCCGCTGCCCCCCTCCCTCTCCTTGCAAAGGAGATCAACCCAAGGACTTTGTTCAGCTCTAGGGGAAATTTTGCTGATTCCAAAACAGGGATGTCTTACGGCCGGAGTTAGAGTAGCAGCAAATTCCTCCCTGCCTGACCTGGTCAGCAGCCAGGGGGGCCTTTGCAAACTGTGGCTATCGTGGTGTAACGGTTTGAGTGTTGGAATGGGACCTGAACGACCTGGGTTCATATCCCCACTTAGCCATGAAGCTCACTGGGTGACCTTGGGCTAGTCGCTGCAGGAATCTTTTCCCCAAAGTGCGGCTCAAACCCACGACCCTCAGATTAAGAGTCTCACACTGTACCAACTGAGCAATTCCTCAGTCTTAAATAAAACTCCTTTGTTGGGGACTCCTGTTTGCATCATTCATGCAGCAAATATTACATCTGGAATAGAAGAAGAAGAAGAAGAAGAAGAAGAAGAAGAAGAAGAAGAGGAGGAGGAGTTTGGATTTGATATCCCGCTTTATCACTACCCGAAGGAGTCTCAAAGCGGCTAACATTCTCCTTTCCCTTCCTCCCCCACAACAAACACTCTGTGAGGTGAGTGGGGCTGAGAGACTTCAGAGAAGTGTGACTAGCCCAAGGTCACCCAGCAGCTGCATGTGGAGGAGTGGAGATGCGAACCCGGTTCACCAGATTACGAGTCTGCCGCTCTTAACCACTGTACCACACTATTCTTTATTTACTTGCTTGCTTGCAGCGTTATAAACCCCAGTTGTGGACGACTCTGGGGTTGCGGCACTCATCTCATTTTATTGGCCGAGGGAGCCAGCATACAGCTTCCGGGTCATGTGGCCAGCATGAGTAAGCCGCTTCTGGCGAACCAGAGCAGCTCACGGAAACGCTGTCTTTAGCAAAAAAAAAGAAAAGAAAAGAAAAGGAGGGGGGCTTTCAGAATGCCTTCACAAAAAACAATTCTTATGTGGTCCCTGCCTCCAGGCTTAAGATATAAAAAAGTCAATATGCAAGTGAAAAGGACTGAGGTGGGGGGTAGGAAAAAGAAAGCACAAATTCTTAAAGTTACACTTTTAAAAGTTATGGTCCCGTCCACACCATTCATTTAAAACAATATCAGACCACTTTAGAATTGTGAGACAACTATTGCACACCACCTTGAGTTTCTTGGAAGGATGGTGGGATATGGATGTAATAGACAAATACATTTTTGGGTGGAATTCAGTTGCATACTGGGGTAATCCAAGCTGTGCAATTAAAACTGATCTCCTGCGCAACCTTCATCCATTTATTTTATCTGTATGCAGCTTTTACACGCAAAAAAAGCCTCAAAACGGCTTACAATAAAGAAAAAGAAAACAGGAATACATTTCAAACAAACACTTCTAAAGCAGTTTCATAACAACAGCAAAACAACAGCAAATGTAATAGCACACAAAAACCCCATATTTTAATACTAAAAACATTGCAAGATTAAATAACATGTAGCATATAACAACAGCAAAAACTACAAGGGAGCTTCACATTTTCACCTGAGTCCTAGAAACACCCCCTCCCCAAAAAATCCCCCCTCCCCCCTCAAAAAAACCCCACAGACTTTTCTTGATAAGGAACAAATAAAGAAATAAACGACTAGCCAATGTCACCTGTGCTTTAAGAACCTCTGTGCAAACAGATCGGCAAGAAAGCTTAATGAACAGGTTATCTGATCTGTCACGAAATTAGAAGACGCCTGCTTCTTGGGAGAAAAGCAATGACAAACCTAGACAGCATCTTAAAAAGCAAAGACATCACCTTGCCGACAAAGGTCCGTATAGTTAAAGCTATGGTTTTCCCAGTAGTAATGTACGGAAGTGAGAGCTGGACCATAAAGAAGGCTGATCGCCGAAGAATTGATGCTTTTGAATTATGGTGCTGGAGGAGACTCTTGAGAGTCCCATGGACTGCAAGAAGATCAAACTTATCCATTCTTAAAGAAATCAGCCCTGAGTGCTCACTGGAAGGACAGATCCTGAAGTTGAGGCTCCAGTACTTTGGCCACCTCATGAGAAGAGAAGACTCCCTAGAAAAGACCCTGATGTTGGGAAAGATGGAGGGCACAAGGAGAAGGGGACGACAGAGGATGAGATGGTTGGACAGTGTTCTCGAAGCGACTGGCATGAGTTTGGCCAAACTGCAGGAGGCAGTGGAGGATAGGGGTGCCTGTCGTGCTCTGGTCCATGGGGTCATGAAGAGTCGGACACAACTGAACGACTAAACAACAACAACAAAATCTGATCTGAAAGCAACGGAGGCGCAAGCAACATTGGTCATGTTATTTAGACGCCTGAGGCAGAATATCCCACAAGCACCACTCTGCTTCTCTGGGAGTAAAACAAAACCAAAACCCACACACAACAAGAAAATAAGTTGTTGCCCTTTCCTGACACCCAGCTCATCTTCTTCCCTGAGCTCAGCGCTGGCAGCACTGCAGGGGGAAAGAGCGACCTTCCAGGATCAAATCAAAAGCCGGGAGGGCTTTCATATTTCCAGGACTGTCCCTGGAGAATAGGGAGCTTTTGGGGGGGGGGTATGTGATGCAAGCGGCCTTCGATCTTTTAAAGACATGCCCCCCCCCCAATGCCAACCTGCTACTATGCATAAATGGCAACAGCACCAGTCTGGCCTGTTTTTGACCCCCCAGGCCAGTTGCCAGAATATTTTCTATGTAAAAAATCTGGAAATTGGGGCAGTTACTAGGTGCTTTTCAGTAAAGCCAGGATTCTCCCCTCCTTCCCTGCCCCACCCCCCAGTTGAAGGCAACAACTGCATGTTCTCTCTCTCTCTCTTAAAGTATTCATTACATTTATAGGTCACTTTTCTACCAATTTACCAATTCAATGCAGTTCACAGTTTTAAAAATACGTTAAAGGCTTACTCATATAATAGAATTGGGGAAAGGGCCAGAGAGGGAGGAGGAAGATAAGCTAAGGCCGCTACTCTCCTTCTCATGCAGCCAGGTGGAATGGCAGCTGATGAGGCACTAAGGCTGTGTTGCATAGTGGTTAGAGCAGGGGTCAGCAAACTTTTTCAGCAGGGAGCCGGTCCACTCTCCCTCAGACCTTGTGGGGGGGGGTGGACTATATTTTTTTGGGGGGGGATGAATGTATTCCTATGCCCCACAAATAAACCTAGAGATGCATTTTAAATAAAAGCACACATTCTACTCATGTAAATACACACTGATTCCCAGACCGTCCACAGGCCAGATTTAGAAGGTGGTTGGGCCAGATCTGGCCCCCTGGCCTTAGTTTGCCTACCCGTGGGTTAGAGTGTCAAACTGGGACCTGGGAGACCTGGGTTCAAATCCCCACTCGGCCATGAAGCTCACTGGGTGACCTAGGGCCAGTCATTTACTCTCAACCTAACCTACCTCACAGGGTTGTTGCGAGGATAAATGGGGGAGGAGGAGAATGGTGTGTGTCCCCTCAAGCTCC
Organism: Lacerta viridis; assembly: GCA_900245905.1. NCBI lineage: Eukaryota > Metazoa > Chordata > Lepidosauria > Squamata > Lacertidae > Lacerta > Lacerta viridis. The sequence goes on along the minus strand of OFHU01000309.1, from coordinate 581,917 downwards.
TTGGAGGAAAGGCGGGATACAAATGTGACGCAGAGCTATGATTGCCATTCACTCTGGTTCCAATGTCTTCCCGCCGCTGGTGTTCGAAGCCGAGTGCCCACAATTGTTTATTTAATAATATCTGTGTTGTGTATTAAATAAGATATTCTGGCAGCAGGGTAAAGTATTGTTATTGGTCAATTTGAAGTGTTCTATCACAATCCACAGCCTGATTGGGTCCCGCCGGAAAGTTTGAATATTATTGGTTCCCGCTAAAATGTATCTTTTCCCTCAGTCCCAATGTGTCTATAAATAGAGCTTTCCCTACCCCCTATCCCCAGTCTTGTCTGATCCCTTACAATAAAGAGCTGTTTTCACTACGAAGTATTGCTGGACTTCTTGCTATCAGAACCCACGACACAACATACTGGCGACGAAGGTGGGATTGAATTAGGCCGGCTGAGGGCTGCTGACCCTAGCGACCTGATTCTGGCGACAAGACTCCCTGTGACTGACAGGACAGATCAGTCCACTAAGATGGCTGCGTCACGGTTCATGGAACCATTTCATCCCGGAGAAACTGAGGCCTGGGATGCTTACCTCGAGCGCTTTGAATTCAGCGTGGCAGCAAAAGGGGTCACTGACGAGGAAAGGAAAAAGGCGTTGTTCCTGAGTTGCTGCGGGGCAGAGACCTTTGAGTTGGCCCGGGCAATTCTGGCCCCCACAACACTGCGGGAGGCGTCGTTCGCAAGCATTACGGAACACCTCTCAAATCACCTTAATCCGACAGCATCGAAGATGACATGGCGCATCGAATTCCATAAGAGGCAACAACGACCTGGAGAGTCGGTAGCAGTTTTCCTCATCGAATTAAGGAAGCTGGCGAGACACTGCAAATTCGCCAACTTGGAGGAGGCCCTGCTGGATCGGTTTGTGTGCGGCCTTCGCAGCAGCAAGGGCCGCAGGCGGATTGCGGCAAAACAAGATATGGATCTGTCGACAGCGCTCCGTGAGGCCATTGCGACAGAAAGCGCTGAGAGAGAGGAGCAAGACCCGGACCAGCGAGCCGAAAAGAGAGCTGGAGCGTCAACCCACACCGTGGACGACCAGGATGTCAGCCCCAACCAAAGCCCTGTGCGGGGAATAGAGATGGTGCGACAGGAGAGCACAGCAAATAAAGGTCGGCAGGGAGTCTGCCCTGGCTGCGGCGGATCACATGAGAGAAGGAAGTGCCGGTTCCGAGAAGCTACGTGTCATGCTTGTGGGAAAACGGGGCACATAGCCAGGGTCTGCAAGTCGAGTGGCACGTCGGGGTCCGCGAAATCAAGAGGTCAGAGGACATCCACAGCGACGCACCAACTCGACGATTGCAACTACCTCACGCAAATCGAGGGCAGAACTGTGCCATTTCCAGCCCAAGGGAAACCAGCTGTGCGGGTCCTAATCGAAGGGAAGCCGTGTAACATGGAGGTGGACTCCGGATCCGGATTCTCCATCGTATCGGAGGACACGGCCAGATCGTTATTTCCTAGAGGTAAGCTTCCGAGATTGGAGCCCTTCCCGGCTACTCTGCAATCCTATTCCGCTGGCCGCATAGACATTTTGGGAATGTGCGCAGTGAACGTACAGTTCCGCGAGAGGGAGGCCGTATTAAAGCTTGTGATCGCAAAAGGGAAGCGCACTAGCCTGCTGGGCACGGACTGGTTCCCGGCCTTAGGGTTGGGAATCTCAGGGCTCAACACGGTCCAGATAGCTTCGGAGACATTTAACACCCTGTACACGGAATTTGGGGAGCTATTTAATGGAGAGTTAGGATGTTATAAGGGGCCTCCAATTGACTTAGAACTGGACCCGGGGGTTGCGCCAATGCGCCTCAAACCCAGGCGGGTTCCATTTGCGCTACAGCCTAAAATAGAGGCTGAATTGGAGAAGCTAATACAGCAAGGGGTGCTTTCACCAGTGGACTCTGCTAAATGGGAAACACCCATTGTCACACCCCTGAAGGCTAATGGGGAAATACGAATTTGTGCGGATTACAAATGTACGATTAATAAGGCCATCAGGGGCAACTCGTATCCAATTCCAGTAGTGTCCCAACTATTAGCGAAGCTGGCTGGGGGCAAGGTGTTTGCAAAGATTGACTTGGCACAGGCATACCAGCAGCTCCCAGTGACTCCAGCGTCCGCTGAAATCCAGACAATTGTGACGCACAAGGGCGCCTTTAAGGTGAATAGGCTGCAGTTTGGAGTCTGCGTGGCACCTGGCATATTTCAAAGTCTTATGGAGCGCCTGTTACGGGGCCTGCCAGGTGTCCTGCCGTATTTTGATGATGTGTTAATTGCGGGCAAGGATGCTCAAGAACTACTGGGACGCATCCAGACAGTCCTATGCAAATTCCGGGATGCGGGGTTGAAACTAAAGAAAGAGAAATGTAGTTTTGGGGTAGCAGCTGTGAACTTCTTAGGGTACAGAATTGATGCTGCTGGCATCCACCCCATGGAAGACAAGGTTAAGGCTATCGCCGCAGCACCGACACCTAGTAACAAGGCTGAGCTGCAGTCCTTCTTGGGCCTCGTCAATTTCTATCACGCCTTTGTGCCACACAAGGCATCGATAGCCGAACCACTGCATCGGCTACTCCAAAAGAAGTGTGCATGGCGTTGGGGGCAACCGCAACAGAGAGCTTTTGAAACGCTGCGGGGCGTGCTGTCAAAGGAAAGTACACTGGCCCACTATGATGCTGCTAAACCACTGGTGCTGGCGTGTGATGCCTCACAATATGGGGTGGAGGGCTCCGAGAGTCAGGAAACCGAGATCACCACGGATGAACCTAACCCGGAAACAACTAGTCAGCCTAGAGAGTCAGCTAGTGACACAGCTCCAGCTGAGGTACCCGAGGTTATTGGAGAGAGAAGTCTGACCACGGATAGTCCAAGGAGTGACACACCGGGGGTTAGGCGATCCGGTAGGACTCGAAGACCTCCGCAATACTTGAAAGATTACGTGTATAGTCTCAACTAGGTGCGGGGGAGTGTTGTGTATTAAATAAGATATTCTGGCAGCAGGGTAAAGTATTGTTATTGGTCAATTTGAAGTGTTCTATCACAATCCACAGCCTGATTGGGTCCCGCCGGAAAGTTTGAATATTATTGGTTCCCGCTAAAATGTATCTTTTCCCTCAGTCCCAATGTGTCTATAAATAGAGCTTTCCCTACCCCCTATCCCCAGTCTTGTCTGATCCCTTACAATAAAGAGCTGTTTTCACTACGAAGTATTGCTGGACTTCTTGCTATCAGAACCCACGACACAACAATCTGCATACTGCTTAGCTGAAAAAGAAAACCTCTGATCAGTTTATGAAGAATATAAAAGAGGCATCAAAACATTTGATTAAAAAAAAAAATCAGCGTGAAAAGTGTTGTGTCGTGGGTTCTGGTAGCAATAAGTCCAGCAACACTTCTTAGTGAACAGCTCTTTATTATAGGGATAGGACAAGACTGGGGAATAGGGGGTAGGGAAAGCTCTATTTATAGACACATTGGGACAGAGGGAAAAGATACATTTTAGCGGGAACCAATAACATTCAAACTTTCCGGCGGGATCCAATCAAGCTGCGGATTGTGATTGTACTCTTTAAATTGACCAAGTGACATTACTCTACCCGGCTGCCAGAATACCTTATTTAATACACAACAAAAAGCAAGTTTATAAAACATGCAGAAAGAATAAAAGCATACATTGCAAAATAAAACTGCAGATTATGATACATGTCTGTGTACAGTATATGTAAAGTTATTAACACACAAGTACCGGTAACTAAGAAGCTGATTAGAGACAGAGTTTGTTTCCTCTGCTGGGTGTTTATCTCTCTCTCTCTCTCTCTGTGTGTGTGTGTGGGTGGGTGTGGGTGTGGGTGTGGGTGTCGTATTTTCACTTTTGTTCAAACTGCACTCAGAGACTTGTTCTTCCAGTGATGAAAACGGTATGACGGTCTGGATTTGTACCAAAACCAGGCTCCCCTTCTCTTTCAACCCCGCTAGCTCTCTGGGGATTGAAAAGAGCATCATCGCTGCTCTTTCCTCCTTCCTCAAAGAGTGTCACAGGCAGGAACCCTTCCACCATTGCCGCCTCCAGCTCTCCAACAGTCATCTGTCTCCAGCCCGCTTCTGCAACCACGCTGCCCCCTCTTCCCTCTTCCTAGGAAAGAGGAATCGAGGAAATGCCGTCTGGTCCCTGCAACGCCGGCTGCCTCCTGGTGCATGGGGGTTATTGTAGGGTTTTTCAAGACTGTGGGTTGAGATTACACATCATTCTGAGAGCTGCATTTGTGGTGTAGAGGAAAGCGATGCCTCTGTGGTCAGTGCTGTGGGTGGGTGGGTGGGTGGGGGGAGAGATTGGAGAGCAAAAAGAGAGAAGGCTTCTCACACTGGCTGGTCGCACTTCCCTTTCAACTTGAGCATCAAGCCGCACATGGCATAAAATGTATCTAATGTGCAGCTTTTTAAATATATGCTTTTTGCATCTGTTGGGCATCAGTTCACAGCAAGCACGGAGGGGGGGATTTTAAACCTTTAGGAGGAATTTAAACCTTTTCTCCCCTGCAGATGCCTAGATGACAATGGTTCCTCTCAAGCTGGAATTTACACCGGGAACTTTCCGCCCAATGCAAACTGAGTTCCAGTTGCTGGAAACCACAGGCTCCTGCGTTCGAATCCTGCTTGCTGCTTTCCCACAGGCATCTGTCTGGCCCCTGTGAGAACAGGATGCTGGACTAGGTGGGCCATTGGCCTGATCCAACAGGCTCTTCTTACCTTGTTGCCGGACCTGGTACCTTAGAGTGAAAGATGGGTAACGAATTAAAACAAGCGTTAATAATGTTACCGATGGAAGAATGTGTCTAACCTTCCAAGAGGCCCACTTCCCGGACCATGAGATATCGGGGCGCTCTTGCCCGCAAGAAAGCCCTTTGTTCCGTGGGACCGACAGATGAGGCTGGGATTGATGCAGCAAAGTGGACAGACTCTGTGCTCTTGCTCCACCACCCCAGAGAAGAGTTTGCAATGTCCCCCTCCAGACCCCCCTGGCAGCTGATGTCCTCCCAGCCAAGTCCTCAGAGGAGTAATTGCTCACAAAGGGGGGCTGACCTGGCTTATTATTACCTTTGCTTTGAGTGACTGGCCTGTAGGGACTCTTGGAGGAAGTGCCCGGTTGCCCTTTGCAGGATATGACCCTCCCAACATCAGCCAAGGGCAGCCAAGGGCAGCAGCCATCTCAAGACATTCTTGTGCTGCTCCACATCCACTTCTGAGTTGAACCCTAATCGAAAGTTGCTAACTCCCAGCCTGGCTCTATAAATATCTCTTTGGCCTTCTCTTCTTCACGTTCCCCTTCCTTTAACTGACTTGCTGAAAGGCGTCGTCGTTTGATCCCGCGAACGTTCCCCCCCTAAAGAGCTCCAGCATGTGTTACAAAATGAAGACCTACTTGATGATCAAAGACAGCTGTGTGTTCAAGAAGTGCCCAGTGGAATATCGCTGGGATGAGGCTGGGACCAGCTCCGTCGCCAATGGACACAGCAGCAGCACCATCTGCATCAACAACCAGAACCCCCAAGGGATGCTTACGGTCCCCCAGGAGGGCGCCGTGGCGGAGAGCTCCAGATCCAGCGTCTTCCACTCCTTCAAGCATTGCTCCAGCAAGTTCGCCAGGTATGCCATTGCTCACTCCATTGGCCGCTGGCTGCTCTACCCGGGTTCCGTTTGCCTCTTGAACAAAGTCCCTCCCAATATACTGGTGAATGCCCGAACTCGCCTCATTGAGGATTTCCAGGGGAAACGGGCCAAACTGATTGCCCGCGATGGGAACGAAATCGACACTATGTTTGTGGACAGGAGGAAGAAGAAAAGTCCAGAGAAACGGGGGATGCAGCTGGTGATCTGCTGCGAAGGCAATGGCAGTTTCTATGAGGTCGGATGCTTTTTCACCCCACTGAAGGCCGGGTACTCTGTCCTGGGGTGGAACCACCCCGGTTTCGGCAGGAGCACGGGCAAACCCTATCCGGCGAATGACGTCAACGCTATGGATGTGGTCATCCAATATGCCATACGTCGCCTGGGTTTTGCCCTGCCGGACATTGTCATCTATGGCTACTCCTTAGGGAGCTACACAGCTACCTGGGCTGGGAAGACTTATCCGGAGCTAGGCGGGTTGGTACTGGACGCCTCCTTTGACAGCTTGCTCCCTTTGGCCATGAAGGTGATTGCAAAGAGCTGGAAGAAGCTGGTGGTCAAGACCGTGATGGAGCACTTCAACCTCAACGTGGCGGAGATGCTGTGCCAGTACCCCGGCCCAGTGCTGCTCGTCAGGAGGACGTTGGACGAAATCACCAGCACCCACTTCCACTCGGAGAGCAAGCTGCCCGTCATCAAGACCAACCGAGCCAACGAGCTGCTCCTGCAGCTCTTGAGGTGCCGTTACCCCGACCTTATATCTGAGGAGGAGGAAGTGGTGCGCAGCTGGCTGGCTGCCGACTGCCCTCAGGCGGACAACCTCATCTACAGCTTCTTCTACAAAGTGGATGAGGAATGGTGCCTCCAAACGCTTTGCAGCTACAAAGCCAGCCTTGGCTCAAACTGCAGCTTCCCGTGGAACGTCGGGAAGAACCTTTCCCCCGTAAAGAAGAAGCAGATGGCCTTGTTCTTGGCCAAGAAGCACCTGAAGAATGTGGAGACCACCCATGGAAGAACTTTGCCACCAAATGAATTTCAGATGCCCTGGAAGCTCTAGCTCAGCTGGGGGAGGTGGCGACTTGACTGTAGAGAAAGAGAGAGAAATAAAAACTAGCATTCATCATTGCGGTTGGTTTGCGCAGACGGTTGTGAGGTCTTTTGGTTCAGATTCTACCTTCTGCTGTTCCGGAGGGCAGGACCCGAACCACTGGATTCAAATGACAAGAAAGGAGACTCCAGCTGAACGTTAGGAAGAGCTTCCTGACAGTAAGAGCTGCTTGTTGAACAGACTGCCTCAGAAGGTGGTCAACTCTCCTTCACCTGAGGTTTTTAAACAGGGGTTGTATGGCCATCCGTCAGGGGTTCCTTAGCTGCGATTCCTGCACTGCAGGGTTTGGGCAAGGTGACCCTTGAGTCCCTTCCAACCTGTAATCTAAGATTCTATAGCTTTTGAAGTTTGGTTCGTGTGACTCCCAGCTGGGCAGAGATGCCCAGAAAGCATAGCTCAGGGGTTCCCAAACTAAGGCCCGGGGGCCAGATGCAGCGCAATCGCCTTCTAAATCCGGCCCGCGGACAGTCCGGGAATCAGTGTGTTTTTACATGAGTAGAATGTGTGATTTTATTTAAAATGCATCTCTGGGTTATTTGTGGGGCATAGGAATTCGTTCATTTCCCCCCCAAAAAAATATAGTCTGGCCCCCCACAAGGTCTGAGGGACAGTGGACCGGCCCCCTGCTGAAAAAGTTTGCTAACCCCTAGCATAGCTTTTGCTGCTGATTATTTCTTTGACTCCAAAGAGCTGGGACCCGTTATGCATTATGGTCCCATAGGGCCCAGGACAAATAATTCCTACTCTATATATAATATTTGGGAGTATGTAGGAATAAGTATGGAGAATCAATGTGGCATAGTGGTTAGAGTGTTGGACTAAGACCTTGGAGATCTGGGTTCAAATCCCCACTCAGCTATGAAGCTCACTGGGGGACCATGGGCCAACCACTGCCTCTCACCCTAACCAACTTCACAGGGTTGTTGTGGGGAGGGGGAGAACCATGAGCTCCTTGAACTCCTTGGAGAAAAAGGTGGGTTGTAAATGCAATAAATAAAATAAAATGGGAGAGTAAAGGTAAAGGGACCCCTAACCATTAGGTCCAGTCATGGACGACTCTGGGGTTGCGACGCTCATCTCGCTTTATTGGCCGAGGGAGCCGGCGTACAGCTTCCGGGTCATGTGGCCAGCATGACTAAGCCGCTTCTGGCGAACCAGAGCAGCGCACGGAAATGCTGTTTACCTTCCCGCTGGAGTGGTACCTATTTATCTACTTGCACTTTGACGTGCTTTCGAACTGCTAGGTTGGCAGGAGCAGGGACCGAGCAACGGGAGCTCACCCCGTCATTGCGGGGATTCGAATCGCCGACTTTCTGATCGGCAAGCCCTAGGCTCTGTGATTTAACCTACAGCGCCACCCGCGTCCCAAAATGGGAGAGTACCTTGCAGCAAATCAGGCCGTATATTGGTACTGGCCGCTAGACTAATAGTGGACTGCATCTCCCATCATTTCTGACCATTGGCTATGCTGGCTACGGATGATGGGAGTCTGACAAAACCGGGATGGCCCCCACAAATTTCCTCAACCCTGGCCCACACAGACCAGCAGTGGTTCTCCAGAATTTCAGACTGGACTTTGCCTGGAGATGATGAGGGCTCAACAAGGGACCTCCGCTCCTCCATGCATTTAGGACCTTTGAACCTAAGCTATGGCTCCATAGGCAGATATAGCAGTAGAGGGAAGGGTAAGTAGAGAGCCAACCTATCTGGAAAAGCAGAGAGGGTGGGTTGATCACATGGGCTGCCTGGGTGAGGGGGTGGGCTATTGGTCCATGCAGGGCTGATGCTAATTGGCCCACAGTGTCCCGGGAGTGGGAGCCCCTCCTCCTTTCCCCAGTGTGCCATTGTGCCTGGATTTGAACCAGGGGCTCCTCCTGGCATGTAAAATATGAGCTGCACATTCCTGGGGGATCCAAACTCAGCCTGCCGTCTTACTTGCAAGAAGTAAGGTAGGCTCCCTGCCTGTCGGCTTCCTGTTCCTCCTTAACCTCAGAGCTGCCCTTGCAGGACGCTGCAGGGAGGAGGATGGATGGGGATAATAATAATAATAATAATAATAATAATAATAATAATAATAATAATTTGTACCCCGCCCATCTGGCTGGGTCTCCCCAGCCACTCTGGGTGGCTTCCAACACAAATATTAAAATACATTAAAAATAGAATGAGTTGGCTTGGCCTCTCTGGCGCCACCTACTGTTAGCCTCCCTGACACTCCTTACCAATCCCAATGGCCACCAGCCACCACTGGTTCCAGTCTACTGCTGTAGCTGAGTGGCTAGGGAGCTGCTTTGTGGAGCTTGCAGGGCAGGGTCAAGTCCTTTGTCTCCCTCTGATATGACAGGGTGGGGATATGCAGGCAAAAGGTAAGTGGGGGTATGTTCCCCTCCATCTGCCCTGGTCGGACTTGATCTCCTCCCTCCTGGCCCTGTTTTCTATGCATCGAGCCAGTGGAAGCTGCTGCTCTCTGTGTGTGCCTGGGGTTGCCCTCATTGAGTGTTCTCGCGCCACCCCTTGGCTCCTCAGCAAAAAGGTCTTTCCCACCCAGGCGGGTCTTGAACTCTTGTTCCAGGGGGATTCGAACTCCCAGCCTGTAGGGGAAAGCGAAGACTGACAGTAGCAGGGTACCAGTAATTGCTGGCTGGGCCATTGCTGCTGATGCTCTGGTGATATCTCACATGTTGCATGTTTTCTGATGCGATGAGGGGGGCGTGTCCTCACTGTCACGAGTTTATTGGCTGATTCTCTGTGTGGGCGTGGTTCGCAGCACACGCCCTGATTGGTGGGCATTGGCTTCCAGGGTCTCTGTGGGCGTGTCTGTTGCTTTTACACTGGGTATCTTGGCTGTGCCACCAGCATAGTGTGAGCATATCTCTGGGTATGTGCCAGCAGTGTGGCGTAGTGGTTAGAGTGTTGGACTTAGACCTGGGAGACCTGGGTTCAAATCCCTACTCAGCCATGAAACTCGCTTGCTGACCTTGGGCCAGTTGCGCACTCTCAGCTTAGCCTACCTTACTGCTGTGAAGATAAAATGGGGTGGAGGAGAACTATGTGTGCCCGTTTGAGCTTCTTGGAGGAAAGGTGGAGTATAAATGTAAAAATAGATTGATAAAAGTAACAATTGCTCCCACACCCACCATGCAGATGTATTTATTATTCATTTTTAGAATTAGCTTGCTTCCAACTGACCAAGCTTCTCAATGTGGCAAACAGCATCTTTTACAAATACGTATTATTAATAATTGATTGATTGATTGATTCAATTTATATACCACCTTTTATCAAAAGATTTCAGGGTGGTGTACAACACTAGAAACACATTGCAAAACATCAACGACAGAAACATAATACTGTAAAAACATAGTAAGAAGCAGACTGACAGACAGCCTAACAGTAAAACCATCATCATAATAACAGTCCGTCCTCCCACATGATCACAGGCCATAGATTATTTAATAGCAGATATGAACAACGGAAGAATGTAGAAAATGGATTTTGGGGGTTTAGAAAATAAATATAGATGTGTTTTAATGCAGCTATTGTTGTTGTTCAGTCGTTCTGTCGTGTCCGACTCTTCGTGACCCCATGGACCAGAGCACGCCAGGCACGCCTATCTTTCACTGCCTCCCACAGTTTGGCCAAACTCATGCTAGTCGCTTCAAGAACACTGTCCAACCATCTCGTCCTCTGTCGTCCCCTTCTCCTTGTGCCCTCCATCTTTCCCAACATCAGGGTCTTTTCCAGGGAGTCTTCTCTTCTCATGAGGTGGCCAAAGTACTGGAGCCTCAACTTCAGGATCTGTCCTTCCAGTGAGCACTCAGGGCTGATTTCCTTGAGAATGGATAGGTTTGATCTTCTTGCAGTCCATGGGACTCTCAAGAGTCTCCTCCAGCACCATAATTCAAAAGCATCAATTCTTCGGCCATGCAGCTGTTAAGGGGAAATAAAAAGCAGGGAAGGAGGGACAGGAAGACAAGAAGAAAACATGTAAAAAAGACAGAGTTGTGGGATGATTTGGAAGAGCTAATAAAAATCATGGGGTGGGGGAGAGATTATTTAATATCCATAGGCCTGGGTAAAGAGGAATGTTTTTCCTGGTGTCTAAAGACATGCAATGTTGGCACCAGGCCACCCTCTCTGGAGAGAGCATTCCACAACCGGGGAGTCACCACAGGCACGGGCCTCGTGAGGGGGGCGGGGGGGCGGTCCGCACCAGGTTCCAGGGGAGGGGGGTGACACTTGGGCCAGCCCCGCCCCACTGGCGGACCCGAGCAAGCCGCAGAGCGAAGCCGCCCCGCCCCGCTGCTCGTCCAGGGGTCCACCCGCCGGTGCCGCAATGGGGCTGCCCCATGCGATCGGGACGGGGAAGCCCCAGGAGCCTGCGCTTGGCGGGTTGCTGCTGGAGCAGCAGCGGCGGCGGGATGGACTGCGCATGCCCGGATTTCCATGCATGCACAGTCTGTCATGACTAATGCGTCAGGTCGTCCTGCCCCCAGCGGGTGCCTCGGCGCAGCAACGCCGCCCCGAGCACCCGAGAGGCTTCCTACGCCTCTGGCCACAGGAAAGACACAGCAGGATTATTGACCAATATAAAAGTCCCCAGGCAAATAAAGAAAATTTCACCTGGTCCTAGAAAGACATCTGACTCAGCACCAGATGAGCCTTTCTGCCAGGATACTCTCCCTGCCATCTCTGAGGAGTTTCCATCTGCTGGATTTTGGAAAGCAAAATTGGCCTGAAGTAGCATCTCCAAGGAGGATATGCCATGGCTCCTCCCAAGGTCTCCAATGAGGACAAGAAGGGGAAGGAAGAGACCCTGGGTCACAACTCAATCTGGACCCTCCACTGAGATTCTCCCTCTGTAAGATTCACGGTCCGGTCCCCCTCTGGCTTGGTTCGGAGTGAGGAGTCTGGGTCTTCAAAGGCCAGAAAGGCTATTTCTCTGTCAGATGATGTGGTGGAGAAGCTCTATCCCACAGAGTGAGCCGTCAGGGGAGCAGGAAAGCTGGACCTTGTCTCCAAGTCCACAGAGATGCATCAAGAGGCAGGAGCAGACCCAGACCCAGGAAGGATCACACCTGGCTTCAGGTGAGGAGTTATTGGCGGAACTGTTGCAGATATTAGTGTTACGCAGTTTGAAGTGACTGGGTGGATAAGAACTGACTCCTTTTGGAAGAAATCATTGTCCAGACCCATAAATATATTATTCAAATTTTTACTAGCAGAACTCTTCAGAATAAAACAGAAACATCAAATGATACATCCAAAATTTCCATGCAATGTCTTGTGCTGTCTAGCACAGGCTCAGCAACTTACAAAATATGACATGATTCCATTTTTAGCTTGGAGTTATTTTCTCTCTCTCAGCCAGAGTGGGTCTTTTACATGTCCTTACTTCCCAGAGCCATGAGACAAAAGATTTGCAACTCAATACCTTCATCGCATGATCTAAGGTTACAACACTCACATGTTTGCTACCAGAGAACAACAACCAGTTAGTTAATTATCAACTTAGGGAGAGCTCAGAGTGCTCTCCTTGCCTTTAATATAGCCCCATGGAAAATCCCCGTGTTAAACCTGTTCATCAATACACATTTAGATATTCTCATATCATTGTCTATTAAACTATTATACTTAACAGGGAAAGGCTCCCAAATAGCTGAATAATATGTCTTGATTCATGCATTAGTCCAGGAGGTGCAGATGAGGCCAGTTCCCACCGAAATCCACCGAAATCGACTTCCTCATGCACCCCTAGGGGAGGAGACTTAACCCAATGGGATGACATGCACATTGTTTACAGAAGGGCCCAGAACCGATCCCAGCCTCCTACAGGATGATCAGCATAGGTTGCAGGGATGGAAAAGACCTCTACAAGAACTCTGAGAAAATGCTGGCAATGTGAACCTCAATCGAGCTCTCCAGATATCCTGTGGCCCTCCAGATATCGCTGGACTCCCATATCCATCAGCTCCAGCCAGTGCGGCAAGTAGAGATGATGGGAGTTGTAGTCCAGCAATATCTGGAGGGCCACAGGCTCCCTATCCCTAACCTTGATGTACCATTAATTGCCTGATGGTTGCAGCTCCTCGTGTGCTTCTTTGCTTACAGGACCCGCAGAAAGGCAAGGCCTAATGTCATCACACTTAAGTGTTCCGCAGCAATGACATCACTGGGACTGAACTGTGATGTCACGAGGGTCAGGCTGATAATGGGAAATCTAATCTCCCTCCTTCCTCTCCATTTCTACCTTTGGGATACACATAAGGTATCTTATCCTTCCAACAACATTACGATGAGCTTTGCTGGATCAGGGCAATAGCCCATCTAATCCAACATCCTGTTCTCACAGAGGCCAACCAGAAGCCTGTGGGAAATCCTCTATTTTTTTCCTTAAACTGTTATTAGTAGTGGGTTCCACAGAGAAAGTTTGTGCTTGAAGCTGCATTCATTTAATGAGACGCTTTTGTAGACGTTTTATTTGATACAACTTTTCCCTCCCTCTTTAGGGCTTATCGAGTGCTATGCTCCCCCGCTTTCCAATATTTATCTCTTAGTCACAACTGGGACAGGTGTTTGGGGGCAACGGAGTGGCGTCTGGTAGCAGAATCCTAGGCCGGCAGAAGAAAAAAGCTTTTGGCCTTGAGACATCAGACATGTCTCTGTTGAAAACAATGGGGGGAAAAGATAATGGAGCTTGGCACATATGTATATTTTGCTAAGAGCTTCTTGAGACAGGGGGGAAAATAGAGTTCAGGCTTTGTCACCTCTTTATATAAGTGATGGTTATGGCACTTTATAGAGTTACAGACAAGGAGAGGTAAGTCTCTGCCCCAAAGAGCTTGCAGTCGATAACATTTGCCAAAGGGGAGGTAGAAGAAGGAAGGAGAAGGGCATTGAAGAGAACCAGGATACGAAAATGTGACCAGCTTTAATCTGGGTAGCAGACGTTTGTGCCAGACATTTTATGATGGGGTAGGGAAGCTCTTTCAGCCTGAGGGCCACATTCCCTTATGAACAGCTTCCTGAGGGCCACTTCCAAGTGGTGGGCAACAAATATAAAATTTGCCTTCCTGCGATAGGCTCGCTTCCACACATATATGTATTTCTTTCCTTCACCCAGACAAGCAGTTGCAATGGGTCTACTCTGAGTAGAATTTAGTTGGCTACAGCCCCAAGTTCATGTAGAGAGTCATAAAACAGCCAGTATGTGTTAATATCATTATAATTGCATTCATAGCTCGCCCTGTCTCGTGGACTCAAGGCAGACAACTGCAATTTCACCTGAGGCCCACCCGATGAATGTGAACATGCAGGTTTTCAAGAAGCAAGGTTGGTCATTCAGTCTGTCTCTCTCTCTCTCTTCATTGAAAACTACAGTGGGGAACCTCAGGTAAAGGGGCCAAATCCAGCCCCTCCATGTCTCTCTGTGTGGCTGGAAATCTCCCCAGGTCATGCCACAGACGCCAATAACCTCAGGTGTTTTTACCAGACTGGAACCATAGAACTGTAAGGGGACACAAGGATCATCTAGCCCCAACCCCCCTGCAGTGCAGGAATCTTTTGCCCAACATGGGGCTCGAACCCGCAACCCTGAGATGAAGAGTCTCATGCTCTACAACTATCATTAAATCCCAAAGCATCTTTAAAACAGTCGTTATTTCGACAAAACCTTAGTTGATGCGAGTATTAATCTGTTTTTAGTCTAGTTATTTTAAACCTTTGAACCTTTAAAATCACAGTGGTTAACTTTTCTTATTGATGTTTTATTGTTTTGTCTTGTTTGTAAATCACTTTTGAGGCTTTGCAATCAAATGGTGTATACATTTTTATGAAATAAACAAATGAGGGTCTGGGATTCATGCAGTTACCTTGCGGAAGTGAACGAAAGTGCGTAAGAATGTGCATTAAACAAAGAAGCAAACAACTGACAGCAATTGCTGCCCTCTGGATGTAAACCCACCATGTTTCTTCCATGGCTTCTCCAGCCCAAGGCAAAATAGCCAAGTTCTTACAGTTTGCAACAGAACCCTGGCTGTTCACTGCCCTGATTGGCCACTGTCTGATGATGTCACAAATCCCATCCCCATCTGCTCTGCAGTGTTTTAAAGCTTGAGCATATGAGTGTTGGGGGGGGAATTAAAATTAAGCACACCCACACACGTACAGCCTGATTCCTCCTCCTCGCTCCGAAAGAAGGCGGGAATGAACTTTGGGTTGCCGAAATACCCAAGGAGGGTTTGGGGAGGGTGGGCTGACTACCGGAAGATTGGGGGGAGAACGTGGCAAATGAGTTGATGTGATTCACTGACCAAGACATCTGCCAAAAGCGAGGGAGGTGTGGGGCTATAAAAGTGTGGGGGTTCCAAGGCAGGAAGGACCACAGCCCCGTCCTCTTTTCAAAGTGCACCTGGGGGCACCAGGACTGGTTGGTTTGGCTACTTCTGAGTGCAGGCCTCTGCTGAAATGTTCACAAAGGAGTCATGACATCACTGATTGTGACACTTCCCCGTGGACTAGGGGTGCAGAGGCCCCTGATGGGCAGGCGCCAATGAACAGTTCACCATGGCCAAAGGGGTGAGCTCCACAATCAATTCCAAAGCCCGCATCATGTACCTATGAAGTAATCTATCCGTCAACGGGAAAGGTCCTGCTCTGGAGACATCAGAAATATCTGCCGTGGGGCAACCTTCCTTGCCCACACCTCTTTTTATGTAATTTATGCCTCTCCTAGAAGATAACCATTATCTCTCTCCATGTGCGTCTTCTGTTTTCCAAAGGCTCTGGCCCATATATTCAGAACCTATTTTATGGCCAGCTACGACTTTGAGTTCAGCAACTGGCCTGTCGACTTCCGGTGGGACGAGGCTGGCGTCAACGGCAGCCCGCCCAGCCACGGTGGCAGCAACAGAGGCCACTACGGTGGCCGCCCGATCCTGGTCAAAGCAGCGGCGAGAGCGTGCCCGCTGGCATCGGCCTTGATACGAGGCCCTAGCGGAGACCGGACCTCGCGCTGGAACTTCCTCAGCCACTTCAAGCAAATGCCCAGCCAGTGGGCCAGCTACATCATGGCGCACTCTTTGGGCCGCTGGCTGCTCTACCCCGGCTCCGTCTTCCTCCTGAACCAAGCGCTGTTGCCCGTCCTGGCCAAGGGCCAAGCTCGCCTCTTGAGGGATTACAACGGGAAGCGGGCCAAGCTGGTGGCTCGCGACGGGAACAAGATCGACACCATGTTTGTGGACCGGAGGGACAAGCTGAAAGAGCAAGGGGAGAAGCGGGGGAACCAACTGGTGGTCTGCTGCGAGGGGAACGTCAGCTTCTACCAGTGGGGCTGCCTCTTCACCCCCTTGAGGACCGGTTATTCTGTGCTGGGGTGGAACCACCCCGGTTTTGCTGGGAGCACCGGCCAACCCTACCCGGAGAACGACGCCAACGCGGTGGACGTCGTGATCCGGTATGCCACTAGCCGCTTGGGCTTCAAGATACAAGACATCATTGTGTACGGGTGGTCCTTAGGGGGCTACACGGCCACGTGGGCTGCCATGACGTACCCGTCTCTGGGAGCCTTGGTGCTGGACGCCACTTTCGACGACCTTCTCCCCTTGGCCCTCAACATCATGCCCAAGAGCTGGAAGAAGCTGGTGGTTCGGACGGTGAAGGAGCACTTCAACCTCAACGTGGGTGAGCAGCTGTGCCGGTACCAAGGACCCGTCTTGCTGATCCGCAGGACCAAAGACGAGGTCATCACCACCTGCCCGTTTGGCCTCGAGGACCAGATCACCAACCTCAGGTGCAACAGAGCCAACGAGCTGCTACTGCAGCTCCTGAAGCATCGCTACCCCGAAATCATGTCCCAGGATGGGTTGGAGGCTGTCCAGGTCTGGCTCAGGGCTGCCAACCCTAAACAGGAGGAGTCTGTTTACAAGCGCTACAGGATAAATGACGAGTGGTGTGTCAAGGAGCTGCAGAAGTACAAAGACAGCCTTGAGGACGGGAGCCCCTTCCCTTGGAGGGTGGGGAAGCACCTCACCCGCCGAGGCAAGCAGCTGATGGCCGTGTTCCTGGCCAAGAAGCACATGAGGAACGTGGACGCCACGCACTGGTCTCTCCTCAAGCCGGATGACTTTCAGATGCCCTGGAAGTTGTAGCAGGAGATGGGTAGAGGGATCAGGAGGAGAGAGAAAGACGCATAAAAAAAAGAATGATGAAGAGACAGGCTTGGAAAAGTTAATTGGGTGCCCAGATTTATCCTTCCCCAACAACAACGCTATGCTCTGTCAGTTCCTTTTGAGTTGTGGGGGAAGGAGAGGGAGGGAGAAAAGAGACGGACCTAGAATCATAGAGATGGAAAGGACCCAAAGAGTCTTCTAGAGAGCCAGTGTGGTGTAGTGGTTAAGAGCGGTGGACTCGTAAGCTGGTGAACCGGGTTCGCTTTCCCGCTCCTCCTCCACATGCAGCTGCTGGGTGACCTTGGGCTAGTCACACTTCTCTGAAGTCTCTCAGCCCCACTCACCTCACAGAGTGTTTGTTGTGGGGGAGGAAGGGAAAGGAGAATTTAGCCGCTTGGAGACTCCTTCGGATAGTGATAAAGCGGGATATCAAATCCAAACTCCTCCTCCTCCTCTTCTTCTCCTCAACCCCATGCAATGTGGAAAACAAATGCACACCGTTGTGAAATGCAGAGAGTTGCCAACAGACAGCTCTTCCTTGCTAATAGTGCTTTTGAGGGTGGGCTTAGGGTGGAGGTCATAAGCTTCGTTTGGCACCATCCATGGTTGTTTACTTTAATACCCTGCTGCAGTGGGATGGTCAAGGGCCTGGTTTGCTTCCAAAGGGAGGCCAAAACCTGGAGAAAAGCACAGCGTTCTCTCTGCCACAGCTGAGGGAAGCAAGCTAGGTTAGGGTGCCGAAGGTAACCCACACAGGGCACATACAGCTGCATCTTCACACAACTCCCTGTCCCTCAATTCTTGCCACCTGAGGCAGCCCCTTCACTCCACCCAATGACAGAGCCGGCCCTGATGTGTGGAGGAGCTGCAAAAAAAGAAGAAAAAAAAGAAGAACAGGCAGCAGGGAGCTATTTGCCATATTTTTAGACTTGGCCTAAAATTAGAATATATTGGGGGCAAATGTTCACACCACCCCTGCTCCATTCGTGTCAGAATCATTCCTGCTTGTGTACACACCAGGGGATGTTCACAGCGGCGGGGAAGTCTTTACGTCACACAAAGTTGCTCACACCTTGGCTAGACAGGAATTGGGGCTTAAGGATCCCGATTAGTGCGAAGCTGGTTTGAGAAGCAACACATCAAACACTAGTATTTTATAGCAAAGTACAGGATACACCCAGTGGTGGAGCTTCACGCTCCGACCCGGGGGCATGGCACGCCGCCTGAGGGGGCGTGGCTCCCAGCGCGGGCGCAAGCCGCGATGGCACCCCACTGGGATTGCGCTGCTGGGGGTGGTGTGCTCCCCCCCGCACTCCTCTTCCTCTGCCTGTGGATACACCTGCATTTTGGATAACGGTATCTGAACATGGATTGAAAACCCTGCACTGGAAAGGCAAGGAAGAAGAAGAAGAAGAAGAAGAGGAGGAGGAGGAGGAGGAGGAGGAGTTTGGATTTGATATCCCAAAGGAGTCTCAAAGCGGCTAACATTCTCCTTTCCCTTCCTCCCCACAACAAACACTCTGTGAGGTGAGTGGGGCTGAGAGACTTCAGAGAAGTGTGACTAGCCCAAGGTCACCCAGCAGCTGCATGTGGAGGAGCGGGGAAGCGAACCCGGTTCACCAGATTACGAGTCCACCGCTCTTAACCACTACACCACACTGGCTCTCTGCATGGTAGACAGGAATGTAAACACATCCTAAGGAAAATAAGAGAGCGACTGTTCCAAAGTCACCAGTGAGCTTTGTGGCTTGAATAGGGATTTGAACCCGGGTCCCCCTAGTGCTGGCTTGACCCTCTAACCACCCTCTTTATTTTTGGGACACACAGACACTGGTGCTTTTAGAAGCTTGTGAAGTTTGATGCAGAAGGGTGCTTGAAATCTAGGGGTGAAGTTTATTCTGTGTAGACCTACTGAAATAAATTGACCTAACTTGTTCATTAATTTCAGTGGGTCTTACTCTGAGCAGAATTTGGTTGAATATCACCCTGTGGGGCGCTGATATGCAGGGGGAGGACAATTCTGCAAATGGAGATCCTTTGGGCCCACTCTTATTTTTGCGATTCGCAGACATTCATTTATTTATAGAAGCATTTACTTACCACCAATCCATACAGCATAACATAGCAGCGTGCAGGGATATTTTATTGTACATATTGACCGTGTTTCATAGAAGACAATCTTGCTCGGCTACAAGTGATTGCCAAAGAAGATGACAATATGTACAATAAAACAGAAAACACCATTAATCAGTATATAATTGTAATTGTAAGGTTATAATTAAAATCACTAATTGATTTTAGGCTGCATAGGCCTATCTGCATTCAAAGGGTCTGCCAGAGACATCTGAAAAATAGAAAGTGAGAGTGCCTGCAAATCTCTTCTGGATGAGTGGTCCCAGTGCCGGATTTACGTATAAGCTAAACAAGCTATATCTTAGGGCCCCAATCTCTTGGGGGCCCCCTCCAAAATTTCACTATTAATATACTTCTTCTTAACTGTATTTCAGTTCAACAATTACTTTGATAAAATACATATTTTGTTATGTGCAAATGGCTTTAGATACCTATTAGGTCCATAAATTACCATATAGCATATATTCAACACAAAAAAGCAACAATTTGTTGTTGACAAAGGACAGCTGGACATATAAAGGGCCCCATTACCTTCAGTAGCTGAGGGCCTCATCAAACCTAAATCCAGCTCTCATTGGTCCACAGCAGGGGTCAGCAAACTTTTTCAGCCGGGGGCCAGTCCACTGTCCCTCAGACCTTGTGGAGGGCTGGACTATTTGTTGCCATGATTATGACCCACATTTTTGGCAAAAACCCTTATTGGTGTTGGAGATTCATTTCCCGTGTGCAGTCATGGGTTTGTTGTCTATCACATGACTGGGTATGTGTTTTGATTCTACAGAATGGGAAGTGACAAAGACAGGGTGTTTGTGTTACTGTGTTTCCTGAAGTGGGACTATTGTCCTTGGTTCTTTCTCTTTGCTGTCTGATGCTAGAGAGAGAGAGGGAGCCATGCTGCAGTGCTCCGTGTGTGTTTATATGTAAATAAAGTAGATTAGCTACAATGCTGTGTTGCTGAGGTCTGTTATGCAACTGTGCAAACTCTGCGGATACGTTAGTGTGCTAATGCCTTCTGCCATTAGTCGCTGTGATGTTCGGGCTGAAGAATGCTTATGAAGCTCCTGAACGATCGCCCAGGAGGGAGAGAACATGTCAGTTGGGCATGTGTCTCTGCCAGGGTTCTACTTGTGAGTAGGACATCTCCTGACAATTGGGACCAACCCCAACGTTGCCCAAATGTGATTTTTTTTGGGGGGGTTCCCTCATACACCCATGCTGCTTCCTTTGCGTTTTATGCGTTGACAGTTATTATTTCTCTCGTAAGGCGGGGTGGGGGGCTGAGGTAAGCACGCCATTCCTGTCAGCCCTGGAGAGCATGTGCACATGCGTGGGTGAAGGGAAAAGCCGTTGGCCACGCTAAGTCAGGCTGGCGCATCTCAAGCAAAAACGTTCTTTTCCCCACTTGAGGGAAGACGAGGTGGCAGTGGCTTTTTACCTTTCCATGGCAGACACCATGTAGCTAACAAGCAGCCTCCCCAGCAGAGCGCAAAACTAGTTTGGAGTGCAGCCGCCCAGGCGCTCCCCGCTTCGTTGGGGCTTGTCTTGAGCAGCTGCCTGCCTCGTTTTTTACCCCCAAGCCTGGCTGAGTCGTAAAAACCATCACACACGTGCGTGCTATGCCTGGATTCCCGGATTGTCCACAGGCCGGATCTAGAAGGCAATTGGGCCTGATCTGGCCCGCGGGCCATAGTTTGCCGACCCATGGTCCACAGCATGGGACCAGTGACCCTAAATGCTCAACTTCTCGTTGAGTCCAGTCAGATCTCTCTAACGTTGAGGACAGAAGAGCAATGCATTTCTTAGGAACGACTGCAATGTTGAAAAAGGATGCCTGCTATTTTGCAACGTTTTGAATTCGACTGAAAAATGGGTTTAACCATATCGTTTACATTTAGGTGCTTTCTAACAGTCAACGCTGCTACCTGCAATGTTGTAGGGGTCACTATAAAGCAGGGAACCTGCTACCCCTGCCGGATGTTGTTCTGCTGATGGTGCTGATGGGATTTGTAGTCCAAAACAACTGGAGGGCACCAGGTTGTCAGAGGCTGCTATAAGGGATGGGCGAATCAGTCTAGTCTTGACATTTCTGTTTGCACTTGTTTCCCATAAATCCACCCTGCCCTGTTTCAACATTAACCAGAAATTTTAAAAAAGAAAATGTTATTAATATGAAAATGCAAATATTTTTCAAAAAACATTTTCTCTCAAAATATGGATTTCCATGCAGTTGTGGTTTTTTTGGGGAGCAGAGAACAATGCCAGAACATTTGGGAAGAACAAAAGGGTGGTCCATAATTGAAGCTGCAGAACTAATCCCCTTTACCTGGGTGTAAGCCCGATTGAATTCAATTCTGAGTAGATGATTGCACTGTGAATTCTTCACTGCTTATTATTTTGTGTTGTGCGGATCAGATCAGTTATTATGATGCTCCACAAATACTGGTACAGTGGTACCTCAGGTTACATACGCTTCAGGTTACAGACGCTTCAGGTTACAGACTCCGCTAACCCAGAAATAACGCTTCAGGTTAAGAACTTTGCTTCAGGATAAGAACAGAAATTGTGCTCTGGCGGTGCAGCAGCAGCGGGAGGCCCCATTAGCTAAAGTGGTGCTTCAGGTTAAGAACAGTTTCAGGTTAAGAACGGACCTCTGGAACGAATTAAGTACGTAACCAAAGGTACCACAGTACTGAATTCCTCAAGCATCCATCGCTACTATAAAACTTTTTAAAACTGTCCTTCATCATAAGGACCAGAGTGCCACCCCCACCCCCACGAGTGCAACTCCCAAGCCGCTGCCCGGCAGCCCTTCTGTGCAAGCAGCGGCTTAGGAGTCCGGGCTCAGACATGCACAGTCCGCCCGGGCTGCGCTCCGTAGCGCATGCATCATGACGTCATGACGCATACGCTACGGAATGAGGCCCTGCTTGATACGCCTCTGTTTGCTACTGTCACAAAGACAAACTGTTGTGTCTTCATGTACCTGCAATGGAAACAGACCAGAAAGAGTCCTTGTCTGGACTATACATTTAAAGCGGTATCATACCACTTTAAACACTCACAGAGCTGCGGTTGTCAGAGTAGTTTAAAAATCAATTGCTCTGGGTAAGGAATTCTAAAAATTGTAGATCTGTGAAGGGAATAAGGAGTCCCCTAACAACTCTCGGCTTGGGTTGCCATGCATCCAGGAATACCCAGAAATGTCCTCTTTTGGGGGGCCAACATGCCTATCCGGGAGGATTTTTATATATTTTTTTAAAAAATCTTTATTGCATTTTTTAAATTTACAAAACAAGAAAATAAATTAATCCTTACACCCACATACAGTGGTACCTCGGGTTACAGACGCTTCAGGTTACAGGCGCTGCTGGGACGCCACAAGTCAAGACTGTCAACCCAGAATATGTTATCTGTTTCTCCTCCCCCCCAGGTGCAGGGTGCACATGGACCCTCAGGCCTATGTCCCTTGGAGGGACGTTCAGACGGTCTCTCTCTCTTTCAAAAAGCACCAGCATGATCAGTAAGTATGGACAGCCATAGAATCCTAGAACTGTACACTGGGAAGGGACCACGTGGGTCATCTAGTTGAACCCCTCGCAATGCAGGGCTCTTTTGCCCAACGTGGGACTCGAACCCACGGCTCTGCGATTAAGAGGTTCGTGCTCTTCCAATTGAGCTCTCTCTTCCCTGCCACGTTCCTTTGGTGGACGAAACCGAAATATGATCCTGTACATGTAAAGCACTCTCGTCAGGGCCGGCCCAAGACGTTTGGGCACCTGAGGCAAACCACAAAATGGCACATGTAAACCTGCCAGGGAGGAATGGGGGAGTGGAGAACTTTACTGGGAACAAGGTGAATTAAATCAAGCTTAGCTGATGGTTGATGTGGGGATCAAAGGCCATCGTGGGGTGAAAAGGGGTGGGACCAGAAGTGCCTCCCGTTCATCGAGAGGTCGCTGTGGAGATGGCATTGGTGAGGGGTTGCCAAGGAGGTGGCAGAACCAGCCTCCCAGCAGGCAACGCATTCCTTGGAGGCCAGATCTGCTGCACCTGTGGATCCTGCCACCTGAGGCAGTCACATCACCTTGCCTCACGGGTGGGCCGTCCCAGACTCTTCATTGTTGTTCAGTCGTGTCCGACTCTTCATGACCCCATGGACCAGAGCACGCCAGGCACGCCTATCCTCCACTGCCTCCCGCAGTTTGGCCAAACTCATGCCAGTCGCTTCAAGAACACTGTCCAACCATCTCATCCTCTGTCATCCCCTTCTCCTTGTGCCCTCCATCTTTCCCAACATCAGGGTCTTTTCCAGGGAGTCTTCTCTTCTCATGAGGTGGCCAAAGTACTGGAGCCTCAACTTCAGGATCTGTCCTTCCAGTGAGCACTCAGGGCTGATTTCCTTCAGAATGGATAGGTTTGATCTTCTTGCAGTCCATGGGACTCTCAAGAGTCTCCTCCAGCACCATAATTCAAAAGCATCAATTCTTCGGCGATCAGCCTTCTTTATGGTCCAGCTCTCACTTCCATACATCACTACTGGGAAAACCATAGCTTTAACTATATGGACCTTTGTCGGCAAGGTGATGTCTCTGCTTTTTAAGATGCTGTCTAGGTTTGTCATTGCTTTCCTCCCAAGAAGCAGGCGTCTTTTAATTTTCGTGACTGCTGTCACCATCTGCAGTGATCATGGAGCCCAAGAAAGTAATATCTCTCACTGCCTCCATTTCTTCCCTCCTTCTTCCCCCATAAGATTCCTGGGAGCTGTAGTTTCTTTGAGGTGCTGAGAGTTGGCAGGAGACACCTGGCAAAGCTACAGTTCCCAGAGTGGCTTAACAGTCAGTCCCCTTTCCCAGGGAACTCTGGGAACAGGGATCTCCTAACAGCACTTTTAACAAACTACAAACTGTAATGTCTAGAATTATTTGGGACTCTGAAAGTGGTATTAAAGTGTTTTAAACGTATGGTGCAGATGCTGAAAATGTCAAGGATTTAACTTGGGACCAGGCCAAACTTCGGGAAGGCCAAAAGTTCAGCCTGGGTATTTTTGTTTTTTAAGGGGAAAAGGCAGAACTGAACGAAAGGTGGTGAATGAAACCAGTTGCCATATTTTGCCTTTGGGATGCTGGCGAGTGAATTTTGTAGGAGCGTGAAAGTCATGTCAGCCAGGGCTCTTACAGCCTCCATGCTGCTGACAGCTGCCCATTTTAATACCCCCGCCCAAGACATACCCCAGAAGGGCAATACTTTGTGACGTTTGTGTAATTTATTGATTTGTTATATTACTTATTCACCCTTTATACAAGATCCAGGGTGGGTTACAACAATAAAATATATAGTCATAAAATAGATAAAGCATTGTAACCATCAAAGACTGTAAACTGTTCCATTTATAAAGCAATTCTATATATAGCAACAATGTGGGCATTTTAAAACAATTCCATATATGAAAACAGGTATATTTAAAAAAATTGTTCCACTTCTGTACAGATGCAGACAAGTGGGATAGCTGAAGGAGAAAGCATTCAATTCATGTAGAAAAGACAATAGAGTTGGTTGTCTCATCTGTAAGGGGACTCCTGAAGGGTAGTTGCCGCCACAATAAAGGCCCAGTTCCTGAGCAGAAAGACCTATTCACTGCGTAATGTGGCCTGCAGATGTCCCCGAAAGCAGAAATGGTTAAGTCAGAATGATTTCCCCAGAAATCCCTTTAAAAGTGGTTAAGCTAGATTGCCTCAGCTAAGCTGTAACATGAGAGCTTATTTTCCCAGTGACTCTTTCACCACTTGCCCCTGGCTTGCAGAACATCTTTCTGCCAGGATGCTAAACCAAAGTGTGTGGATTTAGAGATACTGTATTAATTTAGAGATGGGAAAGCAACAAGCCTGGGGCAGAAGGGATGCCTGGGCTGATAACTCCACCTACAGTCCAAAGGGAGACATAACAGACTGAAGGAAGGAGAGGAGAAGGAAAGACTCCCCTACTAATCAAAGCCACCAGAGCAGCCTTTACCAACCTAGTACCCTGCAGATGGGGCGCGGGTGGCGCTGTGGGTTAAACCACAGAGCCTAGGGCTTGCCGATCAGAAGGTCAGCGGTTCGAATCCCCACAATGGGGTGATGTTCGGTCCCTGCTCCTGCCAACCTAGCAGTTTGAAAACACACCAAAGTGCAAGCAGATAAATAGGTACTGTTGCGGCGGGAAGGTAAATGGTGTTTCTGTGCGCTGCTCTGGTTCGCCAGAAGCGGCTTTGTCATGCTGGCCACATGAACCGGAAGCTGTATAAATAAATAAAGCGATATGAGCACTGCAACCCCGGACTTGTCCGCGACTGGCCCTAATGGACAGGGGTGCCTTAACCTTTACCCTGTGGATGATTGTCAACCAAAACTTCCATCAGTCCCAGGCTTAATGGAGTTGGAGGGTGCCAGGTTGGCGAAGGTTGTACTAAGGCATGAGTCCCATTAAACTCAGCAGGGCTTAGTCCTGAGCAAACATCACCCTGCCTGGTCCCTCTCAGCCCCTGTATAGTGTAACATCCTACCCGTTGAAGAACTCGAAAGCTTGCCACACCTTTTGTGATGTTGTGGTTGGACTCACCGAAAGTATTGCTTAGCTGTTGATTTGGGGGGGCTGGCCGATTGAAATTGGTCAGGCCCAAAGGTGCCTGTGAACAATTCAAATCGAAATGTGTTGGGTTAAATTATAGCATATTTCTACACAACTAGAGCAATGGTTACAAAACCGCCCCCCGCCCATGACTTGAAAATTGCTGAGGGTCTTGGTGGATCACTGAATGGCTTTCCTGGCTGTAGCAGTTGTGCTGTGCTGTGCTGGATGCTTGAGTTTAAATTGTATTGTCGCTGCCGCTTTTATTTCCGAGTATAGCTTCCATACCAGGAGATTGGCCCTTATGAGGCACTCAGTCATCATAGTACTGGCCCAAAATTTTGGGGGGGGGGGTGAGGAAGAGGGAAATGTGAGCTATTGGGCTTGCTTACTCTTTGCACATAGGTGCAAACTGTTTCTGCAACCTGCTCAAGTGTTTGCGTGAAAGGGTGTATACAGTTCATTTGTTGGATACACACAAACTGCACACCTGTTGAACGTTATCTGTGTGAACCCACCAACTGCCAAGCGCAGTGGCGCCAGTTAATAGCCAATTATATACTGTATATATAAATGACTTAGTAACTGCAGTTGCGCACCGCAGACTTCTGTCACCCCTCAAACCACGTCCAGGGCAGCGCCGTCGACAAGACTGCCCGGAAATCATAAGCGCAACTTTGCGATTGAACCCCTTTGGTCTGCAGCCTAAGAGTAAAACCAAAGGGCTGCAGGCTGGAGCGAACCCACAGGCTAGTTCCGGATCCCGATCGCAGGTCGTACAGCGCGTGGACTGAACGGCGAAGACATTTAAGGTTCAGTGCAAAATCAGAAATGCAATTTGTGCTTCATATTTCTACTCCAGCCTTTAAAAAGGCTTCCGAGATAGGTCAGAGGCAGACTGCCCTGCTTTGAAACAGCCACGCTTTTTTCCTTAAAGCAGGGGGGAAATGGAAAGGGAGGGAAAAACCGAAGGATAACGGCACACCTCGGCAAACGTGGAGAAATGAAATGGAGAGTCTAACCCCGATTTATATTGAGGATTTCTCCTCAATGTAGACGCGTCAAAAGGGCACCGGAAGTGAGGGTAGCAGCCGTGGCCCTTTGCAAGTACCTCTTAAGGCCGCAAGCGCCTCCTGATGACGTTATCAGCTGCGACTTCCGGAGGAGGGAGGAAGTGCTCGTGCGTGTGGGGAGAGGGAAGAGCGGGAGGCGTGTGACGTCGCCTCGCCGTCAAGCGAGGAGTTTGTTGCCGCTGCCGCCGCCGCTTCCTTCCCTCGCGTAGCTGCGCAGCGGCCTCCGGGCGAGATGGAGAGCGCCAGCCAGGGTAGGCCAAGGCAGGCCAGGCCAGGGAGCGGGCCGCCGCCGCCTAGTCCCCCTGGGAAGGCCGCGCTGGGGCGGGAGAGGCGGAGGAGGAGGAGGAGGCCAGGCCCCGGGGCGGGACGCTTCCCACCTCCGGCCTGCTCTCGGCTTCCTCTAGGGCGGCAGCGCTTCGGGTGGAAGCGGGGGGAGCAGGTGGGGCGGGGGGTTGCAAGCGAGCGCATCCCTGCATGTAGAAAGCAAGCCTGTCGGGGATGAGGCTTCTAGGCCATGTAAGTGGACAGAGCCCTGCATGAGGAAGGCTAGTTATATGTCGAGGGGAAGGTTTCTAGACTGTATAAGTGAAGAGATTCCTGCATGTAGAAAGGTAACTTATGGGGGTAGGATTTTAGCCCATGTGTAAGTAGGCAAAGCCCTGTATGTAGAAAGCCAGTGTATTGGGGAGAAGGCTTCTAGGCTAAGTGAAAAGATTCCCGGTATCTGAAGAAATGTGCATACACACAAAAGCTCATACCAAGAACAAACTTAGTTGGTCTCTAAGGTGCTACTGGAAGGATTGTTTTTTATTTTTTTTAAAGAGATTCCTGCATGTAGAAAGCTAGCCTGTCGGGGATGTGGCTTCTAGGCCATGTACGTAGGCAGAGCCCTGCATGAAGAAAGCCAGCTTATCAGGGAGACAGTTTCTAGGCTGTGTAAGTGGACAGGTTCCTGCATGTAGAAAGGTGGTATATTGCAAAGAAGGCTTCCAGGCTAGCCTTCTCTCTGACATTAGATTTCTATGTGCAGGGGTTTTGAAAACCACTTGAAGGTTTTTTTTGTTTTTTGTTTTACGATCATGGGGTGTATAAATTTTATGAAATGGGAAAAAATGATTCTTTCTCTCCCCCCCCCCCTTTTATTTGTATTGCGGAACAACGTGACTTTCTGTGTGCAGGCTGGCAGGCAGGCTATGTGGGAACCTTCTCAGTGGTGGCCCCATGATTATGGAATACCCTTCCTGGTGCCAGTAGCTCCTCCCTTGCGAGCTTTTAAATGGGGATTGAGCATCTGTTTGTTTTTGGGAGCAGATGCTGGGGTTTCAGCTGGCTGGAGAGTTTGTAAGGTCATAGCTTGTGCTGGGGTTTTTCCTATGCTGATTAGGGTGATTTCTGTAAATAACCATGTATTACTTTTAAGCTGGCAAGGAAGTTGTCTTAAGTTGCAGCTACCCTAAATATACCCCACAGCTTTATTGTTGTTGTTGTTGTTGTATACCCCACAGCTTTGTTGTTGTTGTTGTTGTTGTGGCAGGGAAGTTGTCTTAAGTTGCAGCTACCCTAAATAAACCCCACAGCTTTATTGTTGTTGTTGTTGTATACCCCACAGCTTTGTTGTTGTTATATAAAAATAAGACCACCTCAAAGTTGAGAACTAGGCCTGGATCTACATCCAGTGCAGCAGGAATGTTTGCTTTTGAGGTGGGTTGGGTTAGGGTGTGGTACATGTAGAGTGAGTGGGAAGGGGATTATTAAGAAGGGAAGGTATTTACATGCAAGAGTTGTTTCTGTGCAGGCCCAGCTGAGGGAAGAGGTTGGTGGATCAGAGAGCTTACATAGTTCTCTTTTAATCCCCACAACAAGCCTGTGAGGTAGGTCAAGTTCAGAGACAACGGCTGGCCCAAGCACACTCAGTGGGGTTTGTGGTGGAGTGGGGATTTGAACCCTGGTTGGATGCGCATGATGGTTGAATTTAGGTGGGCAGGGCATATAGATTGATGTGTGATCATGGGAGTCAGGAGACTCAAAATGTTAAGCTTGGTCTCTGCTTTTGCACTACCCCTTACGTAGGGAGCCCCAAGGATTTGATCAGGGGGCTAGGTGGGGAGGACCTGTGGTGGAATTCCAGGAGGCTGAATGTAGAGCTCGAGAATCTGAGCTACCCACCATCCTTTTAAGTGGGTTAGCTTGAGATCAAAGAGTTATAGCTTTGAGCTTCAGTAGATTCCCTGCTTTCATTTTTCTTGAGAGGTTTGGCTTTGATGCTTACCAGCAAAGAATGAAAGCATACGGACTGTGCTATTCTCCTCTGTTTTTCAAGCAGTTGCATTAATTTCTAACGTGCTTATGTACCGGTAGGCTCTCGACTCCCCGTCTGCTGTGAGCAGTAACACGCAGCCGTGTGTGTTGTGATGCTTTGTTTGTTAAACCAACCTTTCGCCTGCTCCTTTGTGCCTTTGAAAGTGCAGCTGCTATCTCATCTGCAGGGCTTTTGAGGGGTGAAGAGAGCAAGAGTATTTCTTTTTATGCTGAAAAGTGGGCAACTTGCAATCTCTAAAGCTGGGATGGGAGCCTGTGGCCCTAGACACAAAGTTCCCATCCTCCTCTCCTTGCTGGCTGGAGCTGATTTGGAGTGTCCCAGCTCAGGTGCCCCACCCCTGCCCTAGAGGCTGTCATCACAATTGCCGAAGAGTAACGTAATTCAGCAGAATTGGAAAAAACTCCTGAAGCTTGCCTTCCACATTTGTGTGTGGTTGATTTACCTGGGAAGGCCTCCCTTCCATCTTGCCCGGCAGTCATCTTTGTGGGATACAGTTAGGGCTTGGACAGCGAGGTCGTATTGCATTAGCTTCATTTATTCATGTGTTGCACTTCCATCCCTCTAAGCAAGCAGCAAGGTGATTTATAGCCTTTCAGCAAAATGATGAGGTAAGCTCGGCATAGAGATAGTAACTTAGCAAGCTTCTTCTCCATGAACTTTGGAATATAGTGTGGATTTCGGCTTTTCTGCCACGTCTGTATCACACTTCCTCTGGCTCTACCCTGCCCCAAGCTCATGTTCAGCAAGCAACTAGAGACCTTTCTGTTTACTCCACCCTTTGGGGCTTGGAGGAGCTCCTCTGCCAGCGACTGTCAGCTTCACCCCTCCATAATATCACTCCTGAGGCAGCACTGCCGTTGGCACACTTCCAATATAGATTACAAGAAGCAAGGCCACCCATTGTGTTCTTAATAGGCCCACCCCTTCATTTTGCAGGGGGAATGAGAATAATATGAGGATGTGTGCAGTATAGATGCGGTCTTCAGAATGCCAGTACTAGCGTTGGCTCCCTGTCAAGGGTATGGAAAGGGAAGGACTGTAGTTTATGGATCTGCCCTGAGTGCAGAAGGTCCCAGGTTCAAATCCTGGCATCTCCGGGTAGGGCTGGAGAGCTGCTGCTGTAGACAATACTAAGGTAGATGGCCTTGATAATAAAAAAGGCAGGTCCCCATGTAAGCTCTGGCAAACCTGGGTTTGTTGCTGGGTTAATGTGCGAGGCAGCCTTGAGTTACCTGCTTTCCCTGCAAGGAGAATGACAAGATCGCTAGATTTCCATTCCCGAATGTGTCAGCCGGAGGGGAAGGGAAGAGGCCATGTCTCCAGGGACAGCAGGCGGTGCACAGTTATTGTTGTTGTGGTTGCAGCTTGTGGGAAGCTGCTTCTCTGGAGCTCTTGATAATGCAAATATGCTTCTGCGGTCTCTTGGGCGGGACCTGATTTAGAACAGCCTGTTCCTCTTTTCCCTCTTCACCTTCGCCGTATAGAGGGGTGCCTGCAAGACTAACATGCTCTGCCTTTTAGCTGCTTATCCTTTCCCCCCTGGTTTGCTTCTTATCCATGACAGATATCAACCTTAACTCTCCCAACAAAGGTCTGTTGTCGGATACTATGACAGATGTGCCTGTGGATAACACGAGTGCTGCCGCCACCGCTGCTCCTCCTGCAAGGGCCTCGGCCTACAATGGGCTCACGGAAGCGGAGGAAGAGGAGCTAAGGGCCGAGCTCGTCAAGGTAAAGGAGGCTGCCATCACACTCTGCTTTTCTCCATGCTGTGGTACAAGGGAGCCCAGATAATTCGTTCTCTGTAGCTCTAAAGAGCTCAGACTTAGAAAGCCCACGGACCATAATTTCTAAAGTGCCTGGTGTAACCTTGTAGTTGCCTCTTTTGTAGACATATTCCTTCAGAGCAGTTTCTCCTCAAACCTGGGTCTCCGGCTGTTGTTGGACTACAACTCCCATCATCCTTAGCTAGCACCAGCGGTGAGGGATAATGGAAGTTGTAGTCCAACAGCAGCTGGAGACCCAAGTTTGAGGAAACACTGCTTTAGAGTCTTAGACAATATTGTGGCATTTGAAGGCGCTACTACGTGAACAGCCCCATTACCTGGGAATTCAAATATCCCTTTAGTATATTTTTATCCTGCCCGTCCTCTGAGAAGCTGAGGGTGGCAGATGTAGTCTCCACAATGTTTATCCTCAGAACAACTCTGTGAGTTAAGTTAGGGTGACACACTAGCCCAAGATTACCCAGTGAGCTAAACGGCTATCTCTCTGGGGATATAAAACTCTTCCCATTCCAGTTCCAACACTGCACTGTTCTTTGGCAGTAGGTCTTCTCTGTAATACAAGTCTTGCTCATGGTTTTCTAAAACTGGGGCATAGGAGTGGTTTTCAAACCCTGCTCCTTAGGAATCCTGTGGTTGCTTAGTAAAGAAAGGTGGCTGAATACTGTCCATTTAAAAATAAACCCTTTTCTTTGATTTGAAGCCTCAGAGCTTTGGGTGCGTTCTAGGTGGTTCACTTGGCTTCCGTGGAATAGTTTTAAAGTCTGGCATGCAGGGCACTGGCCAGACCTAAGCTGAG
The DNA here is from genome assembly GCA_900245905.1 of Lacerta viridis. Classification (NCBI taxonomy): domain Eukaryota; kingdom Metazoa; phylum Chordata; class Lepidosauria; order Squamata; family Lacertidae; genus Lacerta; species Lacerta viridis. The sequence goes on along the minus strand of OFHU01000309.1, from coordinate 550,217 downwards.
ATGGGATGGCCCAAAACATGCCCAAGAACCTTCTGCAACGCACACCGTCCTCTGTAGACAAATGACTGTGGATTTCCTTGAGGACCAGAAGCAAATCACTGATATGTCAGGTCCACTGTTCACACATTGCAACACTTTGATATTTTCTCTTTCTCCTGATTGGGCTTCATACCACAAATCAGCCTGCATGTGAAACTTGACTGCAGAAACAGAGAGCTGTGTTCATAAAAACACATCCATCAGGAATGTTGCTGTGTCAGGTCTCCATTAAAGTTGATGTGCTGGGGAAACTCCCCAATCAATTATATTCTTTGTACAAAGGCTGATATCCCTCCTGTGCATATCAGAAACTGCATGGTCTAGACTCACAAAAGTAAAAGCACATGCCCATAATACTCAGGCAGTTAAGGAACAACCAATCTGTAGGAAGTGGCCCTGAGTTCTTCACTTGTGTACACAGAGAGTGTTTGCAGAATCAGATCAAGGTCCAGCTAGTACAGTGTTCTTGTAAGAATCCCAGAAACCATCAGCTGTTAGGTGGCCTGCTGTGGCCTACTTTCTGGCCATCTCTACTCTAGAACAGCGTTTCCCAAGCTTGGGTATACAGCTGTTTTTGGACTACAAGTCCCATCATCCCTAGCTAGCAGGTCAGGGATGATGGGAATTGTAGTTCCAAAACAGCCAGACACCCAAGTTGGGGGGAACAGTGCTCTAGATAAATAATCTTCAGTCTTCTGGGGACCTACCTTTAGCCCGACCTACTTCTTATTTTTGCGAAGTATATGTATGTTGGTAGCACCACTGCTGCCTCACATGTTACAACAGGCTACAACCCAGTTGTGGCCGCAGCCCACTAGTTGCAGAACAAAGATTAAGCTGTTTAGCTCAATAAGCAGTTATGTTGATTAATTTGTTTAAAATGCTTTGTGGTCCATGTCTTGCTTGCCTCTTCTCTTGGAGGCCAGGACGTCACAGCTTACCTTCCATGCTGAACTGTTACATACCTGCTCCTGCGACACTCGGGTCTCTAACCCAGATACCTCTCCTCTTTTTTTGCAGGTGGAAGAGGAGATAGGCACCCTGCGCCAGGTATTGGCTGCCAAAGAGAGACACTGCGGGGAGCTGAAGAGAAAGCTGGGCCTGACCCCCTTGGATGGCCTGAAGCAAAACCTCTCAAAGAGCTGGCATGATGTCCAGGTCTCCACTGCGTAGGTGTTGCCTAGGGTGATTCTCCACCGTAACCTGCGGAATTAGGCATTGTGTTCTGTTGGGGCTTGCTCTAACAGAAAAGAGAAGGCATTCACCAGCTATCTATGAGCTTTTATCCTTTGAGATCCTGAAGCAGTAAATCTTCCTTTACCATAGCAGTGGGGGACCTCTGGTCCAGGAGACTTATCCCCAAACCACAGGGCTGCCAGTGCAGAGCCTAAGTGCTCCCAATTGTGTATTAGCAAGGGAGGCTTGCTATCACCACTGATCAGCGGAGCAAGCCAGCTGGGATTGGCTGCATGGAGGCGTTGGCAAGGAGCCGTGGCGCTCTTTGTAATCTCCTTACTCCTGCCCAAGAGGCCCTGCTCAGTTCTTTGAAGGAGTGGCCACCAGCTGATCGTCAGCGCTCCAAAGCATCACGCAGGGCTCTTTGCGTGGCCTGCCCAGCGCTCTGAAGTCTCAACAGTTGTTGGAACGTCAAAATGTCCCCCACCTGACCCCATGCCCACCTTTCAGATCTGACCCTTGAAGGGTAGGGGAGATAAGGATCTGGCTCCAACTGTCAGAACCACTTCTTCACACTTGCTTTACAGGGAAGGAGACATGAAGGATGGAGCTCCCATTGCTAGTTACGTCATATAGAGGGTGTCCATTAGGCCACTGAGCACCCTGTTTGTTTGTGATGGTGGAATCATAGAATTGAAGAGTTGGAAGGGACCCTGAGGTTCATCTAGTCCAATCCCCTGCAATGCAGGAATATGCAGCTGTCCCATACGGGGATCGAACCTGCAACCTTGGCGTTATCGGCACCACACTCCAACCAGCTGAGCTATCTAGGCTTGATGCTTCTTTGGATCACAGTCTGGGCTTCTAATTGCCTTGTTGACTTGCGTAGAACCCACTGGTTTAAAAACCCTCCTTGCCAAGACCTCTGCTTGCCTGAGGAACAGCTGTAGCAGCTTTGCTGTGCACACCCCAATCCATTCATCCCATGCAACACCTTTAATTTAATTTTATAATTCCAAATCACAACCTCTTCCCAAAGGCATCTGAGGAACTGTGCATATATCAGAGCTACAAATATACCGTAGCTCCCCATCCCAGGATGCTGTGAATCTTGCATACTGCTTCATTTTTCTCTGACAGGAGTGTTGCCAAGACCCATCTCTCCGGCTGGGTCAATATTTCATCACCTGCCTCTTGGATGTTGGGTTTCCTTCTCCTCTCTTGAAACCGTTTCGACCCCAGCTTTCAAAAGTGTGATTGACCCCCAGGTTTTTGTTTCTAGTTATATGAAAACCTCTGAGAAACTTGGAGAGTGGAATGAGAAACTGACCCGATCGGACCTGTGAGTTCCTCTCCCACCTTACAAGCACCAACTCCCTCTTCCTTGCTCCTTTCCTCTGACTCATTCTGCTCCTTCACTTTGGTCCCAGAGGAAGCTGGCTGTGTGCTTGGGATGTTGGAGGAGCAAATTCTGGGCCTTTCGCTTATTAACGTCAAAACTCCATCCTTTTGCCCATAAACATTTCTTGTCCCCGTTCAAGATTAAGCTCATTTGCTGGCTTCCGTGACATTTCCTTGCATAGAGAAAGGAAAATTCCAATCAGTTACCAGGCCACATTGAAACATTGCAGAAGTCCAGCCGGGAATTGGCTACATTAATTTAGCATCACTCCTGTACATGGCAAAAGGGAGGTTTTACCATTTCAGATTCTGATGCTCACTTGCAGACCATGGACAAAGGAGAGCGGGAAATTAAAAGGCTGGCTGCAATTTCATAACTTTTTGTTTTAGCTTTCGGCTGGAACCATCGGGTGGTACAAGTTTTACGCAGAGTAGACTCGTTAAAATTAATGACTAAGTAAGGTCTATTAATTTCAGTGACTATGCTGTGAATTAAACTTAGTTGAATACCTGTATGTTCTATGGCTACCAAGTGGTGTTGAAAGGGGGAGATCAGTGGGAAAGGATGCTCAACTCTTGCCCATTGCTTTCCTCCTGAAAACACTTGCAGGCAGCAGAGAAGGGTTCTTCACCCTGGCACACTGCTTCTTCACTGAGGACCTGCTCTTCTGGAGACTGCTTTGCAAGGGAGAAATGGTGCCTTGGGTTTCGCTGTGTGAGGTGGCCACAGAAGGAATTGTTCCTTCGTTGGGGTGTGGGACTAGCAGCTTGCCATTCCAGGTGCAAGAGGCAGCAAAGGAGGATGAATGGGGCCGTGGGAGACCTTCAAGCTGCAGTGTTACTCTGTGCATCTCTGCTCAAAGGTCCCACGGAGCTCAGTGCTGAGAAGCACGCCTAGAAATGTATTCTAGGTTTAGTTCAGGGGCCAGCAACCTGCGGCCCATGGGCCAGATGTGGCCCACAAAGACCATTTTACTGGCCCACGAGCCGCCCGCAAAGTGAGCCGCCCGCTCGTCAAGTCTTCTGTGCGCTGCGCTAAACCAGTGCGTCGCAGGGACTTGCCGAGTGGTGCCAGAAATACCAGATACCGCATCTGCGTATGTCCAGACACCGAAAATTGCTTCTGTGCAGACGCAATTTCCAGCATCGCGCTGCGCATGTCCGGCCCATGGACGATCCCCATGGAAGTGATCCGGCCCATGGCCGGTAAACCTTGCCGACCACTGGTTTAGTTCTTGGCCAAGACGGAGCAACTTTGGACATGGCTGTGTTGCAGCCTCCTGGCTGGCTTGAGATTTGGGCCGAGGCCCCCCGATGTGGTGTTGCTGAAGTGTGGGAGGGAGTTGTGTCCACATGGTCAACTGTGTGCATGCCTATATATGTAGGTCTGCATGCCGGCACATGACCACCCTTGCCTGAATTAGCGTATGAGAATCTTTCCCTCCATGCCTGGTGCAGAAATCCAAATAAGCTGGTGGAGTTGGGACAGGGCGCTCTGTTGCTCCTTGGACAGCCCCTTGGAGTGAAAGCCAGGGTAGTAGCGATTCTTTCAGGCTTACTTACTTTACAATCCTGATAATTCAGCTTAAAGCTGGCAGCGTGGCCCGATAGAACTGTTTTTGACCCAAATTATTTGTCTTGGCTTGTATTTTTCTTTATATTTGGGACTGGACTAGGTAATTATCAACAGCCAGCTAAACTATTAAGCAGACATTTCCCCACCCACCCCCAGTGCATGAAAAAAAATACAAAAAGCCAAATCTAAATTTTATTTCATTTATATACTGCTTGATTGTAAACCCCCCCCCCAAAAAAACTTCAAAGCGGTTTCTGAAGACTGGGTGTTAATAGGCTGCTATAGCACTTGTACTTCTAGAATCCTGGGCTTAGTGTGACCTTGTTTGAAAACGCTCAATTGTGTCTTCACCGTATTTTCCCAGATGCTGCAGTGCATCTAACTGCAAATGGTAGCCTAAGAACATAGGCAACACAAAATAAAATTTAAAAAATCCTTCCAGTAGCACCTTAGAGACCAACTAAGTTTGTTGTTGGTATGAGCTTTCGTGTGCATGTATCTGAAGAAGTGTGCATGCACATGAAAGCTCATACCAAGAACAAACTTAGTTGGTCTCTAAGGTGCTACTGGAAGGAATTTTTTATTTTATTTTGTTTTGACTATGGCAGACCAACACGGCTACCTACCTGTAACTGGAGCCATAGGCAACAGTGAGACACGTTCTCTCCCCCACCCTCAAATCTAGCCTTTCAGATTGATTTTCCTGCAGGGGAGACATAGAAATGAATGTTTGAAACGGCAGTTTAAAACCTGCCTTCCACCAACCACTCTCTGCACTGCAGCAGCCTTGCAGCCTTTTAAACTTAATTGCGCTTTAAATCAAAAGCACCTGGCAAATGTTAAGTCGCGTAAAGGTATGTGTGGCAATTTCTTTGAGACACAGCTGCCTCAACCAAACCCTAGTGGGAGAGGGAGAGGCTGATTAAAGTAGCTTTGGGCTCACTGGCGTGTCTGCCTTTGCCAAAGGAAGGAAGAAGAACGGTTGCTGTTTTGACGCACTTCCGTGAACACCCAGCGTAAACCCCTGTGCTTGAATCCTGCCTCGCTGGTTTCCCATTAGGGCATCTGGCTGCCCGCTGTGAGGACAGGATGTTGGATTAGGTGGGCCATGGGACTGATCCTGCAGGAATGGGTTCTGTCTGTTTTAATCTAACCACAGCAAAGTAGGAACTGCTAAGTCTAGGGTGGTGCCTTCCCCTCTGCCCGCCACAAGCATGAAAATGAAGGAACAGGAGAGTCCATTTTTGTAACGTCTGAACATTTTATTATTATTATTATTTTTTAAAAATAAGACTTGTGTGTCGTGATGGTTCACCCCAAGAACAGGAAGGAACCTGACCTCGAAATAACACAAACTAGGGAGGAATAAGCTTGAAGAAATAGTGATGACTTTGTTACAGTCCTTGTGGTTTGGAGTGCTGTGGAAGAAAGGTTTTGGGTCCTTCTCTAACTTCCATTGTATTTATAGATATGTTTCGGCCAGCAGCACCCTGGAGGACTGGAATGAGAAATTAACCCAATCAGAAGCGTGAGTGTCTTAACCTTCAGCCTAAAGCACGTTCCCTTATTCCAATAGCATCCTGCAACCTAACAGTTCCTTCCCTGCACTAACTGTCTTCCTGCTTGGTCTCCATTCTCTAAACGCCGTTTGTTTTGCTGACTAATTAGGGATAGAGGGGAAGGATGACTTAGACTCTGCAGCTTACTGCGTGGCAGCTTCCTCTATGATCCCATGAGCTGATCTTTGCCACCCTGACGTTTGCCCATTGCTCTTTGGCAGTGAACACCTTTGCCTGCTTCTGCGCTTCCTTTTGATAGGCCTCGTTCAGGTTAATGCGCAGTTTAAGCTTGCAGATGATTATTGCTTGTGGACTGCGGTGCTGCGGGAGTGCAAAATGCAATGCAGAATGTAATAGTGGGACCAGAATCCCGAGGTTCTCTTCTTTTAATTAATTTTTCTAAATGCATGAATTCTAGCCCTTAGGGGTGTGGGAAAGAAAAGTTTGAAAGTATGTGGGCAGCGTTTCTGAAATTTCAGCAGCCAGAGAGCTTCAGTGACTGTACTCCACCCATGACTAGCAAAGCAGAATAAATCATGTAAACGAGGAAAAAGAACCCACAGTATATTGCAAAGAGAGAAATGGTTGCAAATGGCATAGTTTTGCAAGTCGTAGAATGCATTTTTTTTCTTGGTGCAGAATTTAGATGGTAAGGGAATGGATTTTTATTATTTTTTTAAAGGTTTTGTATTCAGTACGCTCACAGGGCCTTGCAGTGAACCTAACCAAGCACAGCAATGCTCCTGTGTGCAGCATTACTGCATATAAATTAAAGCGAGCTTAAGGCAGGTGCATTTTGTAAGCCTTAGATGGGGGTTCTGGAGAACCGTAGATTCACAATCCTAGTTTCAACAGGAGGGCAGTGCAACAATTTCCTTTGGTTCACCACGTGTCTAGGAAACTTCTGGTTATAGTCCTTGTATGATCTTACCGTCATCAGCATATTTCTTATGATGTCCCCAGGAGCCACTTTTTAAGGAAATTTGAGCCAACTTCCATAATTCCTAACTGCAACCATGTGTGTCTCTCCCCATTGAGAGCATCTTATCCCCATTGAAATAAGTGGAAGTCATAGAAGAACCCTGTAACTCTGATTGTTTCCCTTTCAATTCAATGGAGCTGATGAGGGAGGAAGAGTCCCTGTTGACTTGAATTCAGAGAAGCTGAGGCTGGAATGGAATGCATTTCTGTTTGCACACATGTAAGGGGTGGGCGGGTTACTGATTTCCAGTCCTGCTGCAGCACTTCATTCATTGAATGCCATTCTGAAGGATCTCCCAATCCTCTGGAGTGGCTTTACAGGGAGGATAAGACTGCATCAGAAATAAGGAACTGGGAAAGACCTGTTGTGTGGGATTTGGATTTACAGTTGTACCCCGAAAATCGAACGCCTTGTGGCCCCTCGAACATTTTGGCTCCCGAAAGCCGCAAACCAGGAAGTGAGTGTCCAGTTTGCAAACGTTATTTGGAACCCGAACGTCCGACGCAGCGTCCGATTAATCAGAAGCCATTCCTTTGTTTCCAAATGTTTTGGAAGTCGAATGGACTTCTGGAATGGATTCCGTTCGACTTCCAAGGTACAACTGTGTAGTACTTGGCCTTAGTAACTTGTTTGTGGAGCTTGACCCTTCCTCCCCCCCCCCTCCCCACAACACTTGTCTGCTTTTGGAGTATTTTATTGTTTAACTCATTGCCTATCAGTACCACTTGCCCTTTTCCTGTTACAATTTAGACTGATTAGGGGGGAATTCTGAGAGAGGAACTTGACCTTCATTAAACTGAGATTAAGTGCTACCTGCTTTCTCCCACGAAAGTGTATGGTTACCTTGCTGTGCATTGACATACCCCAGCAGTTGCTTTAAGTTAACAGAAAGCAATTTACTTTGGTGGGGTTTAATCAGAGTTTGTCCTGAGTTTAATCTGAGTGGACACCCCCAGGCAAAGCAGGAAGTTTTGCAAACTTCAGCTTCCTGAAAACTGCAGCAGGAAATCAACTTCAGTGGAAAGTTTCCGGAGCCGAGTTTTTAAACACCTCTAGTCATGCTATAGGGACCTGGGTGGTGCTGTGGTCTAAACCACTGAGCCTCTTGGACTTGCCGATCAGAAGGTCGGCAGTTCGAATCCTCACAACGGGGTGAGCTCCCATTGCTCGATCCCTGCTCCTACCAACCCAACAGTTTGAAAGCATGCCAAAAGTGCAAGCAGATAAATAGGTGCCACTGCGGCGGGAAGGTAAACGGTGTTTCCGTGCGCTGCTCTGGTTCGCCAGAAGCAGCTTAGTCATGCTGGCCACATGACCCAGAAAAACTGTCTGTGGACAAACGCCAGCTCCCTTGGCCTGTAAAGCGAGATGAGCTCCGCAACCCCAGAGTCATCTGTGACTGGACCTAATGGTCAGGGGTCCCTTTACCTTTACCTTTTTTTAGTCATGCTATGCTAGCCTTTTCAGGCTTTCGTTAAGTACCAATGCTTCACTGAATTCAGTGATAAATGACTAGAGGGGTGGAGGTGTGCACCAGCCTTCCCCAACCCAGTGCCCTCCAGATGTTTCATACTGTAGCTTCCATCAGCCCCAGCTAGCACAGATCTGAGACTGAAGAGATCTTTGGTTCAAAGTATTTGGAAGGCATTGGCTTGTGGAAGGCTGTGTATTAGGGTAAAAGTAAAGGTAAAGGGACCCCTGACCATTAGGTCCAGTTGCGGACGACTCTTGAGTTGCGGCACTCATCTCGCTTTATTGGCCAAGGGAGCCGGCGTACAGCTTCTGGGTCATGTGGCCAGCATGACTAAGCCGCTTCTGGCGAACCAGAGCAGCGCACGGAAACGCCGTTTACCTTCCCGCCGGAGCAGTACCTATTTATCTACTTGCACTTTGATGTGCTTTCAAACTGCTAGGTTGGCAGGAGCAGGGACCGAACAACGGGAGCTCACCCCGTCGCGGGGATTTGAACCGCCGACCTTCTGATCGGCAAGCCCAAGAGGCTCAGTGGTTTAGACCACAGCGCCACCTGCATCCCGTGTATTAGAGTATTGCAAGGCAAATTATCTCTTCCCTGTATTTCTAGGAAAACAGCTTCTGCTAAGACAGCTGAGGCTGCAGGGAAGGCACAAAGGCAGGATGGGTTTTTGGGAGGCCTCAGCTGAATAAGCAGTATTATTCCAGAGCAGTGCAAGCAAATACACAAGCTTTCTTGTCAATACAGGAAGAAAAATGTGGCTTCTGGGACGCTTAGGGTAGAAACAGCTTTTGTACAGTGCTTAAGGAGCTTCTGTGTTGCATGTATGAGCCAGAGAGGGAGGGAGTGTTTGAAATAGTGCTGGAGCTTAGGGTTCGTGTTAATAAAAACCCTAATGTTTGAGTAATACAGAGACCAGATGCTGCTGACCTACCTCTTCAGATGATTATGCCCCACGTTTTGGGGGACAAATGGTTAGGAACTTGCTGGACTGTAATCAAGGGGCGCTTTTGGTGTCAGGGTGAATAATAGGTACAGCTACATGACAGCTGGTCTTGCTAAGCCGTCCCCAGCCGACCCTTGCAGTATCTTAACAACTAATGCAGGGCAGGAGATTGCTGAAGAAGACAAATGGCATTCACGTTCCCTTTTAAACAACTTGAGGACCAACGCCTGGGATAGCTGCAGCCATGTTTAATGAAGCTACCAATGCTTTAAACAAGGAAGCAAGTAAAATGGCCTAGTTGCTAGATCGTGGGTTCCAGTTCAGCATGTTACCAAGATTCTGTCCCTGAACAGATGGGGATTTTTTTTTTCACATTTAAGCTGAATCTCCGCATTGTTCTTGTTCTTTGTGTCCAATGGATACAGTTTGGTTTAATTGAAAAGGACCTTCAAGTTCCGTTAATAAGGTGCAACTCAAAAGATGCGTGCTAAATTTGTAGTACAGATCTTATCCATTTGGCTCCCCTGCAGAGAAGGTTCTGCCTCTGTTTATGCCCTTATATTCTGCACAGACAGGGTTGAGAAGCCTGAGGGTTTCTGCTAAAGCATGCCTTGCCTAGGTTGACAGGTTGAAGAAGTTTAATATCTGCAGGGCAGTGTTTCTCAAGTTTGGGTCTGCAGCTGTCGTTGCACTACAACTCCCATCACCCCTAGTTAGCAGGACCTGTGGTCGGGGATGATGGGAGTTTTGTAATCCAGCAATAGCTGGGAACCCATACTTGAGAAACCCTCTTGTAGAGGAAGGCTTGCTGGGACCAAGGCCTCCCTTTGGGTGAGATGGCCAACCTGCCTTCTGAGTGGCCCTCTTGTGGATGCAGCTGTGGCTCACATCTCAGACCCTCTACATAGAAAACGGGTGTGGGGAGGGTCTAGCCTTCTTGGCAGGTTTGTTTTCAACGGCTGTGTTCCTACTGGAGCACTACTTTTAACTATTAAGCTTCAAAGTGAGCACCCATCTGTAAATCTAAAGTAGCCCAGGTTACACACAAGAGTTGCCAGCCTCAATGAAAACTGGGCACCTTCGGGAAGAAGGCTGCAGTGCAGATTTAATAATTAGGTAATTATTTTTTTTCCAAAGGAAGGAACCGGAAGCCCTGGGTTCATGGGCGGGGACAAGTCTTTCCTCTCCATGGACCACAGTCTGAGCTTCCTCTCCAGCTTGGCGCTGATACTAGAATTGATATTAGCTAGTACACGAGAGCCCAGGGCAATGAGTTTATGAGGATTCACTGTACAACAGCTTACTTTGCTAGGGTTTGGAATATACCCTCCACCAGCAATGCTGTTTGGATGCAAAAAATGCTATCCTAATTAATGGCATTGTGAATAGTCTTAACTTGTATGTGGCTGATGAGGGACAAGTCCCACTGAGTTTAGGTTGTTAGTGCATGCAGAATTCCAACGTTAACGATCAGGGGATGAATTTAGAAGGTGCTTGGCTGTCATCCAATCTTTAATCTGTTCCCTCCTTGCACTGATTTTTTTTCTGGGGATGTTAGTGATTTGCTCAGTAGGGACTGAAATGCTGTGTTTAGAACCAAAACATAAAGACTGTGCCATCTGAGTCTTTGGATTGATGGCAGAAAACTATCCCAGAAATGGGTACTTCAGTACTTTGCAGTGTGTTGCTATTTGTCCCTGTTTTAAAATAGCAATGTTAATGGTAACTGATGGGAAACATTTTCCTTACATAGCAGAAGCAAGGCTGATTCTTTTCTGAATTAACTTGTCACTGTTAACTGTTCCTTCTAAATTTCTAATGCTGTCGCCAGCTGAAAGCTTTTTTTGCCGGGGGGAGGGGGAGCGCTTTGTAATTCCTGGGTAGATGAGAAATCCTCTTTTTTAATATGGGTGCAAAGGAAAAGCATGGGGTCATAAGGAGAATGAACGCCCCAAAATGCAATTGGACTGACTTGCAGTGAGAAAACGCTTCTAGCCTTGTGCAATGAGATTTTTATATATATATATAAAAACAGCACTGGTAGTAAAGGCATACGATAAAGAAACAACTTCACTACTTCTGTGCAAAAAGGCTTTAACCCATCATTGCACTGGGAACCAGCTGAACAACTTTCCAGCCATTCTCGCTTTATTCATTGAAGTCTGTTAGTTTCAGTAAATGCCTCTGAGGTTGTGTGCCAGTGTCACTTATACAGGTACCTGCGTATGCCCTGATTTAACCACAGCCGCATGACATTTAGGAATGAAGAGCCGTGGACGACCCTCAAGTGATGTTTGTGCACAATGAGACTGTGGTCAGAAGTGCCGCTGCCTCGCTTATCCACAAGAGCCCTGTTTGCCAGACACCAGCTGCCTTTTCCCCCTAGCGCTGCCTAGTCCTTCCTCCTTAATTGCTGTCTTTGGCTGCTAACGAGCCTTGTTTTTCTTGCCTAGCTACAAGAAGACGCAGGAAACTCTCTCGCAGGCAGGGCAGAAGACTTCGGCTGCCCTTTCCAACGTGGGTTCTGTGATCAGCCGGAAGCTTGGAGACATGAGGTAATTTTTGTGCTATATTTGCTTCAAAGGGAGAGGAAGTTGAGCATGTTCCCGGTACAGCAGTAGCAATCAGTATCTAACAGCCCTGGTATGATTAACTGGTTCCAGTTACAGGGGCTAGAGGTGCAGGTTGTTTGACTGCCTATTTCACTTACATTTTCTCTGAAGCCAAGAATGGCCCTTCCTTGGTGGCCTCTACTTAAAAAATAAATATAAAAAATAAATAATGCCCTATTGATATCTGATAGAGGCAATGTTCCCTTTAGTTCTGAGGAATTTGCAGTTAGTGTATGCTGCTTTTAGAAGCAAGTTCCCCACCGCCAGACACTATAATGTTACGTAAACTGATCTTTTAAACAAATTCATTTCTTTCTTTCTCCTTTTTTTGCTCCATCGCTGTTTTTCTGAGATGAAAAACTACAGAGGATTTTTTTGATTTCTATAATGTCCTTTGCCTACACATGTGCTTGTGTAAGGCTACTGTAAGCAACTAAGTTTAGAACTTGAGTCCAGAACTTAATAGCATTTGTTTGGCGTAGATTACTCTGCTTGTTACACACCTAATGTTTTATAAGCTTGATATTTAAATGGTCAGTTTGGGGGGGGGAACCATTTAACACATTAGATGGTCTAATCCTGTTTGTTCATGGGTTCAGTGAGAACTTGGGTTGTGGACATACCCCTCCCCTCTTGGGAATGCAGCAAGACCAGTACCAAAAACTTTATTGCTGTTAACTCTTTTTTGTGTTGTATTTATGTACTTAAGCCTAGAATTTTCGTTTGTGTGTGTAATGAATTTATTCTCTGTTTGCCAAATCAGTTTATGCTTTTTTATTATTATTTACTGACATCTTCTATAGATTGTATATTTGTATTTCTAAATGTAAGGTCCTTGGATGGTTGCTCATGAGAAACCAGGCAAAACTCCAGCCGTTCTTTAGTAGTTTTATTGTGCATACTATGTACAGTGCAGAGCTAAAAAGTTCATGTCTGTATCAACCGTCTGCAGAATCCGGGAGTGGCCCCTTCCGGTTCTGACCCCAACATAAGAGTTTCGGTATACGAAATCTCCGCCTCCCCTCTTTTCGTTTCACCCCTCTGCGTACTTGGGGCGACGGAAATAGCGTGTCTCCCTCCTCGCCCGCTGAGCGAGAGGAGTGCAGGGTCTCTCCAACATCCCCAGAGCCTCGACTCTCCAGCTCCTGAGCTGCCTGCCCTTCCCCACTGGAGACCTCGCTGCTCCCTCCGCTGGACAAGGAGGTGCTACTGGTCAGGTGGGCTGAGGCTCTCTGTAGCATCCCGAGAGCCCTTCCACCACCCTGCGCTGAGCCGGGGACAGTTCCCTGACACTAAGGCTCTATATTCCAATGTTTGCTGTAAGCTAGATTGGGCAATCTTATTGTGGAAAATCGACATATAAGTAAACAATCAAAACATCCCCTAAATGTTTAGACTTTCACTAGAGTTCAGCTCCATTGCAAATTATCTGTGTGCTCCAAACTTTGGTAGCCTGCAATCAGGTGATAGTTGTGTAGGGTTTGTTGAAGGATGCAGTTTCTGGTTTGGAAACTCGTTCAGTCTTCATCTTAAAGTGAACTGCTGGTAGTCTGAATACAGGGCTAAAAGCAGACTAGAAGCCTAACACTACTACCTTTTCCCATGAAAACACATGAAGTCTTACTTGAATACTGTATCCCCACTTAACACACCACTAGCGCTGACCTTGCAACAAGTAAAGTTGCCACTTTGGTTTGGTCAAGAGAATATGGAAGGAAGTTATCCAAAGCTCACAGGGTATGTTCACACTTAGGCTACTTGTGACATGCAGCACAGCAAATGATTCCCCTTCAATCCTTACTCTTGAGAATTTTTATAAATGCAAACTGTGTTGTGCTACACTATATTGCATACATCAACTGCTTAATGTGTTAATAGTACTTAATGTAGAATTGAGCCCTTGTATTCACTGCAACATTGATTCTTCTCAGAAATTCTCCTTTCCCCCTCTGGCTGGGAATATCTGGGTGGTAAGCGTTTGATATGAACTCTGATCACATAATAGCAGTTTCAGGACTATTGCCACATCTAGTACATTGTGGTTATGTGTGTATGTGTGTGTGTTGTTCTTCGAGTTAGCAAATAGCACCGTTTTCTTACCAAATGCAACATGCTTGCTTAAATGTCCCAGAGAATTATTTCATAAATGTGTTGGTCTTGATAACATATCACTGGAAACTGATACAGCTTGCAAACAAGACCCATGCCTTCCCCCCCCACTACCCTAGGTTATTAAGAACCTAGTTTGCCATTTTAGTTTTGCATGGTCGAGTTCCTGAAATTCACAAATTGCAATGTGGCATCTACAGTGTGAATAGCAAATAAATTGATTAGATCTCTCTTTGTGTGTTTTAAAGAAGCATTTAAATGTTCATGCAGGTTATCAAACCTTTGAACCACAGAGCAGTGGTCCTTAAAAAAGCAACGTATTTGTCCTCATGGTACGGAGTCATCATGGCCAAATCACACAGGATCTGAAAGAAAGCAGGAATAGAACACGTAGCTAGGCTAATGAGGAGGATGAACCTTGGAGAAGGCAGAGCAATGCCCTGTGCCACTTAGCGTAATGTGATAAATGGAGACTTTGGTGGTTCATCCTCAAAGAGAATGAACTTTCAATCCACATCCTAACAAAGGTGTGGTTGAAACTTAGTTAGGACAGGTAATTTGTGGTCTCCTCTTTCCCACACCCTGGTAATGTCTAGTTAAATGTCAATAAAGTACTGCTGCATGCGATTTTCTCTGCCCCAGATAGCAGCAGTCAAACAAGTGGGAGAGAGAAGCTGCCTCCTTCTGCAGGTTCTCCATGTTGTCATCCATAGAGGCTCTTTTCCTAGTCTTTACCCAACCAACTCCCTCAAATGAAAGGCAGACTTGTGCCACGAAGCTTGACTTATGTGATCAGAGACTAAAAGGAGTGAAACTAGTGTTTTGCAGTGAACCTCTTTCCTTTGGGCAGAAGAGATTTTTTTCTCTCTGTTCAGCCTCATTCATCTTTGTCATGTGCCTTAGAGATTCTGCTCTTTTTATACTCTTCTCTTAAGAAGCAAACTGCATCCCTTTGTTTTGCTGGTGTGCTTTGAAGTGTGTTCTTGGATAAAACTTTCCAGCTTGGCTGCTCCAAGTAAGGGGAAAGGTAATTGATGAAGGGACAAGGAAGTCATCTGACCCTGGTCAGGTCTAAGCAACAATAATCTCCTTGAACTCGCAGACACCTGCTGGATAAGCCTTCAACCTCTATGCATTGCCTGTATATTTTCTATAGCAGGTACGTGCAACAGGTAGATAGTGATCTACCAGTAGATCACTAGATGTCTGTGCTAGATCACTGGTAGATCACTGGCTCCCCCCAAAGAAGCTCAACAGGTTTGGCTCCCCCTGCACCCCCCCAAAAAAGGGGGTAGATCACTGCCAGTCTTTAACTCTGTGAGTAGATCACATTCTCTTGGGAGTTGGCCACCCCTGTTCTATAGTATCTAATCTGATTTAACTTCCTCAGGGTCCAACTTGGTAAGTTTAGTCACACTCCAGTTCCACTGAAATAAATGGAACCAAACTGTGACATAGCTTCCTTTGGATCCAACCCATCATAACTAGCTAATTGTTGTTGTGAAAAGCCCAAGTAGAGACGCCTCTGCTAATCTTTTTTTAATGAATGGAATTAACGGCCTTGCAGCATTGGCCCATGGCATGGTTTTCATGATCCCTCTTGAAAACAAGGGACCACTATCATCAAACTTTCATATACAATGCAAATTGGGCCAAATCGCACTGGACTTTTTGGGATGCAAGATTTCATAACAGCCGTTCTCCCAGTATTCCTTTGGAACAGAGTCCTTTGGAATCTTAGTCTTCTTAACTCTGCCACTGCCACACTCAATTCCTGGCTACCAGACCTTGGCTTAAATTTTCTCCTTGCTGGTTGTGAGGTATCGAGGGCAGAAAAAAGATGCTTTGAGCATGCTGCCAAATCCCACTCAACATGACTTGAGAGAAGCGGTTAAGGATCTAAACTCTCTTGTTTTGTTAGGGTGTCCTTGAGCCTCTTGGTACAATGGTGTCTGTCCCTTTCAAAATCCATACTTGGGCAGTGCAACCGCAACGTCTCAGAATCGTGCACAGGATTTTAGGGGTCGGGAAAATGAGGGGAAACATGAAGAAATAATAATAGTAATAACTCTGCATTTTGAAGCCTTGAGGTCTTCATTTAGACACTAATCTGAAGATGCCGATGGACTTGGGTATCAGGTTGCCTGTAGGATTCTGGGATGAAGAAGCAAATGCTGGTTCCCAGTCTTGAAAGAGAGAGCCTGGCTGTTACCAATACAGTGGTACCTCGGGTTACAGACACCTCGGGTTACAGACACCTTGGGTTACAGACACTTTAGGTTACAGACTCCGCTAACCTGGAAGTAGTACCTCGGGTTAAGAACAGAAATTGTGCTCTGGTGGGGCAGCGGCAGCAGGAGGCCCCATTAGCTAAAGTGGTACCTCAGGTTAAGAACGGACCTCTGGAATCTGAAGTAGTACCTCGGGTTAAGAACAGAAATTGTGCTCTGGTGGGGCAGCGGCAGCAGGAGGCCCCATTAGCTAAAGTGGTACCTCAGGTTAAGAACGGACCTCTGGAACGAATTGAGTTCTTAACCAGAGGTACCACCGTATCTGTTTCATGCCTTAAGCAAAAATGCGCACACATTCCTGGCTTGAGAGGAAGTGGGTGTAAAGAGGAATACAGCGGCCCTTACATACAGTGGTACCTCGGGTTACGAACTTAATTCGTTCCGGAAGTCCATTCTAACCCAAAGCGTTCTTAACCCGAGGCGCACATTCCCTCCATAGGCCTCCCTCAGCCCAGGAAGCGGATTCGTTCGTATCCCAGGGCAAAGTTCGCAACCCGGGACACCTACTTCCGGGTTTGTGGAGTTTGTAACCTGAAGCGTTCGTAAGCAGGACTGTTTGTAACCCAAGGTACCACTGTATTGGCAAAGCTGGGGATTAATTTTTGGTGGTGTACTAAGTAAAAGTCAATTGAACCCAGATAGTGTGTTATGCATTCATGGCTGGAGGGCATGCAGCCCTCGAAATGCAAAGCCCCTCTCTACAAAGTTGAAAATCGTTATCTGGTTGTAGATTTCTACCCTGAAGGGCTAGATACAGAATTCTCCATAGCACGTTAAAATGAACCCCCCCCCCTCTAGCCTCTTAGGGAGGTAGAGGTTTTCCCTCTCCAGGCAGGATTTACACAATATTTCATCACGGTGGTTTTCCTCCCAGGCACACTTGCATCTGAGATGCTTTTTCTCTCCTTTCCGGGAGCAACTCCCTGCTGTGTCATCTGTGGGTCTGGTAAAATTGACCTACTGGCCACATGGTAAATACAGGTAGATTAAAGGAGTCAGGTTTAACCAGTTAGCAGTGCCTCTGGATGAAAGGTTGGCAAGCGTATCTGTTTGCCTGTGAGGGTTTGCCACATGCTTAATTATGTAATAAATGGCAGGTTAATTTAGCGTGACTTAATGCTCGCATGGTCAGTGCCCAGTGCCAGGAATATAGCAGGGCTGGAGCTTACATGCATTAGCTACAAGGGTCAATCCTGAGCATCTCCATGTAGGGCCGGGAATGTTCCCCGCCCAAAATCTTGGAGAGCCACTGCCAGTCTGTGAAGACAGTGCTGGACTCGGTGTACCAATGGTCTGACTCTGTATAAGACAGCTTCCTATGTTCCTAACCTCTCCTGAAATGACTGCTTGCTCTTTATCTGTTGGTCTTTAGGTGGGTTCCTTTGGGATCTCTTGAGTGTTGTGTTGCACTGGTTGGTGTGGGAATTTGCAACTAACCGCCTCTTTCACTGCTTTCCTTTCCTGCTGCCATTGGATTCTTCCAGGGCCCACCCCTTCTCGCATTCCTTTAGGTAAGACTCTGTTCAGGAGGGATATCTGCAAGGAATCTGGTTAAACAAGGTCGTTTTCAGAGGCATACACACGAGCCTCACTTTCAGTTGAAAGGAAAGGGAACCACAAATGGCAACATAACACTCCAGCCCTCCAAGGCCAGAGCCATTTATAGATGCTGCCAGTATCTTTCCAATGAGCTCAAAGCCAAAAGCTTCTGGTTTTCCCTCTTAAAAAAGGAGAGGTTATTGGCTGTCGGAGGGCTGCTCAATCTCTCACGCATACATGCTCCCAAATGCCTTTTTTGGGGTGGTCATGTTAAACGCAAGAACTGGTTTGACACAACAGAAGAGTCTGAACAGCTTTCCTTTGGCTTCGTTCCCCAACTTGGCTCAGATGGGGGCCAGATAAAATGGCTGGGAAGATACTTGAGAACAACAGCCAGTTGGCCTACAATAGACGGTGCTGGGCAAGCCGGACCTTTGCTCCCCCCCCCAGACAAAGGCAGCTATTTTACACCAAAGTGCCACAACATTGTGGGTTCATTACATGCTTGGCAGGAGCTTTCACCTGCTCTCCTTTTCCACCGATGCCTTTAGACTGAAGGCAAGTTGGAGGGGTTCGGAAACCTAGTGCTGCAAAAGCCATTTGAATGCCTCTTTCCCACTTTGCTGTGTTGACAGCATTGTGCGCTGCCCTGCCTCCCCCCCCCCTTTTTTTAAACAGAGGCCACTCCAGGGCTTGGTTGTGGGCCAGATGTGTCTCTTGGGAAGAGCACAGTATTAAAAGGCTTTCCCTTAAATTAAAATGAATTGGTGCTTGTGTGGGCGGCTTTGGCTTTTTGACCAGAGGCACTGTAGCTGCAGTGCAACATTCAGCCTGCTCCTGTAATGTGGGATGCTGGACTTTTAAGCCCCTCTGGGTGGTGACATGTCCTGTTCATCTCGCCCTGCAACGGAAGAGGGGAGCCTGGTGCCTGCAGATCCCACCACCCACCCCTAGCCACTGGCTGCTGTGGATAGGTCTGAATTGGAGTTGTAGACTGGAGGGCTGTGAGTCTGTCATGCTTGCTCTCTAAGGTGCAGCAACACCAGTGGATGCTTTGAATCTGGAGTCCCCAACCCATTTAAGCCCAGGAGCGCATTTGGGAATCGAAAACTGCTGCAGGTGGCACAAAATACTCATTTCGCAGGAGAAAAACTGGCAGTGCTCAGAGCTTTTCACTCCCCAAAAGACCCAGGCTAAACCCCTACATGACGACAGAGGATGAGATGGATGGACAGTGTTCTCGAAGCTACTAGCATGAGTTTGGCCAAACTGCGAGAGGCAGTGAAGGATAGGCGTGCCTGGCGTGCTCTGGTCCATGGGGTCACGAAGAGTCGGACATGACTGAACGACTGAACAACAACAACAACAAACCCCTACATAGCCCAAAAAGCAGACCACCCTCCAAGAAGCACAGAAACCCCCCCCCCAGACTCCTCCCAGGATGTTTTAGTGCCCATATTGGGGGACCCCAGCTTTAGATACTCCTCTTCCCAGGCTGATTTGAATCGAGATCAGCAGTGGCGTTTGGTTATTTGCTAGTCAACAGGCAGCCTGGCTGTTTGGGCAGAGCAGTAGATTCCTTTGCTTTTAGTTATAAACCTCTGGCACACTTTGGGGAGGGGGGTGTCTTTCTAGGGTGGGGTGGGGGTTTCAGAACTGCGGAGAGCCTGCTTGTAAAAGGTTGCATTTTCAGCTGTGGTGGCCTATCGAGTAAGGCGGGGAAGGAACAGAAGAGCTATGCGATTTGCGCCCCCAAAACACAGTTCTGCACAAAGGATGTCTCCCAGAATGCTTTGCAGTTTTGTACATGGCGCTGTGTGGATGGCGTCAACTGGCTTTGCAGGGTTTTTAACTGCTTCTAATATTTTTCCTCCTTTCCCCTTAACGCTTCCGAGTAGCAGCTACTCCATTCGTCACTCAATAAGTATGCCGGCTATGAGGTAAAGTAGCGAAAGCCCCGTCTCTTTTGCAAGTCCCATATTTGCCTAAGGGTGACTGGCTCTGCTGAATGTATGGGGTGGTGGCGATGGGGAGGCACATCACTGTGAACCCTCAGAGGGGAAAAGATCGAGTATTGTGAATTGTTCATCATTTGGATATTTACGTCCTGCCTGTCAACGACGTTTTCACGGCGGCTAAAAGACACGCGGTTACAAATATTGCAAAATGTAAAATACAGGATAAAAATGCAAATCCAGAAAAATGTAAGCGGTTGCAAATCTTGTGGCGCAGCGACAAAAAATTACAGCAAGAAAATGAAGGTATCTGACTGGTGCTTAAATTACATTGAAGGAGGTGCCAGGCAAGGTGCTCTGGGGAGGGTGTTGTGAAGTCCTGGCATCATCACCGAAAAGCCCCCCTCCTCTCTCTCCCCTCCTCATCCCCAGACAGCCACTTGCCACCCTCAGGACCCAGTTAGATTGCTTTGCTTTAAAAATATTTCATTCTGTCTTGCCTGCTGCAAAAGAACAGTGGGGTGGCCGGTCAATGGATATTAATAGGAATGAATCTTCAGTCTACAGATAATAACTAAGGCAGTTATGGGGGTCCCTTAGCGTGAGCTTGCTTGCCTTGCCTGCAGAAAGTGGACCATAAGGGCATCATATAGGGGCATTTCCCCCCAAATCAGCTTTATGTAGACAATTTTTTTTAAAAAAATCAACCCACAAATGTGGTTCTGTGCGATGGACCACTTTTAACTGGTGGGCCTGGCAAACTAATTTTTCAGAATCAATCACTGTCCACTCTTGAGTGAGTGCTAACATCAAGGCTGATGAAACTCCTGTGTTTGATGGCTGGTTCACATTGTATTATACAGTTCTAGTTTTTTTAAATGGCTGTTGCAAAGCTTTCTTATGGCTCAAGAACACATCTATGGGGACATCTTCTCAACCATGACTAAGTCTATTTCGATAGCTGGTGCCTCGGCCTACTTTGAAAGTAGGATAGGCTGAGAGATTGCGACTTGCCCATGGGCTTTGCGGCTGGGAGGGTGGGCATTCGAAGCATGGTATCTCAGGCCCATAGCCAGTGTGGCATAATGGTCAGAGTGTTAGACTGGGACCTCGGAGAGCAGGGTCTGAATCTCCACTCAGCCATGAAGCTCACTGGGTGACCTTGGGCCAGTCATCATCTCTTAGCCTAACCTACCTCTCAGGGTTGTCGCGAGGGTGGAATGAAATGTGGAGAACCACGTATACCACCTTGAGATCCTTGGAAGAGAAAGGTGGTATATAAATGTAATAAACAAATATATTCTATCAGTTACACCATGCTGAATCTCAGCCTACTTTGGGAACTTGACTCTTGGGTTATGAAAGTTTGGCAGCTTACCTTGATAACCTATTCTCCAAACTGAGCTAAATGAAGACGACCGGAGGCAACTGAGATACTTTTGAACTAATTCCACTGAATGCTTTTTGTGTGTTCCCAGGTCTCTTGATATTTGATTTTTCTCTTTTTCATTTTGGGGAGGAGGGGACGTTGTGTGTGTGTGTGTGTGTGTGTGTGTGTGTGTGCTACTTTAGGATGTTCTCTGGTTGGAACCCTAAATTCAAAGCTGCCAAGTAGTTTTTGATATTGGCTTCCTCTGCCGTTGGGCGCACATTTATTTCTCTGAAACGGGTCATTGAATGTTGGTAGCAGAACCAGGAATTTGCAGCAGCTGTGGTTGAGCCAAGCTTTTCAGGGGCCATGAGTGCTTTGGAGGGGGTGTGTAGATGCTTCACCACCTGCAAAGCTAGCCGCCTGTCTCAAAACGGAATGCAAGTTTCTAATATGCTTCTGCAGTTTTATTTTCTCACTTGCTTCTTCCTCTTTTTCCCTTAAGAAATTCTGCAACCTTCAAGTCTTTTGAAGACCGCGTTGGAACCATAAAGGTAATTTCCCTCCCGTGACGTGGTTACGAAGCCACGATGTGTTTAGGATTGACGCGTTTCTGCTAGATAAGCAAGATGCCTGCTGTCATAACTGTCTGGGTGTGTGCAACGGGAGAGGTTGCATATTGAAAAACCAGGGAGAGAGACCCATACGAGTGAATGCAAAGCCTCCTTGGATGAGAAAGGGGGTGTAGGTGGGGGCAGCCGCCTCTGCCATTAACAACCTGTCCTCCTGTCTGCTGAGGCCCATCCTGTTTTTATATTGCTTGGCCACACTCTAGTGTGAGGGAACTGGGAACTGGCTTCTGTACAAATATTTGTGCACAGGAAAGTAGATTATGGGGAGGGCAAGTGAAGTGAAGACCACACGTTTCCTAGCACAATTCAAAGTGTTGGTGCTGACCTTTAAAGCCCTAAACGGCCTTGGTCCTGTATACCTGAAGGAGCGTCTCCACCCCCATCGTTCAGCCCGGACACTGAGATCCAACGCCGAGGGCCTTCTGGCGGTTCCCTCACTGCGAGAAGTGAAGCTGCAGGGAACCAGGCAGAGGGCCTTCTCGGTAGTGGCACCCGCCCATCAGAGGTCAAGAAGATAAGAAACTACTTGACATTCAGAAAATACCTGAAGGCAGCTCTGTTTAGGGAAGTTTTTAATCTGTGACATTTTAATGTATTTTAATATTTGTTGGAAGCGCCCAGAGTGGCTGGGGACCAGCCAGATGGGCGGGGTACAAATAATAAAATTATTATTATTATTATTATTATTATTATTATTATTATTATTTATAACACTTAGGAGTTGGTTGCAGGTGAGTTTTGCGGGAGCAAGCTGATTGCTAGCTTGGCAGAGACTCTTTTTTATTAGCAAGAATATGTACACATTTAGGAACAGTCTGACCTTTAGCACTTTTACATCATGAGCTGACACATATGTTTCCTCTGACATTTGTGAGACCTGCCCCACCACGTCATGTTCCTACCAAGTGGGAAGTGAGCCATGCCTCTGCAAAGGGAGGCAAAGGGCACAGACAGGGCACGGCAGACCACTAAGGAGCAAGGGGTTAGATAGAGGCCATGGCTTTCAGGCAGAGGACATGGCACTAGACAGCTGTGGCTTGTCTGTGGGTGGAGGTGTGCCTCACCCCGGTGGCCATTCCTACAGGCAAGGGTTCAAACGATGCTGGGTGGAATTCAATGCGCTGTTACAAATGTTCTGATCGTGCAAGCAGTTCAACTTGCCAGCTGCAATGGTCCTCCCTCTCCCCTTCCCGTGCTGTGTTCTGGGGGCTCACCTCACCCCAATCCAATTTCAGGGGGAAGCAGAAGGAAGGGGAAGCTCCATTGCACAACTAGAAGTTGTTGCACAGGGCCTCTGCTGATGGGGTTCTTCATGGGAGCCCCGCCCACTGTTTCCTGCTCTCACCTGTTCCCATTTCTTCCTTTTCCTCCAGTCCAAAGTTGTGGGCGGCAAAGACAACGGCACTGATGAGCTCCACTCCCCATCAGCATCTGGCGACAAGCCCTCCCAAGACAACGCGCCTTTCTAAGTCTACATCCGTGGTGCATGACTGCCAGAGCCTCGCCCCTTGTTCTTCCCAACATGCAAGACGAAAGGAAAAGGGTCCCGGGCCGCAGGTCCCACTCTGACGAGAGAGATCCATACATCATATATGTAGACGTTCTTTTGCTGCTGGATTCTTCAGGTCCAATAAAGTGAACACACAGTTTTTTGTACACTTATATATTTTACACTAAAAAGGTTTCTAGATGGAACACATTGCTGGGCTGCCTTTTTTGGAAGAGCACCAGCAATGAGGATTCTGCAACCCTGGCCCAAAACAGCCCCTTTTTTGGCACCAGAGTCCTGCACTCTTTCCTCCCACCCCTCTAACGTGCAGGCAAAAAATTATTTCTGTATGTTATGTAGAAAGAATAGTTCTCAGATGCCGCTAGCTGCACAGGAACCTTCTCTCGATTCCTGCTCCATCTTCTCCTCTGCATATAGCTAGCCAGCTTTCTGCTATCGTGGCTTTCTCTGCGATTGGAAGCACTGAGAAAGCCTTGGAAGCCTGCAGCTTCCATTTAAGATATTTAACCAGGTTTGGGGTTTTCTTCTGGGAAGCAGGGGAGGGGGGTGGGTGATAGAAGATATTTAGAGCCTCTATTTAGCGACTGCCTAGCTTTGCTACACTGATTCTCTAGCTTTAATGAATCTCAGAACCTTTATTTTTTTGGAATGCAGTGGACTTCAGAACATACCAGCTTTTAGCATCAACATTTAGGGGCAATCTACCTTTGAATGCGAAAGCTGAAACACAAGCCTTACATCACCACCTGCTTTACTGGTTTATAACCTTTTTTATATCTCAAAAGCGCAAATAATTCTTTTGGGGGGAGGGGGAGGGAAGGGGTGAAGCACTGGAGTTCTGCATCTTACCATAGTAATCGCATGCGGATGTGCTGGTCTTGTGTTCATTTCATCGGTGCGTGACGGTGCACATGCCTGCTTTTGCGCTCTCTCTCTCTCTCTCTCTTCTGAGTGTGTGGAACTTGCTTCTCTGCCTCTGGGTTTATGCCTCTGTTTTCTTAGTCCACCCATTTAATCAGATAAAGGAAGGACATGTTGATCGCAGCACAAAAGAGCTATCATGGAGGGCTCCTTCCCTCCCTCTCTCTCGGTTTGGTTCTCCTACCAGGAACCTCCTTAAAATACTTTGTACACTTTATGTGATGACAAAGAGATCCACCTCTGATGCTTTCTGTTCGCAGCACTTGCCGCCGGTTCCTGGCTCTGTTTTCACTCAATGGTAGGAGCACTAGTATGTGGTGTGCCTGCTCCTTCTGAAAAAGGCTGCAAACCTTCCACTGTCCTGACCCCTTAGTTCTAAGGCAGAGGTGCCTCTTAAATTATCCAAACCTTTCTGTGCCTTAGAGGCTCAGTGGGACTTCAGCAGTGCACTAAGTACATATCAATAAAGCTGTTTTGCTTCAAGGCCTTGGTGCCCCCAGAAAGCTTCAAGCTCTTATCTGACCCCTCCTGCCCAGCCGCCCACCGAGAAGCAAGTTTCAACACTTAACGTGCCGATTTGTAGAACTCTCCCTGTGTCCTGTGTTGCCTATGGACGGTGACCACGCTGTGTAGACCTGGCACAATGGATGAGAGAATCTGCAGGGTGTGGGGGGTATCATTTGCTGGAGTTTGTTCAAGGGTAAAGTAGGCACCCATGTTGGGTGGGGAAAGCGGTGCCACTGGGACCGGGGAGCTGTTAGAACACAGACTGAACTGTTTCTCCTGTACAGGTGACTACGGGGGGAACTTTGTCAATAAAATATTCTTTTTTGAAAAGCAAAACGGCTGTCCTCATCTTTGGGCTTGTGTACCAGGTGCAAACATGCCCAAGCGCCATGTGGTTTTGACCTTGGCTTTAGGGTGACCCTCCTTGCATCACAGAAAGGAGTTCAGTCATTTCTAAATGGATGACATGGTAGGTCGCTCCCGATGTGATTGCCCTTGTTCACTGCAACTTATTTGTGCCAGCGGTGCTGAACTGAACTGATGGCAGCCCAGGGTGCGGGAGGCTCTGTCTGCAACGGATGAAATATGAAGGCGGTCAGGGGTTGGCTGATGAGTGGAGGTGGGCTAGAGGAGAGTCATCCGGTAATGAAGAGGTGCTTCAGATGGTTTGGGAAAGGTTTTGGAAAGTGAGCAGGGGTAGGCAGGGAGAGGAAACGGTTTCATAAGTCTCTGTGCCCATACACAACACTATCGGGAACCAGCGGGGAGATGAGCACACAAGCAACCTCTCTAAGGGAAAAACAGTCAAATCTCTTAGTCTTTAAACAGAATTTATTAGCTAGAGGCCACTTACATGCATCTGACCGTTTCGCGTTGGACGATCAGAACAATGGCACAAACACCCATCGCTGTAGCAATGAGAAACGGCAACCATATTTACACCTGATGTTTACACAGAAGGCCTGTTGCAAACCATCTGTACCTTTGCATTTCATAGCTTGTGACTCACCTGTGTTTACTGCCTCTCCTATTTGTCGTCCTACCCCTGCTGCCCCCCCCTTCAAAGATGAAGATATTTGTGTAATACAATTTGCCAACTGAGGATAACTTCATGCATTGAATTTCTATACCATGCTTCACCCAAAGATCACAGGCTGGTTTACAATATAAAAACACAAAAATGCATGCCGTAACACAATAACAAAACCCTTCTCTCCCCCCTCTCCCTCACACAGTTTAAAAGGCCGTAGATTTTTTAATTAGCCAAGTGTCTGGGAGAAGAGGAATGTTTTTGTCTGGTGTCCAAAGATACGTAACAAAGGTGCCAGGCATACAAATTAGCAAGTGCAGAAAAGGACTGTTCTCTTGTTGCCACCCACTGGGTCTCTCTCTGGAGGCACATGAAGAAGGGCCTCGGATGATGACCACAGGGTCTGGGTCAGTTCATTTGGGGAGAGGGGGTCCTTGAGGTATTGTGGTCCTGAGCTGTTTTAAGGCTTTATAGATCAATGCCACCACTTTGAATTGGACCCTGAAACTAATTGGTAGCCAGTGCAGTTGAGCCAGGATAGGTGTAATATGCTCAAAAGAAGAAAGAATAAATAAATATGCTCAAACCATCTTGCCCCGGTGAGCAACCTGGCTGCTGAATTCTGCACTGGCTGAAGCTTCCGAACCATCTTCAGAGGCAGCCTTAAGTTTAACTTGTTGCTGTAATCCGTCCTAGTGGTTAGCAGAACATAGACAAACTCTGGTTAGTTTTAACAAGCAAGCATCATAAACAACAGTTTGAAGTTTGCTCAGGCAAATCATAGTTAAAACTAGCAACTTTTCTCCCTTACCATAACATTCTGTGGTTAGTTGAAAATATGGGAAGCAGATCCAATGTATCTTGTAGCGATGCTGGAGGAGGAGGAGATGTTAACCCACGCTCTTTCCTGAAGTGCTAAAACTATGGACTGCATACTTGGCATGAAACCCGTCTGTTACAAATACAATGAATTGGATGGCAAAGTATTTAAAGGGCACAAGAATCACTGTTGGGTTTGGGTTCTGCTTGTGGGTTTCCCACGGGCATCTTGTTGGCCACTGTGAGAAGAGGATGGTGGCCTAGGGGGTCCTTTATCCTGATCCACCAGGGCTTTTACATTCCTAACTGTTTCGAAATTTGCATTTGCAGAAAGGAAAGCAGACAGTGAAAGCTAATTTTGCAATTAGCCTTTTTAACAGCTGAGGCTTTGAGGTTTAATTCCTGGCATGTTGGGTACAGATTGTTAGAACTTGTCCAGTAAAAGCACCTGTTCACAGCAGCTGGAAAGTGGTTACGGTAATTGCCTTGTTGATACTACAGTGTGGATTTCCTTCAGTTGGGAAAATGTCAAGGTTTCCTTTGGAAATGTGTATCAGCATTATTATACAAACATAGAGATCAGTTTGGAATTGTATTTCTGCACAATGAACCAGGACTTGCTGAGATGAGTCACCTGGACATCAAAGAGAAAACCAAAAAAGTTTGCGTCCTCTGCCTCTTCTCTCTGGTGCTCAAGGGATAAAGCAATGCAGAATGCAAGACAATTAAAAACATCATGAAACGTGTAAAGCAGTCTGACTGGCTTCTTTGGCTCTTGAGATACTGTCACAAGCAGACACTTGAAGTAGCTGCTGTCTTAAGCTTGGGAAGGATTTTGCCTGTAAATTAAGGCACTGACCTTGAGTTCACTCAGTATACTGTATTATAATTCTGGATCCCACAGCAAAGCTAACTAGCCACACTGATCCAGGATGCGTAAAAGAAAACACATACAGACACCAGACTGCAATCCTAACCCCACTTAACTGCATGCAAGGTTTACTGAATTCAGCAGGACTCACTTCTGAGTAGACATGGTTAGGACTGCACTGTTAGATGACTTTAAACGTGGTTGGACAAACTGATGGAGAATTGGTCTAGTTGTGCCATCAAATAGAATGTCCATGTACACAGCCAGGACAGCCAACATGCCCAAAGGATCACCAAACCTTTGCATCTGCATTAAAAACTCTTTTTTTACAAATGAGAACAAATCTGAGGCATAATTGTCTTAAGGGCCGAGGGTAATTAAAGCAGTTTGAATAGTTAAGGTATCTGTCTCAAGTACGTTTTAGACAAGGCGAAATGTAAAGTACTACACTTGGGCAAAAAAAATGAAAGGCACAAATACAGGATGGGTGACACCTGGCTTGAGAGCAGTACATGTGAAAAGGATCTAGGAGTCTTGGTAGACCACAAACTTGACATGAGTCAACAGTGTGATGCAGCAGCTAAAAAAGCCAATGCAATTCTGGGCTGCATCAATAGGAGTATAGCGTCTAGATCAAGGGAAGTAATAGTACCACTATATTCTGCTCTGGTCAGACCTCACCTGGAATACTTGCTACCAAGGAGTGTGGTGAAGTCTCCTTCTTTGGAAGTCTTTAAGCAGAGGCTTGACAGCCATCTGTCAGGAATGCTTTGATGGTGTTTCCTGCTTGGCAGGGGGTTGGACTGGATGGCCCTTGTGGTCTCTTCCAACTCTATGATTCTATGCTTCTAAGGAAAGTATATAGCCACAAATATTTCTTACAGATATTCTGCCTTGTGGCTTATTTGGAGTTGATGCTTTGGGCTCCTTTGGGAGAAAGGGTGAGATATAATTTTAATACATAAAATAATAAATAATGTGGTGCCCTTCAGATGTGGCTGGACTCTGATTGCGTCGGCCTCAGCCGGCATAGCCAATGGCTTAAGGATGCTCACAGCTGTCACTCAAGAGCAGCTAGAGGCTGCCATCCGATGTGCAGAGACAGCAAAGATCTGTGGACAAATAAAAGGCAGCCAGCCTCCTCATGCCCTGTTTGTAACTGCCTGGGTCCCTCTGCACGACTGCATTTGGAGATGGAGTGCCAGACTAGACAAGGCTTTGATCTCTTCCAGCAGGACTGTTTCATATGATAAAGTAGCTCAGCAAGAGATGCTCTAATTAAGCAATGGGTGGGAGGGAAGGAGACACACAGCCTGGAGAGGTATCCTCCTTATGGCTTTTTGTGCGGCGGAGATTTTGCATTCCATAACATACTGTCACCTCTACTTTACTAGATAAAATCCAAATTCCTGGACATCTTGGGAGGAGCATAATTAGCAAAAAAATAAATCTGCAACTACCGTTAATTCTGATTTTAGAGTTTGAAAGTGGTGCATGGACCATGCCTCCGACAGCTGCGGTGCATGACTGCAGCTGCCTGCATGAAAAATTGGCCCCAGGGCGAAGGAATGTAAATGGCGCTCCTTAAATCTTGAGTTCTTATTGCAACGCTCTTATGATATCTTTGAAGGCTAATGACATCAGAACCTGAACTGCTAATTGAAAGAAAATTGGGAGCTTCCAAAAAGAGGCCAAACTAATTCACTGTTGCACCAGATTGCAACAGAGGAAGAGGGCATGGGTCACGCACTTGGATTGCTTGAAAAGAGAATTAGATAAATTCGTAGAGAAGAGGCTATGCTTCTGAATGCCAGTTGCTGGCTGCCAAAGGAGGGGAGAAGGCTCTTGTGCTCCGGTCTTCCTTGTGGTTTTCCCACAGGCACCTGGTTGGCCACTGTGACAACAGGAAACTCACAGCACAATCCTAAGCACTCAGAAGTCCTAATGAGCTCAAAAGGGGATTTCTAAGTATGCTTAGAAGTGCCACTGATTTTCATGGAATGACAGCGGCATTGTGTCGTGCAGTGCACCATGCAGCCTACCTGACAAGGCTGTTGTCAAGATTACAGGTATATTTGTAACGGTTGGACCACTAACCCTAATAAAAAAGAATGAGAAAGGCAAATGCTAAACAGTGCTACGATTTTGATTAGCCTAGTCTAGACATGGCACCTCTCCAGATCCATGCTGGAAGGGCAATTGGCTAGAATCATAGAATGGTTGATATGGAAGGGAGTCATCTAATCAACACCCCCTGCAAAGCAAGAATCTCAACAGTGGCTCCCCATCCAATTTGAAACCACATCAGACCCTGCTTAGCTTTGACAAATGTGCTAGCTGTTCTTGTTTTTTGCAGCAGGTTTGTCCCTTTGCTGTACTGTTTGATTGCATCTGTTCAACTATTTGGTGGTGCTCACAGCCCTGACTGCATCCCAGTGGCTGGTCGGAAAGCCATGAGGTTCCGGGGGCCATGGCACATGAATCCATGCATTCCAGAGGTCATGCGGTTGCAATATTTTTACTGGAAGCAGAGTGCACAGTCCATATTTACTTTTCATTTCCAGGCAGTGTTGAACAATCACATCTCGTTATTCCAAATTTTAATTTAATAATTTATTATGCAGCTAAATACCTCTCTCCCCCCCCCTCCTTCACCATCTCTTGGATGCACTCTGGCCATTTCTTGCAGTTGCTTTGTCTGGAAGTTGGTGTAGAGATAAAAGCTCATTCTAACTGCAATTAAAACTTAATGCACTCAACTGGGCGAAGGGAGGGGGGAAACTGACGTCATTTCACAAACATAGGCATGTCAGCCAACCTTTCTTTCAGCCTTCCCTGGTGGTCTAGTGGTTAGGATTCGGCGCTCTCACCGCCGCGGCCCGGGTTCGATTCCCGGTCAGGGAATGACATTTTTTAAATTAAAAAAAAAAAAATCTTAAATCCAGGTACATTTACAAAGGGTGGGGAGCTCGCTTTGATTTTAGCATTTGCTTCTACACTGAATGCAATACTTTGCAGGCCTGCCGCTTTTGCCTTTTTCACATTTGGAAGCGTGCACCATCCCATGCGCCCTGTTCGTTGCAAGGGAGGCCGCCGCTGCTTCTGCCGGCGGCTGCACCCTTCCAGCTCGCTCGGCGGCCGTGCGCACGCTTAAGAGGATTGCTGCCGCCATGAACGAGGCCGGCGAGCGCGCTTTGCAAGGGGGAAGCCCGCCCCGCGCGCCTCTGCAGCGCCAGGCTGCGATCCCGCGCCTCGTTGCTCCCGGACAAGCCTCGTCGGACCTTGCTCCCGAGTAAACACGCCTAGCAAGGTTCAGCAGAAGCGGGGGGCCGGGGGGGGGCACCGATCGAGGATGCGCGCTGCAAGGAGATGTTTCGGGGCAAAGATTTGCAAGGCCATTCCGTGCACCAGCCGGAGAAGAAGTGGGGCTACTACGCACCCCGCACATTGCATGGGGTGCGCCGAGACGTTGCTGCCACCGGCCTCTTGCAGAAAAGCGCCTCCTTACAATAATTATATTATTACAATTTGCGCGCCGCGCGCACGCGCGCTCGGCTACCCTGCATCGCACCCCGCACCTGAACACGAACACGCCCACCCCTCAGATTTGCGCCTGCAACTTTACTGATGCTTACACCTAACGTCTACTCAGAAGCAAAAAACTAACAAACCAAAAACCACCCCATTGAGTATGTGTGCAATAGTAAGAGGGTCTCCGGAACTGACGCCCCACCTTTCCCTGGGATTGCGGGTGGTTTAGGATTTCCAAGAAAATTTAAACCGACGGTTGTTTTTATTATCATTATTATTAAGCGTGCACGGCGTCCCTCCTTCCTTTATTTATTTGCAGAGCGCACGACCCCTCCTCCTCCTCAACCCTTGAGTCGAGATTCCTGCATTGCAGGGGGGGGGGTTGGACAAGACGACCCTCGGGGATCCACCCCCAAGTCCCCCCCCCCTTCCCAGCTCCACAAGTTTTACGATTCCCAACTCCTTCCTCCCCACTCCTCTTTTTACGATTTTTGCTGCGTGCCCTTCCCTTCCCCTCCTCTTTTTTTCCCTCCAGCCTCCAGGCGAACCAGACAGGCGAACCCTGCTGCTGCTGCTGCCGGAGAAATGGACGGGGAGGGAGGGAGGGATGGATGGGCAGGCGCGCGCCCGCGCGCTCCCTTTCCCCGAGCCTTGCCTGCGCCAGGCTGCCTGCCTTTTCCTGCGCGGGGGGGACGGGAAGTTGAGCGAGGGAGCGCGCGCACGCACGCACGCACTGAGGCTGGCGTACGGGAGCGAGCCCTGCGCGCGGAGCCTTCGGAACAAGCCTGGCGCGTGCCCGAGCCTCCTCCTCCTCCTCCGTGAGCGCGCACGCTGCTGGCTCGGGTCGGCGTCGTCGTCGTCTTCGTCGTTCTGCTCCCTCCCGGACGCCTCGCTCTCTCTGTCTCTCTCTCTGCTCGGTGCTCTCGCCGCCGCCGCCGCCGCCGGCCTCCTTCTCCCCCCGAGGGAGGAAGCTGCGCAGGATCCGAGCCCAGCCCGCCGGGAGACGCCGACGGAGGAGGCGGAGGGATCCGGCAGGTGAGGGGGGCGCAGCGGAGGCGGCCCAGGCGGGGGAGGAGGAGGAGGAGGGAAGCGGCGGATTTTCTGTCAGCGCCTCTCGGCCGGCCGCGAGGGAGGAGGGAGAAGCCATTGCGGGAGGGAGGGAGGGGCTCGTGGTCTCTCTCTCTGTGGCGCATTTTGGGGGGGGGGCGTCGAAGAGGGGCGTGTGGGGAAAGGGAGGGTGGGGGGGGTTTGAGGGGGAGTGATTGAGGGTGGGTGGGGGGAATGAGGAGGAATTGGGAGGGGTCGTTGAGGGTAGGGGGGCAAGGAGGTGACTGAGGGTGAGGAGGAATGGGGAGCGTTTGTGGGGGGGGTAAGGAGGAATGGAAGGTGAGGAGTCATGGAGGGTGTGGGTTTGAGGGTGGGGGGAATGAGGAGGAATTGGGAGGGGTCGTTGGGGGTGGGGGGCGAGGAGGAATTGAGGGTGAGGAGGAATTGAGGGGAATCCTTGAGGGTGGGGGAATGAGGAGGGTGCGAAATGGGGAGGGGAGTGAGTGAAAGAGAGGGGAATTGGGGGAGAAATTGAGGCCCACCCCGGAGGTGTGGGGGGGGGAGAGAAGGAGAAGAAGATGGGTGTTTTTTTGGGGGGTGGGATGTAGTCAGATTGTGGTGGGTAGGAAAAGAGGAGTGCAAGGAGGTGGGGTGGGGAATGGGGGTCGTATGGGGAGGGGAGAAGAAGGGATGGGGTGGGTTTGGGAAGGGCTGGCAAAAGAGGAGGAATGGGAGATGGGGAGCGGAATTGGGGGGTCGAGTTTGTGCCGAGGAGGCCGGTGCAGTTGAAGGGCAGAGAGAGGTGCTGCTGGTCGGGTGGGGACGACAGAGGAAAAGGGGGGTGGGCTTGGGGAGAGAAAGCGAGGCTGGAATTAGGTGGCTGTGGGCAGATCATGCATAGGGCTGTTTGGGTGTTTGTGAAAGAGAAAGTGTTGGGGTCGGAAGCTTCTGTTTCTTCCTGCATGACATAACATCCTCTCTACGTGCCCCCACCCCCTCGCCAGAGTCTGCCTGGTGATGAGGACAGCCCTGTTAATGCCAATAGACAGGTTGCCAAGAAAAAGGGCCTCAAGTCATTGGGAAGAAACTACATGGGGGGTAAAAGAAGATGAGGCGGGGCTCCTCCTGGGCTCTATATTGCAGGTGTGTGTGTCTGCGTGCATGTGCTCCTTGACATAATGTGGAGAATGGGCTTGATAAAGCGGTAGTTCCTGCAGGGAGAGCTGGTGGATTATTCCTGGGATCCTCTTTGATCCAAGGTAGGCTGGGGGAACTCCTCATCGCTTCACTGACGTACATATACTCTGTGCCAAGGGAAAGCTATTATCATAGGTACGTGCTCAAGCTCCCTTCTCATGCAGTTCCAAGATAATTAAAGATTAAAAAGCTCACAGATTATATAAATAATGGTCTTATATTTAGGATTGCTGTGTATTCACTGTGATTGATAATGGCAAGTGACATGGGTGGGAGAGAATCAAGAGGTCTCGTCTTCCTAATTGATGATTCCACAGAATCATTGCACAGTTGAGTTTTTATGACGCGATGCATTATCTGCATCTGTGAAATGAGTTTGAGAGTTGAATTTGCCTCCTCCCTTGTCTGGTTTTGACTGGTGGCCACCAAATATTTTAGCCTACCACCACAGATAGTGCCTTTAAATGTTGCTGGATGAAATGAGCAAGGGCCGTGAGTCAGAGCAATACTTAGTTGTCTCTTCTATGCTTTATCAATACCTTGCAGTCGTAGACATGGTGGAACAATTCATTTGACATATTACTGGAGCATGTTATGTTGCTGGAGCCAGTTTTCCCCCTGAGGAAGAGGTGAAAGCCATCCATGCCAGCTGCTGGCGCTATGACACAGAAAGGACTTAGAAGCTTTCACATCTTGCTTGCATTTTATCCACTGAAGTATCAGTTTGCAGTTAATGTGTACTGCTAGCTTTTGCTGTAGGTCTCTGCATTTTGTGCTGTGTCTCAGGCTGCAAGCTCTGTAGTATAATGTGTATTCAAGGGTAAAAGACAAAGTCAGTACTGTACATCATTTTGAACTAGTGTGAGATGAAATCTGCCTTATCTGTTCAAGCTGTTTTATTGCTGTAATTTTCTCCTTGGACTCTGAAAAGGTGAGGTTGCCTTTTATATATGACACAGCAGTTGGTCACTGAAGCAAAGCAATGTAAGATGGAACTAGATTGGTCTTCTACTGATGAGCTTGGCAACTATATAGCCATTTCATTAAAGAAATTAAGCTCTGATTTGGGATGAAAATGGTTGTATTTATGCATTTTCTATCATGTAAAACCTGGCATGTGGAAGACAGGAATGCCTGGCGTTCTCTGGTCCATGGGGTCACGAAGAGTCGGACACAACTAAACGACTAAACAACAACAAAACCTGGCATCCGCCTTTAAGCCCAATGTTGGACCTAGGAGCTACTTTTAAATGATTTCTGAATACATGTCTTTTTCTGTCCCTTTTTATTTGAAAGAGAAACAAAACAGAAAACCTCACAAATGTAAAGGTTAGGAAAGTAGCCAATATGGAGCCCTCCAGAAATAGTTGGGCTATATTTCTCATCAGCCCAAACCAGTTTGACCAGTGGTTCAGGGTGATAAGAGTTGTAGTAACTCAAAGGCACCACATCAGCTACCCCCTGGGTTAGACTGTGCTCATTTGTGGGTCACGGGCCTCCAATTGGAGGCTAGTGCTGACAAGCAGAATATATGAGTGCAACTGAACATTGCTAGTGATGCATGATTCATTTCTTTTACAGACTCTCATAAAGCCAATTCAATTAACAAATGGTTATAGCACATTTTAATTTATTCTGTGTCTACTGAAAAGAGAGATTAAAATTGAGGAAGAAGCAGGGTGGGAAGTGAAGGTGTTGCTCTTAAATTTGCATCAGCTGGATATGTTTTAATTCCGTAAACTGAAGCCATAGCTAAATTAATTTGCCCTTAATGGAAAAACCTTTGTGGGCTTCTGGGAGGCGGTGGGGGACTTATTCTGCACTTCTATATAGTGTGGCATTTTCATTTGCAACCAAATTGCATTTCCACATTAAGCTCTGTAACTTCCCTTCCTTTCAAAACTGGGCCAGTTTGGAAATCAGTTGGGCAAGAAAATGTGTACAAAACTATTCTAAAAACAAAATAAAATAAAAAATTCTTTCCAGTAGCACCTTAGAGACCAACTAAGTTTGTTCTTGGTATGAGCTTTCGTGTGCATGCACACTTCTTCAGATACCAGCACTGTAACTAAAACTATTGTAGGCAGCTTCTCAACTTGATTTGGTTCTCTGCTTCTCCAATGAAATGTTGGATTGTGGATGGAGTGTTGATCATTTGCACATTAAGTCATGCTATTCTTGTGAGCGGAAGCTTCTCAGTTGCACAGCTGCTGGTTCCCAGTGATCTGGCTGCTTTATCACCAACCTCTCTTACAGACCCATGCGTTGTCTGGTAAACTGATACTATTCTATTGTATTTTGGAAATAGAGAGAGCTCTCATGCATACGTATGACATCTTTCCCTGTGCTATTGAAATGTAATCTGTGGGTAAATAAGAATCCAGGAAATATAACGTGTCAATTTCCTGCTGCCGTGCCCGCAGAAATTATTTCTATAGTTTCCTGTCTTCAGCTATATATGCCATGGTTAATGGAAGCTGATGGCTCACACATGCCTTTGTCAATACTGAACAGAAGACGGATAACTGGTGCCTGAAAGAGAAGGGCAAGCCTTTCTAACACTGAGATGTTACAGGCTTTCAGTTCCATGTCTTTGAGGGTAGGGAAGAGCATATTTACTGAGCAAGAAAAGAAGCTGATGCAAAACAGAAGTCACTGCCACAACTTGAGAGTTAGAGATGGAAGCATGGAAGTGTCTTCCAATAAAAACAGATTGGGTCGAGTAACCAGGGTACCATTTTTGGCTTTCTCATCAGTTTGTATACCTCAGGGATGTCTGTCTATGCATGTGACAGTATGTACTCTATATTATTCAGATGTTGGCAGCCAGTCATAAAGTCACAGGTCCTTAAATTGTGTAGCAGGACCCCCTGATGGAGTGCGGGTGTCTGTGGGAATTAATTTTATTATTTGTTTGATTTTATCCTGCCCTCCCATCCAGGGTTGGGGACGTCTGGGAATACACATGTGCATTCTCTTTTTTCTTCCAGTTTGGTCTCCTGGAAGGAACATAGCTAAGCATGAGAATTGATAGGGAGCAGCAGACCTATTGGGGGAATGTTGTAGCTGGTGAATCCACCCCCTTATGTTTAGAGTAACTAAACACCTGTCTTCAGAATGTTGCTCTTACCAGCTTGAATGTAACGTTCAGGTCAATGTATGTATAGACATATATGTGCATGGCATTCATTTTATATGTACAGTGAGGACTGCATGGATCTGCTAACCCAGCACACATACCGGATTGCTAGCCATGAGTGTGTCACTTGGCCTTAAGAAACTTTAGATGACTGGCATCTTCTGTTCCCCTCCCTGAAAAGATGTAAGGGAGGAAATCCCACCATAAGGACATAATCAGAGCCCTGTGACCCATCTCATCCTGCTGTTAGGATTTTATGTAGCCTCTGATGAATCAGCTTGGCTATTGTGGTTAGTAGAAATCACATGAGTGTCTGAGAGAGTGTGGGAACGGAATACTTTCTTATCTCTTCTGCCTAAGAGTGTTACTGTAAGTTAGTTTCACTTCTGCTGTGTCGCAGTTTGCTTTTTGTTCTGCCAGAGCTTGGAGAACACAGATGTGGGTTATGGATTCTCTGTACTTTATATAGACTGTAAATAAACATAGTTTAGATCTACAGATGTTTCCTTCTTCTTGCTGCGTGATGCTAGAAGACTTGTGTGCTCTTCTCATAAGAGAAGGGTCGCAGATATAGGCACTCTGGACTGAAGGGACATGCCATTCCAGAGGGGGCCTCCTGGGAGACGCTCAGGGGTCTTGGAGTTGACCGTCTCTGATAGAGCATTCCCAACACCTGCATCTTGTACTTAAAATGGCCCAACCAGATGCCTATGGAAAACACAAAAGCTTGAGTTGAGTGCAGGAGCACTCTACCCACTTGGGGTTCCCCAAACTGGTATTCAGAGGCATACTGCAACAGTAAAGGTTGAACATGGTCACCATTTCCCAGCTTAATGTGGAGCTGAATGTAATATGGGAAACATGAGGATTACCATTTTCAGTGATGATGATGTGGGTGGATTTGCAGGGAGAGTATCTGCCAGTTCTTATCCTTCTGGTCTGTGGTATACTCTCCCTAGGATGAGAATGAGTGATTTGCCCAGCTAAACTCATACTGGAACTAAGCCCAGTTTGGGGAATATTCGCAGGTGAGAACTAGTGGGGGGGGGAATGCACATTTCACCCACTGATCCCCCTCTGTTCCCTTTATCCCCATTATTTTAACAAATGTGGGTTGGGCAACAGTTATTTGCCCTGTTCTGATCTTACATGGTTTGTTCACTTGTTCATATGGTTAGGAAGTTGTTACTAAAGTTCAGCTAAACCCAACTTCCTCTGATTTAAGCTGCTTGTTGCTTGTGCTGTCTTTCTTTTTAATGTTGTTTTAACTTTTTTTAAAAAAATGTCAATATGCATCCTACACCTTTTCAGTAGGCTTCAAAACCCCCCTGCTATTTGTCTTCTAATCTACAGCTTACATTAGGCGTCAGTTTATATGTCGCCTTTCCAGAAGGAAATTGTTTTCATGGCAGATCACACTATGCAAGCTAAACAAACTGCAAAGCAGAAAAATAGTTAACAAGCATTTCTGACTTTATATTTATTTATATCAACATGTATTTAAATCAAAGTTAAAGATACAACAACAAAAACTCTGCATACATATTCAAATTAAACTATGCAAATGCTTTTATAATGCATGTTTTATCAAAGTTATTTTCAGATTATCGCTGTCCGTGCAAAAAATCCATCCAAAACAGTAGTCAAAATGAATAAAAAGTAGGTCTGTTGCTTCCTGGCTTGAACACATGTGATGGCACTTCAATTATCAGGAGTTATAGTCGCCATTAACGTTTGTGCCATAGCATCCCATTTTTGACTAATGTTGATTTTATTAAATGGTACCTGAGAAATCTTTCTTATCAGTTCAATATATTTGCAAACTGTCTTAAGAGATTTGATTCATTAGTTTACAGCAGCATTTAATTGTGCTCTGGTGGGTTAATTGCCTTCTGTTATCTCTTAGATAACTCATCAGAGCAAAGCAGGTAAGTGCTCAAGGAAGGGTTAATAATAATAATAATAATAAATATTATTATTTATACCCCACCCATCTGGCTAGGCTTCCCCAGCCACTCTGGGTGGCTTCCAACAATTTTTTTAAAAAATACAATTGTATTTAAAATACAATAACTCATCAAACATTAAAAGCTTCCCTAAACAGGGCTGCCTTCAGATGTCTTATAAATCTTACAGAATCTTACAGAAGATTCGTTTTCTGTTGGTTTATTGCATTATGTAGCAGTTCTCCTTTCCCCCATGCAAATGCACATAGACATACAGTCTAGAGTCACATTGTGGAAAATGAAATTTAAAATATTTCAAAGTAGCACCCCCCCCCCAAAAAAAACAACTTCCTAGGAGGCTCCAGAGACAAAATGCATGCCAAGGCCATTCAGGAACAGATGCTGGTTGTGTCTTATGCAAAGACTTGCTGTATAATAGTCATAAATTGGGGTGGAACTAAATATGACATTGATCACTGGTGTGCTGCTGAAAACGACAACCCCATGTTGAGTTTCTCCCACCACCTGTTATGTGTTGCCATACCTACGTTTTATGGAAAAGGTGTCACATGCAGCACTTACCCTTCTGTTCTGTGTGTTTCCTGTGTGTGTTTTTGCAACTACTTCCAGTCTAAACAGGCTGTTGAGTACATCAGAACATTTATTATTACTGTTTTTAAAAAATACATTTGGATATTTTCGTTTTGATGTTTGGAGCTGCTTCTTGAAATTGAGGATGGT
The DNA here is from genome assembly GCA_900245905.1 of Lacerta viridis. Taxonomy (NCBI): domain Eukaryota; kingdom Metazoa; phylum Chordata; class Lepidosauria; order Squamata; family Lacertidae; genus Lacerta; species Lacerta viridis. The sequence continues at coordinate 511,298 of OFHU01000309.1, read as the reverse complement.
AAGCTGGTGACATCAAATCTCTGACGGCAGTTTTATAAGATTATTTACTCCAAAATATGCAGATAGCTATTAACACATTTACCTCTCACATAGCTGATTGTGAAATGCTGACTTGCTGAATAAAATAATTATCTAAGTCATGTCTTGAGGCATCTGCAAATGTATCCATGGAAATGGTTGGTTGCTTTTAGCTAATGACAAAAAATGAAGTAAAGAATCAGAGTTTTAAGTTTTTGTTACTTAAAAGTGTCAAACCAGCAGGTTTTTTAAAATTATGTATGCCAGTTAATCCATTTTATGCTCATTATTTTTGCTCACTTTCAATTTTGAGTAGTCCATAAAGAAGTCCAGGAGTTGGAAAGCACAAACACATTCTTGGTATGTTTAATTGAATCATGGTGGCATTTACTCTTGCATTCAGATTCTAAGCATTTGTGCCTCTGGAGCACCATTTACTGTCTGTGCCATGCTCACATAATGGCTTTTGACCTTGGGCTTGTGACCCACTAGTGCATTAGGACCAAGCTATGAAATTTCTTATAAAATGTAGAATTTGCAAGCAGTTTGTTGACCTGCCGGGGAATATTTTGAAGGAGAAGGTGATGTAGGAGACTTCTAACTGCTTGGCAATATGTTCTCTTTGCAGTGGTATGTCAGTTTTACATGCTTAGTAATTAGGATGAGAATTACGTTTCTCAACTATGTAATACATTAATTTGCTTAAACTGTGAAACTTGACCCACCAGCAATCTCCAACATTGTTTTATTTTTCATACCATATGGGTATTCACCTGTACTTAATGTATAAAGACTGTTTCAGTTAAGCCCGCGGAATCCTGTCTGTGTCCAGAAAATGTAGGGAATTCTCAGTGCATGGTAGGTATACTCTTCTTGGAGCTGTCCAGCATGGGATAATGAAATCTTGAGCTTGGTTTCCTCTCTGAAGTGGAGTTTTAGGGTATCCAGACTCAAGAGTTACTGGATTCTACTCCTGATGGCTCCTTTATCTTTGAAAAATCAGCTTTGGGTGTGTGTGATGAAATAGGAGGGCAGAGAGGAGGTGTATAACCCTTTCCCTACCTGCTGGGTTTCTTCTCCAGGTCACCCGCTCCCAGTCACACTTTCCCTTGCAGGATATCAAATTTTTTTTGGTGGCAGTAAGCAGATGTTTGGAGCCTAGCTTGAAGGGTGGCCAGATTGGTGGGTGATTCAGAGCAGAAAAGTAGGTGGACAAAGGATTAGTATCTCTCTCTCCCCCTCCCCCCTGCTACTTTTCTGCTAGGCATTACTTCTTCATGGAGATCCTTTTTGGGGGTGTTGGTGGTAGGGAACATCCATTATAATGAGTTGCATGCAAACATTTGTAATAAGTAGCTCTGTCATTTTCCAGACATGGACAGCCTTTTGAAAAGGTTTCCATGGAGAGGTTTGCATAAGACCGTATTACATTGAAGTAAAAAATTCACATAGCATGTTCAGAGTGAGTGTCAATTCTTGTTCTTTTTGATTGCTTATCAGTGTGTTACCCCAGATTTGTTAGCCTTGGGGAAACAGGGTATTAAGGGAGGTTGGTGTATTTCCTTGTTTGCTGCATGCTCTCAATACAGTAGCGAGGATGCTAGCTTGAATACAATGTGTGAGGAAGCAGGACAGGAACAAGCTATAGTTCTAGAGATAAATTTGAAAATTTGTTGGCAAACTTGTTGATCTGTTAGTCTACATCTGTATTGGATTTGCTTTTAAGATTTTTTTTAAACCACTTGTTTGCTGCTCTGGGCTCCTTTTGGAGGAAAGGTGGGATATCAATTTAGTAAATAAATAAAACACTGAAAGCAAGGAATAGAGTAACAAAAAGAAGTATGTAGTCCATCTTTGAAGATTCTCATTGTTTGTCTTTACATCTTTCCCCGCCCACCCCCCCAAACGGCTCATTTATGATTTCTGACAGTTGTGCATAACTATATCAGATTTAAAGATCTTGTAGAAATTAGCTATGTCCCAGTTTTCTTCGCCATCTGCCAACTGAATGAAAGCAACAGTATTTCTTGTTTTGTGTACTTCATAGAATTGTAGAGTTAGTTGGAAGGGATCCCAAGGATCATCAAGTCCAGCACCCTGCAATGCAGGAATCTCATCCATGACAAATAGCCATCCAACCTCTGCTTAAAAACCTCCCAGGAAGGAGAGTCCGCCACTTTCTGAGGGAGTCCATTCCATTGTCAAATAGGTCTTAGCCAGGCATCCCCAACCTGCGGCCCTCCAGATGTTTTGGGCCTACAACTCTCATGATCCCTAGCTAACAGGACCAGTGGTCAGGGATGATGGGAATTGTAGTCCAAAACATCTGGAGGGCTGAAGGTTGGGGATCCCTGCTCTTAGCCATCAGAAAGTTCTTCCTCATGTTTACTTGGAATCTCCTTTCTTGTAACTTGAAGCCATTGGTTTCGGTCCTACCCCCTGGAGCAGAAGAAAACAAGCTTGTTCCATCTTCCTTGTGATAGTCCTTTAGATATATTATCTTTGTCACCCTCCTCTATACACGTTCCAGCTTATCAGTACAGTGGTACCTCGGTTTATGAACTTAATCCGTTCCAGAAGCCCGTTCTTAAACCAAAACCCTTCTTAAACAGGGGTGCACTTTCCCTAATGAGACCTCCCATTGCCGGTGCCCTTCCACCATTCGGATTCTGTTCTTACACCAAGGTAAAGTTCTTAAACCAAGACACTATTCCCAGTTTTGTGGAGTTTGTAAACCAAATCATTCTTAAACTGGACTGTTCTTAAACCGAGGTACCACTGTATCCTGCTTAAATTGTGGTGCCCAGAACTGGACACAGTACAAATGTGAAGAACTGAGACTAGCCTTTATTATTTTCAAATACGAAAGAAGGTCCTGTCTCTCCCACGTGGTGTTACGGTTAATTTACAAACTAAAATCCTGTTGGTGAAACGTTGCCTTCCTGTTCCCTGTTGCACATGCTTTTTTTGGTGGTGGTGGGGGGCGTAGTAACATGTTTTAAGGATGCCAAATGCAGGAGTAACATTGCCTCGCTTATGTAACATAGTCTTTAATTCCAAAACTCCTACAGATAAAATATATTGCATAGTTGCCAGTCTGGTTACTAACAGGGGCTGCTAAAAAGCAAGTATGCTAAAAATGGTCCATGAATCACCGGCTGTCCGTAGACCTGACAACCTGCTGAATGAAGCACTTTTGGGGAAATGAGCACCAAGGAGGAAGATGTCCTAGTATGGGTGTAGTCTGAGAACTGCTGCCGTAGAATATCGGTGGAATTGAGTTCAGAGTCAGTACTGTAATAGCACTTGCAAGGTTGCTGGTAAGATTGTGCCTAATAGTATAGTAGGTGCTTAAGGCATCCTCGCACTGAAGAATTTAAAAACTGCCAGTCTCAAAGCTTTAGGCAGCCAGCTGAAATGAAAGTGAAATATTTCATAATTTAATTAAAATTTTGAGACCTCCATTTATCTTCAGGCTTTTAAATTTTGAACTAGGCAGCTTTTGTATTCTGGATCACATCAAATTTTGAACTGGAAGCTTTCATTTTAGTTTTGTTTCATAGTCACCACTCCTTTTTCTTAACTCACATTTTAATATTATTTTGGTGGTGTTGCATCAACCCCTTGTCCAAACCACTATGAGATTTCTTGCTAGGTACTTATAACTGGTCAGACATGAAAGTTCACTATAGGCACAGATGCTTCACACTTTGATACAGTGCATTAACTATAGCGTAACTGGAAAAATAAACAAAATAAACTGTTTAGAGTTGCAGTACTCCTGTCACTAAGGTAATTGATGCTTGTCTGAAACCTGGTAGTTTGTGTTTATTAAAAGCCTGGCAACGGTTATTCTTGCAGGTGTAATGCTGAACTGTGGTTTATTTCCCTTGATTGTTGTTTATTCAATTTCTTACTCGCCACATAAGGCCTCAGAGCAGGGTACAGCAGTTTAAAATTCAATATTAAAAACAGTCTACAATGAATTATAGCCACAAGAATGGGGTAGGCCCTAAAAATCTATATTTCAGGTGTCAAGGCCAAATTAGATGTTTATTATACCTGAATATGGGACGCGGGTGGCGCTGTGGTCTAAACCGGAAGGTCGGCAGTTCGAATCCCCGCAACAGGGTGAGCTCCTGTTGCTCGGTCCCTGCTCCTGCCAACCTAGCAGTTCGAAAGCACATCAAAGTGCAAGTAGATAAATAGGTACCGCTCTGGCGGGAAGGTAAACGCCGTTTCCGTGTGCTGCTCTGGTTCGCCAGAAGTGGCTTAGTCATGCTGGCCACAGAACCCGGAAGCTGTCTGCGGACAAACGCCAATTCCCTCAGTCTATAGAGTAAGATGAGCAACTGGACTGAACTGTCAGGGCTCATACGCGACTGGACCTAACTGTCAGGGTTACCTTTTTACCTTTACCTTATACCTGAATATAAAACCTAGATTAAGGATTGGTTCCAAGCAGGATGTCTAGCCTCCTTTGAAGTGAATCTTCATGATGTGGCTAAGCATCTACTTCATTGAGGGAAGTATGAAAAACTGTTGCCGCACTTGCCCAGCCTCTTTGCTTGCAGGTGACAAGTAAGTTTCATGGTTGACTTTTGTATGCTCTCAAGGGCAAGACTTAGCTCAGTAAACGGCCTCGGTCCTGTATACCTGAAGGAGCGTCTCCACCCCCATCATTCAGCCCGGACACTGAGATCCAGCGCCGAGGGCCTTCTGTCGGTTCCCTCACTGCGAGAAGCAAAACTACAGGGAACCAGGCAGAGGGCCTTCTCGGTAGTGGCGCCCGCCCTGTGGAACGCCCTCCCATCACAGGTCAAGGGAAATAAACAACTACCTGACATTCAGAAAAAACCTGAAGGCAGCCCTTTTTAGGGAAGTTTTTAATGTTTGATATTTTTGTATTTGATTTCTGTTGGAAGCCGCCCAGAGTGGCTGGGGAAATCCAGCCAGATGGGCGGAGTACAAATAATAAATATTATTATTATTATTATTATTAAACTAACCAATGGCTTCCATGACCCAGCTTGGATGTCATGATAAACTGCAGTTTTGTGCTATGTGAGGGAGCCTTGGGCTTGCTCCTGTCTTTGGGGACTGGAAGCACCTGCTTCCTGTTTTTCCTCCAACCTCCGTTTATTGTTATATCTGGAAAGGACAAACTATGATCAGCTTTAACTGTGATTTATTAAAAGAAGGAAAGATTAAAATTGATTTATGGTCCTGGCTTGTAGCAAACTATTGCTTAATGCAGGGGTAGGAACTGTCACGGAATTCTACTCATTATTGATCCAGAGCAGAACTCCGATGTATAGTTAGCAGAGTAAAAACTTAAAACATGTTGCAGGATTCCCCCCCCAAAATAGACCAGAGGCAATTGTATTTCATCCAGCAGAGGCTTTACTGCTACTGAAGGCAAATGAGCATAATGGTCACAAATCCAATACATTCAGGATTGGCACTGTCCATAAGAAATCCAGTTGCAGCAGACTTATCTTAAACTTACAGTAACTTATAGTAAGTCTAAACCTCAACATTAATCATACTATGTACAGAACACCACACCAGAAGGAAAAGAGATAAAAAGTGAAAGTGAAACCCAGGCTCCTTCTGGCCTTATTACCATAGTCAGCATGACCTTGACCGAAAGAGATAACAGAATCAGCTTAAGCCAGCTGTACTCAGCTTCTCTGAAGGAACAACCCAAACATCATGAACCTTCTGCTTGTTTCTCTCACACATAGAAGCTTCCAGAACCCTCTTGAATTAATTGGAATCGGAAAGATCAATACTTCCTGTACTAAGAAATGCAAACCGACAGGAACTTGTGGCACTCCATAGGTTCCTGGATGCTCGGCTTCCATCAAGCCCTGCCAGCATGGATACTGGTTAGGTGTGATGGGAGTCTCTATAGGTCCTCTCCAAAATGCGTTGTAAGTTTGGAGTCATGCAGGGTTAAGGCAACATCCAGGGTATTGGTACCATGGTTAAGTGTATCATTTGTACTCAGCTTCAGTGTTCCCTAGAAAATGCTGTACCCAGCGTGCTCATAAATCAGCAATATATTATGTTAAGAACCCAAGGGAATATTGTTGCTACCACTTTCAAAATTCCTAAGGTGATATTTATTTATTTTACATATAGAGAGAAAGAAACTAAAAATAAGACTTAGTTGGCTATTACTGTTAATCTTACTTGACAGAAATTTGAAATATATTTGATCCCTAACATGGGCATTTCTGAATTCTCTGCTAGCTTTTTCTGAGTACAGCCAAGTAATTTGATGGTGTTTGTGTTTGTGTGGGGCCAGGCTGGAATAATTTCCAGGTTGTCCAGAAACTTGGAATATTTCCGCAGCCCTTGTTTTTTTGTTAAGCCTGGGTGGAGCGCTCTAAACCTGAATACTCTGTTTCTAAGCCAAAGGAATGGGAGAAAATGAAAGGAAAGAATATTTCAGTTGGCAGTACATGCAGTGAAGGATGCTTTATCTCATTTTTGAGCTTGCATTGCCTGGTAGTGTTGGACCACAATGCACACTTTTCTTACTGGCATTGTAAAACTTGAAAAAACTTGAAGTGGCAGCACAGCTAAGGTTAGAATCTTTTGAATGCCACACCCTTACAAAAATGCATGATCACTGCACTGTAGTGTGTGAATCGGTTTCCCTTGTGCAGAAGAAACTAAAACAGCTGGCAGGATGGGAACTGAGCTCCTCTTTCTCTGTGTATACTTTGCCTAGAAACATTCCTGCCTAAACACCCTTCTTCCCTTGTACTCAGTGCCACTTCAATTCACCTTCCTTTGTTTTGCAGTTGGCATGATGATCCAAACTTTACCTCCTTGCATCCTGTCTTGACATGTCAAAATATACCTTCTGACTTAGGGCATGCCTAGAGATTCATGAACAGGATCTCTTGCTGTTTGTTTGTTTGGTTGGTTTTTTTTTTAAGTTAATACCACTTTGGGAAGTTCCAAATCACATTGAATCAGTGGAGATGCGGGAGGAGTGTGGATTTAACCCTCCCCTCGCAGTCATTTCCCCAATTAAAATATATCCTCCCCAAGCTGCTGTTTGCCCCATGGCAGGTCACTTGGTACGCACCCGTGCCCCATTGATTGAGGAGAAAGCTATTTAGCACACAAACTTACAGCATTATAATATCTAAAATAGATGGTATCCAATGCTTACCCTCTCATGATATCAGGCACTTGGGTAAACCTTCAACTCAGTGGTCTTCTTCTTCTCAGTGACATGTAAGAGATTCTCAGTTGCATTGTTCTCATAGCCAGGCATGGCCAAAGTCCGTTTCGGGGGCCTAATCTGGCCCGTCGGTTGGTTCAATCCGACCCCTGTGGCAGTTTAGTTCCTGGGGCAAAATCATAAAAAACCTCAACAACTTCAATCCTAAAAAAGGTCAACAACTTTGGTTGGCCTTTTGACCAGTCCCCCACGACCCTTCACTTCATCAAATCTGGCCCTCTTTGAAAAAAGTTTGGACACCACTGTTAGTCGATACCAGGAGCCGTAAGGAAAAATCCCTCTTGCACCCTGTGAAGTGTTTGAAGTCTTCTAAATGTAGTCTTTGAATCCTTTACTCTCAACCACCTTCAGTCTCCATTTAGCATTAAGTGACTCTTCACTCTTTATTTCCGGAGCTGCCATCAAGTTTGACAGCCTAACCTCATTCATAGTCTTATTTTTCCTTGCAGGCCTGCACTCTGTTTACTAAGCAACTAATCTTCCACCGTTCCAAATAAAGTTGGCTGGTTGAGATTCACCTTTGAGCAGCAACACACTTCATCTACCAACAGTAAAATAAGTAAAACCAACAGTTTAAAATATATAATAAAATTGCATATTAAAATGCATGGTTGCTGTTCTGAAATCTCTCTCTTGGTCTTTTGCAGGTGGCTATAAGGAAACATTGCACATTAAATAGTATGATTCACACTTCCACCTTGCATCCTTGCCCTTTGTAAACAGCCTCCTTTCTCAAAAACCCAGCAAACCAAACTTAAGGCATGTGTTTTTCTTTCACTCTTGTCTGATGCATCTATAATGTATGCATATAAATCATTGGCACTAAGTGTGCCTGAGATTCCGGGATTTTGAAGGTGTCCTAGTGAGTTCCTCTAAGAAAAAAAAAGGGGGGGGGATTTCTAAGTTTTCCAAAAATGAAAACGTTGACTACCATTTTAGTTGTTGGAGCTTATTCTTACCTTCACCAGAAGGGTCCCCAAATGCTTTGCAACAGATTTTCATGGGTGCATGGGAACGGGGAACACAGAGGAGGGTGAAATTCCATCATACAAGTAGAAGTCTGCTTCCTTGTTTGCAACTCTTTGCCAGGAGATTTTGCTTCAAGACACTTTACACAGCCAGTTCTCCCATTAACCACACCTTTGAAAAGGAAAAACCATCAACTACAGTATAAATTGCTTTGCATAGGTCCTGGCTGGATGTTTCCTTTGCTACTGCATTTGGAAAGACTGCTCCGGCATTAGTGTAGCTTACCCACACTGGAAGCGCACCCTCTTACGCACTTGACACCCTGCCAGGCCTCTCGCTGCTGCCCGCGGTGCGCAGTCTCATGAAGTCACTCTGACTCTGCTGGTGCTGCTGATGTCACAGTTTCTGAGCTCTGCTCTTAGCGCTCTCGTTTCACGTTCATAATCTGGTGATTCTAGGGCAAAATAAAGCATTAGGCTTTTTATGTGAGCAGGCGGGTTTCAGGATCACGTCAGTCAAATGGCTCTCGAGCAGCAGACGCGTATTTGCTGTTTAGCTGATAGAATAAACAGTATATTGCTAATGTATTTCGACATGTTCATATTGTAGTGGAGGTTTCAGTTTTAGATTCTATATATAATTCATATTTAGGTCAAATAACAACAGTTCTTCCTGTCTTTGTAGCTATAGTTGTTTCTTACCTTCCATCTTTAGGCTATTCCAAGTGGGTTTCTGCTGACACTTTCTTTCTCAATACTTAGAAGTACTTTATTTCTTTTTCTCCTGATTGGATATTTTCCTTAGGAAGGATATGAACCATCTTTTTCTCCTGATTGGATGGCATTTTCCTTAGGAAGGATATGAACCATCTATATTACCTTGGCACTTTTCATAACCTGGTCTGGTTACATATTTAACTAGGTCTCAGCTTTTTGGGGGGATATTTAGCTACACTGTTTGAGGTGATAACATGCTGCCTTAACTCTTGCACGGTTTTGATATATTAAAAACTAGCCAGCATCCACTCAAAGCCACCTGCATGATATTAATGCCTGTCATTACTGGGAGGAAACTGATGTTCATTTTCTTTAGTTCACTTTTTAGAGGAAAAATAGTTTTTTTTTTAAAAAATACTTAGAAATAAGTCCAAACCACCCCATGGTAAGGCTCACTTCTGAAGCATACTTTATAAGGATGCTGCATGATTCTGTGATGCCCCTCTTATTTCTACTTGTACTGAATATCAGTGTGTCATATTCTTACATGGAGTACAAGGTCACAGGCCTTTATAAGAAGTTGGTCAATTAGACTTAAATGGCTAAATTTTAATCCACTAAGCTTATTAGTGCAACAACATTTGGGCAGCGGTAGTTAAACTTGTCACAGGAGTCTGTGTAACCTGTAAAACAAGGTTAATGATGATGGTTAAAAATATTTCTTAGTGTGAGCTAGTTGGGGGACATAATTAAGCTGAAAAATTGTGTGCATGTGTATGTACTGGATTGCTCCAATTAGGTGATGGAAACATAACCTTTTACCTAATAAGGAGTCTGTGTAACCTGTAAAACAAGGTTAATGATGATGGTTAAAAATATTTCTTAGTGTGAGCTAGTTGGGGGACATAATTAAGCTGAAAAATTGTGTGCATGTGTATGTACTGGATTGCTCCAATTAGGTGATGGAAACATAACCTTTTACCTAATAAAAATGAGTTTAAACAACTCAGCTTCTCATAGTATGGATCTCTCATAGTGTGTTTCTAGGCCAAGAGACCCACTCAACACACAGATTAGTCAGTTCCCATCCTGCAAGCTGTTTTAGTTTCGCTCTGAAAGGGAAAGACGATTCCCTATGGCCGTGGCAAAACGAAAACGTTTTGTGACTCCGTGCTTCGAAAACGTTTTGCGGAACCAATTCAAACCGCGAGGCTCCTGATACGTTCTTCGCAAGAAGGCATTTCCGCTATCGACTCACTAAGTTGGACTTCAAATAACCCAAGGGTAGGCATACTCTGTCATCTGAACCCAGGATTGCCGTTAAAGTATTTCCTCCTAAATTTGTGGCCAAGGTTGAGGAGGAGAGACTTTAAATGCAATCCTGGGTTTGCATAACACTGTAAGCTAAATCTTGGCTGAGTTACCATCCTGTGCTGAACTAAAAATTCTGGGGGGAGCAAAGCGACTGCAGACTCTTTGTGAGGAGCCAGCATATTTAAGCGACTGCAGACTCTTTGTGAGGAGCCAGCATATTTATATGGTCATTATAAGACACATACTCACTCACTATGATGTGCAGACCTGGCCATTGCCTCTTCCCATGTGGATTCCTCAAAAGAGCTCCGCAACAGAGCACCCAGAAAGCAGTAAGGGTGATTTGAATCAACCAAACAAATATTTTTGTGTTGTGCCTCTCTCCATTTTATGACTTTACAGTACTGTACTTGATATGATTCAACAGTGTATTTCCTCTGGGTAAAGGCAAGGTGGTTTAGGCTTGATACAAAGCTCCAAGCCTATAGGTCTGCTGAAAAATAGGTTTGAGGCAAACATTGGGCACTTGGGATTCTTCTGAAAGAGGTCGGCCAGCCTTATGATGTTGGATTCTGATGCTGATGAACATGTCCATAATTTAAAACCGGCCAAGCTGAACTCGGATGTAGAAATGTCTTAAATCTAGAAATGTCTTAAATCTTTCAGCTATACAACATGTGTGAGTCCTTGAAACAGGAAGGAGTGCTGCTGATACCAAGTTATATCTCTGAATTTCATGTGATTTCATCAATCAGGAGAGACTATTCAGGTCCCAAGCTGGTGTCTGGGGGCAGTGACTGGCTTCATTAGGGCCAATAAATGGGGCAACAAAGTAGGATCTCATAATGCCAATCCTGAAAGCATGGCACTGGTTGCCTCTGAGCTATTGGTTCCTGTTCAAGGTGTTAGCATTAGTATTAAAAGCCCTGGTCAACTTCGGGTCTTGTACTCACAGCATATTTTCCAATATTGCTGACTTGTGCCTTAAGATCTGTGGTGGAGGCCTTATTCAAAACCCACACCATTGGGCATGGCCTATTTCGCAGTGATGTGAGATAAGGCACTGCCGCAGGGAGCACCCTGACTTTGGACCTCTCCCCCTGTAGAATTGTGTTCGTCTCCTATGGTGATGTAATTTCGTTTACAGTTAAAAATGCACCTGTTTGCCTGGACCTTTGGCAAGGATGATTTGGGCTGATGACCTCTTATTCAACGCTTTTTGTACTGCATATATACTTTTACTGATTGTTGTTGTTGTTTTCGTTCAGTTGTTGTCAGTCGTGTCCGACTCTTCGTGACCCCATGGACCAGAGCACGCCAGGCACGCCTATCCTTCACTGCCTCTCGCAGTTTGGCCAAACTCATGTTAGTAGCTTCGAGAACACTGTCCAACCATCTCATCCTCTGTCGTCCCCTTCTCCTTGTGCCCTCCATCTTTCCCAACATCAGGGTCTTTTCTAGGGAGTCTTCTCTTCTCATGAGGTGGCCAAAGTACTGGAGCCTCAACTTCAGGATCTGTCCTTCTAGTGAGCACTCAGGGCTGATTTCTTTAAGAATGGATAGGTTTGATCTTCTTGCAGTCCATGGGACTCTCAAGAGTCTCCTCCAGCACCATAATTCAAAAGCATCAATTCTTCGGCGATCAGCCTTCTTTATGGTCCAGCTCTCACTTCCATACATTACTACTGGGAAAACCATAGCTTTAACTATACGGACCTTTGTTCGGCAAGGTGATGTCTCTGCTTTTTAAGATGCTGTCTAGGTTTGTCATTGCTTTTCTCCCAAGAAGCAGGCGTCTTCTAATTTTGTGACTGCTGTCACCATCTGCAGTGATCATGGAACCCAAGAAAGTGAAATCTCTCACTGCCTCCATTTCTTCCCCTTCTATTTGCCATATCTTTATGTGAGTATCTTTTACTGATACCCACATAAAAATGCTTCTTAACAGTATTTAAATTAGATTGTTTTTATCTAATTTTGTTTCACTCTGGGCTCCTATGGGAGGAGATGCAGGGTAAAAAATATAATAAAATACTTTCAGGTTTCAAAAATTATTATAGCAACAATATTTAATATTGTCATTGGGTTGTATCCCTTGTTAGTCCTACTTTGAGTTGATCCATTGAAATAAGTGGACGTAACTAACTTGGAACCACTAAATTTAGTGGGTCTTCTTGTGAGTAGAATTTAGTTTCCCCTCCATCTGTTAATAGCATCAGGCATAGCTGACAACAAATCAATCAGTTTTTTAAAGGCCAAGTGTTGCTGTTAGCAACCTAAGATGACAATAATTTTCTCTGTATACCTACTGCCCCTCTAGCATATGAAGGTACTTTATTAATTTCAAGGCAAGTAATATGATTTTAAAGGAAAAAAATGTGATTGTAGAACTGCAGTTTTATTGCAGTAAGAAATTCTGTGCAAATGGAGGAACTGAAGAAAAGCAGATTCCAAAGCATTAACACTGAATTGTGATTTTTCTCCTCTCATTTGGATGTGTGTGGAGGGGAGGGACCAGTCTCTTCACTGTATAAAATGCAGTTTATGAAAATATAGTCAGAGCATTTGAAACAACAAAAAGATTATTCCGTAAACACAGAGCTTTATTTTAATCCAAACCCCTGTCAATAGGCTGGGATCTGAGACCGTTCCATCCTAGCAGGGAGGCTATGTGCTCCTTCCTTGCTGACATGTGCATTAAGCATCACCAATGGTAAATAGACAAAAAAACTGACATAAAAAGGGCAATAGAAACCAGTAGGAGACCATTACAACCTCCCAGGAATACTGTTACTGACCTTAAGGTGGCTATTCTTGAGCACAGATACTTCAAAGGGAGACTCCAGTGTGAAACTCCTGAAATACAACTGGTAATGAATTTCTGGTTAATCACCTGTGATCTGAATAGGAATAAACAGCCTTTTATCTCACTAAGGTGTTCATTAGCTTACCAGTTTCAAGATGTCAATGGTCGCTGTCATGATTTTACATAAATACATGTAAGCTGTAACCTAAATGACAGTCTTGCATTTCCTTCTTATCTCGCTACTAACATTTCTTGTCCTTTACACCCATTTGCTGCCATTTTAAAAAAATCTAGTTTTATTCCTTTTTAATTTTAGCTGGATGGCTAATTAATTACATCATCATGTGTTCTCAACCATGAAAACAGACAGAGAGCTGCCCGTGACTCTGACAACCCACAGCATTGTTTCCTACAGCAAAACTAATGCATGGAATCTCATTGCATATTACAGATTTCACAACAGAACCCCATGGTGTATTACCTTTTGATGTAATTTGTTAACCAGTCATTTGATCTAAGTGTAACCAGAATAATGAAACATCATGGTGCATCTGCAGCAGCACGTTTGGGCATCTTCATCTGCCCCAGCTGCAACAAAACATGTCTCTCCCATATCGGTCTCTACAGCCACAGCAGGCGCTGCAACCTTTCAGCAGTTTGACTTCATCCCCAAAGGTGCACCCCTCTGCTGTCTCCCGAGACAGACAGATGCCAACCACCAGAACAATGGGATACACCAGGGGTAGGCAACCTAAGGCCCAGGGGCCGGATGCGGTCCAATCGCCTTCTCAGTCCGGCCCATGGACGGTCCGGGAATCAGCGTGTTTTTACATGAGTAGAATGTGTCCTTTTATTTAAAATGCATCTCTGGGTTATTTGTGGGGCCTGCCTGGTGTTTTTACATGAGTAGAATGTGTCCTTTTATTTAAAATGCATCTCTGGGTTATTTGTGGGGCCTGCCTGGTGTTTTTACATGAGTAGAATGTGTGCTTTTATTTAAAATGCATCTCTGGGTTATTTGTGGGGCATAGGAATTCGTTCATTATTATTTTTTTCAAAATATAGTCCGGCCCACCACATGGTCTGAGGGACGGTGGACCGGCCCACGGCTGAAAAAGGTTGCTGACCCTTAGGATACACACTTGTTTGAATCACTTGAAATGCCTTTTTCTTTAGGGTTACTTGTAAGAGTATTTCATGTGGCAAAGGCCAAAGGTTCTTGGCCAAACCCTTTTAGTTTATGCTTTAAAATCTTTCATGTGGGATTTTGCTTAAAGGATACAGCCATTTACCGGTAGCTCATGTGATCCTGCTTGTTCTAATCAGTTGTACAAATTTGCAGCTGCTGAACATTATCGGGAGAAGTGTGCATGCACACAAAAGCTCATACCAAGAACAAACTTAGTTGGTCTCTCAGGTGCTACTGGAAGGAATTTTTTTATTTGTTATTTTATTATCACTGACCATATCGAATTCTAGTGCTGTAAGAGGCTTCACATAAATGGGAAGTCCAAGTTACTACATCACAGTTGCCTGTAGAAATTTGCATACATTAGCTATGCAAACTACAGTTGTTGGAGATTTTTTTTTCTGTCAATGAGTAAAGACATAAAACTGTCTTCTGGATCATTTAAATCAGTTATTATTAAGCAAGAAAGAATTAGTTTAGTCTGATTATAAACATTTGACATGGTTAAATATTCTTTGCCCCTCCTCTGTTCTCCCAATACACAGTGCAATATTAGCAGTCTGATATATTGTTGTTTACCTGTGCTTTGTCCTTAGGAGAATCCTGTTCTGGAACCCTGAAGGCTGAATTTTTAGGATCCCACATCTAGGATCTAGCTCGGCTGTTTCATAAGGACGGATTTGTTAAGGCAAGTGAAGCCTCTTAACCACTGTTAAGAGTTTGAAAATCTCAGCTCTCTGGCAGATGATGTGGCAGGAGCAGAAAGCAGTTGGGTTCCCTTCAAATGCAGCAGGTAGAGAGATTCCATCATTGCTTTGTGGGAGTTGGTAGAAGTGGAGGATGCGAATTCTTTCCAGTTAGCACTAGTTGCAAGGACTGCATCTTGGATTAGCCTTATAAAGATATTGTACACAAGTTGAGCTACGCTTGAAAGTTGCCAGATTTTAACTTTTATTCTTAATTAACATTAAGCTGGTAGACTGTATGTTTGATCCTGCACTGGTACTGCAGGTTGGGAAAAAGCAATAGTTAGTAATCTGTCATTGATTAAATAGTTGACTGAAAGAGAAACAACCCTTTTAATTTCATTCTAGTAGCCATCCCTGTTTCAAAAGTTCAGAGTGGGCAACTGCAGTTTTACATAAGAGATTGAGTTGCATTGCGAGAGAGCTCTTATTCCTCAAAGGAGCAGTAAAAGGGTACTGTATATTACAATTCCAAGATCTGCATTGCAAAGTTAGGTTTTATAGTGGTGTGAGGTGAGAATATTCTCCAGAGAATATTCTTGAGAATGAGAATATTCTTGAGAATATTCTCTACTAGAAAATTCTCCGGACAATATCCCCACAAATTGTAAATTCTAATGTAAGAACCAGTTTTACAACCCACATTAAAAAAATCTAGTAAATAATAAGTCAAGCTGTGATATTGCCAGTGTAAGTAATGAATAATGATTTTTTTGATCCAGTTACATTACTGGGCATTGTGTCATTCACCATTGGCAGTTCTGAAATGTGAGCTATAGAAAACTTTTTTTTTTTAGTTTTAAAAATGCTATTCATTTAATTTGATGAACATTTGAATTCGTATGTATTTCAACTATGTGTAATAGCCTTTCCTCCCCTATTTTGGTGTGACCTTATTCTTAGCAATTCTATACCCTTGGCCAGGCAGTGTGATTTTTTTTTTTTAAACAGAAAGTAGCTTTAATGCTTTGTACATTTAAAGTACCTAGGCCTATACAATTATGTATAACAGCATGTGATGTGGCCTTGATTTAAACAGTTGACGTTTCTATATTTTTATTTAGTGCCAGTAACTGGTTTTTGCAGTGCCATTCAATGGTATAATATTCTCATTAATTGAGATTATTCTCCACAATTTAACATCACTAGGTTTTAAATAGAAAGATAATGGCGACAATTATTAACATTATCATTATTATTATTTATTTATACCCCACCCGTCTGACTGGGTTTCCCCAGCCACTCTGGGCGGTTTCCAACAAAAGATTACAAATACATTAAAACATCAGTCATAAAAAACTTCCATAACTAAATAAAACTAAAGAGTTCTGACATCTAATGTGACCTGAGTTCTGGAACAGTAACCTTTGAATACACAGGATTTAACAGGTGCTGGTGTGCAAGACTCGTCCCTTGTTTCCACAACTAGTTGTCATGCATGCAGTTTGAGAAATCTGTAATGGAGTGCAAAAGCTAGTTTTGAAGGGTAGAAGGTTGTATGCTGCATTGGCATCCAAGTTCTCAAGAGTGATAGAGCAATAGAGAGTGACATGCAAAACTAATAGACATCGAAATAACAGTCTAATAAAGTCAGGATCCCTCCTAGTTTACCGTTGATTAACATAGTCCTTTAGATCAGGGGTGTCAAACTCAAATTCACCGGGGGCCGCATCAGCAGTTTGGTCACCCTCAAAGGGCCGGTTGTATCTGTAGGACTATGTGTCCACTCTTTATTATCATAAATTATTGTCACTGCATTCAATTATGACTGTTTTTTGTAATAATGTCGCGCGTGCGCACTCCGTCGCTGGGCTCCTGCTGCTGCTGCCGCTTCCGCAGCGACTTTGCGAGCCCTCTGAGTGAAAATGCGGCTTGGGGGGGGCTGCCGCGCGCGATCGGCAGCTGCCCCCAAGCCGCCTTTTCATCCGGCGGGCTCGCAGCATCGCTGCTGATAGCGGCAGCAGAGCGACAGCAGCGGCAGCGCGGAGGAGGCACCCCCCCTGGGGGCGGGGCGTCATGACGCAACGTGAGGACTGAGTGCGCACGCGCAAAATGTCGCGCATGCGCACTCTGTCACTGGGCTCCCGCTGCTGCTGCCGCTTCCGCAGCGACTTTGCGAGCCCGCCGGATGAAAAGGCGGCTTGGGGGCAGCTGCCGATCGCGCACGGCAGCCCCCCCAAGCCGCTTTTTCACTCAGAGGGCTCGCAAAGTCGCTGCGGAAGCGGCAGCAGCAGCGGGAGCCCAGCTACGGAGTGCGCATGCGCGCCATTTTGCGTGTGCGCACTCAGTCCTGACGTTGCGTCATGACATCACGACGCAACGTCACGACGCCCCGCCCCCAGGGGGGGTGCCTCCTCCGCGCTGCCGCCCCAGGCGGCGCGGAGCCTCCCTCCGCCCCTGCGGCCGGCGGCGGCTACACGGGCCACATGATGAGGTCTGGCGGGCTGGATTTGGCCCGCGGGCCTTGTGTTTGACACCCGTGCTTTAGATGCTTGGGTTTCCTCATCACTGGGCTCTTTTTCTCTCTTAACTCAAGCCCCCACCAGCCGTGGATCAGCAGATGTGGCTATCTTTTAGCTATGTCTGCAGAAATGATTATAGGGAGGACTAATGCACATCTGTCCCAGGCAGTCCACACGTGATTGACTTTGGAACTGCACCGGCCTTTTACCTGTTATCTCGAATGAGGGCACCTGGGACTTCTGTGGACTATTTCAGTCTGTACAGCTGAATGAACAGAGTTGGGATGGGGTTGTCCTGCGCTCTTTTTTAAAGGAATTGTTGCAGCACTGTTGTGCTAAACTGGGAAGGGTGCCATACCAGTGTGCCTTTGGTGATCCCTCTGTAATGCTTCTTTAAAGAATCAGGCATACCTTCTGACATGCTTGATTTGGAGCTGGGGGCCGTTTCCCCCTAGGAATAATTCCTGGATGGTTGAGCCTTCCACTGTATACTTTTCTTTGCTGGCTTCTTATTCATGGCCACCTGTGCACTTACAGGGAGCACTATGTGCAGCATACTACTGTATACCAGAGATTAGTGTGCTGCTATTTATGTGTGTAGCTACAAAATGAGCCACAAGGGATGCTAGCATTTTAAAAGGCGTTGGCATTTTATAACAATATGCTATACCAGCAGAAATTAACAAAGCTATTACTTTGAGAGGCGAGAACGGAATCCCCTTCAGTCTCACAACCTTTCCAGCATGTATAGGCCAGTAGTTCTGCTTGCTGTGGCAAATGTTCCATCACACTCAGATGAGTGTAATGAACCCCAGCCTTCCTTCCAACCTTGAAGATAGAGGGTGAGGATTATCCTCTTCTCCAGCTTTGGTGGTCGGGAGGAGAATGGTACAAGGGAATGCTGAGGCTGCTGCTGAGCTGTCAAGGCACTTGAAGCACCTCAGGGGCATATGACAGAGCAAGCCGTGCCTATAGCTCTCATGCAGGCCATCTTCCCATCATTATTAATCTCCATCTGCCAACCACCTGTTCCCATTGTTTGTTTCCATCTATTGCATTTTGGTCGCTCCTCTTTTTGTAGGAACACATGATTCTGCCTTACTCCGATTCATTTCTCCCAATTGATCTAATCCAGTACAATCTGCTGTGGGGGTGGGCTGTTGTTTTCAGGGTGGATTTGATTTAAATCAAACTGATTTAAATCATGATTTAAATCACAATTCAAATCACTAGTCAGTAAGGCTCAGGGTGGATTTAAATTTTTTAAAAATCCGATTTAAATAAAATTTTAAAAATCAGATTTTATTGGATTTTTTTTATTTAAATCGGATTTTTTTTATTTAAATCCACCCTGAGCCTTACTGACTAGTGATTTAAATCGTGATTTAAATCAGTTTGGTTTAAATCAAATCCACCCTGGTTGTTTTTACTCGCTACTATTTTATGTATTTTTTGTGCTTCCATATTGTAAACCACCTTGTGATCCTCAGATGAAGAGTGGTATAGAAATTTAATTCATAAAATAAAACAAATAAATTACTCATAGCAGGCTCTCAAGGCCTTAGACAAAGAGATCTGTTTTGGCCCTATTAATAAAGGTGGTTGCTTACTTGAAAATGCTGGGTACTCAGCCTACGTCTTTTATGCATGCCAGTCATGTGCTGGGCCACTGAGCCATGGCTTCCACCCAATGTAGCCCTTTCCCAACTACCCATTTCCTTCCCTTCATAATAGTCTTTTCCAGTGCTTTTTTTCTAAAAAAATAATAATGTTTAGGGGTACTCTCATTTTCCTACTCATATTGAAATACTGCCCCTCAAAGAGGCCAAACTTAGATTCACAAAATGTTTAGGGGTATGCTTACCCCTGCATCCCCCCAGAAAAAAGCACTGGTCCTACTTGTATCTGACCTCTTCCCTATGCCACATGAGCCCCACAGTTGATTTACCATCTTCCTTCTTGCTTCTTTTCTCTCTCCCCTGGCCAGTTTCCATATCTTTGGTCTTTAGCTACTTCCCCTTCCATTGCTAGCTATCCTGCTCACTCTACACCTGCCCTTTTCTCTCTCCCCCATCATTGACAAACCAATGTCAGTTGTGGGTACTTCTCCATTTTAGTTGTCACACACTCATTTTGGGCTTGGGGTACTAACCTTTTGGCACTGTCATCTCCACCCAATCTTTGCCTTTTGTTTCTGTGGTTCCTTTCCACATGCTCCGTGTCATAACCTTCAGCCCCATAATCTTGCTGGGGCTTCATCACATCTGAGCTTCAGTTGTGCTGCCTCTCCTTTGCAGCCACCGATGTTCAGTTCTCCTTCAAATTGTCTCTGGCTCTTCTGTTGCTTGTTCCATTTTGTGATGTCAACCAATTCATTGTGATATCAGAACTCCCATTAAGTAGTTGACAGGTCATTCAGTTTCATAAGAAAGGAAGTGTTTCACCCAACACGCTTCTTAGCAGTTGGCAATGTTGAGGATGGTCATTGAATTGAAGTTCATTGATTTCACGTAGGTTTGTATTCTTATCATCAAATGAGTGTGCATCTCTTGTGAACAAAGCCTCATGTAGGAACCAAAAATGCATTGTGGAATGGGCTTGTGTGTCTCTGCACATCTAGTGCTGGCTACTGTTGGAAGACAAGAGACTCGGGCGAGTGGGTAGTAGATATTTTGATGTTGCAGGAGGATGAGAGTTGGCAACATGCAAAATGCCAAGTCCTACAAGGCCATGTTGAAAAGAAAATCTAAAAAGATTTATTGTCTTTGCAATAAATTAAAGCCATGTGCTACTAGAAAATACCAAAGTGGTGTACAGAAAAGAGAGAGTGCATAGCATAAAAGCAATATAAAAACAACATACAGGCAAAAAGTGCTGCCAGTAGACCAAATAAATAAATAGTTGGAACTGATTTGCAAACTGATATTCCTAGATGGAATTCGGTTGATGCACCACACTATCAGTTTTGTAGGATTTGGTCATACTAAATGGGCAAGCCTGGTACACAATGCACTGAAGTCATCAGCTTGGGGGGCTTTGTGCCACATATGCACCTGTCCATAAAGCTAAGGAGGTTGCTAGTCTCAGGCCACACATTTGTGCAAAAGGTTAGGGAGACGTTACTGGACAGCTTTGAAATTGGACCATAGCCCAAGAATTGATGCATTTGACATAAAGAGATATTAAATAATTGATTGTATGCAATCAAATGCCAACAGTGCCCTTCAGCTCTCTATATTGGACAAACAGGCCAAACCCTACGCCAAAGGATAAATGGACATAAATCTGATATCAGGAATCACAAGACAGAGAAACCAGTAGGAGAACACTTCAATCTCCCAGGACATTCTATAAAAGATCTCAAAGTAGCTGTCTTAATACAAAGGAAATTTCAGAAATAGACTGGAAAGAGAAGTGGCTGAATTGCAACTAATCACCAAACTTAAAACCATGGAGAAACCTGGTCTGAACAAAGACATTGGATTCTTATCTCATTATACATAACAAAGCTATCTTTAGCCATCTCACCCCTTGCCTTTCCCTGCAAGACTAATTGCAGCCGTTAAGAGTCGTCAACAGGTTTTCCACACCTATCAGCTGATCACCCATTCCCACCACCCTTCTGAGTAATACCCCTCCCCACTCCCTCACTATATTTAAGGATCTGGTGACTTCTGTTTCAGTGTATCTGAAGAAGTGTGCATGCACACGAAAGCTCATACCAAGAACAAACTCAGTTGGTCTCTAAGGTGCTACTGGAAAGAATTTTCTATTTTGTTTTAAATAATTATTATTTACTGCATTTATAGCCCACATTTTTCTCTAAGGAGCTCAAGGGGGTGTACATGGCTGTCCCCTTCCCCAGTTACTGGCCCAAAGTCACCCAGTGAGCATTGCAGTTGAGCGGGGATTTGAACCCTGGTCTCCCAGGTCCTAGCCCAACATTCTAACACTATACTACATTGGCTCTATATTGAAGATCCCAGTGGCTGAAGATTTCAATCCATTGCTTAATTTCATGTCAGCGTGTAGGTGTGGGCCTGGTCAATTGGCTTTGCGAATTCAGAGGCAGAAGTTTATCAGGCTCTTTGAAAACCTCCTCATGTGCTGTACAAGCTGCACATAGAGGCCTGATCATTAGAATGTTCACAGTTCTGGGCATATTTGGCGCTCTTTTGCCTTAGCACTTTAGAAGACTAATGAAGAATGTCAGCTTGCTGGCTTCAGAGATGTATTTTCATTGCCAAGGCAGAGTAAGCAACTTGGGATCAGTCACTCTTGTTAAGCCGCTTCAATTTGTTTAGTTAGACATGGGAAGTACTCTTAAAATCAGCTGTAAAAGGAGGGCTATTGTAAATGACAAAGCATATGTACTGTGCAGTTTCCTTACAGAGTTATATGTTGGTGCTGATGTTCTATCTCACAGATACTAAAATATATCAGAAATTTTGAAGGTGTTGGATTATTACTTTGAACAGCCACCCTTCTTTTCTTGAGGGGGCCGCATGGAAAACAAGACTGACAGATTTGTACTCCCCCCCCCCTCCGCGATCAAATTAGCTAGCATTGTGCGGTGTGATTCCATCATGAGGCTGGGTATTAAAATGAAGGCACAGATGTTCACTGATAAAGGAGGGACTCTGAGTCACTGTAGTGACTCAATGAGCAGAGACGTTTGTTAATCTAAATTAAGTCTGACATGATACACTTAAACATTGGTTAAGATACATGAAAACAATGAAAGTAATGAAGAAATGTGGAGCATGATGGGGTTTAGCATATGCACATGCCTGTTCCCCTCACCCCCCTGCAATAGTGCTAACTATAAACCCTTAGTTCTTGGTATGCAGACGGTTAAGAGTGATGCTGTTTTAATCCAGGAGATTACCTTTCTTCATAGCCTTTGGAGAGAAACCACTTCAAGGGAACCCTCCCTGCCTCGAATGCATAACAGATGGCTGGTGAGTGTGTAGCAAGGCATGCTCTTTAAAGGTACAGAACATAAGTGGGACCCATGAAATGTTGTTGTTGTTTAGTTGTGTCCGACTCTTTGTGACCCCATGGACCAGAGCACGCCAGGCACTCCTGTCTTCCACTGCCTCCCGCAGTTTGGTCAGACTCATGTTGGTAGCTTCGAGAACACTGTCCAACCATCTCGTCCTCTGTCGTCCCCTTCTCCTTGTGCCCTCCATCTTTCCCAACATCAGGGTCTTTTCCATGAAATAGGGCTCCCCAAAAGGGCTGAATCAGTGGAAAAGATAGTGAGATGGTTGTTCTCCAGAATATAAAATCTGCACACATTAGATAATCCAATACCTGTGAAAAGCAAACTTCTAGGTTTTCCATTATATGGGCAATCTTTTGTCATCTCACATTTAAATTAGTTTTGCTTCCATTCTTGCACCTAACTTCATTTTTGAATGCAAGAACATCAGGTTCAAAGCAGAATGAGGCTAAAACAACATGTTTGTTTGTAGATTTGGGGTTCTGGAAGTTTATTGTTTGTAGCAAGGCAGAGATTTGCAGAAGAAAACTGGTGAGGCTGGGTTTAGATAATCAAACAAGCCACACCTTGGGTAAACAGACCATGCCAATCCATCCACTATCTGCAGAATCATGAGAGCTGCTGTGTTGAGATTGGTGTTGCTTCTGCAGGTTACATTTGCTAATGGGATAAGATAGCTTTCATGCATTGAGAAATCCTTTGAGCAATGCTGGTGTAATCCCATGTTGTTGGACCTTCCTATTTAACCACTGTCCCAAACTGAAGGAGTCTAGATTCTAAAGTACCGGTATCCCTGTTAGATTGACTAAAGTAGGTAGTTAGGTTTTGTCAGATTAGCATCATGTTGTGACAAGTTGAAAATATATTGCGGTATGACTGCTGATACTAATATCTTGTAGCAGTGGTGGCCAAACTTGGCCCTCCAGCTGTTTTTGGACTACAACTCCCATCATCCCTAGCTAACAGGACCAGTGGTCAGGGATGATGGGAATTGTAGTCCCAAAACAGCTGGAGGGCCAAGTTTGGCCACCACTGTCCTTTAGAAAACAACTGCAAGGGGAAAGATTTTATCCAGAAACTAGGACTGTTTGTTAATGGAAACAAAGTCTACCAGTTGAGAAACAAGGAAGGGACATGACTCTTCTATAACTTTCTCAAAAATCCTTGTGGGTGCTCAGTGCTTAGAATCATAGAATTGCAGAGTTGGAATGCAGGATCTTGCCCACAGTAGTCCCTGGGGTGGGTTCAGACCACCAGCCTTCTAGTTAACAGCCAGATGTACTGACCCATTGTGCCATGTTCTGTTCAACACGAAGGATATTCTTAAAGGTAAAGGGGCCCCTGACCATTAGGTCCAGTCGTGTCCGACTCTGGGGTTGCAGCGCTCATCTCGCTCTATAGGCCAAGGGAGCCGGCGTTTGTCTGCAGACAGCTTCCGGGTCATGTGGCCAGCATGACAAAGCCGCTTCTGGCGAACCAGAGCAGTGCACAGAAACGCCGTTTACCTTCCCGCTGGAGCGGTCCCTATTTATCTACTTGCACTTTGATGTGCTTTTGAACTGCTAGGTGGGCAGGAGCTAGGACCGAGCAACGGGAGCTCACCCCGTCACAGGGATTTGAAACCGCCAACCTTCTGATCTGCAAGCCCTAGACTCTGGTTTAACCCACAGCGCCACCTGGGTTATTAATTATTAATTGTTTAGTGGTAAAATTTTCTCAGGTATTGCCCACATATTCTCATGTTCTCTTTACTGGTGTAAGAGCCAGAAACTTCATTTTAAAAATCTTAATATTGATATCCTTAAGATGCCAAATTCAGTTCCAGCCACTGTACTTTTGCAAACACCCAGCAAAATACTTCGTCCACCTTACACAACAGTGAAAGTGTTAAAGTGTCAAGAGGACTGTCACTGCCATCCAGCGAGGGAAAGAATTTCTGAATTTCAGTTAATTTCACATGAACATGCAGGGAATTTCATGCTGATGCAGCTCTGTGTTTTCATCCTGGGTTGCATTTGGGCCTTGGAGCTCAAGGCATAACTGCTTAATTTAAACAATATAAGGCACCTCAGTCAGAGCTCTCAAAGCACAATGTAGCTGCACTGCAAATGAAATATAGTATTAAATGTGAATGTTTTGGATTTTCTGGTTTGTATCTAAGAAAGTCATAGAATACTTGAAATCAATGAATTTAAGATAGTCATGTCCATTGATTTTAGTGGGTGCACTCCGAGCTCATAAATTAAATCCAGATGCCCTTGTTTCAGTGGGTCTGCTGCATTTGGACAGTTGAGTTGCTGTAGAAAGTGCAGCAACCTCCTGGCAAATAGAAGGGGGAGAAATGGAGGTAGTGAGAGATTTTACTTTCTTGGGCTCCATGATCACTGCAGATGGTGACAGCAGTCACAAAATTAAAAGACACCTGCTTCTTGGGAGGAAAGCAATGACAAACCTAGACAGCATCTTAAAAAGCAGAGACATCACCTTGCCGACAAAGGTCCGTATAGTTAAAGCTATGGTTTTCCCAGTAGTAATGTATGGAAGTGAGAGCTGGACCATAAAGAAGGCTGATCACGAAGAATTGATGCTTTTGAATTATGGTGCTGGAGGAGACTCTTGAGAGTCCCATGGACTGCAAAAAGATCAAACTTATCCATCCTTAAAGAAATCAGCCCTGAGTGCTCACTGGAAGGGCAGATCCTGAAGTTGAGGCTCCAGTACTTTGGCCACCTCATGAGAAGAGAAGACTCCCTGGAAAAGACCCTGATGTTGGGAAAGATGGAGGGCACAAGGAGAGGGGACGACAGAGGATGAGATGGTTGGACAGTGTTCTCGAAGTGACTGGCATGAGTTTGGCCAAACTGCGGGAGGCAGTGGAGGATAGGGGTGCCTGGCGTGCTCTGGTCTATGGGGCCACGAAGAGTCGGACACGACTGAAAGACTGAACAACAACAGAAAGTGCAGAAGTGGATTTCAGGCATATATGCAAGCCATCCTTACATCTGGGATTATTATGCCTACTGAGTCATATAGCTTCCCCCATCTTAACATGGCTGGGGAGGGAGGGAGGGAGGGGAGATTTTCAAAATGTGTGTTTTTTTATTCTAGCTGTTGCAAGTCTTATTTACTTGACACACTCACATACACACACACCCTGCTAAATTTCTTTACCTACCACCAGGATGGGAGCATGATTTGCCTCTGTTATGCAGTGCTTCTAGTTCTTTTGAAGAGCCACCTTTGAGAACCAAATAATGCTCAGTTTTGCTTTGTTTTTATAAGCATCTTTTGTTGAGAATAGATAGGCCCGTGCCACCAAAGAGAGAGAGAGAGAGAGTGTATTAAGCAGGCTGAGAGCCACGTGCTTTAAAAATACCTCCTCCAAAGGCCTATTTAATCTAGTGTGGGCTAGCTGAAATGACCTAATCCAAAAATAGCCAGCAGCCTGTCTTTCCCCAGCGTGTCTGCTGCTGAAGAATGGCAGCTCTTCGTTTCTTTAGCAGCATTGTTGTGTTGGACTTGGGCTTGATTTTGAGGGGGTTTGGACGTTAAAATGTGAACCGAGGAGAAAACCCAAGCATAGGATTTTTTTTAAAGTGCCTGTGTAAAGCAATTTGCCCTTTTACTATAATGCCTCCAAAGGCTGAATTACATCCGTTGAACATTGATAACATTGTGCTTGTCATCAAGGTATTAACTGGATTCTTTGGTTGGTTTTAAGCATTAACGTTCATGGAATCATAAGAGGACAACATTCTTAGTGATCACATCATTTTGGTGCTCTTTCAATTGTGCTGGCTACCTATTTACTTCTGGACTTGCTCTGAAGTGCTTACTTTAACCTTTAAGGCCCTAAGAAGTCTGAGTCCATGATACCTTAAAGGCTGTCTTCTTTTATATGAACCTGTCCAGATGCTCTATACTTTCAAGTGATGCTTTGTGGATGATCTCCCCACTGTCCAATGTTTGAGATGCAAACCATGGCCTTTTGCAGCCTTCCACACTCCACTGGGAGCTGGTAAACGATTTTGTCCACCTGGGCTCCACCATAACCAGCAACCTCTCTCATCAATGCTGAGCTAGGCAAGCGTATTGGCAAGTCAGCTATGGCAGTGGCTCGCCCCTCCAGAAGGGTATGGGACTATGTGATGCTAATGACCAATACCAAGATGAAGGTCTACCAGGCTTGCGTGTTGAGCATGCTCTTTTATGGTAGTGAGACATAGGCAGCTTGCACCTGCCAGGAGCAATGCCTCAACACCTTCCACATGCACTGCGTCAGGAAGGTTTGGGGCATCACATGGCAGGACAGAGTTTCAAACAAAGATGTGCTCTCCGAGCATGTTCTGTCTCAGCGATGTCTACACTCGCTTGGTCATGTCCGCAGAACGGAAGATGGCAGGATCCCCAAGGACATGCTAGTAGCTTTTGATAGCCCTCTCCTCCATGAAGTTGGTGCCGCCTGTGGGAGCAAGTTCCAGAGTTTAACTGTGCTGCTTTCTTTTATGTACTGCCAGTTATGTGGGTAGTAAAAAAGGTAGCTGAGAATCATTTTGCATTTTGATCATGCATTGGAATGTTTTAACATAGCATTTCCCAAATCTGCAAAGATTCCTGATCATAAATGATTTAAAAGCTCATACTCGGAAGGTAAAAGCATCAGAGGGGGTGGGGGTTATTGTTTTGTTTTATTATGAGTTTTGTGTTTTCATCTTGTATTTTTATGCTGCAAACCACCCTGAGATCTATGAATGAAGGGTGGTATAGAAATAATAAATGGAACTTTGCAGCATTTCAGCAGCCAAAAACAACAATGAAAGAAAGTTCTGTTCCAAGAATTTGGGGCCTGTAAGAAATATCCACTGCAGAGGTCCAGTTGTTGGTCTTATTGCCACTTTAGGAGGCATATGGGTGGTGTGTGTGTGTGTGTGTGTGTGTGTGCGCACACACACACACACACGATATATATGATACATGATAGATATATGTGTGAGTTTATGCTTCACTTCTTAGCCCTAAAAAGCCCCCCTCCCGTAATCAACGATAAAATACCAGAAACAGTAATATAATAAAATTAAATATGGGGTGGGGAGAGAGAATCCACACCAAAAGGGCAGACCTTACCTGAAGTTCAGACAAAGGCAACCCAGTGACATTGGGCGGGTTACAAATAAATCATCATCATCATCAAGCACAGCTAGCACAGAGTCACGCTGGCGGGGCCTTTTGAGAGTTGTAGACTAAAACATCTGGAGCGCATCAGGTTGAGAAAGACAATGCTAACCTTCTGCGAGCATTGTGTCTAAATGCAGCTGGCGCGGCAGCATGAAGATCCAGCTCCGTATCCACAGTTAGTTTTGTAACTGGATAGCAAAGAGGTCAGGAAAGAGGTTAATTTATCTGTGAAGTGCTAAAGGAGTCTACGATAGAATCTGTAGAAATTGTTATATCTGGCTTCTGTCCTCGGGTTTATTGTCATGGAAGGTGTAAGAACTTAGGAGTGTTGCGTTGTGGATGGCAGGAGGACGTTGTCATTACCTTGTAAGAAGAATGATCTCTTTTGTGCAGAGTCAGGTGACAGTCCCGTATTACACTTCTAAACCCGTGGAATACGTCCCAGCCAAACAGAACAGCTCGAAATGTCAGATGGTTTCTGCAGAATTTGAGTTTGCTTTTCAGGCTCTATTAAAATGCCTGACAGATAGAGGTCATGATCAAATGGGCTAGAGAGTTAGGTCAAATTTTCGAATTAGAGAAGTGGGAAAAGCTGTGGAAGAGCACTATGAATTTTACTGCATGCTCCACGATTAGAGAAAACATGATAAAAATGTTCTATCGTTGGAACATGACACCTGAGAAAATTGCAAACATCTATAAGAGCCAATCAAAAACGTGCTGGAGATGTGGAAAGGAGACAGGTACTTTTCTCCATGTATGGTGGGAATGCAAAAGAATAAAATCCTTCTGGAATGAAGTATTTGAACATCTAAAGAAAATCTTAAAAATAAACTTTGATAAAAAACCAGATTTATTTTTGATAGGACTAATTCCAGAAAGTATACCCAAAAACAAAATAAACATACTACTATATGCAACAGCAGCAGCAAGATTGCTGATTGCTAAGAATTGGAAAGGGGAAAATTTACCAACTATAGCAGATTGGAGGGGAAAACTCCTTGAATTTGTTGAAATGGCCAAAATTACAGCTAATATTAGAGGACGCACAAATAAAGATTTAATTAAAGATTGGGAAGGATTAAAAGAATACATGGAGAAATACTGTCCAAATTACGAAATTTTAATAGACTGAGTAGAGAGATCTGCACGGGAAAAGGAGGATAAAAAGATAGGTTACAAACAGATAGAAGATTATTTTTCTTTGGAAAAGAACGCAACTGGAAAGAATAAGAGAAACTGGAATTGTAGATAGATGATCACTCATGGGGGAGGGGAAGCAGGGGAGGAGGGGGAGGGAGGGGAATTCTGGATGGATAAATGTTGGAGTATTTTGCTTGACATTCTGTTATGGATTGTTTTGTTTTGTTTTGAGCCTTTGAATTGGAATTTGGAAACAGATGTACATGTATACATTTTTATTTGACAATAAAGGAGATAAAGTCAAAAAAATAAAAAATAAATAAAAAATAAAATGCCTGACAGACTTATTGGTCTGTTGTGAGTTTTGGAGCCTTGAGCCATCTGATGCATCTTCTCTTACCTGACAACCTGAACAATGTTTGAGAGTTTTGTTGCACCTTAACCATTTGGATCTTGCGTGCTTAAAACTTTGACACCTGTTTTGGTTGTCATACAGGCTCCTGAAAAGTGGTGCTTGAAATATATTCAAATTATTGCCTTACCAGATGTCAGCGAGGCTTCACGTGTTTCACACTGTGTCTCAACAGGAACTTACTTGCCTCAATCTAAAGAAAAGATTTTTATTCTAGGTTTTAAAGTAATTCCTCATGTAGCAGCTTCTACCTGGTTTCTGATTTGCCATCTGTCTCCGACATATTCTGTGAGTTCTTTATCTGTGTGCCATGTGACGGGTGCTATGGTCTGGCAAACTTAAGTCAGGCCCTCAGTGCTGTTTCAAAAGAAAAAGCTGCCTTTCAAAAACATTGAGCATTTCCTTTTCTTAATTGCTCTTTGCCATTATATATGATTATAATTATGTCCATCTTTAGAACATTGCACATAATGCTGGCTATCCCACACTGAAATAATTAATCATTATTATATGGTCAGTGACATGGATTTTATGGAAAATATTCCTCTGCACACCGAAGTGTAATTTGCATTGGAACAATTTCTGATGCCTTATTTATTTGTTTTTAGTAAAACTGCTAAGCTTGCCTGTAATCTATTTGTGGTTCAACACCATCCATAGTTACTGATGAACTTACAAAATGGAAAGTTTCCCCTGGGAAAATAAAGGACTGATCCCCCCCTCAATTCTGTGCCACTAATCATGGCTGAGAGGAAGAAGGTGCAGAAAAGAGCAATTTAAGTGATTGGGGGGGGGGGGTTGTTCCATGAATATAGCTTGGTTGAGACACTGTGGATCTAAATCTTTGAGAGAAGAGAAATGTTTGAGACCATGAGAAGTATGAACAGAAATGGGTTCTCAAAATGCAAATGCCTGGAGTGCATCTACTGGAATGGAGAAGCAGCAGGTCTAAGACAATGAAGCAAATACTTCACGGAACATGTAACTTAACTAAAGGAATTCACTACCATTAGGATGATATTGTGATCATTACCATATAAAGGGGGGGGGAATGTTTTGATTATTAAGCATGATCGTCATACCCTCCATGTTCAGGAATAGTATCTCTTGATTACCCTTTACAGGGAAATATAAGTAATGGTTAGATATAGTCATCATAAGATTTTTGTGAGCTTTTCTGGGCAGCATACTGTACTAGATGGACCCCTTATGGTAACTGGGTCCTTATTAACTTCCCAGACCCCATTTAGCATTAATTTGCATCTAAAGCTAGACTACGAAGTGTTGCTTGGATTCTCATGGGCATTTTTAAGGTTACCAAAAATATGTGAAGAAGTGTGCATGCACACAAAAACTCATACCAAGAACAAACTTAGTTGGTCTCTAAGGTGCTACTGGAAGGAATTTTTTAATTTTGTTTCAACTACGGCATACCAACACGGCTACCTACCTGTAACTAGAACACATTGCTTATGTTCTGTGAGAGTTTTCTGTGACCCCTTTGTTGTGTAGAGTTTTGATGGGAGGTCAGGGGCGTACCCAGGATCAAAACTAGGGGGGGGGGGCAAGCCATGGTCATTCAGGTTGTGACATTTCAGCACAGAAAAGGTGAATGAAACCAAAATTTTAAGAAAATTATATATAATTATAGCAGTGCTTTATTACAGTAGTTATTACAATGATTTGCTTGAAAAAATTAATTTTTATTCTAGTTACATGTCTTATACTAATATCATTTTTCTTGGGTTTGAAGAAAACTTGTTCAAAACTTTCGTTTCAATCCAGACCCCATCCACATCCATTATTAAAAAAATAAAGGAAAAACGCACAGGTTACCTGAAACAGCTGGCAGCATGGGCGGCTGCTGCAAATGGCGCTGAGCCAGCTCAGCCCAGCCCTCTTCCTGCTCTCAGCCATGCAGAGCTGCATCCCCCATATGTTGTTGCACTCCAGCTCCCATCATCCCTAATCACAGGCCACACTGGCTGGGGCTGATGGAAGCTGGGGGGTTTTGCGCCCTAGGCGAGATCACCTTCTGGCGCCCCCCATCGTTCTGCATACTTCGCGCATGCGCAGGAGCACTCCATTGCGTCATGTGCACGCACAGAAGCAGCGCTCTACTTACAGACTTTTCGGGGTGCAAACAGCACCCCGGAATGGGTTGCGTCCGTAAGTAGAGGTACCACTGTATTTAAAATATTTATGCACCTGCCCTTACATTCAAAATTCCCAAGACAGTTTATAAGAACTAATACAAATTACTTTAAAAACTGTAATAGGCAGTACTGAAAACGATCTATGTGCAGGGGGTTAGGCAGAGGTTAATAAAGCCTGGGGAGATAAAAAGGTCTTTAGAAGGAAAAGGATGAATGAGTAAAAGCTTATTTATTTGGCACAGAGAGCATTGCCATACTCAACTGTGAAATAAGCAGTGATGCTCCTTCCCTGCCTGCTCCACAGAGCTGTGAGTGCCATGCAGCCTGCCCTGTGCCCACTAGGCCAACCTGTTGCAGCTATGGACTCTGTTTTGTTAGCAGTGAAGTTTCACCTGCCAGTCTGGTGGGCCTCTGTAGTGTGGTCTAGTGGTTAGAGGATCAAGATGAGCAGTGTTCAAAGCCACTCATAGACCCAGTCTCTTAGCTTAACCCAGGGGTCAGCAAACCTTTTCAGCAGCAAACTGTCCCTCAGACCTTGTGGGGGGCCAGACTATACCGGTATTTTGAAAATAAAAAAAATTAACTAATTCCTATGCCCCACAAATAACCCAGAGATGCATTTTAAATAAAAACACACATTCTACTCATGTAAAAACAACAGGCAGACCCCCCAAATAACATAGAGATGCATTTTAAATAAAAGGACACATTCTACTCATGTAAAAATACACTGATTCCCAGACCGTCCGTGGGCCAGATTTAAAGGCGATTGGGCCAGATCCAGCCCTGGGCCTTAGTTTGCCTACCCATGGCCTAACCTCTTCTATAGCCAGTTGCACAGATAATGGGGGAAAGAGAAATGTATGGGGAAAGATGAGATAGAAACCTAACAAATTACTAAATGCATAGGATGGGAAGGGTGAACTCTCATCCTTGGCCTCAGGCAGCAAAATGTCCTTCACTAGCCCTCAGGGGAACAGCTCAGCTGGTAGAGTAGGAGACTTTCAATCTCAGGCTTGTGGGCTTGAGCCCCATGCTGGATAAAAGATTTCTTCGTTGCAGGGGGGTACTTGGACCAACTCTACAATTCCATGAAATGCACAAGCCCCATTGATTGTTACCACCACCCCAGTTTTCACCAAAGAAGCTTCCTTACTGCTTTCAGAAAGCAGTAGCCAAGGGAAGTGTCATTGACTGGGTCCCCTCTCTGGGTCTCTGCCTGGGGGCCAAGGAGATGGGAAAAGGGAATGAAGGGGCAGCAGACGACAGGCTGAAGACAATAAAAGGCAAGAAAGCGACAAAGGAATGAGGGGAGGGGAGAAAAGAAAAGTTGAGTGAGGAAAATGGCAATGGTGCAAGAAAGGAGGTAAAGTATGATGGGTGGAGTGGAGAAGGCTGAAGGAAATATATCTGGGGCTGGGGTGGAAGAAATGGAAAGGACGCAAAGAGGAGCAGGAAAGGAGGAAGGGAAAGGGACAGAAAGCGAACGAGAATCAGGAGGAGGCTGAAGGAGACCGGCAGCGCAAAAGGAAGGGAATATGAGGAGCGAGGGGAGAGAAAAAGGGCAAGAAGGGGAAGGGGCGAAGGCATGCAGGCACCCGATGGAGGGGCAAGAGAGAGAGAGAGAGAGAGAGAGAGAGACGGCCGGGTGGGGAGGGAGGGAGGCTGAGGGAGGCGCGAGAGGGAAGAGTGAAGCCTGACGCAGCAGCTCAGTGAAGAGAGCTGTCGCAGCCCGCAGCTGTGCGCGCGCGACAGGCGCTCCGCCTTCGGGACAGGAGCTGCCTTGGGCAAGGGGGGGGCGCAAAGGCAGGAACTTGGGTGGCGGGGACAGCAGCCTCCTCCTTCTCCACTGCCTCCCTTCTTCTCCGCTCCTCTCCTCCCGCCTAAATGGACGCGCCGGGCAGCCCAGGCTGAGGCTCCTCTCGCCCGGCGCCGATCATTTTTGCTTCTGGGGGGGGGCAGCTGGCTTCTAGGGGGGGCAGCTGCCCCCGCCTGCCCCCCCTTCGGTACGCCCATGTGGGAGGTTAATGGCTATACATAAACAGCAATTTCAAACAGTGTGGTATGGGATTTTTGCTCCTCAAGTAGTGCAGGGGTCAAAGAAATAGTAGACTGGTTCACACACCGTGGCTAAGCGTGAACAAGCAAGCTTGTTTGGTACTCGGAGCAAAAATTGGTGCCACTTTGCTGCTCCCTCATTTCTGCTGCTGCTGCGCTACTAGGAATTAAGTCATGGTTCGGCTTAGTGCTGCGTCCTAACCTGGTTTCCTGGGTTGCCTGACTTCAGACAAGCCACAAGGTGAAAGTAAAGTTTGCTCTTGGCTTGCCACTCATGGTTTGTTTGGGGGAGGAAAAACCACAAGTCAGGTTCAAACAAAATGCTTAACCAAACCATGACTTAGCTCTGTGTAGAGCAACAGCAGCAAAACTGTGGGTTGTGATTTTTGTTCTCGAGTCCTGGCGTGTTTGCTTGTCAATGCTTAGCCACAGTTTGGCGTAGTGTTACGTGCGAACTGGGCATAGTCATATCTTCAGAGATGTTAGGTGTTCTCCTAAAGTTACCCTCGACAAAAGGGGGTTAGAAGAAGCTTGAGATTATAAACCAATTTTATCTTCCTTCTGGAAGCTTAGAGTGGTATATATGGGTTTTCCTGACTGTTGCTCTCAACACTCTTGTGAGTTTGGTCAGGCTGGGAGATGGTGATTTCCCCAAGGGCACCAAGTGAGTTTCATGGCTGAGCATACACCACCTAGTGTGAAATCCAGCACCCGGCCCAATTATGATTTTTATCCTAAACTCTTTTCTCCCCAGGTTAGCTCAAGATGGGAGACCAGAGGCAACGCTCATTGTCTACGTCTGGGGAATCATTGTACCATGTTCTAGGACTGGACAAGAACGCCACCTCAGATGATATTAAAAAGTCATACAGGTAAGGAGGCCAAGAGCTCGCTCTGAACATAGCATACATTCTAACACAGCCAGCTTGCCTCATGATTATCGCCTCCCTAAGTTTCTGCTACCTCTGAGATGCTAAACACTGCAAGTGAGATGATTCTATTTATCTTTTGGGTTATCTGAAACATAGATAACTATGGTTTCTGTCTGGAAAAAAAACACACAAAAAAGTTATAGGAATCTATTCCAACTTGTTCAAAGTAGTTGAGTAGAAGATATCAGACACATTTATATACCCCTTTTACATATTACACTATTTGCTCTAGTTGTATCTGGTGATGATTTTGAGATAAGTAGAACCTGAGATCGGTTCAGTTATATTTTCAGAACTTCAGCTCTTTCAGTCACAGGTCATACCACTGAGTAATAAAATCTCTCCTAAATTTTGGAACATAATAAGGCTTGAATCATATTCTACAGTTTTCTTGTCAGTCCACATAATGTTGCTTTTATAAAGTTGTGTCTTCATCACAGCTATTTTACAGGACAGCAGTGGAAAAAAGAAGGTCCAGTGACTCCGTGATGAGTCTTGTTTTAGGAATAAATCTTAGCTGTAGAGATCAGTCTGCTTTTCACACCAAACTTTTAATCACATTTAAAAAAAAAATCAAACTTTTGATACTCTTGCTTTAATTTTTTGGGGGGGCGGAATAGTGGAAGATAAAAGTCCATAGGCTAAATAGATGTGCTGGTGAACCAGCAATAGTCTTCTAGGCATGTGTCTGAGAGGTTTTCTTCTTTACTCCGCTTTTCCCAGGGAAAGCCACAGTTTACTGCTGAATTGGAACAAACATCAATTGAGTTTTCTGCAGATGGACATATGTTTAGATTCAGCAGTAAACAGTGGTTTTTTTTTCCCCTGGGGAAAGCAGCAGGCCAAAAGGAAAATCTCTCGGACCTGTGTCTAGAAATCATGAAAAGAACAAGAAATCTCAGGACAAAGAAAGGCAAGCGAGGGGATGAGCCCAGAGGCATACTAGTGATAAACTGCAATGAACTGAATTTTACACTAGGGGTCAGCAGTAAACCTTTTCACAATAGTAAGTGATTTACTGAGCAAGCTACTTTTCCTGAGTTTGCACTAACTCAGGTGGGAACGCTGGGTTCCAAATAATAAACTTTAATTGTATTCCCACTATTTCTCAGAACAGAAGCAAACAATAGGAGATGTGTGGAGATTCTGGCTGCAGGTACTCTTTTGTGAACAGAAATTTGTGGAAATGTACAGGTGAAACTCGAAAAATTAGAATATCGTGGAAAAGTCCATTTATGTAAGCAATTGTTTTCATTAGCTACTGGAGTTTAATATATGAGATAGACTCATGACATGCAAAGCGAGATATGTCAAGCCTTTGCTTGTTATAATTGTGATGATTATGGCGCACAGCTGATGAAAACCCCAAAGTTGAAATTGTTAATTTGGGGTTCTCATCAGCTGTACGCCATAATCATCACAATTATAACAAATAAAGGCTTGACATATCTCACTTTGCATGTCATGAGTCTATCTCATATATTAGTTTCACCTTTTAAGTTGAATTACTGAAAGAAATGAACCTTTCCACGATATTCTAATTTTTCGAGTTTCACCTGTATGTTAGCTTTCATTGTACCATCAATATAATGCAGCTTTCTGTGTTCAGCACCACAGTGAATCTTCCCTTTCTTTGAAAAATGTTATATCATTCCTCGCCGTAAATGGAGAGCTGCGCATCTGTCTGGAAATATTAGTCTTTTGTTCCTCTTGATGTGGACGAGTCAACCAGCAACTGCAGGTCTCTGCTTTGGGCAAACATCTGCTTGAAGTTGTATCTCTCTCATGTGATTTTTGAGACATGGCACTCTTTGCAGGATATTTATGTGCAGAAATTGTCAGTCTTTCCAGAGTAGCAGCTATTTGTAGTTTTCTGGTGGGCTTTTGCTCTTCATATAAACCACCCCTACATTGACTGTGTTGGATGCTTTCTGCTATTACTGACTAAATCTGGGTACAAACAATTTTACACTTTTTGACTTGAGCAGCTGTATGCTGTAAAAATTTGGCAGTGTTGGAAACTGCTGCAGAAAATATTAGGAGGGGCAGAAAATATTAGGAGGGGTAGATTTGGGTTGTAGTCCCGTACATGTTTGGGAGTAAGTCCGTTTGAATTCAGTAGGACTTGGGTAAACATGTGTTTGTGTGTGTGTGTGTCGTGCGCTTTACCTTGCATACTTCAGCTTTCCCAAACAGAAACAAGCCTGCATTTCATATTGTGCGGCAGCTAAAAAAAGGTGAATTCCATTCTAGGGAACATTAGGAAAGGGATTGAAAATAAAACTGATGCCATCATACAAATCTATGGTGCGGCCACACTTGGGATACTGTGTGTATAGTTCTGGTTGCCTCACCTCAAAAAGAATATTGTAGCGTTGGAAAAGGTTCAGAGAAAGGCAACCAAAATGGAAGGGCAGAGGTTTTCAACCTTTTTGAGTTCATGGCTGTGGGATACCAGGTAAAAACACCATAAGATTCCCCCCCCCCAACCCAGAGCCAGGCTTTGCAAGTGGCACAAGGTAGACCCAGATCTGCCAGCATGTGCAAACATCCCTCAGCCTGGGAGTTGCTACACTCAGTTCTCACATTCTGCCCCCAGCAAGAGCACCCACATGGGACTCGTGTCAGACACGTTCATACCTTACTTTTTTTACAAAAGGAAAACAAGGTACACCCAGAAGCGTGAAGAGGCCCCCAAAGGAGGTGGGGCTTTAAGGCACCTTGTGGAATAAAGGCAGGGAGCCGACAGCACTGTCCTCCCCCACTTTACCCACCAGCCCTTACAAATGGGGCTTCTAGGTCAACTATCTCCATCCCGTGACAAGTGAAGGTTTGCTGAACATCAGTATCCCAACTCTGAGATGCCTTGATGGAAGCAGAGCATGCAGCTTGTTTGAATCCTCCTCCACCCCTGTGAGGTCTTTTTTCAGTTTAGAGAAACAGTGAGTAAGGGCCAACATGTTCGAAGTTTATAAAATTGCACATGGCATGGAGAAAGTGGATAGAGATTCCCCCCCCCCTTCCTGCCTCATAACACTAGAATTTATTGATACCCACTGAAACGGGATTTGAGGAGATTCAGGACATACAAAACAAAGTACTTCTTCGCACAGCACATAGTTAAACTATGGAACTTGCTCCCACAAGGGACAGCGATGGACACCAACTTGGATGGCTTTAAAAGAAGATTAGACAAATTCAAGGAGGCTATTAATCAAGCTATTAATAGCTGCTAACCAGGATATCTGTGCTCTGCCTCCGCTATCGGAAGCAGTATGTTCCTGAATGCCAGTTGCTGGAAACCACAGGAGGGGTAGAGTTCTTCTGTACCCAGATACTGCTTGTGTGTTTCCTATAGGCATTTTGGTTAACCACTGTGAGAACAGGATGCTAGACTAGACGGACCTTTGCCCTGATCCAGAAGGCTAGTCATGTTCTTCTGTGGTTTCTTCTTTCCCCAGGAAACTTGCATTAAAATATCACCCTGATAAGAACCCAGATAATCCAGAAGCTGCAGAGAAATTTAAAGAAATCAACAATGCACACGCGATATTAACTGATGCTACAAAACGAAATATTTATGATAAGTATGGCTCCTTGGGTCTGTATGTAGCAGAGCAGTTTGGAGAGGAGAATGTGAACACGTACTTTGTGCTATCCAGCTGGTGGGCAAAGGTAAGCAACAGAGAGATTCTCCTCTGAACATGTTCTTTGTGTAGCGCAATAATAATCCCATACAGGATGACGTTTCAACAGTTTCTAGGAACCTTGAGTGATTCTGCTGGCTCCCCAGTAGGTACCTGTATGTTAGTTTTCCAAGAGAATCATTGAATCACAGAATCGTGGAGTTGGAGGGGACCTTGAGGGTCATCTTGTCCAACCTGAGAGCCAGTGTGGTGTAGTGGTTAAGAGCGGTAGACTCGTAATCTGGGGAACCGGGTTCGCGTCTCTGCTCCTCCACATGCAGCTGCTGGGTGACCTTGGGCTAGTCACACTTCTCTGAAGTCTCTCAGCCCCACTCACCTCACAGAGTGTTTGTTGTGGGGGAGGAAGGGAAAGGAGAATGTTAGCCGCTTTGAGACTCCTTCGGGTAGTGAAAAGCGGGATATGAAATCCAAACTCTTCTTCTTTTTCTTCTTCTTCTCCTCAGTGTAGGTATCACAACCAAAGAAACCTTGGCAGTTGACCATCCAACCTGTGCTTAAAAACCTCCAGTGAAGGAGAGTCTATACAGTACCAGTTTCTCAGGGAATTCATTCCACTGTCAAACAGCTCTTACTGTCAGAAAGTTCTATCTTATGCCCTAAGGGTGCAGCCTGTTTTAGAACTCAATTAATTAAACAAAACGCCTATAATCTATTGTTCAGATTTGTGTATGGGTAAAAAATCGTTTCAGAAGCAAGAGACGTTCCTGCTCTTGTTTTTAGATGATGTGCATGTGCTGTTATAGCAGACATATTTGTGTTTAGTATATTCCTGCTTTGCAGGGGGCTGAACTCGATGACCCTGGGGGTCCCTTCTAATTCTACAGTTCTATGATTCTATATGGAAGAGACATTGCCTCCTGTATGAGGGAAAAAAGCAGAATGCTCCTTTTTAATGATAGTACTGTCGTAAATTTTGGCCTGTGGTGTCCAGTCACGATTAAAAGTTTAAGTGCGGCCATTAAAAAATATGGATTCTGGCTTAAAATGGCAACTGATTTAGAAATACTCCACAAGCAGCAGTCTCCAAGCCTTATCTCTTGAAAGTCCTGGAATGCTTTTGTAGGTTCCTTGTGGTTTGAAAGAAGATTGTTTTGACTCAAGTTCACAATACAAAAAGGGTGTGTGGCATTTTATCGGTTAAAAGCTCAGAGTGTCATGTGGTGCCAGTCCTTGGAGTCCCTTAACTTGCTTTCTGAATGTGTTGGTTTCCTGTTTTGATGAATCACCCATTGGGATATTTTCTTTTCCTGCTTTCTCCTGACTACTTTGTCGTGAGAGAGTGCCATGGAGCAGATAACTGAGTGGCAAACTGAAACAGCCCCCTAATCTAGGAGTTTTGAAATGATTAGCTTTCTTGTAATTTTTGTACAAATCAGGCATGTTTTATTTTATTTATTTTATTTTATGCAATAGCTGGACTTCTTAGTGCCTGTTGGGGTATATGTGGGGGTATATCTTGGATGTATTGGCTTGCATTTTGGGGGAATACAGGGTGGGACTCAACTAATCAGCCCCGATAGCCAAAGGTCTGTGGAAGGACTTCTGCAATGGGCTTCCTTCCCTTCCTTCCTTCTGCATGCCCTGCGCTCCCAGAGTTGGCTCTGGGGAGCTGGGAGAAGCTCCAGAACACAACATGGGGTTGTTCCACTTGGCAGTACTTGTGCAGACAGAATGATTGGAAGAGCACATTGTTGAATTCCACCCACAGTAATTGGTGAGAAGCCATAGGCTGGGAGACAGTCCATCAGCTGCAATAGCAAAAACTACAGCAGTGATTTGGGAGTGCTAGAGTAGAGGGGTTGGCCTCTGCTTCACCTCAAGACACAGTACTTGCAATTGTACAAAACATGGGCAGTTTTTCACGGGACCATCATATGCAATTGTGAAGAGGCAAACCCTTGCCTGAGAGGTTCCCTTCCCATTTTAGATTTTCTGCTACGAGTCAGGAGGGTGCGAGCTTTTTAAGTTCAAGAGGCTGTTTTTCTGCTGCATCAGATCTAAGTTAAGTTGGCATTCGTCACAGAGGCGCCAGTTGGAGACACTTTCTCTCTTCCTCTGTGCAGGCGCTGTTTGTGTTCTGTGGACTCATCACAGGCTGCTACTGCTGTTGCTGTCTCTGCTGTTGCTGTAACTGTTGCTGTGGAAAGTGTAAACCGAAACCCCCTGAAGGTGAAGAGCAGGAATACTATGTCTCCCCTGAAGACTTGGAGGCGCAGCTACAGTCAGATGAGAGGGGTAAGTCTTCTGCTCTCCAGGTCAGCCACACATGGAATGTCTCAGAATCACAGGGCTGAGTAGAGAAAGGAGGAGGAAGAGGAGGAAGAGAAGCTTCGTGTAGTTTCAATTGAAGCTTATCAGGAGGTGCCTAAAAAGCATATCTGTGTTGCAAATGTGTTTTCTTTATGAAGACCTGGCTTCATGGTGATTCCTAAATATCTCCCTGAGTGAAGCTGAGGTTTGTTCATGTACAAGATGGTGAAGAGGTGAGCAAATTCGTTGATCATATCATTTAGAAGATTTTATAACTTGCCTTTCAGTGGAATGGCCCTTGAGCCAGCTCACAATACCTGTGCACAAATTGCAAACACACACACACACACACACACACACAGCTGGGCACACCCTTTGTCCCCTGTCCGGTGGTTGGGGGCCAGAGTGTGCTGCTTCTCACTTCCGCAGTTCCAGGGCTTGTGGCAATTGCACCCGGGGGTTCATTCTGGCAGGGAGAGGGAAAGCCAAGCTTCTTG
The DNA here is from genome assembly GCA_900245905.1 of Lacerta viridis. Lineage (NCBI taxonomy): Eukaryota > Metazoa > Chordata > Lepidosauria > Squamata > Lacertidae > Lacerta > Lacerta viridis. The sequence goes on along the minus strand of OFHU01000309.1, from coordinate 470,479 downwards.
CAAGCTGTTCCTTCTCTGATCCATGGGTTTGGCCAGGCTGGTGGGTCTCCTTGCTATAGGAGGCAGAGAGTGCAAACGTCCAGTGGCTCTTGACTCCCGGCTTGATGGCAGAAGCTGGAGAGCGCTTCCCTTCATCTTTGCAGTCCCATTCATGGAACGATGGTCTAAAGGCACCCCGTGGGTATGCTTCTTTTGAAGCCAGTTGGTGTAGCCTTAAGAGGAAAGGCAAAGATAACATTTGTTGACACGGTTAGCAGTTTATGGGGGAATTTCCCCCACCTTGCATATTACTCACTGTATGGACACCAAGAACTAAGAACATGGTGTTGAAATAATTAAATAAATTCAACCCTTCTGTCTGTTTAACTGAAACGGATGGAAAAATAATGAAGCAAACCAGCATCTTAAGAAGGAGGAACTTGTTAAAAAATTAACGGCTGCACAGAAATCTTAAGTCAGCCTTGCAAACTTCCTTGTTTCCCCCACAATCCTACGCTGGTCATTTGTAGCTGCAATGAAGAAAAAAATTGTAGACGCCCTTACCTGTTTGCTTAGAAGCTCTTAGGGCTGGCAAGTTGCTTTTGACAAGCCTGGTCTTCATTGTGTCACTTCCTTTCAGCAATTTTAGGAGCGAGCTCTCTAACCACGATTTCCTTTGATTTTCAGACACCTCAGATACACCTATTGTGATACAGCCAGTCTCAGAGACGACCCAGCTCACAGCGGACTCCCACCCCAGCTACCATACCGATGGATTTAACTAAGTTAAGGAAGCACTGTTAACTAGAATGGATAAGAATAAATAATATGGCCAATCCAGCACTAGAATCATGGACATTAGATAATAGAGTACGGGGAAGGGAGAAGTCCTGCCACAATTAGAGGGCAGCCTCCAACCTGCTGAGAATATTTTGTAATCCCTTCGCCTTTTGTCACCTTCAGTGTCGTATCTTGATGATACATGGATGATACTGTAGCATGCAGTATTTAAAGCAGTTTAGCTTTTGGTCTTATTTTGTTTCCTTTTTTAAAAAAGAAAAAAAATTAGCATGTGTGGAGTTTATGTTATAAATGTCTTTGTGTTGTAATGTATTGAGGAGTTATCACAACGAGTGTGATGGATACATTCTGCATTTTAAGCAGCGATACCAGCCAAAAAAGAGAGAGCATTTTTCAAAGAGAATTTAAATCTGCCACAGAAGCCACCACACTTCCATCCAGTTGAGCTACGAACATCATTTGGAGGCTGCTGTTGATTGTCCACTTGATAGCAACTAAGATTCCCAGCATATCCCAACTGCCCCTTTGCTCCTAACACCCCTGTCTCAAGAGCTAACCTTGAAAATGGCTGATGTTGTATGGAAGGGTTTTGTTTTTTTAAAGGAAAAAAATTCTTCCCTGCACATCTGTTTCATCTTCTGCGCGTCAGTGGCTTTATAGTGAAGATGTTCTTGTATAGGAGAGGGCCAAAATGTGGGTTTTGCTATAAAACCAGACGTTACTTGAATTATCTCAAATTAAAGTGCACACTAGTTTAGTTTGAATTGAATCATTCCCCTGCACTATTTATGATCAGTTATTGCCATTTTTTTTACTTGTGCATGAACATGGAAAACAGAAACTTATGTACGCTCTCACTGTCGCGTTTGAATGAAGTCTAAGCAAATAAATAGTCAAGAGCAAAGTTTAGATTTCTGTTGTTTGAATATGCATTGCTTTTTACATTTTTACAAGCACCTCTTAAAAAGAAAACTAAGGCCACTTTACACATTGTGCATACTAGGTATACATCTAAGAGTACTTTTTTTTAAAAAAATATCTCTAGTATAAATACTGCAGGTACAGGTATACTTATCAGGGGACTGAGATTGGCTGTGGTTCCCTTTTGAGTGTTCACTGGGTGGCAAGCTTCAGTTTTGCTGCTATGTGATGTAGGAAACAGATCTAAGCTGATTGGCTCAGCAGACAAAACGCTGTGTTTTGGAGCTGAGACATGCAAGTCTTCTATCTGTAGCTACAGCCATGTGGCTTCCTGGCACCAGTTTGATTGCCTCTGTTCTACCTTGCTAAAATGGGATCAATAAGTCTGATCTGCTCTAACCAGTGTGCAGTGCTGTACAAAATTGAAGCAGCGCATGGTTGATTAGTATTGCTGAACGGTTGTCAAATAACTAATCACACCTGTTTCCTTGTATGTTTGTGAAATGATTTGCACGTGTTCTTTTTAAAGATAATGTTTATTTCGTTTGTGGTTTCCCTTACTTCCCTTCATTGATAACTTTGTGATGGATATTCTGGAATGGTTTCCCTCTCTGCGGTGGAAAAAAAAATTATGAATGGAAATTATGTGAGTGTATGTGTGTGAATGCGGTGGGCATCATGAGGCTTCATTAGGTATCTCAGCAACTTATATTCTCTACTTCTCTGCTATTGTTTGTTCAGTCTCATTTTAGAAAATGTTCTAAAACATTAAGCGCATGCACTTAAAAAAATGCATCACCCAGGGACACTGAGCTTCAGAGCTTCAGGGCTGCTGCTTTTGAGTTTCAGAGCTCGGATCAGTCTTCCTTCTGTTCCCTTTTTCTCTGCCCCCCCCCCTTTGTCTCTCCTCCTCCTCCTTTTTGGAATTAACTGTGGCTGTCTCTGCTTACACACCATGCTGAGGTGGTACCATTTCAGATTGCAAGTGGGAGATGCCAATATGAATATTCCCCAGGGCGTGTGGAGAAAAGCAAAGTCAATGCAAATAGAAAAATTAACACATAAGGAAAAGCGAGTCTGATTGAGCCCTTTGCCTGTTGCACAAGTTTATTGGGGAGCATTGTAGAAATGTCTTCCCTTGTCTGCAGTCTGAAATAGCACAGTCAGGCTCTGCCACCACCACCTCAGCATCCCACAGTCTCATAATGAAGACTTGTGTAGGATGAGGCCTGACTTTGTTCTACATGCGTTCTGCTTCCCCACAAGGAGGGTTTGCTTTCCTTGCAGGACTTCATCTTCCCTATACCTGACCTGAAATCTGTACTAAAGGGTTAGGGTTAGGGTTAGGGTTAAGCTTCTTAACCATATGGACCAAAACCGTCTTTAGAAAGCCAAGCCAGCTCTTTTCTTTCTTCCCCTGCCCTCTCCAGTCTTCTCCAAAGGTGCCCAATATGGCATGTTCCCTTTACTTAGGCTAGGCAGAAGGGCAGTTCTTAACATTTGGATGAGCTAACACATTACTAACACTCGTTTTTATATTACACCCTTAGTTTCCAGCTAAAGACTCTGGACAGCTCAGTACTTGACTATTCCTTGAATCCACCTGCATGATTCAAAGTTAATATATTTCAGACTTGTACCTCTAGGCGAAAACAGGCTTATCATGCATTCCTGATGCCTGCCACTGAATTTTACTCAACGTCCCCCACCCGGGGGTTGGGGGACGACGACAACACACATGCAGATTTACATATCTAGCTTTGAAAGCCTCATCCATCTTGTTGAGGGTTACATGGAGGGTATAATATGGAGAATTTATAAAAGGTGACGGAGTTCTTTGCCTAAAAGTAAAGTATGATCTCAGCTGTGCTCCTGCTGCCCGGCTTCAGTCTTGATTTTAACATAACTAAAATTGACCATGTTGGACTGATTTCATGACCTAACAACATTGGCGCTCCAGAGCAAAACATCTAGTGAAGAACTTGGGCCATGATCCGGTGTCAGGCTGGATTTTACAAACATGTAATAACCCCTAAACAGTTTTCTGCCGCTGGAAACAAGCTGCTTCAGTCTCTAGCATAGTTAATTGTTTTAATACAGTTTCAAGGCACTTTCCCCCTCCCTTGTCCTTCTCAGTCTTGGAGTTCGGAGTATCGCTATTTGTGTTCATTTAAAGTAGATCAATTTATTAATCATTTTGCTGTTGGGCAATGATTACATAATCATTCCAATAGTGATTTTGGGGTAAAGCTGTAGTACTTCCTGTGTTTTCTTACGCCATTGTGTCCTTTAGCTTTGCATCCCACTGAAGCTTGTTCTAAATATCCATTAACTGCTAAGCTAAAATGCCAGGATGAAGGTGCTTCATTCACATAGTCTTAAACACAGTCTCTGCTTTCTGCTCCTAACCCTGTGCTGCTGGACACAGGGAACGGGGGCTCTTTCAAAGTCTGTTTGATATAAAGGAAAGTTTCTCATTCTAATTTCGAATAGGTCTATCTTCAACTGTAGGCAAACAAAGCTAAAAATGATTTGAGAGGAGTTTCACTTTCCATTGCATTTGTGTACTTCAGGGGCCGCCAAACTTACCCGGCCTCGGGCCGGTTCCTCCAGCGCCGATCGCGCGGAGGGTGGGGGAGCGCGCTCATGCACACTATTTCCGGCGCACTTTTGGGTTGCAGAGCGCCGGAAATAGCTTGTGCGCACGCGTCATTTCCGGTGCACTTTCAGGTCTGCAGAGGCCGTGCACACGCACACAAGCTATTTCCAGCGCTCCGCTGACTCGGAAGTGGGCAGCTGCGTCACACCGGTAAGAGTGGGTGGCGGTGGGCTGGAAAACTGAGTCCCTCGGGCCGTATCCGGCCCACGGGCCTTAGTTTGGGGAAGCCTGGTGTACTTGCTATAAGTCTTCTTGTTGCTGTCTCTGGGCAAACAGGACTTGAGGGTTTTTGAGACCATACCAAAGTCATTTAATAGAAGGTGAGAGTGGGGGTGAGCACACATGATGCTGAGTGTGAGCCTTCTCTTTCAAGCTACCTTTACAATTTCTGGAACAAAACCCACATCCATCTGTCTTATTTATCAAGTCCACTACCTCATCCTCTTACAGCAGTTTTCCTTTAGACTGCCATGGCTCACCCTTTTTCATTTTTTCAAACCCACATTATGTTGTTAGAAGACTTGCAGAAGGTTGTCCTTCAGTCCTATTTAGCTGTGTCAAAACTAGTGGATCTAGCCAATTAAAAAGTGAGTTCCATGTGGCTTTGTGATGGGCATATATAATGCACCAAGCCGCCACAAGCCCAGAAGTACCTGCTTTGCTTTGCATGGCTGCCAAACCACATCCTAGCTCTGGCTCTTTGGCTCAATTCAGCTCCCAGGGACTTGAAGATGTGAGTTGCAGAACATCTCTCCCCGCCCCCCTTCACTAAAATCAACGCGGCGTTTTTTCATTTGGAGCTAGTGAGAATGAAGCGAGAGATGAAAAACGGGCAATGAACTTTTTAAAAGTCCATTGCACACTGGCTTACATGAAGAACGTTCAATGCCAATGCATATGAAACTTTTGCACCATTTTTCCATGCTTAAATGTGTTGCCAGCAAATTAAATTAGTGTGCTCATTTTTTTCTTTTAGCGATGCTACCTTTCCCAAGCATCTTCGTGAGCCTGCCCATTTTGCTCTCAGATTGCATTCAGGGAGCTGGCTGTGTTAGCAACTCCTATCGTAACATGTTCATACTGCCCTGTCGTCAGACCACCTGGGCAGAGTCAGGGAGGATCTGTGCAGCTTCCTGTGGTACGGAGAGCTTTGAGGGCTGCCATTTTGATGACCTGGGAGATGCAATTTGGGGCTAATGCGGCCTGAGGAAGGTTGGTAGTTTGCTGGTTGGACTTCCAAGCTTCTTACTAAATCATGCCAAGCCACAGGCTTGCATCCGGAAACTTGCTTTGAGCTCTGATTCTGCATCCCTCTCCCAACACAGGAGTGACCCTGGGAGGCTTTCCCGTGTCTGGAAATGTATCATGGATGCACTGATTAGATATAACTGCCGTGGAAAAGGCACACTGTTCTCAGAGCTACTAGGAACCAGATGTTACGTTTTCAGGCACCAAAGTGCCAAGTCCTGATGTGTTCAGGAAAACTGTTGCTTGGGAAACTGGTCTTAATTTATTCTACATTCCAGATGAGCTCCAAATCCCCTCTGCAGCAGCTGCTGTTGAAGTGATAATAAAAAATTAAAAAATAAAAATAGTCGTTTGGTGCAATGAGCAATGCAGCCATCCTTTGTTTGGAGAGCTAAGGGGCATTGTGCCTACGAATGCTAAATAAATTTCACAGGCTGTGTATGTATGAATCTGTTGTTTTTATCTGTATATACATGTATATATAAAACACTTACGTAAACTTCCTTGTAGCACTTGTGGGTAGATTTCTGCCATTTCTGATGTTACCAAGAGCTTTTTCTTTCAGCTTAGTAACTTCCAAACATTGCTTCTCTCCACCCCCTTTTCTTTTAGCCCTCACAGTAGTCAATAAAATGTGATGCTCCATAACATTTCATTCATTATCATGAGAGCACCCCATCCAGAGTTTCACATTATGTTCTCAGTGATGTGGTGGTGTTGCTGGGGGGGGGGGTGTCTGCTGTTCGATCAGCAACCCTTGTGACAGTTTTTACCTACGTTACAGGTCGGGGTGGGAACTGTGCCCTGATTCTAGGAACCTCCTGCAGCAATTGGGGCTCCTGCAAACAAACACATCAAGAACGGACAGCAAATGCATGTCCTTAAAAAACAAACAAACCCCTAAACATGTCGGCTTGATTCAAAGAGAAGGCAGCAATATCCTGAGAGGCAAAGAGTTGTTTCTGGGATGGTTGTCATGGGTTGAAGTGGGGGAAAGGTGGCTTCTGAAATAGTTGCAGGGTATGGCTAAAAATTAAGACGTCCCTAAGCTGTTTCTGGAGGCAGCGTATTTAACAAAGGGGGGCAGAGCATGGAAAATCGTAGGATGAGTGCTTGCATTGCTGTGGTTGTTTCTGTTGGTAATTCAGCTTTGACTGTTAAGGAGATGAGTCGATGTGATTGTCTAAAGCAGGGGTTGGCAACCTGCGGCCCATGGGCCACAAGCCGCCCACAGGGTCGTTTAAATAGCCCACGAGCGGCCCCTGAACTGAGCCGTCTGCTCAGCGAGCCCGTGTGCGCCGTGCTAAACTGGCGCAGCACGGAGCAGGGACTTGCTTCTGCAGGCCAACAACAATAACACTTGACATTTGATTTTGGGTATTTTGCTGGAGGCAGACCAACCCAAATTGTTTAATTGCACAGCGCAAAACCTGCAGCTTATTTCCGTTTCGATGTTTTGACTCAGCGATTTTGTTTTACTTCTTGGTACGCCTGTGTGTTGTGTGTCGATGGGTGGGCTCTGTGTGTGTGTGTGTAATGAACCTGGAGATTTGCCAAGCTGCAAAAGCTGTAGAAGTTGCGTTTTCCACATTAGTCCTCTCTCTCTTTCTCTGTGTGTGTGTGTGTGTGTTGCGTCGTTCAGCTACTGCTGATGTTCTATTAATTTTTGTATCATCATCTCCTGCTGCTGCCCCTTCTCCTCTATTGGGGAACATGGTATGTATATTTTTGTTTTGTGTAGCTATAGCTGTATTCAAGGCAGCCTCTTCTTGCATATGAGTAAAAAAAAGTTAGGATGAACTGTGGCCCAGTCAGCCATTGGTCCTTTCATGCCGTTTCTTTCAGTGAAGGTTTGTAAGCCCCATTGAAATGAACCATGGCTCCAGAAAGCAAAAATTGGTAGATTCCATCATTCACTTAGCTGTTGATTTTTAGTAAGATTCGTTGTGGCCTCTCCTGAAGTCTGTGTGACCTGTTGAAGATGTATCAAGAGTCTCATATTGCACTTGTACTTGCTGGAGAAAGGGGGATATCTAGATTTTTTTTTTAAATTAAGAAAAATGTTAGTTGTAAAGAACAATCAAAAAGTATAAATGCATTTGAAAAGCAATTATATATATATATATACATATACATAGAAAATATATATATATTTTGTTATGTTACTTAAAAAGGGTCATCCTTTAAATTGTATGTAAGTAGCTGTGGCTGTCCGAACTTTGTGGATTGTTAACACTCGCAAATACTGAGCTCCTGTACATACCTACAGTTCAAGCAGAAGGAATTTATTTTATGTTTTAGCATGTAATTTATGTATTGTATGTCTGAATAGGAACATAAAATTGAAAAAATAAAGACTGCTAAATTATCAGAAACCAAGGTTGTAAAATAAATGTTTTCAAGGCAAAAAAACCACCCAAAGTGTTCTCTTGATCTGTTTTTTTTTAAATGTTTATTTTAAGGCTGGATGAGGACCTTTTCTGCCATTAACCAAAATGCTGTGACTTAAAAGGAGGAAGAACTCAAGCATGGAAGCCACTTTCCTTGTGTAGCTTGGGTTCTTGTCTTGAGCAACTGTGATGATAATCATAAAAATTTATTATTTATACCCCGCCCATCTGTGACAGCCTTTGGACGCAAAGCTATATTGTAGGGTGGCCACAGAAATTTCTGAGGAATTCTGAGGAGAAGTAGAAGTTTCAGTAAGACCCAGCCCATTTATATCATAACCTTTTGATCTAAGGCAAGCATGTGCAACAGGTAGATCGTGATCTACCGGTAGATCACTGGATGTCTGCGGTAGATCACTGGTAGATCATTGACTCCCCCCCAAAGAAGCTGAACAACTGGGGCTCCTCCCTGAAAAAAAACTCAACAACTTTGACCCGACCCCCCCCCAAATGGGCCTTCCTCCTTCCTAAAATAAGCTCAGTAACTTTGACCTGAACCCCCCTAAAGGGGGTAGATCACTGCCAGTTTTTAACTCTGTGAGTAGATCGCTGTCTCTTGGGCGTTGGACACCCCTGCTCTAAGGGGCTCTAGGGGGCTCATGGTTACAACAACCCTGTGAGGTAGGTTAGGCCAAGAGGCAGTGACTGTTCCAAGGTCGCCCAGTGAGCTTCATGACTGAGTGGGGATTCGAACCCTGGTCATCTCCCAGATCCTAGTCTAACACACTAGCTAGACACTATCCCACCAGAAATAATAGCTGCTGACTGCATTCTGTATTAGCTGCTGTTTCCATGCAGTCTTCAAAGGGAGCCTCGTGTATTGCCCCCATCCCAACCAAAAGTTGCTCCATAAGGATCTTCCTTATCTCTTTTCAAAGGAAGGGGTGGAGGTTTTAGCTCCATGTTCTCATAGAATCCTAGAGTTGGAAGAGACCACAAGGGCCATCCAGTCCAACCCCCTGCCAAGCAGGAAACACCATCAAAGCATTCCTGACAGATGGCTGTCAAGCCTCTGCTTAAAGACCTCCAAAGAAGGAGACTCCACCACACTCCTTGGCAGCAAATTCCACTGTCGAACAGCTCTCACTGTCAGGAAGTTCTTCCTAATGTTTAGGTGGAATCTTCTTTCTTGTAGTTTGAATCCATTGCCCCGTGTCCGCTTCTCTGGAGCAGCAGAAAACAACCTTTCTCCCTCCTCTATATGACATCCTTTTATATATTTGAACATGGCTATCATATCACCCCTTAACCTTCTCTTCTCCAGGCTAAACATACCCAGCTCCCTAAGCCGTTCCTCATAAGGCTGATTTCTAGTTCTTTATAGTGTTGTGAAGATGGTGCTTTATAGAGGAAAATGTGCACAAGGCAGGTCCCTGCCCCCGAGCAGATTACAATTAAAAGTTTAAATGAAACCATATATCCTAAAGACGCCGCCGTCTCTGCTGGCCTTCATTCCAAAAGAAACCAAGCGCTGAAACCCCTGGAATCTCTCGCTGCTTGGAGATTGGGGTGCCACAGTATCTTCAATGCACGACCCCTGTGTCTGAGCAGGGATGCTGAGGCAGAATAAAACGGCAAACCGTTCCCTGTCTCGAGGTGGCAGGAGCAAGAGAGTCTCCGCCATCACATTCCTGGAGCATTCGAGCCGAGCTTTTGCGGACCTCGGGGAAATCAGAGCAAACAGCTGCCTCCCACATGGAGGCGTTGGCAGCGATGAGCTGTTCCTCTTGCCCTTTCTCATCGCCGCACTCCAGGACTGGCGCGAGGGCACACAGGGAGCCACGTCCAGATCGGCCTCTTCCCTTGTCATGTCGACCCACATGGACTACAACTCCTGCCCGAGAGATTGCCCCACCATGGATAGCCTGGAAAGGCAGCTCATTTGCCCCATTTGTTTGGAGATGTTTACCAAGCCGGTGGTGATCCTGCCCTGTCAGCACAACCTGTGCAGGAAATGTGCCAACGACATCTTTCAGGTGAGCCGAGAACATGCCTGCAGCTTGGCTTGGTTTTCATTTTGGGGATAAGCGCACAGTGTTCAAAGACAGTTGCCTGCTGGCAAGAGAGAAGGTGGCACCAGGGATATTGAATCGCTACCAAAACGCCCATCATCATTGCAGGTGGCATGAGCTTTGAGGAAGGGCCTGTGTCTTGCAAGATCACTGGGGGAATCTGCGTGGACTGACGGACACATGCTATAAGCGACCCCTGTAAGGTGGGGGAGGGGGGCATTTCTGGCTCCCTGTTTGGATTTAAAAAAAAATAATTATGGAGTTAAAAGAGGGCTGGGGAAGCTTGTGCAGACTGAGGGTTGTTTTTCCTTCTGGGGGGGCCACAGGCCAGACACAGAGGCAAAGGTGGGCAGAACAAATAATGCCAATTTTACCTTGGTTAGTTACTTTTACCTGCACATCCCTTTGTATCCTACAGCCAGACAAGTAACAGGTAACATCGGAGGACAAGGACACGTTGAGAGCAGGCAAAAACACTCAAGGAGGGTGTGAAAGTGTTGAGGGGTGTGGCCTGGGAGTAATGGGTGTGGCCTGTGGAAGAAGGGGTGTGGCCTAGGGAGAGCTCAGAGGCCCAGGTAGTGAGGCCTGGAGGGCTGCATTTGGCCCCCACCCCTGTGCTATAAGATGGCTAAGGACATGGTACCTATTTATAGAACGGAATGGTTTGCAAAAAGCAGAGAGGGAGAAGTACTTAGCCATCACTCTAGAACTGGGGGGTCAGGTGATGAAACTGAATGTACTTCAGCCACAGTACCTGTACTGTGTCCAATGTCTTGTACCAGTGTCCAATGTCTTGCTCTGCTTTCCTTTGGACCGCACCAGTGAGGCCGAGAGGGGGGTCTTGTCATCTGGGCAGCACAAGACCTCCATCCACACTGCCCAGACTTGCCACACACACCCCTCCCCCGGGAGGTATCCTTGGTGCTGCTAATGCACCAAAAACAATGCCGGAGGCAGCAGTTACGAGTTCCCAATCTATTCAGCCACAGCAGGCGCTGTGATTCTCCAGCAGTTTTATTTCACCCCCAGAGTTGCACTCCATTGTCTCTCAAGATAGATAGATGCCGACGACGACTTCGGCTGCCATTCTCCACCCAGTGTGTGATTTCCTTGTCGGAATCCAGTCATTTGTTTAAAACCAAACGTCAGCGCAAAACACTAGAAAATTCAGCTGCCAATATAAAATATCAAGGCACGTTTGCTTAAGATGTATTCACCCTGGTGTAATGCAGTGCTAGGCAAAAGGCAACTGCAGCAAGCCCTGTGGTCGCAAAGAATGCATGTTTATTTGAACCGGCCCAAAATAAAAAATAAGAACCGCTCTTTTATCAGAAGGGGATTCCCCAAGGAATCTTTCCCCCGTGGAACTTTATAGAGAGTGCTGCAAAGCATAAGGACCTGTGGGTTGCAACCAACTAAACTGTACTCAAGAGCTGAGCCACTGAAATGAATGTATTTAAGTTGCTTCATTCATTCCAGCGGGTCTGAGAATCCTTAGCATTGTTTATCACCCTACAGGTGAAACTCAAAAAATTAGAATATCGTGGAAAAGTCCATTTATGTAAGCAATTGTTTTCATTAGCTACTGGAGTTTAATATATGAGATAGACTCATGACATGCAAAGCGAGATATGTCAAGCCTTTGTTTGTTATAATTGTGATGATTATGGCGTACAGCTGATGAGAACCCCAAATTAACAATTTCAACTTTGGGGTTTTCATCAGCTGTACGCCATAATCATCACAATTATAACAAATAAAGGCTTGACATATCTCGCTTTGCATGTCATGAGTCTATCTCATATATTAGTTTCACCTTTTAAGTTGAATTACTGAAAGAAATGAACCTTTCCCTGATATTCTAATTTTTCGAGTTTCACCTGTATGTCTTCCACTGTGGGCCCCTCCCTAAAGATGGGGATTTGGGGGGGGGGAGGGCATTCTGCAACATGTCACTGACAATAAAACAATTGCAGAGAGAGAAAATCATAATAACGCACCCCCCCCCTTTTAAAAGGCCATAGATTGCTTAATGTGTGAAGGTTTGGGTAAAAAGGAATGTTTTTGTCTGGTGCCTAAAGACATTTAATGTTGGTGCCAGGCGAGCCTCTCTGGGGAGAGCACTGGACAAGTGGGGAGGCACCACGGAAAAGGCCCGTTCTCGTGTTGTCACCCTCCAAACCACAAGGTCTGGGTCAGTTTGTATGGGGAAGGTAGTCCTAAAGTTATTGAGGTCCTGAGTCGTGTATGGTATAAAAAAGTTACAGGATTACAAATGCAGCAGGAAGTTAGTGGGGCTTGCACCGATGGGAAAGGAAGTGGTATGTTCCACCCGAAACTTTTGCAAATACAGAGAGTATTGAAAGCAGGACTGTGTATAACTGCCCCATACCATCATGAATGGACAACTAAAAGGACATTTGGAGGGGTCCTTTATTTTGGCTGCATGTCGTGGTGGTATCCAGGCTTCAGGGGAGAGCAGCTCTGCTTATGCAGCCCAAACAACATTCATGTACAATCAGGGGCAGAGCAAGGGGGGCGGGGTGGTGGTGTTCCGCCCCGGGTTCCAGGGGAGGGGGGTGACACTTTGGCCGGCCCCCCTACCAACCCCCCGAGTGGACCATGCCGCCTTTTCTTCCTTTCAGCGGCTCTTTTTCGGTGCGGGGGGCGGGCCAGTGAGGAGGGGGCGTCATGCCCGCCCCTCGCGCCGAAAAAGAGCCGCTAAAGGGGGAGGAAGGGAAGCAGAGCAGGCGCGTGGAAGCGCCTGCTTTGCTTCCCCTTTTCCCCCTTTCAGCGGCTTTTCATGTGCTTCCTCCGCCGCTGTGTACAATGGGCAGGTGTGGGTTGATTTGGGGGAACTGGATGATAGATTTGGTGGGTCATTGGCCTGATCCGGCAGGCTCTTCTGAACTTGCGGTTAAGACTACCCAAGGGAGGAGCGGAAATGACCAAAGGATGAGTTGGGCAGGTAACCTCATCATCCCAGGGCCGCTGCTGTTACCAGTGATGGCTCATTCCTGCAACACTTCCCTTGGGCATGTCACATGAGGAGCAACGCTGTTCAAGCCAAACAGCAGAGAAGGGGGGTCACCTGTGGCATCTGAGTCAACAGAAGAGGCACAGGACAGGAACAGAGGAAGCCTCTAGGGCACCTGGGGCGGAGTGCCCAGGGGCGGGGCAAACTGCCCATAGGGGTGGAGCTCTTGGCGCCCATATGGACTGAACGGGGTGCTCCGCATCCCATGCCGTCCCTATAGGCAATGTGCGCTTTGTGCTCTCCTGTGCCATCCCTATGGGTGCCACACGCCACAGGGCATGTGGCACCCATAGCGACAAGATGCGGCACCCATAGGGACAAGACGCGGTGCTCTCACGCAACACCCATACAGGATGGGGCACGCAGCAGGGCCTCAGCCACCCTACAACTGGGGGGGGGGAGAGACAGTGGGTGGACAGTGCGGAGCCTGCGGGTGCCGAGACGTGTGGCTCGTGTGTGCTGCAGGCCTGCTGTGATGAGTGCCGCCCGCCATTTTGTCACCCCCCGTCAGGGTGACACTCGGGGCAGACCGCCCCCCCTTCACAGTCCCTTGTGCAGGATAAAGGTTAAGGTAAAGGGACCCCTGACCATTAGGTCCAGTCATGTCTGACTCTGGGGTTGCAGTGCTCATCTCGCATTACTGGCCGAGGGAGCTGGTGTACAGCTTCCGGGTCATGTGGGCAGCATGACTAAGCCGCTTCTGGTGAACCAGAGCAGCACACGGAAACGCCGTTTACCTTCCCACCGGAGCGGTACCTATTTATCTACTTGCACTTTGACGTGCTTTCGAACTGCTAGGTGGGCAGGAGCTGGGACCGAGCAACGGGAGCTCACCCCGTCGCGGGGATTTGAACCGCCAACCTTCTGATCAGCAAGCCCTAGGCTCTGTGGTTTAACCCACAGCGCCACCCACGTCCCAGGATACTAGTGTGCAGGATACTGTGCCCTAAGTGCGGAGGTGCCTCCAAACCCTCTGCAATGGATAGCAATATTCTCTTACTGAGATCCCTGCTGGTACGAAATGGAGAGATGGCACAGGGACCCATTGAATCACCTCTCTGTTCTGCACAGGGAAGGAGCAGGGATTGCCAGCTCAGAAGTGGCCCTTATCCTGCTTCTGATGCTGCAGCTGTTGTGGGACTGGGTGGAAATATAGCGCGGTACTAATCCAAACTGTGCACGTGCAGATTCATCATCATCATCATTATTCCATTAAGAGGAAAGCATGAGGGAAAACCCAGTGGGGAAGTGCTTAGAGGTAATGATCTTGAAAAAAGTGATCGCTGACCTATCACATTGCCTGGAATCAATCCAGGGTACTTGGATAGCAGCCGAGTTTAAACAACGCTGCTATCAGCAAAAAAAAAATGCTTTGCCTTTATGGCTTCAATGGAATGGCTTGGTTATGAAGCACAGAATTGTAGGGTTGGAAAGGGACCTCAAGAGTCATCTAGTCCAACCCCCTGCAATGCAGGAATCGCAGCTACAACATGCTGCACTGAGGGTGCATATCATTACCTTTGGTCTGAAGCTCAACATCAAAAAAACTAAGATCATGGCCACTGGTCCCATCACCTCCTGGCAAATAGAAGGGGAAGAAATGGAGGCAGTGAGAGATTTCACTTTCTTGGGTTCCATGATCACTGCAGATGGTGACAGCAGTCACGAAATTAGAAGACGCCTGCTTCTTGGGAGAAAAGCAATGACAAACCTAGACAGCATCTTAAAAAGCAGAGACATCACCTTGCCGACAAAGGTCCGTATAGTTAAAGCTATGGTTTTCCCAGTAGTAATGTATGGAAGTGAGAGCTGGACCATAAAGAAGGCTGATCGCCGAAGAATTGATGCTTTTGAATTATGGTGCTGGAGGAGACTCTTGAGAGTCCCATGGACTGCAAGAAGATCAAACCTATCCATTCTGAAGGAAATCAGCCCTGAGTGCTCACTGGAAGGACAGATCCTGAAGTTGAGGCTCCAAGTACTTTGGCCACCTCATGAGAAGAGAAGACTCCCTAGAAAAGACCCTGATGTTGGGAAAGATGGAGGGCACAAGGAGAAGGGGACGACAGAGGATGAGATGGTTGGACAGTGTTCTTGAAGCGACTGGCATGAGTTTGGACCAAACTGCAGGAGGCAGTGGAAGATAGGAGTGCCTGGCGTGCTCTGGTCCATGGGGTCACAAAGAGTCAGACATGACTAAACGACTGAACAACAACAACAAAGCCTTTTCCAACACTTCGGCAAGCCCAAGATGCTCGGTGGTTTAGACCACAGCACCACCCGCGTCCCTGACAATGGAACTTTTGGATCCATTGGGTGGAGAACAGAAAGGGTCTCTCCTGTGTGTAAAGACTAGCCTACTGTACAAAGGTAAAATCTTGCTCTGTTCACTTTGGCTTTGACCCCGCTCACCCCTGGCATGTGCCGGCCCCCCCAAAAACTTGCCTAAAAGGGAATAATAATAATAATAATAATAATAATAATAATAATAATATTTTATTTATACCCCGCCCTTCCCCGCCAAACCGGGCTCAGGGCGGCTAACACCAATAAAATCACAACAAAAACATAAAACAGTTCATTAAAATACAGATTAAAATACAATTTAAAATTAAATCTAAACTGCAGCCTCATTTTTAAGTAGCCCACCAATCACACCAAAAGAACGAAACATCAGGGTTAAACTGAAACCAACCCAAAGGCCAGGTGGAACAGCTCCGTCTTGCAGGCCCTGCGGAAAGATGCCAAATCCCGCAGGGCCCTGGTCTCTTGTGACAGACCGTTCCACCAAGTCGGGGCCAGTACTGAGAAGGCCCTGGCCCTAGTTGAAGCCAACCTAGCATCCTTGTGGCTCGGGACCTCCAACAAATTATTATTTGAGGACCTTAAGGTCCTACCCGGGACATACCAGGAGAGGTGGTCCCTTAGGTATGAGGGTCCTAAGCCGCAACACCCAGGCTGAAGAAGGTCCCCCACCCCTGATCTAGGCCAGTGTTGTCTACTCTGGCTCGCAGCAACTATTTGGGGCATGTGTTTGGTTCCTAAGGTGTGTAAAAGGGGGGGGGCGCCTCTAGAGGTATAAATGACCATCAGTCGTTGAAAAGCCAGTATCAAGTCCATAGAATCATAGAATCATAGAATCATAGAGTTGGAAGAGACCACAAGGGCCATCCAGTCCAACCCCCTGCCAAGCAGGAAACACCATCAAAGCATTCCTGACAGATGGCTGTCAAGCCTCCGCTTAAAGACCTCCAAAGAAGGAGACTCCACCACACTCCTTGGCAGCAAATTCCACTGTCGGACAGCTCTTACTGTCAGGAAGTTCTTCCTAATGTTTAGGTGGAATCTTCTTTCTTGTAGTTTGAATCCATTGCCCCGTGTCCGCTTCTCTGGAGCAGCAGAAAACAACCTTTCTCCCTCCTCTAGATGACATCCTTTGATATATTTGAACATGGCTATCATATCACCCCTTAACCTTCTCTTCTCCAGGCTAAACATACCCAGCTCCCTAAGCCGTTCCTCATAAGGCATCGTTTCCAGGCCTTTGACCATTTTGGTTGCCCTCCTCTGGACACGTTCCAGCTTGTCAGTATCCACTTTGTTGTTTTAATTTGGCTGAATAGCTGTAACGGGATTTTGAACGAATGCGCAATTAATAATTATTGCTTTGAATGTTATTGTGCTGTTATCTTCCTTAGCGGGTTGTGCAAACCGCTATTCTGAATAACACTTTTTATAGGGTGGGGCCACCAGCGCTGGGGACGAGTTTGTGGAAATAAGGGGGCAGTGGTTCCCCAAAATTTGGGGACCCACTGGTCTAGGGTCTCAGGCATCTTTTCCTCGCCATCTGATCTGTTCAACGAGAGATGTCCTAAGTTGGACCTGGGATGGTCCACATGCAAAGTGCCTGCTCTGCAGAACCGAGCTGCGATCCCTCCCCAGAGAGCAATTAGCTATTAGTCGAAGCAATTAGCTATTCTCCTCTGCCAGCCGGTGTTTAACACTATTGCTGTGTGCATTGTAAGCTGGCTCCTTGAGTTCTTTTTACGCCGCTTTCGGTGTAGTCGCATGCCATTTGCTCTGTGATTTCTGTGGTGCACTGGTATTATTAATATAATTAATCATTTTAGGTGAGGTTTTCGTTAGCCTCCGCTGGAGGGGGGAAAGCATGTTGGAAATCTTAGCATCGGTCAACGAAAACAAACTCTTGAGCTTGAAAGGCGTGGCTCTATCTAGCTCTGCACTTGCTGCAGCTTTCCCCAAGACGGAGGCATCCTGATGTCTTGGACTACAACTCCCATCACCCCGTGCTGGCTGGGGCAGATGGGAGATGTAGTCCTGCACATCTAGACGGCCCAAGGTTGGCAAAGACTTGTTTACTGAAGTGGTTTCCCTAATGCTCTATGGAGTAGTGATATGGGGCACAGACCCAAATGCTATCAAAGCCTTAGAAATAGTGCAGAACAAATTTCTCAGGAAAGTGCTCTTGCTCCCCAACGGGACCCCAGCTGCTCTTATCCGCGTTGAAGCGGACGTGACAACAATACGGGCTAGAATTGACTATCTGTGTCTTCTAAACTATGTGAAAAGACTCCAATCTCTCTCGGAGGAGAGATTCCCCACTATGTCCCACACTGAACTGCTACAGTCCAATTGCTGGAAGGCTGGCACCCAAAGCCTCTTGTCCCAGTATCAATTACAAGATCTTCAGGTGGCCATGAAGATGGATAGGAGGCACCTAAGAGATTGTCTCTTTAGGTCCAAATTTGCAGAAAGGGATCTAACCATGATAAGCTTCTTCCAAGAGCTCACTATGGTTCCCACTTATTAAAACGGAGCACACCCGAGCTAGACATCTGACAAAGTTCCCACTTGCCGAACTAAGAATCGCTTTTACAGAATTACGATTCCAATCGATGCCCTCGATGGTGTTGGATGGTCGGTACAGCAAATCACAGTACGAGGAGAGACTTTGTATATGTGGGCAACCCTGTGTAGTGGATCTGCACCATTATTTATTGCAGTGCCCGCTATACATAGATCCGAGAGACCGATTTATAAAACCGCTGCTTACGAATGGAATGCACTCTAATAGGGTGGAAAGGGTGAAATGGCTGCTGAGCGATACTGATGACTTTATAACTTATATGTGTTGGCATCTAAAAAGATCAGGAGAAAAGAGCTAGATAAAACAGCGGTCAACTGCAAAGGGGATTTGGACATTTAAGCTGGCAGATTTTACCTGAGATTTCCCTGCTATTCTAGTTTATGCAACAAAGACTTGACCGTGGTTTATTGCACCGGTACTGCTAAATGTTTTTAAAAATGTTTTTATGGCCATTGCTGTTTTTCCTTTCGTTCCCCCTATGAACCAGATGCCATGGCCTTTGGCTAGAGCAAGAAAGTTTATGAATGTGTGTTTGACTAGTTTACTGTGATTTAATTCCAGGAGGGCTGAAGCATTGGGGTGTGAAGATACCAAATCCTGACATTTCCCCCAAGACATTTGCTTGCTTTGCAGGGCTTAGATTCCTTCCTCAGGCCACGTCCAGACAGATTTGGATAACTAGGGGATTGCGACTGTTCTAATTTCCAGCCCCTTCCGTTCTCCAGAGAGATGCCTGACACCTGCCTTCACACGATTAAATGTCTTGCGTTTTGCTCTTGGCTTCTGGCCTTTGGTTTCTTGTAAAAATATCACCAGTCCTTCTTGAGCAGCCCACGTAACTTGTCTCCTTCCTGGCAGCCTCTCTGGAGGTTTCCGCGATGACTTTCATTATAACACCTGTTCTGAGCTGAAGTTGTGATATATTTCAATAGCTGTGTTTTTGAAGACTCCCCGGGAAAATTTAGTCACCTTTTATGAAGCTCAACTTGGCCTCAACCAGAATGAATGCAACTCTGAATAATGCAGTGGCCTATTATTGTTCTAGAATGATTGGAGAGGAATGTAAGGATCAGTCCAAATGCAAAAATGTAAATTTGGTCCCTTGTAAACTCCAGCTCATTTATCTTTTATGTTCTCAACCCTCCCTGTTGCCTCAGAGGGACATTGTGTTTTAAAACTTCAATTGACAGCAATATACAGGTGAAACTCGAAAAATTAGAATATCATGGAAAGGTTCATTTCTTTCAGTAATTCAACTTAAAAGGTGAAACTAATATATGAGATAGACTCATGACATGCAAAGCAAGATATGTCAAGCCTTTATTTGTTATAATTGTGATGATTATGGCGTACAGCTGATGAGAACCCCAAATTAACAATCTCAACTTTGGGGTTTTCATCAGCTGTACGCCATAATCATCACAATTATAACAAACAAAGGCTTGACATATCTCGCTTTGCATGTCATGAGTCTATCTCATATATTAAACTCCAGTAGCTAATGAAAACAATTGCTTACATAAATGGACTTTTCCACGATATTCTAATTTTTCGAGTTTCACCTGTATATAGTTTTTGTGGGGGAGGTGGGCTGTATGCCAGGACCATTCTAACCCCTGGATCCAGCAAGTGTTAGAATAGAAGCAAGGACTCAAATTCCTGGTGAGGTGATAGCTTAGGTAATGGGACATTAAGGGAACAAAGGTAGTGGATCTGTGCTAGATATAAAATGGGTAGGCATCCCTCCCTCAAATGGCTGCTAGTTAGACAGACATAGGCCAGAGTAGAGAGAGGAGTGATGCCAGCTAGATGCTAGGAGTGGAAAAGCTAGAGAGATCTCTCTGCCTTATTTCTGTTTGCATACAATCATACCTTGGTTCTTGAACGGAAACTGTTCTAGAAGCCCGTTCAACTTCCGAAAACATTCGAAAACCAAGGCGCGGCTTCCGATTGGCTGCAAGAGCTTCCTGCACTCAATCGGAAGCCGTGTAAGCTGCGTCGGGCATTTGGCTTCCCCAAAACGTTTGCAAACTGGAATATTCACTTCCGGGTTTGCGGTGTTCGGGAGCCAAAACATTTGAGCCACAAGGCGTTCGAGAACCAAGGTACGGCTGTACAAGGCTGCATCTATGGGAGAAGCAACACCCTTTTGGGGTGTTATGCTGTGAACCCCTCTATCGCAGGCTCTGGTTGTAGATATCTGGAAATAAACCAAATATCATGAAGACACCACATTCTCTGATGTGCTTCGCTTCCAAAAGGAAACAGGAACGCTAGGTAAGCGCCTGGAATCCTGCAATAACACACACACACACACACACACACACACACACACACACTGGTTTGGGAGATGTCCCTGCCTCCAAAACATCTCTTCTGTGTGTTTCAGTCTCGAGGAACGACCTTGGGGTCTGCGGGGAGGTTTCGCTGCCCGTCCTGCCGCCACGAAGTGGTCCTCGACAGACATGGCATCTACGGACTGCAAAGGAACCTTCTGGTTGAAAACATCATTGATATTTATAAGCAAGCATCAGCCAGGGGGCCAGAGAGGTATGTGTCATTGTGTATGTCATTGTGTGTGTGTGTGTTTGTGTGTGCATTTTGCACACCCCAAAATGTTGGCAAATGCCGACTTGTAAAAGGATAAAAGAGTATTGGGAAATGATCCATAATGAATTGGGGGGGGGGGATTTTTTAAAAGTGCTTTACAAAATAAAAATAAAAAACAAGAATCCTTTCTGTTGCCACCTGGCCCGCTGAGGGGAACGGAGGGTCCGTTAGCATACAGAGAGCCCCAACGCCAATTCAGCAGCTCCACCTCTTCCAGCGGGGAAAGGCACCACACCTCCAGAGGAGAGGAGAGGGAAGGAACCAGCCAGGCGGGGAGGGGGCTTAGGGATGCCACTGAGAGCCCCAGCGCCTCTTCTAGCCAGGAGCCACAAGCAGGGAGCCTGGCGGGGAGAGGGCTTGGGGATGTTGCTGAGACCCTGCGCTCACCTCGCCCGGCTGGTCAGGAGGGAGGCACGCCATTTCCAGCACCCCAGTTGCGCAGAGGGGTGAAATGCAAGGAGGGTAGGAGGAGACTTGGGGTGCCGAAGTTCTTATGCTGGGGGAGAAGCCGGAAGGGGCCACTCCCGGATTCTGCCAGCGACTGAGACAGACATGCTTTTTGTAGCTCTGCACTGTAAATAGTTTGCACAATAAAACTGCAAAAGACTGTTTGGGCTCCTGCTCCGTTACTCGTGAAGCGCGAACCTTACAGTTGGGGATAATTTAGACTGAAATTCCCAAGTGTCAAAAGCGGTTATTTATGGATGCCACTACTGTGGCCCGTGTTTTGTTAGCCCAAAAATGGAAAATGAGCAAAGTCCCAACCAAAGAAGAATGGCAACTTAAGTGGACAGAACATGCACAACTCGCAGACTGCCTCAGACCAACACGGCTACCTACCCAAATCTAGAACCATTCCGTTGTGTTCTTTTCTTAACTTATAAAGATGCTATATTACTTACTTAGATTTTACCCATTATATACATTAATTATAAATCATTAAACTGCAATTCTCATCTGCTGCCATTCTTCAAATTCTGCATAGGTTTTTAACTCCTGCATACTTTTTTAAAAAAAATATCAGGATCATGAAATGTTACAGCTGGCCACTAGAGGTCTCTGTATGCCACAGAAAAAGAGATTTTAATCAACATTTCAGACCCCTCTCCTCTCCCCCTCTCCTTCCTCCCTTCATGTAGCTGGTGATATTTGCTATAGGAGGGAAGTAAAAGAACGCTGTTTCTATGATGTGCCGAAGCCCAAAAGAACCCAGGTGACCAAGGCCAGTCTTGTAGCAGGATGAGACCAAAGGCCTATCAGATGGAGCATCCTTTGTTGCCTGCCCACAGTGGCCAACCAGACTGCCCAGTGGGAAACCCACAAGCAAGATAGGAGGGCAATGGGCCCCCGTTCTTAGCCTGAAGCACCACTTTAGCTAATGGGGCCTCCCGCTGCTGCTGTGCCACCAGAGCACAATTTCTGTTCTTATCCTGAAGCAAAGTTCTTAACCTGAAGTGTTATTTCTGGGTTAGCGGAGTTTGTAACCTGAAGCGTATGTAACCCGAGGTGCCGCTGTAGTCACAAAGAGGGCCTTTAAATCCCATTTAAAGCCACCGCAGTTGAGAGCAGTTAAGTTTCCTGCCATGTCAATTAAGAGATCCCTTCGTTTTTTTGCTGGTTCTCAATCTCCTGCCAGCCAGAAAGGAGACTGAGGGTGTTGAAGGGGGCATCAATTGAGCGCCACCTGCCACCCAAACTGAAATGGAAAGAACGGGTACTAGTGATGGAAGCAAAATGGTGACTTCCAGGTGTGTTTGGACTCCAGCTCCCATCATCCCCAGCTGTCTTGCCCAGGAGGATGGGTGCTGGAGTCCAATATCAGGAGGGCAACCTGTTGATTACCAGTACCTTGGCTTAAGCACTTTCCCCAGGGGCTTAGCTTTTTAACCATTATAACTGGAGCTCCCGAGACTCTAAAAACGGTTTGCCTTTATAGCGAAGCTGAAGCGGCCAGGCCTGTCTTTCACTGTAGCCACAATATGTATTTAAAGCAACCCCCCCCCCAAAAAAAAAGAATCACGAGAACTGTGGTTTCCTGCTCACAAAGCTACAAATCCCAGCACCCTTAGCAAACTACAATTCCCATGATTCTGTGCTGGGGAGTGTACTTTAAATCTTTAGCGCGTTGTCTCTCCTGGCTGGTGGCTATTTTCCTTGGCTTATGTCTCTTGTCCCTGTCTCTCCCTACCTGAAGTGGCTGAATTGCAACTAATCACCAAACTTAAAACCATGGAGAAACCTGGTCTGAACAAAGACATTGGATTCTTATCTCATTATACATAACAAAGCTATCTTTAGCCATCTCACCCCTTGCCTTTCCCTGCAAGACTAATTGCAGCCGTTAAGAGTCGTCAACAGGTTTTCCACACCTATCAGCTGATCACCCATTCCCACCACCCTTCTGAGTAATACCCCTCCCCACTCTCACTATATATAAGGGTCTGGTGACTTCTGTTTCAGTGTATCTGAAGAAGTGTGCATGCACACGAAAGCTCATACCAAGAACAAACTCAGTTGGTCTCTAAGGTGCTACTGGAAAGAATTTTCTATTTTGTTTCTACTTATAAGCTTGTTTCCCTCTCTTGTCCCCCGCCCCCCCCCCACCCAGACCACCTTTAAAAACCGAGCACCCGATTTGCGAAGAGCATGAAGAAGAAAGGATCAACATCTATTGCGTGACCTGCGGGGTCCCCACCTGCTCCCTCTGCAAGGTCTTCGGGGAGCACAAGGACTGCGAAGTGGCGCCTCTCTCTGACATCTACATGCAACAAAAGGTTGGCTTCTCCCTGATGGCTCAGATTTCCCAGGGTGCCTCCACTGTTTCCGTTTCTGTTCTGTGACGTTGGCAGGAGGGCCAGGCTGGGGACGCTGCTAGGCAGTGCCGGATTTTCGTATAAGCCAAACAAGCTATAGCTTAGGGCCCCACTCTCTTGGCCCCCCCCAAAAAAAAAATTAAAGGGGAAAAAACTGGATGTACATTTCCAAAATATAAGATAAAAAACAAATAAAATAAAACCTACATACAGCAACAGTGTTTTGTGTTGTGTAGGCTCCTATGATGTAAGTAATGGGCCCCACCTGCTAGCCTGCTCCCTAAAATATCACTGGTTTGCTCATTTCTATATATAGGGTGCCTACATTCTGCTATTTATAATTATTAGTAGTTTGCATCATATATTTACACCTATTATTATTTCATGTTATAGCAAGTTTCTAGAGACTAGATTATGAGTCTTTGTAAACTGTGTTTCTAAAGGAACTTTTGTTATTGCCAAATGCCAATGTGTTTGCATTATTAAGTTTGTTATGAATAAAAAATCATTTTAAGTTAGAGCTTAATAATTATTTCACTATTAATATACTTCTTCTTAATTGTATTTCAGTTCAACAATTACTTTGATAAAATAAAATTAAAAAATTCCTTCCAGTAGCACCTTAGAGACCAACTAAGTTTGTTATTGGCATAATGTCCAGGTTCTTGCATTTAGTCAGAAAGAAGATGTCGGTCTGTACCTGTGCAAGTTTCTTGGTGAGGCTGATGGACTTCCATTTCATGCGGCTCAATGTGGTGCCTTCCATAGTTCTAGTTACAGGTAGGTTGGTCTGCTGTAGTTGAAACAAAAGAAAACTTAGTTGGTCTCTAAGGTGCTACTGGAAGGAATTTTTTGTTTGTTTGTTTCGACTACAGCAGACCAACACGGCTACATACCTATAACTAGAACTTTGATAAAATACACATTTTGTTATGTGCAAATGGCTTTAGATACCTATTAGGTCCATAAATTACCATATAGCATACCTATTTATCTACTTGCACTGGAGTGCTTTCGAACTGCCAGGTTGGCAGGAGCTGGCACAGAGCAATGGGAGTTCACCCCGTTGCGGGGATTCGAACCACTGACCTTCTGATCGGCAAGCCCAAGAGGCTCAGTGGTTTAACCCACAGCGCCACCCGCGTCCCTTATATAGCATATATTCAACACAATAAACAGTGACAATTTGTTGTTGACAAAGGACAGCTGTGTTAGGATCGTCCTACTCTCGTGTAGGACCCTGGCAGAGACACATGCCCGACTGGCATGTTCTCTCCCTCCTGGTCGGTTGTTTGGGAGCTTCAAAAGTTTTCTCCAGCCCGAACATCACAGCGACTGATACCAAAAGGCATTAGCACGCTTTAGGATCCTGCAGAGTTTTTGCAGTTTGTGTAACAGAACTCAGTAGCACAGCATTTTGGCTAATCTACTTTATTTACATATACACTCGGAGCATTCTGACATAACTCCTTCCTCTTTCTCATCAGACAGCAAAGAGAAAAAGGACAAAGGACAATAGCCCCACTTCACGGAACACAGTAACACAAAACACCCTGTCTCCGTCACTTCCCACATTGTGGAATGAAAACATACACCGTTGTGTGATAGACATGGAGCAAGAATCCTAACAAGCTGGACATACAAAGGGCCCCATTACCTTCAGTAGCTTAGGGCCTCATCCAGCCTAAACCCAGTCCTGCTACTAGGGCACAGAGGTCCTTCCTTCCTCTTCATTTCCTCCTCCGTTCAGGAGGAGAGGGCTATTATAAAGTGCTTTCCCTTCTTCCTACATAGTTTCAGAAAAATGAGAAGGAGCAATTTTTTTATTTGAGAAAAACAAATTGATAGATTCTTTTTGTATTCATGCATGCATGCATGTATAATGTTTGTTTCCCCCCTCAGCTCTTCAAAGGGAACAAATTGGTAGAATTTTCTGTAGCAAGCTGAAATCTTTTTAAAATTAATTTCTTTTTAAAACCCAGATTGGAAAACCTTTAAAGCACACCTGTAACTGTGAAGCTACTGGGAATGGTTGAAATGTTTAATTTTGGCTACAAGGAATAGATTAGGGGACACACACACACACTCCTCTTCCTTCCACAACGTTGCTTTCGGACAAATTCTTGCAGAGGAAAATATACCCACGGAGGAGGGGGAAACTGGAGAACTATATGTCATAGAATCATAGAACTGTAGAGTTGGAAGGGAACCCAAGGATCATCTAGTCCAACCCCCTGTAATGAAGAAACATCCAGCTATCCCATGCAGGGATCAAACCTGAAACCTTGGCGTTATCAGCATTGCGCTCTAACCAACGGAGCCATTTTGTCCTTTGCACCAGGCAGTAGAATGTCTTGGTGCACCCCAGGGTGAGACTCACCCTGAGGTAGTTTGGCCACCTGTATTATGGAGCCCAAATGGTAAGGAAGATTTTGTCACAGATCACAACCATGCCTGTGGTAAAACAGCCATCTGTGTGAGGATAAACTTGCCCCTTTATCATCCTCCTCCTCTTCCTATTTTAAAGCCACCTCTGTAATTTATGTAGCAAGGTGGCATACAACATAAGATGGAGCACATTAAAAATCCATTTAAAAATCAATAAAGCAACAGACAGGGAATCACTGAGCCAAAAGAGGATTTAAGATCTAGTAAATGCTTGTGCGAGAAAAAAATGTTTTTAACTGCCATTGAAAGCATGTTGCCAAAGATGCTTGGTGCATTTGCACCAGTGTGTGGGGGGAGGAGACTGTTTCATAATTTACCATATTTTCGCTCCATAAGACGCACCTAGTTTTTAGAGGAGAAAAGGGGGAAAGCCCTGTTTTTTGAGGAGCTGAAAGTGGTGCAGCTTTTTTTGCAAAGGGAAAGCCCTGTTTTTTGAGGATCAGCTGAAAGTGGTGCAGCTTTTTTTGCAAAGAGGAAAAGCCCCGTTTTTATGGGGTTCAACTCACAGTTCTGCAGCTTCTAGTCCTACAGCCATTTCTACAGTTTCCAGACAGATAATCTAATCAGCCAGTCACATGTCGCTGGGGAAACAAACAGCCTCCCTCTGCATTCAACAATGGAGGCCTGGGCAAGGGGGTGGGGCTGGAAAGGGAGCCTTATCTCTCTCCCCATCAGCGGCTTCCTTTCAACACCCCCATCTCTCTTTGTAAAAAAAAGAGCACGATCTCCCCAGCAGCGGCTTCCTTTCAACACCCCCTTCTCTCTTTGTAAAAAAAGAGCACGATCTGCTTTTGGCCCCTAGGCAATTGGCTCCAGGGACCATGCATTCGCTCCATAAGACGCACAGACATTTCCCCTTACTTTTTAGGAGGGGAAAAGTGCGTCTTATGGAGTGAAAAATACGGTACTTCTTTGGCGATCCCTCGTAGCCGAGTAAGATTGTCTTCCATAAACACGGTTTTAACAGTGACTGTGACCGTAAGTGACTGTGGAGGCCAATTCTGGACCCACACGCCCTTCCACGGTTGGGACATTGGTTGGCCATCATGACTCTTATTTATTTGGGAGCTGCAGTTAAATGGGAAAGAGCTAAATGTTCTCACAGACACATTGCAAAGCTTTCTTTCTGTTTCACAATGTGGTCTATATTTTGGAGTCCTTCGGTGGCAAACCCTGGAGGAATAGCATCTACCAATGGCTACTAGCCATGAAGGCTGTGCTCTCCCTCCCTCCCCTGTCAGAGGCAGGATGCCTTGGAATGCCCACTCTCTGGAATCGGAGGTGGGGAAAGGGATGCCACACTTGGATCCTGCTTGCAGGCTTGCCCATGGGGCTTCTGGTTGGGCAAGTTGAGAACAGGATGTTGGACAGGGTGGATCATTGGCCTGACCCAGGTGCAGAGCTTTGCTGATGCCCCAAGACCTCCCCCACCGAGTGGGACCTGCTGGATCTTACAGCACAGGTGACATCACAAACCGCCCCGAGAAATTTGGTTATTGGATGGTGCTGCCAATCGATAAACAAATGCCTTTGGGGTCGGCATGAATAAAGAGCGTCTCCTTGAAGCCATTTCCTTCTCCATTGCGTGTTGCTGGGTGTGCAGCGTTTTCTGTTTTGAGCGGCCTGAAGTTGGGTGCAAGGCGTGGGGAGTGATTCTGTGCTCATAGGGAGAATCCCTTCTGTATCTCACTTTGAAATTGACTCGTTTGGGTTGGATGTGGCCGTCTGAAACACTGCCCGCTTCCGGGAGCATTAGGGGAGCAGACTGAGCAGCAGGGCTGTATTAAGCATATGCGGCGCTGGGGTGCAAAGATCTGCCCGGCGTATCCCCCCCCCCCAGGTTGCCCAGTCCCAGGCGCGCAGGAGTGCGGAGCCAGCCGGCTGCCTCAGCATCTCGCTGGCTCAGTTGCCCTCGAACTCACGGCGCAGATCTGCCTGCAGCAGAAGAGCCCACAGTGTCGTTCCGACGGATGGGCGGGCTCTTCCCCACACTCAACCCTCGGACCCCGGACTGGTGCCCTGAGAGCCCCGGCGCCTGGGTGCCCCACACCCCTAGCGCCTATGGTTAAGACGGCCCTGCTGAGCAGAGATGTTGGCAAATCAGTCTAATTTGGGTCTTCTCCCTTCCAGGCAGAGCTGACAGGAGGGATTGGTGCACTCGTGGCTGCGAACGACAGGATCCAGGCCTACGTTGGGGATCTGCAAGGCTCCTGCAGGAACGTTGAGGTAGGACGCGACTCCTCAACATTTTGTTATTTTTCATTTTTGCCATCTCTCCACTTATCTGTGTCAGGTCACCGTGTTCAAAGGATCAGTGACATTTCCTTTGGTGTCCGTGTCACAGTGCTTACCACATCAGAATGATTGTTGAGATCAGGGGTGGTAAGTCAATTTCAGTGGAGATGAACAGTTCCCCCCCCCCTTGTTGTTAATTTGCTCTAAGACTTCGGTGAAAAGTTTCCCTGACAACTATGCCAGAGGATTTGTCTGATGGAAGTGCACAAACCGGGTGTTCAGATAAGCACTCACCATTTAAGAACTTTTGCTAAGAAGTTTGCATTGCATTAAGATCTATGTCATTAAATACCTTGGGGAGGGGGAAACCCTATTTCAGAGAGATCTGAATTTGCTTTGCAATTTCCCCTCCCTCATATCACCTTCTCAACCGACTGTGGGTAAATGCCTTTCTGTCAAAAAGCTAAGGAAATTAAGCAGAATAGATTTGGGGGAGAAGGTGGGTGAGATTCACATACTTTAAAAAAAAACAAAAACACAATTGCTGGTGCTAATGGATTTTTATGTATGAAAAAAAGCAAAGAACAACAAGTTTTTTTCCTGGAGGAAAGAAAATCTGTCATCGTTTTAAAAGTATCTCACCTATTTGTGCAGGGGGCTTTTTTTTAAAGTCAGTTTTGGAGAGGAGATGAATCAATATTGTTAATTTGCTCAAATGTGATAAAGGTAAGAAATGTTGCCCTCATTATAGTTTTTTTTTGCCTTAGAGAAGCTCTGGAGAAATTAACAGTATAAACATTTATTACAGAGGTTGACCTCAGCCTTTACCCAATTGATGAGCAATTTTTAATTTTTTCCTGTGTATGTGTATGACTGTATACATTGTGTATACATGTCTAGATGGGACATGGGTGGCGCTGTGGTCTAAACCTCTCGGGCTTGCTGATCAGAAGGTCAGTGGTTTGAATCCCCGCAACGGGGTGAGCTCCCATTGCTCTGTCCCAGCTTCTGCCAACCTGGCAGTTCGAAAGCACATCAAAGTGCAAGTAGATAAATAGGTACCGCTCTGGCGGGAAGGTAAACGGCGTTTCTGTGCGCTCTGGTTTCCGTCATGGTGTCCCGTTGCGCCAGAAGCGGTTTAGTCCTGCTGGCCACATGACCTGGAAAGCTGTCTGTGGACAAACACCAGCTCCCTTGGCCTGAAAGCGAGATGAGCGCTGCAACCCCATGGTCGACTTTGACTGGACTTAACCGTCCAGGAGTCCTTTACCTTTACCTTTTTATATATGTATATATTGGAGCAGATTTGGTGAGGGCATGGGGTGTGCATAGGGAGAGGAGAAAGGGGTGAAGTTCCATTGCACATGCAGAATTCCTTATGGTGATGGACTGAATGAGCTGGATACTGCCCTATATGAATATATATATTGCCCAGTTTTTTAGTCATCAGAAGTAAAACTGTCAGTTCCCTGCTGTTTGCACAATCAAGGTTTCCAGTCGTTCTTGAGTGAGGCTGATAAGTTTGATCGATACTCCTTTTTGTGCCCTCAGATTCAGACATAACAACAGACCGTGGCTTGCAGTTAGGAGAATGAGGCTCCTTCTCCTGCTCCTCTTTCTCGAGGGGCATAAACTAAACACGTTTCAGTTTTGAACTAACCATGTTTGCCTATATGTTCCAACAAACTGGAGTTAGAACAAATCACCATTCCGTGAGTCTGGACACCCTCTAGAGCAGGCATAGGCAAACTTGGCCCTCCAGATATTTTGGGACTACAACTCCCATGATCCCTAGCTAACAGGACCAGTGGTCAGGGATGATGGGAATCGTAGTCCCAAAACATATGGAGGGCCGAGTTTGCCTATGGCTGCTCTAGAGTTTCCACAACATCCTCAGAAACTGTGGTTAGTTCAAAACTGATTGCAGGAGGTTTGGATCTCAAGCCGCATAGGAAGAAGAGGGGGGAGGGATTGCGGAAGACGTGAACCTGTTCTCAGAACGACAAACCACCTTTTGTTCAGTCTGACATGGACTGTTTGAGTACCAAGCAACCAATTTCAGTTTGAGCTTTCTACCCCCCCTTTTTTTGAGCAGCACAACTGCAAAGCCCAGAAGCAGGCCCTGTGCGAGAAGTTTGACCGCATGTGCGCCATTTTGGAAGAGAGGCGGAAGATCATGTTGCAGAGGATCACCTACGAGCAGGAGGAAAAGATCCAGCACCTGAAATCCCTCTGCAAAACATGTGGCGACCATATTGACTCTTCTTCCAAACTGGTGGACACAGCCTTGCAGTCCATGGAGGAGCCGCAGATGGCTGTATTTGTGCAGGTTAAGTAACCGAAAACCGCTCTACTTCCACACTCCATCAAGGCAGTAGACTCAGGTGGAATCTATACACATATATAAAAACAGAACGTTCTGAAAATGTGTTTCAAAAAAAAAAAATGCATTGAATTTTCCATAAGGCTCACCGTCGCCATCTAGTGTCCCATTGTATATCGCACTTAAAAACACTTGAAACATGGTTGGTTTGTTTTTTGCAGCTGTATAGCTGAGTCCTCTGAGTGGTTCAGGTCTTCCTGGGCTGCTTCACTTCTGACTAGAAGTGTTTGAATGCTGTCCCACAAAAACAGCTCCCTGTTGAAAGAAATGTAGCATGTAAGGAGGCAACCATTTCCCTGAAAAACTGGGTTTCTATGTGCAGGAAAGCTTCTCTCCCTCCCTCCCTCCCTTCCCCCCCCTCTCTCTCGGCAAGCATTCAAACAGGTCCTAGCAGAGGGGTCAGCAGACTTTTTCAGCAGGGGGCTAATCCACTGTCCCTCAGACCATGTGGTGGGGCCGGACTATATTTTGAAGCAAATATATGAACAAATTCCTATGCCCCACAAATCATAGAATCATAGAGTTGGAAGAGACCACAAGGGCCATCCAGTCCAACCCCCTGCCAAGCAGGAAAACCCAGAGATGCATTTTAAATAAAAGCACACATTCTACTCATGTAAAAACACCAGGCAGGCCCCACAAATAACCCAGAGATGCATTTTAAATAAAAGGACACATTCTACTCATGTAAAAACACGCTGATTCCCAGACCGTCTGCAGATCGGATTTAGAAGGCGATTGGGCTGGATTCGGCCCCCGGGCCTTAGTTTGCCTACCCATGATGTAGGGCAACCATCTCCCTGAAAAACTGGTTTTCTATGTGCAGGAAGAGTCTCTCTCTCTCTCTTTTGGTAGGCAAGCATTCAAACATGTCCTAGGAACATAGGAAACTGCCTTATATCGAGCCAGACCAGTTGAGTATTGTCTACACTCCTTGGCAGCATCTCTCCAGTGTCTCAGACAGGGGACATTCAGGAGACTTTTCGTTAATGTGGATGGCATTGCCATGTTGTCGGGTGTAGGATCCATTCCAGTATTAAGTTCTGAGATGGACCTGTGAAACTCAAGGCGATGGGAACAGCTCATCGGTATTGCCCCAGATTTGGCTGCTGGAGCAGTTTTCCTCCTGCAAGTGCAATGAACCTGATTTAAAGAAACCCTAAGACTACAAGGGACGTGGGTGGCGCTGTGGGTTAAACCACAGAGCCTAGGGCTTGTCGATCAGAAGGTTGGCGGTTCGAATCCCGCCACGGGGTGAGCTCCCGTTGCTCGGTCCCAGCTCCTGCCAACCTAGCAGTTTGAAAGCACATCAAAGTGCAAGTAGATAAATAGGTACCACTCCAGTGGGAAGGTAAACAGCATTTCCATGCACTGCTCTGGTTCACCAGAAGCGGCTTAGTCATGCTGGCCACATGACCCGGAAGCTGTACGCTGGCTCCCTCGGCCAGTAAAGCGAGATGAGTGCCGCAACCCCAGAGTTGTCCGCGACTGGACCTAATGGTCAGGGGTCCCTTTACCTTTAAGACTGCATTTAAGTAGCCCAAGGAAGCTGAATCGGGGGACCTGTACACATTACACAAACTAAGCCCATATTTGCAAGTTTTGCACGATTTGTTGGGGTTCCCTCCTCGTAGGAAGGCGCAAACAGCTATGGAGGGGAATGAAGCCGTCCCTAGGCGACGAGTTAAAATCTTGCTCAGACCTTGGGGAAAAGCCGTAGCGCAGTGGTAAAATGCACCCTTTGTCCAAATGCTCCCAGCTCCTTTCAACCCCAACCAGCACAGCCAATGCTCAGATATTATTTCACTGGATTGATTTCTTTCACCGATTTCATAGCCTGCCCCCCTTCCTCCCAAAGGGAGCTCAGGGTGACTCACAAGATCTTGCGTGTGGGTGTGGGGAAGAATCTTAGAACATTTCTTAGATTTGGAATCTAAAGCAGCAGCAATTAATAGAGATAGCCTAGTTTTCCTTTGCAAAGGGGAAAGCAAGTCTCCCTAGGCTGGAGAGAGTTCGTTGTGAGGGTTGAGGGGGGGAGAGAGAGCCTCACAGGTCTCCCCTCTGCCTGATGTAGACAATACAGAGTTAAATGGAGCAATGGTATGACTTGGGGGTGAGGCAACAGTATGAGCCTATAGCTACAAAGGGAAGGATGGGACCCTGGCTCTGTGACACAGCCCCTGCTTTCCCTGCAGGTAGTTACAGGAGTCCAGTCCAGTGCAGGAATTATGTGTAAGCTAAACAAGCTATAGCTTAGGTCCCCACTCTCTTGGGGGCCCCCAAAAAATTAAAGGGAAAACAACACCTGGATGTACATTTCCAAAATACAGTGGTACCTTGGTTTACGAACTTATTCCGTTCCGGAAGTCCGTTCTTAAACCAAAGCGTTCTTAAACCAAGTCATGCTTTCCCACAGCAGTGGGGGACTCAATTTACAAATGGAACACACTCAACGGGAAGAGGAACATGTTCTGCTTCCAAGGCAAAGTTTGCAAACCAAAACACCTGCTTCCGGGTTTGAAGCATTCTTAATCCAAGTTGTTCACAAACTAAGTTGTTCTTAAACCAAGGTAGCACTGTGTAAGATAAAAAAAAAGAAATAAAATAAAACCTACATACAGCAACAGTGTTTGTGTGTTGTGTAGGTAGGCTCCTGTGATATAAGTAATGGGCCCCGCCTGCTAGCCTGCTCCCTAAAAGATCGCTATTTTGCTCATTTCTCTACATAGGGTGCCTACATTCTGGATGGACTGGTTGCACGGCAACATGTGCAAATGGCTTTAGATATCTATTAGGTCCATAAATCACCATATAGCATATATTCAACACAAAAAACAGCGACAATTTGTTGTTGACAAAGGACAGCTGGACATATAAAGGGCCCCATTACCTTCAGTAGCTTAGGGCCTCATCAAACCTAAATCCGGCCCTGGTCCAGTCCCTGGAGTCTCTGGGAAAGGTTCTGTGCCTGCAAACCCAGATTGATGCTGGTGGTCAATGAAGACCAGGGGTTCTCAAAGGGTGGAGTGCAGGAGAGGATGATGAGTGTAGCAGGAAGATTCAAGGACAATCAAATAAACATTGAAACATTTCAGTGTAGTGTATACAGGCAACGGCCAATTAAGACGCGTCTGATTAATGTGCAATCATGCACACACACTGAACCCAGAAGCGACCCCCAAATGTTATGGGAAGGGCAGAACAGAATGGAACGCTATATGTGGGCCCCACACACGTACGCAGGGGTCCAGAACATAACCCCCTCATTAAAAGACGATTGCTTGTAGTATAATAATAATAATAATAATAATAATAATAATAATAATAATAATAAATTTATTATTTATACCCCGTGCATCTGGCTGGGTTTCCCAGCCACTCTGGGTGGCTTCCAACAGAATGTTAAAAAATACAATAATTTATTAAACATTAAAAGCTTCCCTAAACAGTGTAGTATAATATCAAAACAATTTTGTTTGGATATATAGCCAGAAACAGTATCCGTGCCTCTCTTTTCAAGAGCATTCTCTTGCAGTTCTCCACGACATACTGCTGTCAACATATTGATTTTCAACTCTGGCAAATACAAAAGATCAGAAAAGAGAAAGGCTTCTTTGCATTGAGGAGAAGATGAAAGTTTGTTTGTTTCAAATTGGGCCTAATATAAACGAGATTATGTGGCAAAAGCAAGCGCACGCCCCTCATTGAGTTTGTACACGTACTTAAGTTACATATGTAAGAGGCTCGTTTATAATAATATTTTGGGAAGGATGCGCGTTCTTATACAGCTGCATCCTTTTCTCCTTTATAATGTGGTCCCATGATCGTCTTCTAAAGTAGTTGTGTTCTGTGTTATATAAATCAAAGACTGCTAGGAGCCAGTGTGGTGTAGTGGTTAAGAGCAGTAGACTCGTAATCTGGTGAACCGGGTTCGCGTCTCCGCTCCTCCACATGCAGCTGCTGGGTGACCTTGGGCTAGTCACACTTCTCTGAAGTCTCTCAGCCCCACTCACCTCACAGAGTGTTTGTTGTGGGGGAGGAAGGGAAAGGAGAATGTGAGCCGCTTTGAGACTCCTTTGGGTAGTGATAAAGCGGGGTATCAAATCCAGACTCTTCTAGGAGTTGTTTCTTTTTGTTTTCCAATGTATTTCTTATCAATAAAATTTTTGGTGCAAAATCCTGAAAGTGTGGCCCAGGGAAAAAAAGTCTGAGAACCACTGGTGTACTGATCTTGATGAACCCAGAGGTCTGCTTCAGCGAGCCAGGCACCTCTCTACGTTCATGTGCTCACTGGCCACCTTCTGAGATTTTGCCAGGTATTGTTAGCGATTGCAGTCAAGTGTTTTCCCGCGCATAGTTGACTCATGGACGCAGAAATGAGGAATGGCTCCCTTTTGCTTTCTCACCTGCTCTTAACAAATCCCGATTCTTTCCATTTGTCTCCTTTCTTCTCCCACACCAGAATGCCAAAGTTCTCATCCAGAAGTAAGTACCATTCCTTGCCTTATTGCCTCTGCATATCTACCCTCTTCCTCCCCCCCCCTTCTCAAGTTTTGGGGTTTGAAAAGATGGAAGCTCTCCACCCGGGACCTGTGATTGCTTTCCCTCCTGCAGGATATCCGAAATGTCCCAGAGCTGTAAACCTGAGAAGCTGGAGTCAGGATATGACAACATGGATCACTACATGGTCGA
The DNA here is from genome assembly GCA_900245905.1 of Lacerta viridis. NCBI lineage: Eukaryota > Metazoa > Chordata > Lepidosauria > Squamata > Lacertidae > Lacerta > Lacerta viridis. Next base: position 435,303 of record OFHU01000309.1, on the reverse strand, counting down.
TTTCAATGCGGAAGAACGACTTCTCTACCACCTGGATTTTATCAAAGGTGGGGTGGGAAGCCCTCATTCAAGTTATTGAAGGATTTAAACCAGGATTTGATTGATTGATTGATTGATTGAGCATTTTTATTATTATTAGCTCACTCTTCATTAAAAACAACCCCATGCATTTATTTTTACTTAGTTAGTTCATAAAATTCGTACACCACTTCATTATAACAAAATAATAATAAAAAAGAGGTTTACAAAAAAAGAATAAAGCAAAAAAACTTATCAGTAAACATGGTTTTTAAAAAGCTGTTTAAAACATTCCAAAATAATTAAGACCAATAAGCTAAAAACAGATTAAAACACATGCAAACATTCTACATATCTGGGTAAAAAAAGTGTTTTTTGGCAGGTGCAGAAAAGAGTACAGTGTCATCTTGGTACTTAATCCATTCCAGGAGTCCGTTTGACTCCCGAAACCGTTTGAAAACCAAGGCGCGGCTTCCGATTGGTTGCAGGAACTTCCTGCACTCAAGCGGAAGCCACTTCGGATGTTTGGCATCTGAAAGACGTTTGCAAACCGGAACACTTACTGCCGGGTTTGTGGCATTCAGGAGCCGATTTGTTTGGCAACCAATTTGTTTGCAAACCGGAACACTTACTGCTGCGTTTGTGGCATTCGGGAGCCGATTTGTTTGGCAACTAAACCGTTCGGGAACCAAGGTTTGACTGTTCCAAGGCAGGGAGTTCCAAGGTGAATATAAATTCTGATTATACAATAAAACCCAAGTACATGAAACAAGAAGCAGGGATGGATCAAGAGTTCCAAATCTGGAGTCCAAAGTCCACTCTGGGATTTTGATGGAGCATGTGGATCCATATATCTATGTCCGCACAACATGTCTTCAGTCTTCAGATTGCGGTGGCTAATTTCGTGACCTCCAGAGGATGTTGAACAGCAGCTCCTGCCACCATGGCCAATGGTCAGTGACGATGGCAGTTGCAGTCCAAGAGTGTTTGGGGTGTAGAGCATCGGGACAGGAGTCCTTAGACGAAACTTCTGTACAACCACTGTGTGCCATCATCGCCTTAACCTTCACACTGCCTTTTAAACCCCCCCTTCTAGTTGAAGAAGAATCTGAGCCAATGGCAGAGGAAGATGGAGCCTCCGCCGAGGCTGAAGATGCTTTGGCAGAGTATGGGGCAGCAGCTGGCGAGGGACGAGAGGACTCTGAGGACTTCTTTGCTCCTGGAAAGGAAGAGCAGGCTCAAGGAAGAGCCCCAGTGACAAACGAGATGCTGAGCAGTGGAGTGAAAGCTACACCGCAGGCTGGGACAGAAGGCCTGGCTGGCAAAGAGGACAATTTATGGGGTGGCCAGCAGGTGAGATCCAGATCTAGGTTCCTTGAGTGTGAAGCGGGGCTGCTTTCAGGAGGCAAGAAGGGGGACACGGGAGGTTCAGACTCCTCTGTCTCCTTGACCTACAGCATTTCTGCTTTTCTCATAAAGGGTTAGGATTAACAGAATGGCTAGCTAGTTTTGTGGGAATGTAAAAGATAGTAGGAAAGGATATATTGAATAAGTATTATCCTTCCTTCACTCACACTGGTGAAGTGATGTAGCAGAGCAGATTCCCATCAATATAGCTTGAATCTCTTAGTTAAGATTATTTCCTGGTGTCCCCTTTTGTTCCCTATTAAAAGAATAAAGACATGAGAGTCTTTCTGAGTAAAGTAACAAAAAGTTTACTCACATTTTCAGTTCACATTTTGATCCCTGAAAGGCAGGCTTTACTTAGCAGTTACACAACAAAGTGTGAGTTCATCTCATAGGGAAACTGAACTCATGAGCTGCTGTCTGAGAGCCAGCAGACAGCAACATTTACATTAAGACAACACTGGAACAAGACAACTTCAAGACTGAGAAAATGGCTGCATGACTCGGCTCTGGAGTCAGCCAGAGCCACACCCATCTCCCAGGTTACATGCAGGGGGAGGATGCTCCAGACCAGTGGAACAGGAAGTTATCCTGACTGGATGTCCCCCTGCCTGTGCCCACTCTAAGGAAATAAGGAATGTTGCATTTGACTGCACCAATGGATTACATCCCACAAGTTTTCCATGACATTTTGTTCTGACATCTCAAGGTAGGGATAATGAACCAGTGCACCACAGGTGTGGTCAAGTTATAGGTCCCACAACCTCTGACCATTAGCCATGTTGACTGGCACTGGTGGGGGTCCATCAACATTTGGAAGGACATATGTCCCCTAGCCCTTAAGTCAAGCTCATCTAACCAGACCCTCCTCTAATTCCCCATGCCCCTAAAGTGAAGCAAGGACAGCTCCTGTACCGAATGAGCACACTCTGTCTTTCAGAAGCTTCAGAAAGCTTATGAGTCCTTCCCTTACAGGGAAAGACCATCGTTCAGTGGCAGAGCATCTACTTCTGCAGAAGGTCCCCGGTTCAATCCCCTGGCACTGCAGTCATTGTGGACAATACAAAACTAGATGGACCGGGGTTCATAAGATTTAAGGAGCATTGGAGGGCAGGGCTGTTACCTTCAGCTGTGCTCTACCTTCTGAAACCAAAGCAAAATCCAATTTCCACTTTGAGGTGGTGGCCCAGTAGCAAACGTTCCAATCTGGAAAAAATGCCAGAGACCTCCTTACACAGAAGGAGCTTGAGTTAAGTTGCCCTCCACCCAGGGTCATCTTCCCAGGGTGTCAATCCATTGCATTCCATGCCTTTGCAGTACTGTCCCTTAAGACAGGTGTGGGGAATTTCAGGCCTGGGGGTCCAATGTGGCCCTATAGTGCTCTCTGTTTGGTCCTCAGAACTCCTCCCATGCCTCACCCCTCAATGACTCTGCTTCACATCCTGAGTATTTTTGCCTAGATGGAGGATAGGGGTATGTGGATGTGTGAGTGTGAGTGTGCATAAAAACCAGATAAACAAAAATAAACTTTTTTGCTCCACCCACTTTGTCTCTGGCCCCTTCCACCACTGCCATGTGGCCCTTAGAACATTGACCAGAAAACAATGTGACCCTCAAGCCAAAAATGGTTCCCCATGCCCATCTCACTCATTTGAAAGGAAACAGACCTGCTTGACCAAATAAAAGAGGCAAATCATGGCATATACAGGCAATTATCACAATAATTCATTTTGTTTCCCTTTGAATTTTTAAAATAAGGTGGCTAATGAGTAAAAATCGGACTTGTTTAATGAGTTGTGTAATTGTTTTTAAAGGTGTTGCAAAGTTTTTGAACTCTAGAGTTGGGCAGAAGCTTAGGTTTCATTGTAGCCTTTCATCTCTCCTGATTTTTTCTTTCTTTCAGAGTCAGCTGGATGGGGAGCTCCACCTGACTGACTCCAGTCCCCCAGCAACCTTGCCAGAATGCAATTTACAGAGTAATGTTCTCAGCCAAGACATGGGGCAGCCCAAAGTGGATGGAGCCTCTGGCGAAGCCTTCAGCACCATGGACAGCTCAGCAGAGACCGAGGAGAGCAGAGGCCTGGGCAGTGGTAGGGAATGCGAAGCTGGTCCTGCAGCCCATCTCCTGAACGGGATGGCATCTGCCACCAGCCAGGTCAGTGGCATCACAAAGCTAGTCTTATTTGTGCTGGTTGTCATGTTACCCAACGTTCTCTGCTCATTTTGTGGGGCAGCCGTAAGCATTCTCAACTGGCAAGGCTCTCCTTTGGTGGGAGGAGTCTAATATGTAGCCAGGCTCAGAACTGTTGGTTCCTGTTCAACTGTGGACCTTCTACCATTCATCCTCATTGGATGTCCCCAGGTTCTAGTGTTACGAGAATGAGAGAGAGAGAGAAGTTTTCCTCTTTCTATATATGCACCAGACCTAAGCCTCTTCCACGTGCCTCTCCTCATCTCCCCCCCCCCACCTTGTCTTTCTTATAAAGTAAAATAAGCACCAAGATGCTTCAGTCTTTTCTCAGATGGGAATACACAGTTGTTAGGAACATGGCAGCTGTTGCATTACAGAGTATAAAAAAGAAGTAAACAAAGATGCATAACTGTTTCCTGAGTTTAATCTTCAGCCTATCCATGATCAGGCCTTTGGAAAATCTCGCTGTGGATTTTGACCTCACCCCTTCTCAAGGGGCAATTTTGTGCCACCCAAGGCCCTTTAGGCTCCATTCCGTTGCAAGATAGTTAATTCCTGCTTTAGCAGCCAGCACAGTGCAGATGCAGCTATGGCCGTGGGAAGGGTTAAATCAACCTTTTTGAGTCCACGGCTCCCTTGACCAACTACATTCTTTCTGTGGCTCCCTGTTGGGCTCAGGAGCCCAGTTATGTCCCCCCTTGCCTGCAGAGCTGGCAGCCTCTCACCCTTTTTTCAAATACCCTCCCTTGTGGAGTTTTCCCTCAGCGTCTTCTCCTCTCCCCTTTCCTTGGGAGTCCTCTGAGCAGCTGCAGCTGCTGCCCCTGGTCTCTGAGCTGCCCCCACTGCCCCACAGAGAGGTGCATCCTCACACTGCCCCACAGGGGCCTGGGAAGCGCCCCCTGACCAGCCCCAGACGCACTATTCACCTGGGAAGCTTGCAGCCAGGGCTGCTGCAACAAACAGCTGTACAAACCTTTGGGAGGCAGAGATGCAAGAGGGCACCCAAGGAGGGAGGGAACGAAGGAGAGAGAGACAGAGGCCAGTGTTGCCTGCAGCACCCCTGACTACCATTCAAGGCACCCCAAGGTGCCACGGTACACTGTTTGAAAACCACTGGGTTAAATGATCAAGCCACGGCTTGGCTGCCACAAAGCGAGTGCAAAGCAGCCTTGCTTCTGAGAATAGCTCTCTCTTCTCTCTCCCTCCAGCAGGCATTGTTCGGTTGGGCATTTATTTGGCTGTTTTATTTTAGCAACAGGGAGCAGGTGTCCTAGAAAGGTGCCCACAATTGCATGCGGGGCGGGGGCCCTTCTGCTCCTCCAGACCCCATTTAGAGTTAAACCTTGATGCGTCTCGCAGCGATGATTGAACTCTTCCTTCCTTTTGCTTGCTTCAAAGAGCTGCCTGGGCCGCCTGGCCTTGCAACGGACTCTTGGCGAGTCTATTCTTAGCTTCTCTTGTTCTGTCCTTCCTCTCTTAACAATACCTCAAGTATGAGCCACACGTTTCATCTGTGAGAGCTTTCACTGAGGTAGGAGCTGGGGCTAAGAGGGAGAGGAGAGAAGCCCAGTTTCTGGAGGTGCTTGCACATGGGTTGATGGGCCCAGGGGATGGTGCCGGGTGTCGTTTGATACATGTTACCTGCATGACGTGTATCAAAGAGTGGAAAGCATGCTGTTGCCTTCAGGTCCTGTTTGTGGGTTCCCATAGGCATCTGGTTGGCTGCTGTGTGAACTGGATGCTGGACTAGATGGCCTGATCCTGCAGCCAGGCTCTTCTTTCCAAGCACAATTCAGAGTGTTGGTGCTGAACTTAAAGCCCTAAACGGCCTCGGCCCAGTATACCTGAAGGAGTGTCTCCACCCCCATCGTTCAGCCCGGACACTGAGGTCCAGCTCCGAGGGCCTTCTGGTGGTTCCCTCACTGTGAGAAGTGAGGTTACAGGGAACAGAGGGCCTTCTCAGTAGTGGTGCCCACCTGTGGAATGCCCTCCCATCAGATGTCAAGGAAATAACAACTATCTGACTTTTAGAAGACTTCTGAAGGCAGCCCTGTTTAGGGAAGTTTTTAATGACTGATGTTTTTGCCTTTTTAATATTCTGTTGGGAGCCTCCCAGAGTGGCTGGGGGAACTCAGCCAGATTGGCATGGTAATAATATATAATAATAATAATAATAATAATAATAATATTATTATTATTATTATTGATTCTATGTACTCTGCATGCATTGGTTGCCTCTATGTTCTTAGAAGTGCACGCTCCAAAACTCTCTTCCTCTATCGTGGTCCGTTGAGGCTGCTTTTCACTCCCTGAATCCCCCTCCTTTTCCCAGGCTCCTGCATCCAGTCCCACCGCTGAGAGATGGAGAAGCGAGGAGATTACTGAACCTCTCCTCAGCAGCTTCTTCAACCCGACTACCCTTTGGCTACACGATTAAGGAGAGTTAGTGCAGAGGTGAGGACGGAACTGCAGGAGTCTCACTCCACGCTGGTAGTTTCCATGCTTTCTGCCGTGAAGTTGCTAAAATACAGGAAGGGAGCTTGGAAGGGAGGCCATCAGATCGGACTCTCCTCCAGCAACACAAACGCAACAGAGAAAGGGAAACAGCAGTGTGGTGTAGTGGATAAGAGTGGTAGACTGGTAATCTGGTGAACTGGGTTTGCGTCTCCACTCCTCAACATGCAGCTGCTGGGTGACCTTGGGCTAGTCACACTTCTTTGAAGTCTCTCAGCCCCACTCACCTCACAGAGTGTTTGTTGTGGGGGAGGAAGGGAAAGGAGAATGTTAGCCGCTTTGAGACTCCTTCGGGTAGTGATAAAGCGGGATATCAAATCCAAACTCCTCCTCCTCCTCCTCCTCCTCTCCTCCTCCTCCTCCTCCTCCTCCTCCTCTCCTCTTCTTCTCTCCTTCCTTCTTCCTTCTTCTTCTTCTTCTTCTTCTTCTTCTTCTTCTTCTTCTTCTTCTTCTTCTTCTTCTTCCTCTTCTTCTTCCTGAAAAGAATGGCTGAAACCTTAAGTCAGGAGTGGGCAGAAGGTCAACTGGGATATGCTGGCTGAACGCCTGAGTGATTTGAAGTAGATCCACAAGGGTTTCTGATGTCTGATTGTTTAACAGTGGCAAGAATAAAATGCACCCCCCAATACAAATCCTGCTGAAATGAAGAAGCCAGTGGGGGGGGGGGAGGACACTGAGAGCAGTTCATTTCTGGTTCTAAAAGAACAAATTATTTATTGCATCATTTATATTCCACCTTTTCCTCCAATGAGCTCAAGGTGGCGTGCATGGTTCTCCCCCCCCCAATCCTAACAACAGCCCTGTGAGGTAGGTTAGGCTGAGAGGCACTGATTGGCCAAGGTCACTCAGCAAGGCTCATGGCTGAGTGGAGATTTGAATCCTGGTCTCCCAGGTCCTAGTCCAGCACCCTGACCGCTACACAGGGGCGGAGGAAGGGGGCAGGGGGTGGTGGTCCGCCCTGGGTACCGCCCTGGGGAGGGTGACACTCTGGGGGCAGGCCCCACCCCCACGATCGACGGCACGGCAACTTTTAAAAGGCTGCAACGCACGAACAGCAGCACAGCATCTGTGCTGCTGTTCACGCGCTGCAGCCTTAAAGGTTGCCGCACCGCACGGAAGGGGTGCCGGCCGATCGCGCCCGCCATCTTGGGTGGACTGCGCATGTCCACCCAAGATGGCGGGCGTGATGGGCCTGCACCCCTTCCGACAGGCACCGCGCCGGCTGCAGCCTTAAAATGCGGCGCGGGCCGGTGCCGGTCAGAAGGGGTGCCGGCGATCACGCCCGCCATCTTGGGTGGACTGCGCATGTCCACACATGCGCAGTCCACCCAGGAGGCTGCGCAAATGTCATGACGTCACAACACGCGCGCGGGGAGGGGTTCCTTGATGTTTGCTGCCCCGGGCGGCAGATTAGCTCGCTCCGCCCCTGCCGCTACACCATTCTTGGGCTCAAAATTCTTCTGCAGTTTCTGCCATCAAAACTTGGCTTTGATTGGAGCATCTCTGGATTTGAGTGAAAGCAACGTCAGTGCCAAAAGCCTGAAGTCTTCCCACCATAAGATCACAACACCCATGATCCAGTGTCTTTGAATGTTGCAGTGAGCCTGCATGGCAGTATCAGGGGACCTCTTTCTGCCTGGCATTCTGAGACCTCCCCGCTGCCATCTCTGCAGAATGTGTGTAATATCTGGAGGATTGTGAATTGGTGGTTGTGTCAATGAGTGAAGGAGTGAAGAAATCTGGAGCCGGGCTGTGGAAACCTCAGCTTAAGGGAACCAAATGTGGCCCCTCGGGGCTTCTTTGGCCCCTGAGGCTCTTCCTGGGTCATGCTTCACCCCGGGCCATGGCCTTGCTCTGCCTTCTCCTTGAGAGATTTTGCCTATGAGAATGACATTTGTTTGTTGGGGTGGAAGGTGGAGAGATGCATGGGGATGTAGAAACATCTGGCTTTTGCATGGCTAGAATGTAGCTTCCTGCATGAGGTAAGAGGCATATCTCTTGTTATGCCTGTTTTCAGCTCTGGCCCTTTCCTGCAGTAGCATGCGCCCCCTGGAAGGGAATGTGGCCCTTGAAAAATGTTCCCCACCCCTGCTCTGGATAGTGAATGAAGCTATTGCAGATGGATCCATTTTGGACTGGCCAGAATCCAGACTAGGGTCTGAGCCAGAGCACAGATGCTTAAAATCCACTGCCTGACCCCCTCTCCACCTTGAGGTTTTCCATATATCATCACAAGATGCTCCCTTGTTTTCTTAACCATCAGGTCCAACTGCACCCTTCAAGAGAATCTGCCGCTCAGCACATCGGTTGGCCTAACCCACTCCATTGTGCATGATCAGCAAGGAGGGAGATGCAGAGCTCAAGCAAGTGAGCCAGACCACATACTCAGAAGAACAGCACCCCCTTGGCACTCCTCGGCATTCCCATTTCCTCTCCTTTGACTGTCACCCCCCCCCCAACCACATTCTCACCTTATTCTCTTCCACTTTGGTGCTTTCCAAAGAGGAGTATTAAATTCAGGATGATGCAAAGTGCGTTCCCACCGGTTGAATTTGTTTAGAACCTGTGATTTGCAGAGGTCGAAGGCCCCGCCTGTGTTTGACCCCAGCTTTAGAAGGAAGTAGCCTTATTAAAAAATAAAGTTTATTCCGGACACTTCAGTGTACAACCTCCGGTTGGGTGGTTGCTTTAGTAATCCATTGGAGACCGAGAGATAACAACATCTGTACATGACTAAATCAGCCAGGTCACATTTGGATCAGGAGGTATGAACTGCTGGGTATCGGCAAGAGAAGCCGCAATGTGTTTGGCACTCTGAACAGACACACACACACACACACACACACACATTTTGCCATGATCCCAAAGCTGTAGAAAAGATACAAGACATGCTTATAGCACCTGCCCCCCAAGAACACTCAATAAGCTGTACATTTTTGGCAGGATTTAATCACAGGCTTGAGGATGGACAGTTTAAGGACCTCTGCTTCTAGCTGAGTTCCAGCACAGGAAAGATTCTCCCCACCCCACCCCCCACTGTATCTGAATTTTTTTAAAAATGACCTCCTTCCTTATCAGGAAAGAGTAGGAGACTAGATCCCCCCCCCCCGACTCTTGCTCAAAGATCTGCTTGCAGAACCACTGTGGCTTTTCAGTTCTTAAAAATTTCTGCATGAACCTCTGCAGGTTTCCTGCCTTTGGAACAAGGACTTCAAATTTTGTGCTGTGCCTGCGAATGCAACACTAGGAAAAAACAACAACCCTGCATGATGTCCTAGGAGAGCATTTCCACTCATGTTTGAAGCCTGTTAGCCTTGCCCAACTCATATTCCCCAATCCTTCTGCCATCTCAAATTTGGAACACCTTTTGCCCAGAAACTGCCCTTTCCTCACTTATGCCCCTCTGTCAAAGAGGGTTGGCGTGCATTGACGGCACTATAGAAAGTGTTGTTGTTGTTGTTTAGTCATGTTCGACTCTCCGTGACCCCATGAACCAGAGCATAGAAAGTATAGGAACAATATTAATTAAAAACTTTCTGGGAGTTGTAGCAAAGCACATTGTCCTCTTTTGTTGCTGGGCAGAAGGACCCAATATAACACGCACACACACACACACACACACACATGTGTAGGAGAAATTGACAGAGCAGACCCAAGATTAAGGGATATCACATCAATCCCCCCCCCCAAAAAACCCAACTGCACAATTGAAAGAATAAATATTAAGCTTTACAGTTATGCACAGTCCCTCCATTCAATCCCTGTTCACTTGCCAATATTGTGCAGCAATATTTTGTTACTCCGAGCTTTCTGAGCCAGTCTCTCTTCCCGGGACATCTCCAGGAACTCCCGGAGGAGGTGAAAGGTCAAGTCTAGGGAGTTTGGGCGGCCATCGCGTCTTTTGCTGGAGGCAGCAGACCGCTCAGCTCTCTGCTGCTGCTGGGACCCCGATCTGGCCTCTGGTGGTTTGCAGGACCCGGGAGATCTTTGGTCTTGGAAGAGTCCCTCTTCTGAACCAGCCGGGGGTCTTGGACGGTTGTCTTCCCACTCTGAGCGGCTAAGCCACTGCTCCCAGCTCAGGCTGCTTACAGGGAGCAGATGGGACATGGCTGGCCTGGGCCACTCCAAAGGGAGGCAGGATTTGAGCGGGAGAAACAGGAGGAGGAGGCAAAAGGCAGCTGAGACCATCTGCGCCATCATCAAACGTCCTTTGTCTAGGAGGAAATGCAGCACCCGAGTTAACTATGAATGGATTTACTTCAAAGCACCTCCTCACCCCCCCCCCCACACACACAAACACTCCAAAGGGGCTAACAATGTAAACAGCATCAAAACAAGAATTCAACACAAGCTAGCTGCTTAAACACTGGAGAAATGTGAGCATGCAAGGGCTTCCACTAGCATAATGAGACTTTTCTCCCTCTTTCTTCATCTATGCCCCCCCCCCAATTGGTTCAGGAGGTTGGGGGGAAACCCCAGAACATCATGTGAGGAGGGAATAATTCCACCCAGCCGGCTGGAAAACTTGCACTAGTGGAATGATGGCCGTAGTGCTACAATAATTTCCTCCTTAGGTCTTTTTTTGGGGGGGGGTCTGGAGGTGAGTGGCCGTAGCTTGGTTGTAGAGCAGTACAATTAAGCAGTACATAAATTGAAATCAATTAATAAGATAGCAGATCTGCCTGAGAACTTTGAGGGTTGCTGCCAGCCTGAGTAAGCAATATTGAGCTAGGTGGACGTGCTTTAAAGCATCATCAGTCTCTCTCTCTCTCTCTCTCTCTCTCTCTCTCTCTCTCTCTCTCTCTCTCTCTCTCTTTCTCTCTCTCTCCCCTCCCCTTGCAGGGGCTGTCTGTCTTTTAAACCAAGTGATTATTTGATTAATTGCAAGGGTGGTTTGATAACAGAGGGCAGGCTGCCTTTCAGAGATGCTTCTCCGCATTGCAGAGAACCATAGTATCACAGAATTAGAGAGTTGGGAGGGAATCAAAGGATCATCTAGTCCAACCCCCTGCAGTGCAGGAATTTCCACATCTTACTGTCAAGGAAGCCCAGCCTTCACCCAAACACAGTTTAAAGACTCCTGCAAATAGCTCAGTGCACTTTGCATTCAACTCAATTCATTTCTGCCACCTGATAATGTTTCAGGAATACCTCAGGAAGCAGCCTTAAAACCGGTCAGTCTAACCTCGGTCTATTGCCTGCTGACTCTGATTGGCAGAAGCTCTCCAAGGTGTCAGGTTAGGAGCAGGTCGCTCCTGTCACCTGCTATACCTGCTGCTTCTAACTGCAGGTGCCAGGGGCTAAATTTCAGATTACCCAGGTAGGATTAGAAATGTCTCCATTCTGAAAGCTTGGAGAGCCACTGCCAGTCAGTGCAGGCAATACTGAGCTAGATGGACCAAAGACCTGATTCAGTAGAAGGCATCTTCCTGTTGCTATTTGTCTGAGGTGGAGGAGGTGCTGCGTCTTGTTGATAACAGAACATACTTTGCATGTACAGAGTCCTGTGTTAAATCCCTAGCACTAACGCATTTCCTAAAGGGTAAATCGTTTTGTGTGTTCAGTGAACTGAAGAGTTGGAAGGGATCCCCAAGGGTCCTCTGGTCGAACCCCCTGCAGTGCAGGAATCTCAGCTAAAAATTCCCTGGCAGATGGCCATCCAACCTCTGCTTAAAAACCTCCCAGGAAGGAGAGTCCACCACCTTCCAAAGGCTGTCAGAACAGCTCTTATCACCAGAAAGTTCTTCCTGATGGAATCTCCTTTCTTGTAACTTGAATCCATTGGTTTGAGCCCTGCCTTCCAGATAAGGAGAAGACCAGCTTGCTCCATCTTCCATGTGAGAGCCCTTCAGATACCTGGAGATGGCTATCATAACACCTCTCAGAACACATCTGGAATGGCAAGGCATTGCACTACGACCCGCTGCCTCACGAGAACCATCAAATGAGCTGCTTTCTCTTATTTCCCTGGATGTAGAACCTATGCCTATAACAACTGCATAGCAAACATTCAACAAGTGTCATTTTTATCATGCTACCCTGTGTACCTATGCTGGGCTAAGCCACGCTATCGATTTTGGTTAATGCGTGTCTGCACAGGACAAAGAACCATTGCTACATTTACTCCGTGCCACAGCAGATTTAGACGTAATGCTGGCATTAAATGGATCTAAGAGCACTACTGAGGTTGAGAGGGTTGTACTGTGCCCAGAAAAAGCACCAGAACACTTTAAAAAATAAACAAATGAAGGGGGGTCATCAAAACTTTATTACCCCTAACCAAAGAACCATCCCTGTGCTGCAGATGGCCATGTACAAGAAAGATTTGAGCAACACAATGTGGCTGGCTTAAGTAAATGAGCCAAGCTGCACACTACAAAAGGGAAAGCATGGAACGCCCGGGGATTAAAGGAAATGGATGAAAAACCAATGTGACTTGGAATAATAACACTTTCCTAACACCCTATATTCATACCTTGGCCATGAAGCTCATGTTAATCCACCCTGATTTACTGGGAAACAAACATTATTGGCTTCTCTAGAAATGATCACCCACATCCAAAAACCTGTCTTACATTCTCTGCTTGTAAGGAGATCCCTGCTGAATCATATTATGGGTCTAGCACCTGATTTCTAATGGTGTGAAGCAAATTCCTTGGGGGAAGTCCCTGTCATTTGCCCACCTTGAGTCTGCCTTCCAGAGCTATACTGCTACAGACCATGGAGGCGCCAGTCTATTTAGCTATAAAAACTACTACCTGCCAATACATTTTCCTCTTCCATGAATGGGTGTAATCCCTCTTCAAACCCATCTACTGTACATGAAAATTTGGAGGTCCTGCTGTGGATCAGAGGAAGGAATGAGTTAAATAGGTTTAATTGGTTTTAAACTTGTCATTTATATTGCCTTAACCTGCCCTGGGACCTTATAGTGGAGGGTGGAATGATGATGATGATAATAATGAATAATATTAGATTGGAAAGTAGCCTTTCAAGTGCTGGTGGGGATATACCCTCCCTTCCTCAAGACATAAAAAGTTATATCCAAGCATTTAATATTTCATTAATAAATATTTAACAAATAAGCACATCTTTGCACTCCTGGGAGATCTTTGCTCCTGTCCCTGTTCTATAGAGGTAAACATAGAAACGTCACTTCATAGCTGATTTTTCACCTCCGTCTCCCCAGGTGAAGAGGTTGCACCTAAAATCGTTCTGCGCCTGTAGCTTCCCGGTTCCTTGACTTCAGTTACAAAGAAGCTTCTTTCCTTCACCCCTCCCCCATCCCTCACCTGAAAACCCAAGGACAGCTCACCTGCCTCTTTGCTTCAGAATTATAACCCCGCACCTTAGGATTCCCCTTGGCATGTAATCACGCCCAACTCCTCGCTCCAGGTGCTACATCCCAGGTGCGCTAGCAGGGTCTGTCTGAAAGAAGGGCTTGGCACTTGCAACTCACCTTGCGCAGCCTTCAAGAGGTTTCGGTCTTTTGCCCTACAACTCTTGCCTGGCGCTGCTGACACCCCCAATCTTTATCAGACTCCTGTCTGCAAGAAGCCAGCAGACCTATTTATAGCGGGGAGACTCCTTCCACCCCTCCCGGCTCCTTCCACCCCTCCTTCCCCAGCAGGAGCGGGAGAGAGAGAGAGATGGGGTGGGGGCTCCCTAGCACCGGGAACTGTGACGTAGGTCTTCTCCAGCCCCATGAAGGAAAGAGGAAGGAGAGAGCGGAGTCCTTTTCTAAAGAGATTGCTTTAAACATGTACACATATAAAATTGCTGGGGTTGAATTACCGCAAATACGGCAAGGCGGGCACGGGCGCTGTCCGAGGTGCTGAAATCGCCGGTGCTGGCTGGATTGCGGTGGACGCAACTAGGCTGAAGTTGGTTCCTAGTTTCGGGTTCCTTATTAAACATAGAGTTGAATGAACGGGATGCGAAGGGTCTCAGTTCCTTCTTCTATGCCCTCCAGTTACCCGGGCTGGGGAAGTGGGGATGGGGAGAATGAGGGTGCTGGGTGGATGAAAGTCCTGCTGCAGCTTTGGGGGGGTTCAGTCTGCACGATGTCCCGAGTCCCTCCTAGTTCAAATAACAAAGGAACATAAGAATAAATTGCTGGGTCAGGCCAATGGCTCATATAGTCCAGCAGCCTGTTCTCACATTGGCCAAGCAGATGCCTGGGGGGAAACCAGGGAGCAGAACAGGAACATAAGAGTCCTCTCCCCTCCTGTGGTTTCCAGCAACTGATATTCGGACACATTGCTGCCTCCAACTATGGAAGCAGAGCATAGCCATTGTAGCTAGTAGCCTTCAATAGCCTCCATGAATTTGTCCAATCCTTTTGGGTTCCTATACCTGTGGGGGTAGAAGCTATGAGAAGAAACTTGACAAACTAGCCCCTTTGTCTAGGCCAGGGGTAGTCAACCTTTTTATACCCACCGTCCACTAATGCATCTTTATTGATGGTAAAATTTCCTTACCGCCCACCAGTGCTCGATGGAAGGAGGATTCACCTTGTGCCACAGAACCCCCTATCGCCCACCTAGAATCCTGAAATGCCCGCTAGTGGGCGGTAGGGACCAGGTTGACAACCTCTGGTCTAGGCAATGGTTGTGGCCAGCTAATTATGCACCATGATTAGCATAACCAAAGAAGTTGCTCTGTGCCACAGAACTAACGGGTGGGTCTTGCCCTCCCTCTTCACCTAAATATTAGGGGAAATAGCAATAGGAGAGTAGTGTGAGTGAGTGAGCTGGACACAGAGACATGGCTGCTCTGGGCTGGATCCAAACTTGTGATGAATGAAGAAGCACGATCAAAGGGGGTGCTAATGCTGTGGGGCATCTTATGCTCAGGTTGTATATACAGTAGGTGCAAACAAAACCATATATCCTAAAGACACCACAGTTGACATGGAGCTTCCTTCCAAGGAAGTGAAACCTGGGTAAACACCTGGAACCACTGGGTTCTCTCACTGCTCAGAGTTTGGGGTGGTGTGTTACAGTACTTTAGCAGTTTGGGCTTGGTTAGTAGCAATAGCAACCACCACAAGTCAATATAGACAGGGGTAGCAGGACTCATTCCACTGTTCCAGATCCCCAGTTTCCTCTCCTGCAGAGTCTTAAAGCTTGGGTTTCTTGGATTTACAAAGTATTATTCCTTGTTTTGGAGGGAGCAGTGCGGGGAGTGAAGCGTGAGTATTTTATGGATATATTTTTTTAACATATTCAAAGCTCAGCTCCTTCCAGACCTGAGATGTATATTTGACAATATTTCCTCATCTCTTTTATTCTCACAACATCTTTGTAAGACATAGGGAATCATTACTCCTATTTTACAGTTGATGAATTGAGGTTGACGTAGAAGCTACCCAGTATGACTATGGTTCTCTTGTGCTTCCAAACCAATTGTCCATTTTATCTTGCTACAGCATAATGAGGGAAACTCCATTTAGATATTTTGAGCAGCCAGTATACTTGCACAGCCTTTATTAAGATTTGCTTTGTAGCTATGAAGGTTCCCTCCACCCTTCCATTTATTTGCTGCTTCCAGTAAAAAATAAAGGATGCCTCATCCCTGCATTGCATTGAAAATCCTCATAAATTCAGTTCCGCCCCCCTCATTTTAAAAAGCACCATATTTTCTGTGTAGGTACAATTATTTTTGCAAGGCCTTCTTTCCTTAAGTAGACTCTTTTGTACTTCTTAAACCTAAGAATGTCGGTTTGATCCAGCCAGAGTATACGAAGACTGATCTAACCAAAGCTAATAATTGAGTCTTCTTCTTCTTTGGCAATCACTCATGGCCGAGTAAGATTCTCTTCCATAAACAGGGTTTTAACAATGAGTCCGTAAGTGACTGTGGAGGCCACTGATTGGAATAGGGCACATTTAAGCATGCACTCACTTTCCCCCACTGAAATCCACAGGTGTTAAATTCACCTAACTTTGCCTTTATTAGGCACTTGCAACATAATCCAAACCCAAGATCCGGGTTTGGTAGAGTGTGGCCTCTCCTAAGCTGAGCTGTAGCTCAGAAGGGGCTACACTGGTCTAAGTCCCTTACCTTGGCTCAGCAGGCAGAATTTAAGCTGGCATAATTCACACTGGGGTAAGTCCAAGTGAGGTGTTCCAGGGGGCAGGGCAAGGCACTCACCTACTCTGAACCCCTTTCAGCTCAGTCACGTGACCCAGTAACACAGGAGGAAAAGACTGACAAAAAGGTCGTATAAATCATAGAATCCTAGAGTTGGAAGAGACCACAAGGGCCATCCAGTCCAACCCCCTGCCAAGCAGGAAACACCATCAAAGCATTCCTGACAGATGGCTGTCAAGCCTCCGCTTAAAGACCTCCAAAGAAGGAGACTCCACCACACTCCTTGGCAGCAAATTCCACTGTCAAACAGCTCTTACTGTCAGGAAGTTCTTCCTAATGTTTAGGTGGAATCTTCTTTCTTGTAGTTTGAATCCATTGCCCGTGTCCGCTTCTCTGGAGCAGCAGAAAACAACCTTTCTCCCTCCTCTATATGACATCCTTTTATATATTTGAACATGGCTATCATATCACCCCTTAACCTTCTCTTCTCCAGGCTAAACATACCCAGCTCCCTAAGCCGTTCCTCATAAGGCATCGTTTCCAGGCCTTTGACCATTTTGGTTGCCCTCCTCTGGACACGTTCCAGCTTGTCAGTATCCTTCTTGAACTGTGGTGCCCAGAACTGGACACAGTATTCCAGGTGAGGTCTGACCAGAGTGGAATACAGTGGTACTATTACTTCCCTTGATCTAGATGCTAATCAAACTCCTCCTGAATGGTGTTTGGAACAGGGGTAACTTATGCTAGTGTAAATTAGGCCGGAATAAGTTACACCGGCTTTCTATGGGTAGGATTGGTCTTTTAGACACTTTCTCCAATTGTTTACCCTGCTGCTATTTTGTTTCTGTTTTTAATTCTCTTCATTTGCTTAGATAACCGCTTCTCATAGGGTGTTATCTAAGCAAATGATGTGGCAGGAGAGGATGGTAAGTGTGGTAGGAAAATTCCAGGACAATCAGAGAAACATTTAAACATTTGTATAGAATTATATAGTATCAATTTTTATTTATTTGCAGAATATGGATAGATACCTTTTGAAAATGAAAGCAAGAGCATCGAGTGAGTACAATCCTAGTAGTGATCCAGAATCTCCTTTCGAACTGAGTGCTGGAGAAGACTTGTTTATAACTAAATTTTGGGAATCATTTATGTTCCTATGTAGCTGCATCGTTTTATACTTTCTGTGTGCCCCATGGCCATATTATAAAGCAGTTGTGTTCTATATTAAAAATCAAGCAACATTAAGAGTTTTTGTTTCTTCATTTTCCAATGTATTTCTTACCAACAAGAAATCTGGTGTGGTGTGTGAGCAAATTTTTATTCTGAAAGTGTGGCGCAGAGAAAAAACAGTTTGAGAACCACTGGCTTAGATGAAAACTGATCTTCTGGAATCGACCACCTTTGGCTCCACAACCGCCTCATGAATGAGAAACCCAAACTTTGATACAGTGGTAACTTGGGTTACAGATGCTTCAGGTACCTCGGGTTACAGATGCTTCAGGTTACAGACTCCGCTAACCCAGAAATAGTACCTTGGGTTAAGAACTTTGCTTCAGGATGCGAACAGAAATTGCATGGCGGCAATGGGAGGCCCCGTTATCTAAAGTGGTACCTCAGGTTAAGAACAGTTTCAGGTTAAGAACGGATCCTCCCAAATGAATTAAGTTCTTAACGCGAGGTACCGCTATATTCTCATGCCAGCTAAAAGAGTTAGGAATGTGTTCCAACTTCTAAGAAGTCGGGCAAGCAGTCAGTCTCACTTTGCACCTGTGCATATGAAGTGAAGCTTACTGAACCCCTCAAACTTACCTGCTTCTGGTAAAACCCTGAATTGTGTTCCTGACGGGAACCACAAATTCACTCCCAGACTCTGGACTTTCCCATCATGCAGTGGGGATTCTAGTTTCAAGGAAATGTCAAGAAGCCCAGAGCTTGGGGGCAAAATGATCACCTTTTCCCACCTCCGTTAATTTTATTGCTTTACTGTGCAGAGCACTTAACACAGTGCTTTCTCCATCCCAGCCAAATGTAGAGAAAAGGCAATGGTTTTTTGGTTTTTTTTTGGAGCATGGGGGGCCAAAAAGACAAGACAGTTGGACAACTCACCATTCAGCTAACATGCGCACTATTTATTCAAGGTTACATTGACTTAGGTTGGAGGGGGCAAATCTGGGTAATTTAGATGTTTCAGATAACTGGCATTCAGATAATGGGACTGTCTCTACTGTCATTTTAAAAAATATTCTAATTGGCAATTTATAGGGATCTTTATGTGAAGGGTTGGACTTTGATAGCTTCCTCTCATAACTAGATTATTTTTCCAGGCTACCATTTCATGCATTAAAAATAAGGAATATTTCTCTAGGTGCTTTGTGCGTGATTCATTTCGTGATCTCATGCAGTTTAAGACACCACTTAAGGAGCCCGGATAGTACTCTTGAAAGCAATTTTCTTCCCTTAGTTGAGTACGGAGGAAGCCTGCTTTTCTTTGTCTAATCACAAATAAGTGGACCCCCTAAGTATTAACGTAAATTGGAGCTGTAGTTTACTTCACACACTCATCTGTGGGGTTTCTTCTCTTTTTTATGGCATCATTCAGCATTTAGGATGGGAATGAGTTATCTATTGTGAGGTTGAGAGGCTGAGAGTTTAACATTCCATTCACAAGGCATGTAAATTTCTCAAAAGAACAGATATAATTCGTGGAACTTTGCCTGCATGCAAACTACTTCCTCTCATCCTTTCCACGCTGGATCTTTAAGGTGAGCCACAGAGATCCACAGTGGTATCCTGGTTGGTTGGTTGGTTGGTTTCTTTTTTGCCTTTAAGTCCCCTCCCCCCTCCCCATCAATGAGTAAGTCTAGAGCACACTGAAGTGACCTCCCTGGGGTGCAAGCCTGGGCAGTGTGTCTGGACATCCTGGGCTGCCTAGACAACAAGACCCCCCACCCTCAGCCTCTCTGATGGGGTCCAAAGGAAAGCAGAACAAGAAGTTTGGCACCAGCTTGGCTGTAGGAGTTGCCAGAAGGAGGCAAACAAGATGCCATCTAACCATCTTAGGGACTCCACTCTGGATTTGTGTTAGTTTTGCTCCTTAGCCCTTTCTTCTCCCAAAGATATACCTCAAGACAGTGGAAGTTTATTACCAGTGTTTTCCTTCTACTGGATGGGCTACCTTCCCAGGATGATGAGCCCCATCTGGTCCTCACTTCCCTCTGCTGCCCCTTCACTAATAATAATAATAATAATAATAATAATAATAATACGCCTGCTTCTTGGGAGAAAAGCAATGACAAACCTAGACAAGCATCTTTAAAAGCAGAGACATCACCTTGCCGACAAAGGTCCGTATAGTTAAAGCTATGGTTTTCCCAGTAGTAATGTACGGAAGTGAGAGCTGGACCATAAAGAAGGCTGAAGAATTGATGCTTTTGAATTATGGTGCTGGAGGAGACTCTTGAGAGTCCCATGGACTGCAAGAAGATCAAACCTATCCATTCTGAAGGAAATCAGCCCTGAGTGCTCACTGGAAGGACAGATCCTGAAGTTGAGGCTCCAGTACTTTGGCCACCTCATGAGAAGAGAAGACTCCCTGGAAAAGACCCTGATGTTGGGAAAGATGGAGGGCACAAGGAGAAGGGGACGACAGAGGACGAGATGGTTGGACAGTGTTCTCAAAGCTACCAACATGAGTCTGACCAAACTGCGGGAGGCAGTGGAAGACAGGAGTGCCTGGCCCATGGAGTCACGAAGACAGGAGTGCCTGGTCCATGGGGTCACGAAGTGTCGGACATGACTAAACGACTAAACAACAACAACAACAACAACAACAACAACAACAACAACAACCCCTTAGAAATGTCACCTCTTGGCTTTCTTCTGAAATCAGAGTATCTTTTTAAGACCTCCTTAATGCTGAATGAGTGACCACTTTTACCTTCCTGGGCTCTGTTGTGATCAGACCCTGGGACAAAGGAGATTGAAGCATCTCATTCAGAGACAAAGAGCAGAAGCCTTCAATTGCTAGTAATCAAAACCTTCATCTTTTGTAAGATGGAGTCTCATGAAACTCCATCATTTCTAATGATGTGCAAAGATAACTCTTGCCATTGTGTGGGCAAGTGCAACCCAGCGGTAGGTTTGTGGCTCCCTCCTCTTTGCTTACTTTCCTCGTGGATTTGGAATGAGGAGGCTGCATTACATGATGGGATACAGCCTCTATATTATAAGTTTACTAGTGGTTTAAGCCCGTTAAAAAAATGGGCGCTAGAACATATGTGGAGGGGGCTGGCGCCCCACCCCCACCCCCTGCCAAAGCCTGCTTTAGCGGGTGGTCGGGGGGTGGAGGAGAGGCAAGCAGGGCTTTTTCCGCTTTAGCGGAGAAGCCCTGCTTGCCCGCCCCGCCCCCGCCCGCCTGCCAAAGCCTGCTTTAGCGGTGGGGGGGGTGGAGGAGAGGCAGCAGCGCCATGCAGACCAACGGGGCAGGAGGGGGTCAGCAGCAACAGGCTCTCCTTGTAGCGGCGGGAGCAGCAGCGTGACCTCCCTCTTCGGCTTCCCCTCGTCCTCTGCAGCGCCGGCGTTCCATTTCAACCGCCCCGCTTGAACTGCCGACGCTGCTCGTGGCCCGATGTCTCTCTGCTCCAATCCCTGTGTCCCTGGGGCACATGCTCAGTTGCGCAAACCCAGAGACACACGGACTAGACGCAGAGACACTTGCATTTTATATATATAGATGGCATTGTGGGCAAGGGCGGAGGAAGGGGGTGTGGTGGGGGCGGCCCACCCCAGGTGTCACCACTGAGGGTGGTGGTGACAAAATGCTGGGTGGCACTCACTGAGGGCCCTGCAGCCAGGGCCGGCGCGTCCATTTAGGCAAACTAGGCAATTGCCTAGGGCGCCAAAATGGAGGGGGCGCTGGCCAGGCTTGGGCGGGATGGGCTAGCAGCAGCTTCTCCGCTGTAGCGGAGAGGTTGCTGCTTGCCCCCTACACCACCACCCGGCTCCCGCTAAAGCAGGCTTTGGCGGGGGGCGGGCGGCGGCGGGGCGGGCGAGCAGCAGCTTCTCTGCTACAGTGGAGAAACTGCTGCTTGCCTCTCCACCACCCCCACCTCCCGCTAAAGCAGGCTTTGGCGGGGGGTGGCGGCGCCAGAAGGTGGTTCGCCTAGGGAGCAAGAAGCCCTAGCACCGGTCCTGCCTGCAGCGCACCCGAGCCACGCATCTCTCCTGGGAGTCACATTGTGGCTTGGGCACCTGCAGGTTCTGCGCTGCCCCAAACAGTCTGCCTACAGTCTGCTGTAGGGTGGCTGAATGGGAGGAGGCAGGCAGACTCCTCGGAGGCCCCATGTAGCGTCCTGCCCCGGCTTGCCCTGCCCTGTGGGTGGCTGGCCCCGCTCCTGGGCTCAGGGCACGCACTCCACTCCAGGCGCCCGACCGGCTTGCTCCGCCGCTGATTGTGGGGCACCTGATGTTGCAAATGGCAGGTTAGAAATGGGAAGTTTATCAGGATATGCAAACAGAGCATGGCATCATCTATGGGCTCATCCACACTTCCGCTTGTCCTGTGATATCTAGGCACAGGTCTGAGGGATTTTCCTTTCGTCTCTGCATTCCCCAGGAAAACCTGCTGTTTACTGCTGAAGTGGAAGGGACATCAATCTGAAGAAACCCCTTGTTCTGATTCAACAGTAAGCAGTGGGTTTTGCTGGGGAAAGCAGAGGGACAAAAGAAATAAACCTCTCAGACCAGTGCCTAGAATCACAGGACAAGTGAAAGTGTGCCTGAGCCCATTTCATGAATTCACACAACTCATTTCCAAGCTCATATTTGTTTGCATTGTAGGCAACAAAGACAAACAGATAAATATGCTCTGCATCAAGAGTCAGAAACGCTTCTGGATACCAGCTGCTGTAAACTGCAGTGGTGGGGAGACAGCTCTTGTTCCCAATCCTGCTTGTAGGTTTCCCAAGGGCATCTGGTTGGCCACTGTGAGAACAGGATGCTGGACCAGATGGTCCTGATCCAGCAGACTCTTCTTCTATCCTTATGTTCTTAAATGGCACCATCTTCAAATCCCCACAGATATCCCCTCGAGATATTTCAAGACGACTATTTGAAGATGGCGCTGTGGGTTAAACCACAGAGCCTAGGGCTTGCTGATCAGAAGGTCGGCGGTTCGAATCCCCGTGACAGGGTGAGCTCCCGTTGCTCGGTCCCAGCTCCTGCCCACCTAGCAGTTCAAAAGCATCGAAGTGCAAGTAGATAAATAGGTACTGCTCCGGCGGGAAGGTAAACGGCGTTTCTGTGCGCTGCTCTGGTTTCCAGAAGCGGCTTAGTCATGCTAACCAAATAATAATAACAACAACAACAACAACAACAACAACAACAATTTATTATTTATACCCTGCCCATCTGGCTGGGTTTCCCCAGCCACTCTGGGCGGCTTCCAACAGAATATTAAAATACAATAATCTATTAAACATTAAAAGCTTCCCTAAACAGGGCTGCTTTCAGATGTCTTCTAAAAGTCTGGTAGTTGTTTTTCTCTTTGACATCTGGTGGGAGGGTTCCACAGGGCGGGTGCCACTACCGAGAAGGCCCTCTGCCTGGTTCCCTGTAACTTGGCTTCTCGCAGGAGGGAACCGCCAGAAGGCCCTCGGAGCTGGACCTCAGTGTCTGGGCTGAATGGGGGTGGAGACGCTCCTTCAGGTATACTGGACCGAGGCCATTTAGGGCTTTAAAGGTCAGCACCAACACTTTGAATTGTGCTCGGAAACATACTGGGAGCCAATGTAGGTCTTTCAAGACCGGTGTTATGTGGTCTCGGCGGCCGCTCCCAATCTCAGAAGCTGTACCCTTGGCCAATAAAGCAAGATGAGCACCGCAACTCCAGAGTAGTCCACAACAAGACTTAACAGTCAGGGGTACCTTTACCTTTATGAATGGGACACTTTACAGCAGCTTCTGCCAACCTGGGTCTCTTCAGGAATTTTGGACTACATCTCCCACCCATTTCAGCAGGACTGGGCAGTGCTCAAGGATGATAGAAGTTGTAGTTCAGCAACATCTGGGCAGTTACTGACACCCAAACCCAGATCTTACGGACTGTGGGCAAACAGAGATTCAGCAACAGATGGAAGGGCAAAGGGGCAGTCTATGGCGACCCTCTTTGGGGAAGCCAGATCGACTAAACTGTCAGTTTGGGACCAGTAGCTTCCATTCCTGGTGAACCCAGAAGGCTCACTGAATTCTGTGCATGGAGGGTGGGAAGAAATGACATTCAACCTGCATTTTTGCACCATTGCTCTCCTTTTCCTTCCTTTCACAGCAATCTCAGTCCATTTCCTCCCCATTGTGCGTGGGAGAAATTTCAGAAATTGCAGACGTATTATATTAAATCTGAAAGCATATATTGCCAAGGGATATATTAGGGGGGCCTTTGATCCTGTAGCAGACTACGAGCGGTAAAGATCTTGGCACCTTCACACAGCCTCACTGAAGCCAAAGGAAATTTGATTGCCGGACCGGGATGTTCATTTGTTCATTGATTGGGAGCAGGGGTGGGGGGCGAGGTAGAAAAATTCATACTTTGAAGGAGTTCCGTTGACTCATGCAATCCAACCCTCTTTTCATTAATAAAACACTTGTGATATCTCAAGTAGTGTCTAATGAATTAGGAGACGAGTTGTTTATATAACATGGAGAACATAAGAAAATCTCTGAAAGATCAGACCACTGCCAGCCTCCCAGTGGCCAGACAGAGGTCTACAGGAAGCCCACAATGTCAGGGCCTGGACAGAGAAGGAATGGTGGAGACCATCTCCCCAGCCTGACCCTTCCAGAGAATAGATTTACAACAGATTTATAGATTTACATCTGAAGGCAGCCTTGTTTAGGGAAGTTTTTTATGTTGGATGTTTTACCGTGTTTTTAATATTCTGTTGGGAGCCGCCTAGAGTGGCTGGGGAAACCCAGCCAGGTGGGTGGGGTATAAATAAATTATTATTATTATTATTATTATTATTATTATTATTATTATTATTAACAGTGGTTTGCCAGAGGTCACAGGTCAGAGGCAGATGAGGGGGAAAGCTGGGAAATAAAGGGAGAGGAGGAGGAGGCAGAGGCAGAGCAGCTGGCTAACATGTTATCACTAGAAAGCATTCCAGACCCCCCTCTCCTAGAACCCGGTGAGCACTGAAAGTAGGAGAGCAAAGTGCTTGGAGACAGATGGCCCTAAATGGGAACTGTAAGGTGGGTGGTAGTGTTGACGAATGAGGAAGTAGGAGAGAAGGTGGGTGGAGAGTTACTCAGAGCAACAACATTACTCCAAGAGGCTGCCTTTCTAAGTAAGCCTCTCTCTGTGAATACTGAATAAACAACACTGGTAAGAACTTTCCTTGTCTTATCCATTCCTGGCAACCTACCAGAGCCAGTGTGGTATTGTGGCTAAGAGCGGTAGGCTCGTAATCCGGTGAACCGGGTTCGCGTCTCCACTCCTCCACATGCAGCTGCTGGGTGACCTTGGGCTAGTCACACTTCTCTGAAGTCTCTCAGCCCCACTCACCTCACAGAGTGTTTGTTGTGGGGGAGGAAGGGAAAGGAGAATGTTAGCCGCTTTGAGACTCCTTTGGGTAGTGATAAAGTGGGATATCAAATCCAAACTCTTCTTCTTCTTCTACCATGGGGGGGGGAGTTGGATCCTCTGATGCCTGACACAAAAGCAGCACATGAGGAGCATGCCACTCCCTGCCATTGTTTGCCAGTGACTGGTACCCAGAGATATCTATGCTGCCTCCTGGAGTCTCAATTAACCGGGCCTCTCCATGTTGCAGTGTGTTTGTCTTAGGTTAAGGGTGCACCATCAGAAGCAGAGAGCCGAAAGAAGTGCCTAAGCATTCCGGATCCATGGACCACCTATTATAAAAGTTTGCAAAGCTGTGGGGTTTGCAAAACGGCAGCTTGCATTAATCCGCCCAGGGCCGTCTTAAAGGGATCGGCCACCATGGAGTGATGATCCCTTGGCGCCCCTGGCGTGCCGCCTCTCCACCCGCCTCCCTCCCGCACTGGCAGCCCCTGGGGGGGTGGGTGAGCGGGGGATGAGGGCCGTGGCACTGGAGCGGCGCGGGGCTTTGCACGCCCTTCCCAGTGCTCCAGCTGGGGCTCTGGAGGGCGGCTGGCTTGCAGCTTGTCCGTTGGCGCCCACCCACCCACCCATGGGGGCGGGTTGGGGAGGGGGCGCCCGGTATGCTGGCAGGCTCGTGGGGGCGCCCCTGGGGGGCCTGGCGCCCTGGCGTGCCGTGCCACCCAGCCCCTATGACGAGACGGCTCTGAATCCACCCACCCTGCCCCAAATCCAAATACAGCTGCAGCTGCAGCTGAAGGCATTTTACCCTGAGAGGAACTGACTTGGGGGCTTCAGAACTGAAGACTACAGAGATGTGGGCATGCAGAGCTGCCTCGTTCTGAGTCTGCCCTTTGGGTGATTCTACCCCAGTGGTAGCTAAAGCTTCAGATACTGTTGGATGACCACTGCTGTCATTTCTGACCGTTGGCTCTGCTGGCTGGGGCTGTTGGGAGTTGGACTCTACTGAAATCTGGAGGGCACTATGTTCTGCTATCCCTGATTCTAGCCAGCTATGGCCAACCGTGACTGGCAGCAGCTGTCTGGAAGGGGGCATTTCTCAGCCCTCCAAGTCCCCTTGTCACTAGAGAGGCCAGGAATGTAGGAGAATTCATACATGCTTGCAGCACAGTTGAGTTTTCCGCTTGGATATGTGAATGGCTTTGTATACAGGCAGTTTCAGGAAACGGTGAATAACAGTGAATAAATGACCAATTTGCAGAGGTACCTGCTACTGAGCTCATTTTGGGAGGGGGGGGGGAATCTGTACGCACAGTGCAGATGATTGTCCCAGAA
This sequence comes from Lacerta viridis, assembly GCA_900245905.1. NCBI lineage: Eukaryota > Metazoa > Chordata > Lepidosauria > Squamata > Lacertidae > Lacerta > Lacerta viridis. Next base: position 409,162 of record OFHU01000309.1, on the reverse strand, counting down.
ACTGTAGAGAAGGATAGAAGAAACACTTTGGTCAAGAAGCTCTGCTTTATTACAGAAGTAGGCCTGAATATCTTTCCCAAGGGGAGGAAGGCTTTTGTCAAGCAAGACAATACAGCAGTGCAATGAAGTTACAAGATTTGTTACTCCATGCAGCTAGTAACACGTGCTGGGGGATGTTTGGGGTCCTTCCTGTAAGGCTTAAAGGTAAAGGGTAAAGGGATCCCTGACTGTTAGGTCCAGTCGCAGACGACTCTGGGGTTGAGGTGCTCATCTCGCTTTATTGGCCGAGGGAGCCGGCATACAGCTTACGGGTCATGTGGCCAGCATGACTAAGCCGCTTCTGGCGAACCAGAGCAGTGCACGGAAACGCCGTTTACCTTCCCCTTTGGCGTGCTTTTGAACTGCTAGGTTGGCAGGAGCTGGGACCGAGCAACGGGAGCTCACCCTGTCGTGGGGATTCGAACCGCCGACCTTCTGATCGGCAAGCCTTAGGCTCTGTGGTTTAGACCACAGTGCCACCTGTGTCCCTGCTGTGTCCCTGCTGTAAACCCTGCTTAGGGTTGCATTAACCCCTAAAACAACAGAAAACTCCTTCTGCGTCTGTTTTGTCTTTACCAATTGAGAGCAAGTTTTTGATGTGAACAAATACAAAGTTAAAGGAGCCAATCAGCAAGCAGGAAAAGGTTTTGGAGATGTTGGGAAGCAGACAGAAGGTTCATTTTCTTCCCTGGACACCATCATAGCTTCAGCTCTCACCCAAAGAGGTTTTCCCCCTGTCAATTTGAGCTACAACTTGTCTCTTCTCTGGAACACACAGAGAGAAAAGAAAACTTTTCTTTTATAGTCTGTTCTTACTGCTTGCACAAAGTTCGGTTTTTCTGTGCTGATTAATTTATCTTACTTGTTTGGGGGGAGATTTTATTTTGCCTTTTTCAGAGATCTTCTTTTTGATTATTACACAGAACTAGACTTTTCCTGAGCATTAGCCTGTGAATAGCTTTGAATATTCCTTTGACAGCTTTGCAGAGATTTAACTGATTTATAGATTATCTTGTTTCCAGGCGACGTTCCGTATTATATTTTCTAAACATTTTCTGTTTGGATTTTTCTAGATCCTATGTTCTGGACATCAGATTGACCTCTAGCAAAAGGTAAAGGTAAAGGACCCCTGGATGGTTAATCCAGTCAAAGGCGACTAAGGGGTGCGGTGCTCATCTCGCTTTCAGGCTGAGGGAGCCGGCGTTTGTCCGCAGACAGCTTTCCGGGTCATGTGGCCAGCAGGACTAAACTGCTTCTGGTGCAACAACACCGTGACAGAAACCAGAGCGCATGGAAACGCCATTTGCCTTCCCACCACAGTGGTACCTATTTATCTACTTGTACAGGCATGCTTTCGAACTGCTAGGTTGGCAGGAGCTGGGACAGAGCAATGGGAGCTCACTCTGTCACGGGGATTCGAACCGCCGACCTTCCAATTGGCAAGCCCAAGAGGCTCAGTGGTTTAGACCACAGTGCCACCCGCGTCCCTATGAGCTGGTCTCTCCTGCTTTTGAACCCATCCAAGTTGCTGGCATTCCCACCATGTTTCCCACCACTATCATGTCTCTCCTGTCCTGCTTCCTGCAGGGGTGTGTTGCTACTTTCTCTAGCCTTATGGGGTACCTGTACCACCAGAAGCGGTGCAGAAAGCAGCTGTCTGAGGTCAGCTGTCCCTAGTAATATGCATCTAAGACCACAAGAGCCTTTTTCCCTCGAATTCCACTCTGGATTTGTAGCCTTGGAGGTGTTTACGTGGGTCAGTGTAGGATTCAGCAGTGGTTAAATCATTAATCATTAATCTGACATATTTTAATCCTTCCATGTAATAAGCATTTTATTGTTTATTAGATTTTTCACCTCCCAAGATTTATCTCTGCGTAATCTGCTGTTGATTTCCCTGTGGTACTGTTATTAAACTTATATCTTTGATAAACGGAAGTGCATCTACTGGTCTCCTGCTGATGTATTTAAAACAAATCTTTTCCAAGTGGATTATTACCACCAGGTCTTGCTTGGAAGAGTTGATAAACGGAAGTGCATCTACTGGTCTCCTGCTGATGTATTTAAAACAAATCTTTTCCAAGTGGATTATTACCACCAGGTCTTGCTTGGTCATCACCCCCCTCCCCCTCGCCCACTGGGACAAACAAACAACTTAACTTTTGGAATTCGCCCCCCCCCATGCTTAGTCTGCTCTACCCAAAAAACATTATATGATGTCGACTTTTCAACGAGCTCCTATTCTGATTTGTTTGTGGGAGGTTTGTTGTTGTTGTTTAGTCGTTTAGTTGTGTCCGACTCTTTGTGACCCCATGGACCAGAGCATGCCAGGCACTCCTGTCTTCCACTGCCTCCCGCAGTTTGGTCAGACTCATGTTGGTAGCTTCGAGAACACTGTCCACCATCTCATCTGTCGTCCCCTTCTCCTTGTGCCCTCCATCTTTCCCAACATCAGGGTCTTTCCAGGGAGTCTTCTCTTCTCATGAGGTGGCCAAAGTCATAGAATCCTAGAGTTGGAAGAGACCCCAAGGGCCATCCAGTCCAACCCCCTGCCAAGCAGGAAACACCATCAAAGCATTCCTGACAGATGGCTGTCAAGCCTCCGCTTAAAGACCTCCAAAGAAGGAGACTCCACCACACTCCTTGGCAGCAAATTCCACTGTCCAACAGCTCTTACTGTCAGGAAGTTCTTCCTAATGTTTAGGTGGAATCTTCTTTCTTGTAGTTTGAATCCATTGCCCCGTGTCCGCTTCTCTGGAGCAGCAGAAAACAACCTTTCTCCCTCCTCTATATGACATCCTTTTATATATTTGAACATGGCTATCATATCACCCCTTAACCTTCTCTTCTCCAGGCTAAACATACCCAGCTCCCTAAGCCGTTCCTCATAAGGCATCGTTTCCAGGCCTTTGACCATTTTGGTTGCCCTCCTCTGGACACGTTCCAGCTTGTCAGTATCCTTCTTGAAGTCTTGGAGCCTCAGCTTCAGGATCTGTCCGTCCAGTGAGCACTCAAGGCTGGTTTCCTTCAGAATGGATAGGTTTGATCTTCTTGCAGTCCATGGGAGGTTATATGACATCAAGTCCAGCACTTTCCAGAGCATTTTTACATCCTTTCCCATGCCACAAAAAAGTTGTGGAAGTTTTTTCCAAATCCACTTTAATTGCACAGCCTGAATTGGCCACTAGGAAGCTGAATCCCACCTCGAAAAGAACTTATATCTGAAGAAGTGTGCATGCACACGAAAGCTCATACCAAGAACAAACTTAGTTGGTCTCTAAGGTGCTACTGGAAAGAATTTTTTTTTATTTTTTATTTTGTTTTGGAAAAGAGCAACAGCCTAGAAGCAGCCCAAGAACATGCTTTGTTTCCTCAAAAGGTGGGAGCCCTCAGTGGCTACACCAGCCACCACCGACCTGCTACTCTCTAGATGTTTTGGGGTACAATTCCGACCAGCTCCAGCCTCGTCTGCTGTTAGTTTAGTCCCAAACATCAGAAGGGGGCACCCGGATGGGGAAGCCTGAGTTTGTGGATAATGGTGCAGTTTCCTGTCTCAAAAGAATTTCATTAGCCTTTTATGTGGGGGAAATGTCTTCGATATAACCAGCTGTAACCTGGAGGTGGGTGTTTTGATTTGATTTGCGCAGCTACAACGCACCAAGTCTATTTTAGGAAACCCCCTTCCGGCGTTTCTATTCTCTTGGGTCTTCTCAGAAACTCTGGGTCGAAAAAACTGCAGAGAATCTTCTCCAATCTCTTCAGAGTCTGAGTCACAAAGACCTCGAGCAACGACTCATCCCTCGCCTGAGCCTCTTTTCCCCATTACAGGGCTGAAAGCCGGCTGGTGTCTCTGTGTGAAGGAGACCAGGTTTCGAGTGCGTAGCATACTGCATCGCATAGCAAGGGACCCAGGCGGAGAATGCAGTTCGTTTGCCGAGGACAATGTATTTTTGCAGGGCACAGTGACATGTTAAAAAGAACATGGCACTGACAGGAAAAGGAGCAGCCTTGAGCCCCATTCATTGCTCTGCATCATCAACTCACTGCCCTTTATTTAGAAATGAGAATTCCGGCTAAACTTTAGGAAGAACTTTCTGGAGGTAAAAGCTGTTTGACGGTGGAACGGACTCCCTCGGAAAGCGGTGGACTCTCCTTCCTTGGAGGTTTTTAAGCAAAGGTTGGATGGCCAAGTGGCATGGGCTCTTTAGCTGCGATTCCTGCGTTGCAGGGGGTTGGACTAGATGAGCCTTGGGGTCCCTTCCAACTCTATGATTCTATGGGTTTATAGAGTCATAGAATCATAGAGTTGGAAGAGACCACAAGGGCCATCCAGTCCAACCCCCTGCCAAGCAGGAAACACCATCAAAGCATTCCTGACAGATGGCTGTCAAGCCTCCGCTTAAAGACCTCCAAAGAAGGAGACTCCACCACACTCCTTGGCAGCAAATTCCACTGCCGAACAGCTCTCACTGTCAGGAAGTTCTTCCTAATGTTTAGGTGGAATCTTCTTTCTTGTAGTTTGAATCCATTGCCCCGTGTCCGCTTCTCTGGAGCAGCAGAAAACAACCTTTCACCCTCCTCTATATGACATCCTTTTATATATTTGAACATGGCTATCATATCACCCCTTAACCTTCTCTTCTCCAGGCTAAACATACCCAGCTCCCTAAGCCGTTCCTCATAAGGCATCGTTTCCAGGCCTTTGACCATTTTGGTTGCCCTCTTCTGGACACGTTCCAGCTTGTCAGTATCCTTCTTGAACTGTGGTGCCCAGAACTGGACACAGTATTCCAGGTGAGGTCTGACCAGAGCGGAATACAGTGGTACTATTACTTCCCTTGATCTAGATGCTATACTCCTATTGATGCAGCCCAGAATTGCATTGGCTTTTTTAGCTGCTGCATCACACTGTTGACTCATGTCAAGTTTATGGTCTACCAAGACTCCTAGATCCTTTTCACATGTACTGCTCTCAAGCCAGGTGTCACCCATCCTGTATTTGTGCATTTCATTTTTTTTTGCCCAAGTGTACTACTGTTATGATTTAACAGTTTTGCTTTTTTTGCTTTTCATAACACTAGAACGCACAGACATCCAATGAAGCTGAATGCTGGAAGATTCAGGAAAGATAAAAAGAAAGTACTTCTCCGTGCAGCATGTAGTTAAACTGTGGAACTCATTTCCACAGGAGACAGTGATGATGACCAACCTCGATGGCTTTAAATGATGAATTCATGGAGGAGGGGGTTATCAGTGGCTACTGGGAGTTGCCGCCGGGACCACATAACAACGTGCCTGAGAGATCTACATTGGCTCCCAGTACGTTTCCGAGCACAATTCAAAGTGTTGGTGTTGACCTTTAAAGCCCTAAATGGCCTCAGTCCCGTATACCTGAAGGAGCGTCTCCACCCCCATCGTTCAGCCCAAACACTGAGATCCAGCACCGAGGGCTTTCTGGCGGTTCCCTCATTACGAGAGGTGAGGTTGCAGGGAACCAGATGGAGGGCCTTTTCGGTAGTGGCGCCCACCCTGTGGAACACGCTTCCATCAGATGTCAAAGAAATAAGCAGCTATCCTATTTTTAAGAGACATCTGAAGGCAGCCCTGTTTAGGGACGTTTTTAATATCTAACGCTGTATTGTTTTAACATTCGTTTGGGAGCCGCCCAGAGTGGCTGGGGAAAGCCCAGCCAGATGGGCGGGGTACAAATAATAAATTATTATTATTATTATTATTATTATTATTATTATTATTATTATTATTATGGCTACGTTCCCCCTCCACTGTCAGAGGCAGCATGCCAGTTGCTAGAAACTGCCAGGGTTTGCGTACTTATTTTTATTTTAGTAAATGTATATCCCGCCTTCCCGTTTAAGGATGTCCAAGGCAACTAACAATACAATTCAGGGCAGGCGAAAGAAAGCAATTCTTCACGCAGTTAACCTTTGGAACTCTCTTCCACAGGAGGCTGTGCTGGTCGCCAACCTAGACAGCTTTAAAAGAGGGTTGGAGAAATTCATGGAGCAGAGGGTCATCAATGGCTACAAGCGAGGATGTCTCTGGCTGCTGTCAAAAATTCTGCTCACTGTGCACTCCCAGTGCTGGGCTTTTAATCCACGTTCACACATTATTATCCAAAAGGCCTATGCAACCTGCACTTTGTTGTAAAATACTGCCGTCTGCGTGGTGTTGTTTCTCAAACCAGCTTCACACTGACTGGAGTCCTTAAGCCGTTACTATGTTGTTGTTGTTCAGTCGTTCAGTCGTGTCCGACTCTTCGTGACCCCATGGACCAGAGCACGCCAGGCACGCCTATCCTTCACTGCCTCCCGCAGTTTGGCCAAACTCATGTTAGTAGCTTCGAGAACACTGTCCAACCATCTCATCCTCTGTCGTCCCCTTCTCCTTGTGCCCTCCATCTTTCCCAACATCAGGGTCTTTTCCAGGGAGTCTTCTCTTCTCATGAGGTGGCCAAAGTACTGGAGCCTCAACTTCAGGATCTGTCCTTCTAGTGAGCACTCAGGGCTGATTTCTTTGAGAATGGATAGGTTTGATCTTCTTGCAGTCCATGGGACTCTCAAGAGTCTCCTCCAGCAAGCCACTCCCGTATCCCTGCCAAGAAAACTCCATGGACAAAGCCGTTACTATAATTCAGCCCTATTCAAGGTGTGAAGACCATTGCATTGGGGTAAAGATATTGGGGCCCCATCAGTGCTACCTGGTATGTACACAAAGAGCAACTAATCTGACACTAATGAAGCTGGGCTGATGTGAACAGCCTGGAGGGGGAAGGGCTGTGAAATGCATTCTTCCTCTTTGGCGATCACTCGTAGCCAAGTAAGATTGTCTTCCATAAACACGGTTGTAACAATGAGTCCGTAAGTGACTCTGGGGGCCAATTCCTGGATCCACACGTCCTTCCACAGTGGGGACATTGGTTTCCGGGCAGGAGTTGATCACAGTGTGGATTTGCCAAGCGTGCCTTCCTCTTAGCACATTTCTCCCTTGCGTCCTGAGTTCGAGTGTCTTCAAAGCCCATGACACCTTTGGTAAAGGCTGTTCTCCAACTGGAGCACTCGCAGGCCAGTGTTTCCCAGTTGTCAGTGTTTATACTACATTTTTTTAAAGATTTGCCTTGAGAGAGTCTTTAAACCTCTTTTGTTGACCACCAGCATTACGCTTTCCATTTTTAAGTTCGGAATAGAGTAGTTGCTTTGGAAGACGATAATCAGGCATCCGCACAACATGACCAGTCCAACGAAGTTGATGTTGAAGAATCATTGCTTCAACACTGGTGATCTTTGCTTCTTCCAGTACACTGGTATTAATTTGCCTGTCTTCCCAAGTGATGTGTAAAATTTTTCAGTGACACCATTGATGGAATCTTTTTAGAAGTTGGAGACGACGTTTGTAAGTGGTCGATGTTTCACAAACATGCAGTAAGGTTGGTAGTACAATAGCTTTGTAAACAAGCATTTTGGTTTCCCTGCGAATGTCCCGGTCCTCAAACACTCTGCACTTCAATCGGGAGAAAGCCGCACTCGCAGAGCTCAGGCGATGCTGGATTTCGGCATCAATGTTGGCCCTTGTGGAAAGATAATTGCCTAGGTAGGAGAAGTGATCGACATTTTCCATCGTTACACCATTGAGTTGGATTTGTGGTGCTGCAGAGGGGTTATTTTGTACAGAGGGGTTATTTTCTGAAAGCAGATGGTCCTTGGAAGGACACACACACACACACACACACACACACACACGCCCACTGTGCTCTAAGGAAGTAATGTGAACACACTTTATGTGTGGGGACACCCACTGTTGCAGCTAGCCCCGATCCTGGGCTGCATAGGCCACTGACTTTGTGTTCCTAAAAGTTCTAAAAGGGCACCCAGTAAACTTGTGGAGGGTGAGAACCAAAGTATAAAACAATAAAACCGAACAGACAGATAAAAACACATCGTCATTCAGATGCATGTACCAATTTCTGCCAAAGCAAGATGGGTTGTTTTCGTGGGATGTAAAATGCAGGAGCAGTCAAACACAACATTGCTAGAGTGGACATAGAAAGGGAACTCTAGGCCAGCCAGTCGGAACTCGCTGTCTCCCCTGGGCTGGGTTGGATTTCCTCTGTGTAACTGGAGATGGGTGTGGTCTCACCTGGGCAGGTTAACACAAAACCACAGGGACCACACTCCATCTTTCTTTCTTTTGGATGACGCTCTCACAAAAGCTTCTTTGCTAAGATGCTCTCTTGAGAGGACAAAGGAGCTGTTTTCCCATATGGAACAGTCTCCTGAGTCAATGTTACTTTTACTAAGTTTAAGTCTGCCGTCTGGGATCCAATTGTGAACGGATGGTTTTTCGTGAGTAAACATTTTATGCTTTCATAGAAGACTGTGTAGTGTCTTATTCTGAGAGGGATTGGGGGGGGGGAGGAAATACCAGGACATTTATTACAGAGGTTTTAACAAACCTGAGCAAGCTATCTGCTGCGTGTGTGTTTAAAAGGGGAATGAGAACTCTGCTAATTTCTGGGACTTGTAAACACAAGTTGGAATAGGATATCTTCAACAATATATCCTCTCCTGCATCCCAAAACATTCCCACAGTTTTGAAGCAACGAAAGGTCATTAAAGAGGGGTGCCGAGATGGATCGCTCCTGGCAGGCTTCTCAGAACTTCTGGCAAGCACCGAGATGCACCGGCTTGTGACGGTGATCATATGGCAAAATTTCCACTTGGGAACTTTCACTGCCGGTCCGCCACCCTTCCCTGTCTTTTGTGAACGATGCATTTGTTGCTCCTGACACAACAATAGGAAGATCGCCTAGGGATTAATTATAGACTTGTGTGCACTTAAGCATGTCACTTGTCACATTTTAATGAATGGAGGAGACATTGTGGAGCGTTTAGGAAGCTTTTTGAATGGAATCAAACTGAGAAATGAACCTCCAGACTCACTCAAGGATATCGTTGTCTCCCCTTGTTGACTCACCTAGGCTTTTGCTACAAGCACATGGGGTAGGCGGGTCTCCCAGAGGTCACAGAGACTGGCAATTAAAGCTGTCACTCTGCAAGGTATCCTGCCTGGATCCACCTGATCTATGCTGATCTGGGGACCATGAAGCTGATTCATACTTGCCTCGCACATCTCTTAAAAGAGGAGCGTGTCTGTTTACTTTTGGCATTCGGAGTTTTATGCCCGTGGGTGGGGGGGCAGGGGGAGAGGAATGGAAACAAGATTTCGTCTCTCCCATTCCTTCTCACCCCTTGCAACGTGGCAGCAGGTCAGACCTGTGAAACAGCTGGATTTCATATTTCCCCAAAGAGGGAGTGGGTGGGCCAGCCTTCTTCCCTGTATCACAAGGTACAGGGGGAATTGTGTGCAGAGGAAGGCGACCAAAATGGCCAAGGATCTGTAAACCAAGCCTTATGATCATAGAATCATAGAATCATAGAATCCTAGAGTTGGAAGAGACCCCAAGGGCCATCCAGTCCAACCCCCTGCCAAGCAGGAAACACCATCAAAGCATTCCTGACAGATGGCTGTCAAGCCTCTGCTTAAAGACCTCCAAAGAAGGAGACTCCACCACACTCCTTGGTAGCAAATTCCACTGCGAACAGCTCTCACTGTCAGGAAGTTCTTCCTAATGATGAATGGTTGAAGGAGCTGGGTATGTTTAGCCTTGAAAAAAAGGGAGACTGAGAGGATAAAGGTAAAGGTAAAGGGACGCCTGACTATTAGGTCCAGTCGTGGATGACTCTGGGGTTGCGGTGCTCATCTCACTCTATAGACCGAGGGAGCCGGCATACAGCTTCTGGGTCATGTGGCCAGCATGACTAAGCTGCTTCTGGCGAACCAGAGCAGCGCGCACGGAAACGCCGTTTACCTTCCCGCCAGAGCGGTACCTATTTATCTACTTGCACTTTGACGTGCTTTTCGAACTGCTAGGTGGGCAGGAGCTGGGACCGAGCAACGGGAGCTCACCCTGTCGCGGGGATTCAAACCGCCGACCTTCTGATCGGCAAGCCCTAGGCTCTGTGGTTTAACCCACAGAGCCACCCGCGTCCCGACTGAGAGGATAGCCATCTTCAAATATCTCAAGGGCTGCCTCATGGAAGATGGATCAAGCTTTTTTTCTCCTGCTCCAGAGGATAGGACTTGAATCAATGGCTTCAAGTTATAAGAAAGGAGATTCCAGCTGAACTCCAGGAAGAACTCTCTGACAATAAGAGCTGTTCAACAGTGGAACAGTCTCCCTTGGGAGGTGGTGGGCTCTCCTTCCTTGGAGGTTTCTGAGCAGAGGTTGGATGGCCACCTGTCACGGATGCTTTTTTTTTTTCATTTCTGCATTGCAGGGGGTTGGACTAGATGACCCTTAGGGGTCCCTTCCAACTCTAAGAATTTATGATTCTATGAAACCCGTAGAGTATCTGGCACAGTCTCTTTTGGATGCATTTATATTTGATTTACTGATCCCTTTTTGCAATAAGATTCCTCAAATTCATGCCCAGTTGGCGTGACAGGGCCTTTTCCTGGCCACCTTCCTTCCTGACATGTTTGAAATTGTGTGTTTCCATGCCAGAAATCCGAATTGGTACAGCCCAGACATGAGTTTTCCGCCTAGCCTTTTGTTTTGTGGGGTCTTCACCCATGCTGCAACCCTCTCCCCCCTCCCCAAACAGGGGCGGAATTAGGCAATGTTAGACTGCCCACTTAATGGACTTATCTGAAGAGGGGAATGTGAAAGTGTAATTGCTCCACTTAAGTAATGAAAGGATGCATTAAATATTATTAAAGTATATTATCGTATTCAAGATTGGTCGCCTCCAGACTGTCAGTGTTTTGTAAGAGGGGTTCAAGCACACACCAGAAAATCAGGATTGAATGAAGGTGCATTAACGTGCTCTTTCACCCTTGTGCAACACACCTACTTTTTAAAAAGTGGGGTTTTTTGCAGTTAGAAAGTGACTGGGGTTTTTTGGGTAACCCTACCCCACCCCACAAAATGCCCTATGTTTAAAGGCATACATACATGCTAGCATACTCCCCACAAGTGCTTTTTTATGTCACAGAATTTGCTGTTGAGTACAAGCTCCCCCTGCTCCCATCAGGGACTGGCAGGGCGCCGACAAGGGTGCACGTGGGCGGTGGGGGGTGGGCAGGGGCATTCTTAGTCCCTTGGCTGCCCGGGGCGGGAAGCCAAGAGACACCCCTGGGAGTGCCAGGCGGCAGCTTCGGGAGTCTCTGCGGGCTGCAAAGACTCCCGAATCCGCTGCCCGGGCTCCCTTGGCAGAGCACAAGTCGGGGCAGGGAGAGGGACGGGCCAGCGAGGAGGGGTGTCCCTCCTCGCTGGCCCGCCCCTCTCCATGCCCCGGCTCCACAAGCCAGCCAGCAGCAGAGCTCGGCATAGAGGCAATGGGTGGGCCAGCAAGGAGGGGGCGGAGCCGAAAATAGCCTTACATTAATTTTTTTAAAAAAAAAAACCCAGGGGGCGGGGCCAATGCCCGAAGTGTCACCCTCAGCAGGGGCGCTGCCCGGGGCCCCCTGCCCCTCCGCCCCCCCTTGCTACATCCCTGGGGGTGGGAAGCAGGGTTGGAGTCTGACTCGGGAGACGGGGCCACCAGTCAGGAGGCAAGAGTCCAAGGCAGGGGAAGTTTCAGAGCTGGAGGATGAAGCAGGTCAGGTCAGACACCCTCTCCTGCACCAGAACTGTGGGAATGTTCGGGGTGGCAGGAGAGGACATATTGTTTATTAATATCCTCCCTAACTTGCGTCAGCAAGTTCCTTTGCTTAGCAGAGTTTACATTCCCTTTTTATATGCACAGCAGACAGCTGGTTGCAGGCTCGTCTCAGATTGAATTGTACGTTCCTGGTAAATTCCCTTGAATCCCTCTTAAAAGAATAAACACGCCACAATCTTATTCATGTCAATGAAAGAAGTTTACTCACATCAGTTCACAGTTGGATCCCTGAAGGCAGACTTAGTTACAAATATGTACATGTGGATCTACCGCATATGGGGGGGATAATCCCAGTGCTTCTGCTAAAAACTGGTCAAACGGAGAAGGGAGTGAAAAAGAGGGAAGGGTGCTGTGTGACTCTTCCTTTTGTTACCTGGACAGGTTAGGTCACACCCATCTTCTATCATATGCAAAAGGAAGGATGCTCCAGCCCAGGAGGAACAGGAAGTTTTGACTGGCTGGACCAAACATCTCCTTGCATGTCCACTCTAGGGAAAAAAGGAATGTTGTATTTGACAGCTCCCAGTGGATTACATCCCACAAGAACCAGGAAGGGACTGATGAGGGATGAGCAGAGGAAGCTTCCACACGGGGATAGTCTCAGGGGAAGGTACATAAACTGATGGAGGAGGAGGCGGCCCCTGTTGTTGCTGCAACTGTTCCATTGAACGTGGACCTGGGAATAGCTGCCTGGATGCTAGACTGGTGTGCATGGGTATTCAGAGCTGTAGGAACAACTGCCCGGTTTGACGATAAAGAGTTAACTTTCTTCCCTTTGGTTGGGGAGCCCCCTTGACACCCCCCTGATCACATAAATTAGCAGCACAGGGCCTCTGATTCAGAATGGGGCCCCCCAGGTTGGGGGAGGCAAGGGGGTTTAGTGCTTCACATCCCACTGTGGTGCCAATCCAATTCGGGTGCCTGAAATTTGCATCTTGGGGTCCCAATCTGCATAGGACCCCCCATGCTCACAGGCGTTGCTCAGGTGGGGCAGGTGCCCCCCCCAGATCCACAAAAACGATTGAAAATCATTGAAAGTACTCAATTAATTGGGAGATGGTTTATTGAATATTTACAGATAAATTTCAAACGTATTAAAAACATTGGCAGGAGTATTGTAATAGCCTGCAGTTGTATAAGAGTATATATTTAAAGTAGATGAATAAATGAGCAAATTAAGTTAATTTGGATATGCAGAAGATATTAAAAATAAATTTAAGGAACCACAGAAAGAGGGGGAAGGAAGTCAAGTTTTGAAATGTTAAAATGATTGTAAAATTAGTGAAATGTATAAACCTGAAAAGCGTAAATAAAATTTAAAAAAGAAAGTACTCAATTAATTGAGGTTCTGCACCCCCTCAGCAGATGCCTGCCCCCCCACTATCTAAGTTTGCTCCTCGCAATGTGGATCAACAACTTTGGCTGCCCCCCCAAAAAATGTTCCTGGTTATGCCCATGTCCATGCTGTTCACAGGTAAAAGCCAATGCTTTCCCATAATGGCAAACTGCACCCTTTATACTTTGGCCCTGAAAGTTGGAGAGAAGAAAACTAAAAAGGAATTTGTACCAGGGGCTCACATCTCCACAATGGAACCATGCTTGAGTGAAATGAATGAACGAAATTTATTATTACGATCACAGACCAGTTCCAGCCCACATACAATATCAAGGAAATCATAAAACACGATAGGGATACATTTGAATTTGCAATTAGGTATAACAGGGACAATACAGATATAGCAACAATTAAATATATAGATATATAAATTAAAACTTAGTCACTAAAATATAACCTAAAACGATCATTTAAGGCCTTAATCATTATGATAACACCGCTTGTTCCCTAAATTTTATGGCAATCACACAGAATCTGGCTACTCTTAACGTGATCTCAGGATCCTTGTACTCTACCAGGGTATTTAGACATTGAAGTCCGGATCCATTTGGAGATTTTTGCATAGCAGGGGTAATGAATACCGAGCATATATCCCCATAGAAACGGCAGCGTAACAAGACATGAGAGACAGTTTCTACCTCCATCAAGCCGCAGGGGCAGACTCGTTCTGCATATGGTTTACCCTCAAATCTTCCCTGCTTAAATCATTTATATATTTATTGACAGTGCTGATTTTCCACCCTTCAGCCAAGAAAGCTTAAAAAAAAAGAAAGAATTCAACTCCTAAGAGAGTTCCTGCTTCAGGCATGTCCAAAGCTCAACAACTTCGGCCGGCCCTTTGGTCAGCCCTCATGGCCCTTCACTTCATCAAATCTGACCTTCTTTGAAAAAACTTTGGACACCACTAGGCCATGAAGACAATGGCATCTCCTGTCACCGCTGAAGTCAAGGGGGAAAGTTCTCTCTCTGTCTCGCTCACACCTGCTTAAAGTCATCTCACCTGGTGTCGGAAGAGAAGACTGGCCACCTGACTGATGCTTGCTGGTCCCAGCTGCCTCCAGAGCTCTGGAGGAAGCGCCTCATGGGCTGACAGACCTGAGATTGACCTTCATGTTTCACCATTCTCAGGTTAGACAGTCCTTGAAACGCCCCTCACCTGGGCGAGGGCTCCCTTTGTCCTTCAGGTGTGGTCACTGTGGGAAAACGAAGACATATTTGAAAGGCAAGCATTACCGACAGATCCTAATTTGGAGAAGATGGGGTTACCATATTTCAAAATGTAAAAACCAGGACGACGCCCTGAAAGTCATTGAGTTTTTATTAAGAAAACCCCCAAATGCCAAAAGAACCACATTTTAAAAATTGACTTGCCTAAGATCCAGGACAAAGTGCTGCTTTTCTGAAATTTCCCCTGGAGATCAAGTCTGCCTTTAAAATCCCGGTAATGGTAAACAGCCCTAGAGATGAAGGCAGGCCAGAGTGCCACTTCTAGCAATTCACGGCTAGGCTTCAGGTTTGGAATAGCCTAGACAGGACACTTGAAATCAACCAAACCAGAGTTCTTAGCTCAGTCTATAGAGCCTTAATCTCAGGGCTGTGAGTTCAAGCCCCATGTTGGGCAAAATATTCCCACGTTGCAGTGGGTTGGACCAGATGTCCCACACGGTCCCTTCCAACTCTACAATTTTATCGTTCTATTTATTAACAAAATGATCCACTGCTCTTCGCTGGTAGCTTACAATTCTCAGAACAATTGACGGTTAAACCATTTTATTGATTCATTTGTAAAATACTTCTGTGCTGCAGTTTCGTTAAAAATATCAAAGCGGTTTGCACACGGGCAAAAAATAAAACCCACGTAAAAATTTGAAATCACAGATCATCCATTACAGAATATGTTTTCTTGGTTGTCCGCAGGAACCTGGCAGCATAGAAAGGTCTTCAGCAAATTTGCGAGCAGGATCTGCGTTGGGAGCGACAGAAGTAATTAGATTAAAGTACTGTGGTTATGGTTTAATAGATAGAAGACAGGGTGCAGCAGAAAGGGAGAAACAAGAAGTCCATGGAAAATGGGGTGGGAAGTAGATAAAAATGAAGTGAAAGACAAAGTTGTGTTTTGATTGTACATGTTAAGAACGTTTAAACTTAGTAAAATGTAATTGGAAAAAAGAGAAAGGCTAAGATCGGTACCTTTTACCATATGTGGTGGGAGTGTACGAAGGTAAGAGCTTACTGGGATATGATATATAATGAACTGAGGAAAATGTTGAAATATACATTCGTTAAAAAACCAGAAGCTTTCTTACTGGGTATTATAGGTACAGACATTATAAAACAAGATGTTAAGCTTTTCCAATATGCAGTGACTGCGGCAAGGATTTTGTTGGCACAAAAATGGAAGCAAGAAGAAATACCGACAAAGGAAGAATGGACAGTGAAATTAATGGAATATGCAGAACTGGACAAAATGACGGGAAGAATCCGAGAACAGCGGGACCAGAAATTCATCAAAGACTGGTTTAAATTTACGAACTATTTGAGAGACAATAATTCTCAATTGAATACGTTTATAGGACTTCAAGAAGCTTTGTAGATAATGGTAGAAATATTATTGCAATTACGGTTTTTTATAGTGGTTAATTCACATATGATATTGTAAACAATGATAGACTAAGAAGTATATAATTAAGATAGAAATCTGAAAGCCATTTGAAAGGTCTGAGGGAAGTCACGGCAATATATGCCAAACAAAACAATGTATGTGAATTCATTTTTTATTCTTTGTAGTTGTTATAGTTTATATGAAAAAAGAGAAAGGCTTTCATCAAACTTTCAAAGGTTAAAATAGAAAGGGTCTGGATGCCCAGGACTGTGGGTGCCATGCATCACACATGGCCCTGGCACCGAAATTTGTGGGTGCGCAGCCCCTTCATGGGGAATTTTGTGGGTGCATGGGTACCTGGGGCCCCAAGGAGCCGGCACCCATGGGTGCTGAATCTCTATTCCAGAGGGCTGGGCAATTGACACTCAGGACTCCATGTCAAATGAGCTTCACCAATGCAGGAGACAACCATCGACGCCCCTACAGATCTCAATGTTCAAGCTGGGAAATAAGAGTTCAGGCGGCCCCTAGTTTAAGTTGCCCAGGGCTTTGTAAATTAATACAAGAACTGTGAGCCTGGCTTGGTAGCAGGCGGGCAGCCAGCGCAGCTGTTTGGGGTCCAGAGTTGGCTTTCTAAGAAGCGGGACCACCTCTTTAAAGGCAGCGGGCAACACTCCATCCCACCAAGATGTGTTTACCCTTGTCCCGTTCAGTCTGGATAGCTTTAACAAGGTGGGATAAACAAGGATCGAATGAACAGAAGGCTGCCAGTATCTTGTCCTCATCAGGCTGCAGTCACTGGAACTGATCCCACAGCCAGGACCGGTGCTAGGGCTTCTTGTGTCCTAGGCGAACCACCTTCTGGCGCCCCCGCGCCCCCCCCACCAAAGCCTGCTTTAGCGGGAGGTGGGGGTGGTGGAGAGGCAAGCAGCAGTTTCTCCACTGTAGCGGAGAGCTGCTGCTCGCCCGCCCCGCCGCCCGCCCCCCACCAAAGCCTGCTTTAGTGGGAGGTGGGGGGGGTGGAGAGGCAAGCAGCCCATCCCGCCCAAGCCTGGCCAGTGCCCCCTCCATTTTGGTGCCCTAGGCAATTGCCTAGTTCGCCTAAATGGACGTGCCGGCCCTGCCCACAGCACCGGGTTCAACATGCTGCTGGAAACCTTGCCTGGTACTGCCACAATGGCGGAATCTGAATCAACGCGGAGCTGATAAACTTTATCCTCAAAGTGTTTAGCCAGCAGGTTACAGGGGGACGCATTTTGCTTTGGAGATCCGCACTCTTAGGCGTGACCAGCGTCCAAACCACCTGGGAAAACGCCGCTAGTGCTGGGTGTCTCCTAAAATATACAGTGGAGGATATCTTTGCTGCATTGACAGCCCGATTATCATAGACTCATAGAGTTGTAAAGTTGGAAGGAACCACGGTGGTCATCTAGTCCAACCGCTTTGCAATGCAGGAATCTTTCACCCGACTTGGGGCTCAAACCCGTAACCTTGAAATTAAGGGCCCCGTCTTCTACCGACCGAGCTACTCCAGGTTTATGATCCTGAAAATGTGCTCAGTTATCTCCGGAGTGAGATTTACCCCAATGTACTTTACCGGGTACATTCGATTGGCGGTAGCTCCTCAATATACCAATATCTATCTTATCATGAGCATCCTTGGGTAGTGCAGAAATGCACGAATAAAATAAAGGAATTATAATAAACAGAACCCGCCAGGCACATTAAGAAAGACATAGACTTCAGAACCGTGGGTTCTATTTAGGGGTTGTTGTTTTTTTTGTTCTGCTATAATATTGAGGTTCGATTCCTTTAGAAAATTTAGAATTATTAGACCTGGAGGGAATCGAAAATAAATTTGGATGGCATGCTTATATGGTGGAAGACAAATTAAAAGCCCATAAAGGATTTAATGCACACATTATTAAAAGATCTCTGTTGAGGGTCTGGGACAAACATAAGAACCTCTTAGAGCCAAAAACACCTAAATGGCTGTCGCCTATTGAAATTATCACCGTAAAGAAGGTAAATATGGAAAGAAGCTGGGGGAAATATAATGATTTATTGGAAGAGAGAGAAGGGATACTTAAACTGAAGAAATATGAAGACATTAAACATCATCTAACAGGATGGATACAGTACCATCAGGTACATAGTAAGTTTAATAAGGATATGAGGCAAAAAGGCTTTTTAAACGAACCCTCTTTATTGGAAACACACCTACTAAAAAGCGATAATAAAATAATCTCTAAAATGTATAATGTTCTGCTCGAGTGGGAAGTCAAAGATGAAATGGTAAAAGAGACAATGATTAATTGGGCAATGGATTTAGGGAAGACCATACAGTTAAAATCGTGGGAAAAACTCTGGAAGGAAGGGTGGAGGTTCACAGCTTCAGAGGGAATAAAAGAAAACATGATCAAGATGTTTTATAAATGGTACCTTACACCTGTTAAAATCCATAAGATATATAAAACCAAAGATAATTTATGTTGGAGATGTAGGAAAGAAACAGGGACGTTCATTCATATGTGGTGGCACTGTGGTAAAATTAAAAAATTTTGGACACAAATTTTTGAAGAAATCAAGAAGATTTTGAAATATAACATTAAAAGAAATCCGGAAGCCTTTTTAATAGGAATTAGATGATGGAGTAAAAAAGGAAGATGGAAATTTGTTTCTGTACGCAGTAGCGGCTGCAAGAATTTTGATTGCATCTTACTGGAAGACACAAGTACCTAGTATACAGGAATGGCAAGAAAAATTATTTAGCTTCTTGGATTTGGCAAGATTAACAGAAGTGATAAGAGGTGGTTGTAATCAAAAATTTAATCAAAGATGGGAGAAATTTGGAATATATATGAAAAACCAGTGCCCGAATATAAAAACTTGGATCCATTTCTAACATTCTGTATTGGTAAAAAAGGGAAGGAAAGACAAAAAGTCGATAAATTCACATGAATTTTGGTTAAATGATTGGAAAACGCAGTAACGAGTAAATTAAGCAACCCGGGAGGAGGGCAGGCGGAAGCCTAAGTCAAGTTTACAACTAGGTATTATGATTTATGATTAACTTGGATCGGTTATGATTTATTTATTTAAGTAGTGAATTTTGATATTTTATTAATAGATAGCATGAATGAATGAATATGTATGATTTGTTTTGTTCAAATTTCTTTTTGATGTATTATGGTTATGTGTGTGTGTGATGTTTGTTTTGTTGCGTATTTTTTTTAATGTATGAATGTTACAATTCTCAATAAAGATTTATTTAAAATTAAAAAAATAAATAAATATTGAGGTTGGTTAACCTGACCTGGGTATAAAACGGGGGCTTCGGGCAGAGTGAATTGCCACTCTAGACTGTGAGTCTTACACCGGGATGACCTACACATACAAGCAGAAATTTGAGTTTTACAGATCAGGGATTCTAAAAGCCTAATTTGGGGAAGGCTTTCTTTCTTCTTGTTGTTAAAGAACTGGGAGACAAAAAAACAAAAAAAACCTTTGCTGACCTGTACAATCCTCATATAATGTCTGTCTGGTAGTTTACAGATGGTGAAGGGATTCTATTCGGTTTCCATTTAGAGCCGAATGCATAATTTTCGCGCTTTCTGAAACAACGAGAATCGAAAACACAGCCATCCTTCCAAACCCACACTTATCCTGATTCTGCAGCGCAGATCTCCCGCCAAACAGTGCTTACAAAAGCACTGCATAAATGTATTAGGGGGGGAATGTGTTTAAAGATGAACCTGCTAGTGAAAATCACATACAGAAATGCATTACTGGACGATCAGGTTGTTTGCAAAAATGTGTGTGCAAGTTAAAATGCCATGCAACAATGGTTTTTTGTTGTTTTTTTAAAGGATAAATTCACACCAAAATGCTGAAGAATTTCCGTGTGTGTGTGTGTGTGTGTGTGTGTTTAAATCACAGAAATGCAGAGTAGTGAATTTCAGACTGGAAAAACGAGGCACTGAGAAAACTGAAATTGACTGAGCTTTCCATCCATATGGAGGGCTGGAACCCTGAACAGGAGCGAGAGCTGGGAGATGGGAATATGCAGTTGCAGATCCTATTTGTTTTCCTTAATTCGTAGATAAACAGCTGCTCTGGGGTTTGTTTGTTTTTTGCTCAGTTTGTGTGTGTACATGTGTGCGTCATGTTTTACTTTGGTTGCCAATATTAATGTCTGGTTTTAAGATTTATTGTTATTGGGTTGTGGCCGAGGCTAGTCCCACTCAGAGTAGACCCACTGAAATTAATGAACCTAATGTCAGCAGGTTCTGACATCTGAGTAGGACGATCATTGGCTACAACCTATTATCACAAAACAATTTATTAATAGTCATTTACATATTCCCCAGGACAATTTGCAACAAAACTGCCTTGAGATCTACGGGTGAAAAGTGATATACAAACTCAATAAATAATAATAATAACAACAATAATACCTTAAAACAGTGTTTTTCAACCTTTTTTGGGCAAAGGCACACTTGTTTCATGAAAAAAAATCACGAGGCACACCACCATTAGAAAATGTTAAAAAAATTTAACTCTGTGCCTATATTGACTATATATAAAGTAATTTTTCAATTTTTCCCACGGCACACCAGGCAACATCTCGCGGCACACTAGTGTGCCGCGGAACAGTGGTTGAAAAACACTGCCTTAAAAAACCAGCTAAAATAGTTTTAAAACCAGTACAAAAAACAATTAAAGATGGCTTTTAAAAACAATATAAAAAATGAGCACCAAAGGCAGAGACTTTTTCATCCAGCTGGTGAATATTTGTATTTGTGTTCCTGCATTTTTAATATTTGTATTTCTGCTCTGTTCCCGTGTCTTTGATTTTTTATTTATTTAAATGCATTAATTTAATGCATTTGCACCCCACCTGTCCTCAACAGAGCTCAGGGCAGCCCTGCGGTCTTTGGATGAATGGCAGTCAACAAATTTAATAAATAACCACGCTAATAACAAATGGTTCCTCCCATACCTCTCTGTGAGGCAGGTTAGACTGAGAGCGAGGGACTTCCCCGCGGCCCCACAGTAAGGTTTGTGTCTGTGTCTGGAGATTGTGGACTTGACTTCCCGAGTCTTACCCTAACATGCTATTCTGCCCCATGAGCAGATGTATTTATCAGGAGAAATTAGCAGGCGAAACAAAGGATATTGGACAACTTCGGCGGCTAAATTTCACATATATTTTATTTTGCTTGCTGGGATCAGGGCAAAGACCATCTTAACCGTGAAAGCCTTTTCCAGTAACAAATACTTCTGGGAGGCGTATAACTCAGGGGCGCATGCAGAGCGCTAGGTCCTGTCTGTTTAGTGCTGATCTCAAGACAGGGCCTTGTTGGTGGTGGTTCCCCGTTTGTGGAATCCCCTCCCAGGTGTAGTGCATAGCCTCCAACATTTCTCCAATGAAAATAGGGATGTCCTATTCCATAAGAATAACTATTATTATAATTTTACTATTTTTAACCCCGCTCGTCTGACTGGGTTGTCCCAACCACTCTGGGTAGCTTCCAACACATATAAAAACAGAATAAGACATTAAACATTTAAAACCTTCCCTATAAAGGGTTGAGTGCTCACTAGAAGGACAGATCCTGAAGTTGAGGCTCCAGTACTTTGGCCACCTCATGAGAAGAGAAGACTCCCTGGAAAAGACCCTGATGTTGGGAAAGATGGAGGGCACAAGGAGAAGGGGACGACAGAGGATGAGATGGTTGGACAGTGTTCTCGAAGCTACTAACATGAGTTTGGCCAAACTGCGGGAGGCAGTGAAGGATAGGCGTGCCTGGCGTGCTCTGGTCCATGGGGTCATGAAGAGTCGGACACGACTGAACGACTGAACAACAACAACTATAAAGGGTTGCTTTCAGATGGTTTGGGGGTTTCTCCAATGGAAATATGGACATCCTATTTCATACCCCCCATTTCTCAGATGCAAGGAAAAGCGGGACATTCCGAGGTCAAATCGGAAACCGGGACGCCTTCTGTAAATCTGGGCTTGTCCCTGGAAAATAGGGACAATTGGAGGGTCTGGGGGTGCACCCGCCTATCTCCCTCATTTAATAATGTTCAGGAGGAATTTTAAAACATTCCTGTTCTCCCCAGGCATTGAATGGCTGAAAGTGAATGTCCCCAGAAACCTTTAAATTATTGGCTGTGAGGGTATGTGGCTGTTTTAAAATGCTTTACAATTAATAAAATAAATAAATTTATAAATATCCGCTCATCCAAAGATCTCAGGGCGGTTCACAGAATAAAATACAAAATGAAGCGCAGTAAATAACTAAACCGAAACAACGGAACAGTAATCCACCCCACCCCCCAGATATATTTAAATGGCTGTAGGATCACTGCCTTGTCGTGGCGAAGGGGCTTGAATTACTCAGGGAAGCTATGGACAGGTCAAGATGGACAGGTCATAGTGGAGAGTTTGGACCAAACGTGATCCACCTGGAGAAGGAACTGGCAAGCCACTCCAGTATCCCTGCCAAGAAAACTCCATGGACAAAAAAGACCCTGATGTTGGGAAAGATGGAGGGCACAAGGAGAAGGGGACGACAGAGGATGAGATGGTTGGACAGTGTTCTCGAAGCTACTAACATGAGTTTGGCCAAACTGCGGGAGGCAGTGGAGGATAGGTGTGCCTGGCGTGCTCTGGTCCATGAGGTCACGAAGAGTCGGACACGACTGAACGACTGAACGACAACAACAGGATATTAATCAGCCCAAGGCCCAGTTGAAGAGGACCGTTTTTGCCTGGTGCCAAAAAATATCTAATGAAGGTGCCAGGCAAGCCTCCCTTTTGTGGACAGCATTCCACAAACAAGGAGCCACTGCAGAAAAGGCCCCGTTCTCGTGTTGCCACCCTCTGGATTTCTAGTGGAGAAGGGCCTTAAATGTTCTTAGTTGTTTTTAAAAATATTTTTCATTTTTAATGGTATTGCTTTACTGCCTTGCTGTTTTTCCCCTCGGGCCTCCTTTAGAAATTGATAAATATAAACCCAGAGATGGAAAGAAGACAAAGTCCCTACCAGGGAAGAAGGGCAGATTAAGTTGGTGGACTATGCCGAAATGGCAAAAATGAACAGAAGAATCAGAAAACAGGAAGACCAAAATTTTAATAAGGAATGGGGGCAATATATAACTTACCTTAAAAACCGTTGTAAACAGTTAAAATTATTAGTAGGATTGGAATAACACTTGTAGTTGAATGTTGAATTTTGGCTATAATGGAGATTTAATTGATTTGGATTAATAGACAAGATGCAGGAGGAAAAGGTTAATATAAGGACCCACAACGGGGAAGAGGGAAGTCCAGGAGATTCTTCAGAACTCTCTTTTTATTTTGGTTATTTGATAATTGTTTGTAAATTTCAAAATTTGGAAAAACCATTTTTTTAAAAAAAGAAAAGAAAATAATAATAATAATAATAATAATAATAATAATAATAATAATAATCAGCACCATTATGCTGCAGAAGCTCCTTGCTTCAGTTCTCAATATCCCTAAGGAGAGCTAGGAATATCTCCTGCCTAAAACCCTGGAGAGCTGCTGCCAGTCAGTGTCAGACATGCCAAGCTACAAGGACCCAAAGTCTAGTTCACCATAAGGCAGCTATGAAAAATATTTTTAAGATTCCAGTAAGGCGTTGCCGACTTACCTGGCTTCTTTGTGCCGAGCATTTGGTATTCATGGGTGTCATGCATATGCCGGTAGGTTCCATCCCGTCAATAATTAGCTGCCGATACATTAAAAACAGGTAGCCACCCAAGAAGCGAGGGCTCACCATTGCAGGGGGTTGGGCTAGATGACCCCTGGGGTCCCCCTGCAACTCTACAATTCTATGATTCTAAGGAAGCTGGGAGAAGAAAGGCACTGAAGGACATGGGAGGGGGAATCTGCCAGAGGCTATCTAATTAAAAATCAAAGTTCGTTTCTCTTACCTGGAGGTGCACATTGCGGGGGGAGCTGCTAATTTGGACAGGATCACACACCCAGCCAGCTTCTTCCTGCCTCTCCTTATCTCTAGCCCCCTTACCTGCTTTTATGAGCCCTCCACAAACCAAGGCGGCTCTTGCATCTTGCCACACCGACGACCGGTTTCCTGTTTCCAGAAACGTCTGCGCTGAAATTTCCATGACACCACTGGACAGAGCGAGGCAGCAGAGAAGGCCTTGAGAATGAATTTTTGGTTTGTTTTCTTTTAAAGAAAAGACTTTTAAGGGGTGAAAAAGAGGGGTTTAGGGCTCATTTGAAGGGGAAAGTCGCAGAATGATGTGGGTTTTGCTCTTTCTTTCTTCAGCCATGTGGGACTGTGTGGTGCTGCAGCACATCGCCTCGAATCACGAGGTCCCTGGTTCAGATCTTTCCCTCCTTGAGATGGGAGGAGAGTCAGTATTTCCCGCCGAGGTCTCCCACCGAGGGGGAGCACCAGACCTCCCCGAGGGGTTTCGTACCCTACGGGATGATTCACGGGTTTCAGGCCTTCAACGGTGATTCACCAGAAGTGCCTATTCATCTCTGATGGCGCCAGCTCACCAGTGCTCCGCACGAGGGGACTGGAATGATGAACAACGAAACAGGGTTTCGGGCTCGATTCATGCATGACGGACAGCGGCTTTCGTCCGTCATAGGTCATGCGTGGTAGAGCACATGCAGAAAGCTCCCCAGTTTCACACCCCACCCCAGCATCTTCAGTTAGAAAGGTCAGGTGTCCGTTGAGGTTGGCAGCCACCACACAACATCTTGCAGGGACAAAATTCAGGGTTTATCATTCGGGCAAAGAAGGACTTTTGATTGCCTGTCCTGAATCTTCTAATGCTCACTGGATGGCCTCAGGGTCTAGCACTATGAGAGAGGCAAAAACACATCTCTCTCTCCATGGTTATACATGTCTATTGGGTCCCTTCTTGCTCCTAAACCTTGTTTCATAAATTGACTTCCCACATTCAACTCCACAGTGTTTTCCCCCCTCAAACCTTTCCTGCTGCATTGTATCTTTATCTATTATAAAAAGTTTCTCCGTTAACAATTATTTTGTCGTTTTCCTTCCACTGCTTTCATCTCAAGTCTTGCCCCCGCGATTTCGTTTCATGACTTATAATTTCCTGCCCTTTTCCCGATCCCTTTCAACTGGGATGTAACTGTAGACCACGGCATGGGAAACCAGAAACTGTGGGATTCCAGAGGCCATCGGCCCCCAGCCACCATGGTCAACAACACAGAGAGCCACAGGCTCTCCACTCTTTTTCCATTGCAAAGCATTTATAGAATCATAGAATCTTAGAGTTAGACGGGACCCCTGAAGGTCCTCTAGTCCAACCCCCTGCAATGAAGGAATCTGAACTAAAGCATCCATGGCAGATGGCCATCCGACCTCTGCTTAAAAACCTCCAAGGAAGGAGATTCCTTCCTTCCCACAATGCATTTCCATGCTGGGAAAAGCTGGATGTCCTGAATTCCCTTTTTATTATTATTAAAGATTTTCTTGATTTACAAAAGTGTGTGCAGTGTCTGTCTTGTATTTTTTTCCATGTGACATTTTTACAGATCAGATTTGGTTGTTGAGACATTAGGAAGAAAAGGGGGAAAGGAGGTGGGTGGGATGGGTGAGGTGGGGTGACGATGTTTCTATTTTCCTTAATATGCGTAGGGTTTGGTGTCAGCATTGATTGTGTAGGTTCTATGTTGTTCGCTTGTGTTTCTTTGGCAATGAGAGAGGTTGGTGTTGGCGTAGGGTGTGATTATTCATTTGTGGTTGGCTGTGGTGATCTTTGGTTTTCTGTGTGAGTGGGGTTGGTGGGTGTTTTGGATCAGGTTAGCCATATTGATTTGTATGCTGTCAGTAGATTTTTGTCATTGTCTTGTTGGGCTGTGTGTGTGATGAAGGGGAACCATACCGGGGTGAAGGTGTCTTCTTCTGTTTGTCCCCGTGTCAGTTTCAGGTTACTGGTTAGTTTTTCTAGTAGGGCTGTTTCCCATACTACTTGGTACCATTGGTCCATGTTTACTCCTGACAGGTCTTTCCAGTGTCTGGTTATGATGTTTCTGGCTGCTGAGAGTAGATGGGATTATGAGTTCTTTGTGTTGTAAGTGGGCATTATTGTCTTGGAAGATGTTTAGTAAGACCAATTCTGGGGTGGTTTCTAACACTTGCTTGGTTATTTTACATATTTCTCGTGTGGTTGTTGTCCAGAATGTTTGGATTTTGGGGCACTCCCACCACATGTGGAAGTATGTGCCTGTGGAGGTGCACCCTCTCCAGCATTTTGGTGAGGTTCCTGGGCGTATTAGCGCTGAATTGCCTTTTCTCTTGCACTTGTGAAAAGCAGAAGACCGGAGTTGTATGTGTATGTGTTTGTGTGGGAATGTAGCTGTGTTTATAACAGGTTTAAAGACCTTCCTACAACCTGTACTGAAGATTGGTCCTATTAGCTAATAGAAAAAGATCATTGTTGAAGATCTTAAGAAGAATAGTTTCCAAGTTCTACGGCCTACACTACGGAGGTGAACCTTATAGAAAAAGGTTCAGCTACTAACTTTTTGGCATGTCAGGGTGCTTTTAAATCATCTAATAATTTTAAACATCTAATAATCAAGGAAGTTACTGATGCGTTCATTTAGCATATTTTGATCCTGTCTTTTAATGCGATTGTTTTCAATGCAGCTCCCAAATTAAGGACACACAAACAAACAAAAAACCCCTCAAGTACCAAAGAGTTGTCAAACAATACAAAATGATAAATTCACAGCACCACCAAATTTATTTAAAGCAGCAGAACAGCAGCTGCTCAATAAAACACTAAAAAGATGCCAGCAGGTAAAAGAGAAGTATAGGAGCCAGTGCAGTATAATGGTTAAAGTGCCAGCCTATGATCTGGGAGACCAGGGTTCAAATCCCTGCTTGGTTTCCTTATGATATAAAAATCTCTGGAATTTAGTTATTGCAGAACAAAGTCAGCAAATAGGTTGTGGGTCTCTAAGGAACAGGAAGAGAAGACCCTGATAACGTCCATTTGGTGGGATTTCATTT
Organism: Lacerta viridis; assembly: GCA_900245905.1. Classification (NCBI taxonomy): domain Eukaryota; kingdom Metazoa; phylum Chordata; class Lepidosauria; order Squamata; family Lacertidae; genus Lacerta; species Lacerta viridis. Next base: position 382,327 of record OFHU01000309.1, on the reverse strand, counting down.
TACAGTTTTCTGTTTTACAGGCATCTCTCCCTGTGCTGTGAAGAGAGAGACAGTTGTCATTTATTTCAGACTGGGTGTTATTATTCGATATGTTTAGGTTTTGTATGCTGCACCTTTAGTAATAATAACAACAATAACAACAACAACAACAACAACAACAACAACAACAACAACAACAACAACAATTTATTTATACCCCATCCATCTGGCTGGGTTTCTCCAGCCACTCTGGGCGGCTTCCAACAAAATATTAAAATTGTTGTTGTTTAGTCATGTCCGACTCTTTGTGACCCCATGGACCAGAGCACGCCAGGCACTCCTGTCTTCCACTGCCTCCTGCAGTTTGGTCAGACTCATGTTGGTAGCTTCGAGAACACTGTCCAACCATCTCGTCCTCTGTCGTCCCCTTCTCCTTGTGCCCTCCATCTTTCCCAACATCAGGGTCTTTTCCAGGGAGTCTTCTCTTCTCAGCTTCAGGATCTGTCCTTCCAGTGAGCACTCAGGGCTGATTTCCTTCAGAATGGATAGGTTTGATCTTCTTGCAGTCCATGGGACTCTCAAGAGTCTCCTCCAGCACCATAATTCAAAAGCATCAATTCTTTGGCGATCAGCCTTCTTTATGGTCCAGCTCTCACTTCCATACATCACTACTGGGAAAACCATAGCTTTAACTATACGGACCTTTGTTGGCAATACAATGAAAATACAATGAAATTAAAATACAATGAAACAAATGGATATATAATGCTAATATTATTGTTACTATTATTATTCTGCGTTTAATTTGTATACCACCCTTTATTTCTGTTGTTGTTTAGTTGTCTCTGTGGTCCTATAATAATTTTGCGCAATATATTTTATAAGAAATCATATATATCACAGTTTCTAAGTGGCGTACAATGGAGATAGAAAAGCATCCGAATAGGGATATAGCATAAAACTGGTGAAAAACAACGAATAGAACACTCATTTAAATCCCCTGCTGAAATTAAGGGGAACATCTTCACCAACACATTCAAGCCTGTCTGATCTCAGAATTGGGGACCCACCAGACGGCATGCATGGTTCCTGGTGGATATGAGCCACACTCATTCCAAAATTGGGGTGCCAGGAACGAGAACGGCCGTTCATTGGTCACCGTCTGCCCAACTTCAGTAGGTGAGGGCACCAGAGAAGAGAAATCTCTGATGATCTTCACAAACAGGTTTGTTTTTAGGGTACATGGAAGAAAGCATATACCTGTCTTCAGAAGAGTCCTGCTGCCCCTTTTGTTGCTGATCTAGTCGTGCCTCCCAAATGAAAAAGAAATAAAGGGCAGCTTCCCTGGACTTTGGGGGTTAGGAACCGTGGAGTAACTGAGTGAATACCTTGATAGTCATATGATAAGATAAGATAAGATTTCTTTATTGTCATTGTACAAGTACAACGTTGTACAAGTGCAACGAAATTGAATGCCATCCCATAAAAACAAGACAAAAAACACATTTTCAGCCACACATGCACATACATACACACCCATCACAACTCTCCAAGGTCATATTATCTGGTTACAGCATTTAAGATGGTTATAGCTCTGGGGTAGAAACTATTTTTTAATCTATTTGTTCTTGCTTTAATTGTTCTATATCTCTTGCCCGAAGGCAGTGGTGCAAAAAGACTGTATCCCGGATGAGATGGATCCTGTAAAATATTGTTTACTTTTTTAAGGCAGCGGGAACTGTATAGTTCTTCCAAAGATGGGAGAGGGTGACCAATAATCTTTCGGGCTGTGGTTATGACCTTCTGGAGCACCTTCCTCTCCATGGCTGTGCAACTGGAAAACCAAGCACAAATACAATATGTAAGAATGCTCTCGGTAGAAGGACACCAGCAGTCTCTCACTCAGATTGTTCTTCTTTAAAAGTCTGAGGAAATAAATTCTCTGCTGGGCCTTCTTTACCAGAACGGTAGTATTTGCACTCCAAGTCATACTCAGAACACATGAGCCTTTCTCTCATCAAGCCACAATGTGCTGGGGAAACGATTCTAAGGGTATAGAAGAAGGGGAGTGGGCAGGGCCGGATTTAGGTTTGATGAGGCCCTCAGCTACTGAAGGTAATGGGGCCCTTTATATGTCCAGCTGTCCTTTGTCAACAACAAATTGTCACTGTTTTTTTGTGTTGAATATATGCTATATGGTAATTTATGGACCTAATAGGTATCTAAAGCCATTTGCACAGAACAAAACATGTATTTTATCAAAGTAATTGTTGAAGTGAAATGCAATTATGAAGAAGTATATTAATTTGTTGTTGTTGTTGTTCAGTTCGTTCAGTCGTGTCCGACTCTTCGTGACCCCATGGACCAGAGCACGCCAGGCACGCCTATCCTTCACTGCCTCCCGCAGTTTGGCCAAACTCATGCCAGTCGCTTCGAGAACACTGTCCAACCATCTCATCCTCTGTCGTCCCCTTCTCCTTGTGCCCTCCATCTTTCCCAACATCAGGGTCTTTTCCAGGGAGTCTTCTCTTCTCATGAGGTGGCCAAAGTACAGGAGTCTCAGCTACAGGATCTGCCCTTCCAGTGAGCAGTCAGGGCTGATTTCTTTAACGGTGGATAAGTTTAATCTTCTTGCAGTCCATGTCTCCTCCAGCACCATAATTCAAAAGTCTCCTCCAGCACCATAATTCAAAAGCATCAATTCTTCGGCCATCAGCCTTCTTTATGGTCCAGCCATATATAACATAAAGTATATTAATAGTGAAATACAATTAAGAAGAAGTATATTAATAGTGAAATAATTGTTAAGCTCTAACTTTATGTAGGTTTTATTTTATTTGTTTTTCATCTTATATTTTGGAAATGTACATACAGGTTTTTTCCCCCTTTACATTTTTTTTGGGGGGGGGCAAGAGTGTGGGGCATTAAGCTATAGCTTGTTTAGCTAATATGTAAATCCAGCACCGGGGGTGGGTGTGGGGGGGTGGAGTTGCTGGCAAGCCTCTGTGTTGCCAGAACATTTTTCTTCTTTTCGACAAGCCTGTCGGAGACATCATGGGCTTGGCTCTAGTCATACTGATTTGAGTGAGTCTGCTCCAGGCATGACTAAGTCGAGACCAAGATTGTTGGGCTCTGCCGGCCTTGTCAATTACAGTCTCTTTTTACACATAGGATCTCCTGATCTTGGTGTTCAGGATATTACACAGCGGGGAGAGGGGGGGTCCCCAATGCTTAAGGGCTGGTGGTTACTACTGTATGTATCAGCACCATGGCAGGGGACAGGATTTGGGCCGGTCCTGTCGTTAAGCATTGTGGGGCGGCAGTTGATTCTGGGCGACATGAAAAGACAGAAAATTGTTAGTTATAATTTGTTTTGTTTGGGGGTTTTTTTGCCAGTGAAGAGGAAAGACACATATGGGGTTTGCTGCCTTGAGTGCCAGAATAACTCCATTAGCATTGGGTGGGGGTAAGCAAATCTTTTTCCTTTCCATTCCTCATTTTTTCTCCCCTGCCCCCTTGAATATTCCTGCTGAGAATTCCTCAGCATTTCTCCCGATATACGTGTTGTTGGGTGCCTTTTTGCCTCATATACACAAAGCGGATTTCCATTTCCATATGCAACTTTTGTCCGCGTTTTTATGTACGCTTCGTGTGCTGATATGCAAATTTAGGAAGATTTTGCTAACTGGCTGACTGATTTCGTGACAGCTGTGCATGTCATTAACATAGGACCGGCTCTGAGTCCTGAGTTTCTCAATACTGAGGGTTGAAGTATTGCCAACTTTCTGTCTCCCTCTGATACTGGCTCTTTTGACAGCAACCTGCCACACAGAGGTTTGGCAGATGGAACTGCCTGCCCCATTTCTCTCTACAGCAGAAAAGACTCGATTTCCTGCCATTACACAACTTAATTGATCTTGCAGTGTGGGAAAGGGGTTTGTGAGGGTGGTGCCGGCTGCAGATCTATTGATCTGGAGGGCGGAAAATAGCATTTTGGTGCGTGGGCTGATGAGGGAGAAACAGAAATTGAATTGCGGGAGGGGTCACCAAGAGGTCTCCCAATAGATTTATTTGCAAAATCTCTTCAAGTATCTCTGCATGAACCATTGGGGAGAGCGATGGGCCGGATGTGGCTGAACGCGGTTGAGTTAACATGGAAAATATTCAGCTGAATCCAGCAAAACTCAATGGGTGTAGCTGGCTTAAGCCCATCAATTAGTCCATGGACAGGAAAACTAAGGCCTGGGGGCCAGATCCAGCCAATTGCCTTCTAAATCCAGCCCACGGATGAGGAATCAGCCTGTTTTTACATGAGTAGTGTGTGTCCTTTTATTTAAAATGCATCTCTGGGTTATTTGTGGGGCATAGGCAGGACCGGTGCTAGGGATTCTTGTGCCCTAGGCGAACCACCTTCTGGCACACACACACACACACACACACACACCCCGCCAAAGCCTGCTTTAGCGGGAGGTGAGGGGGTGGAGAGGCAAGCAGCAGTTTCTCCGCTGTAGCGGAGAGCTGCTGTTAGCCCGTCCCGCCCAAGCCTGGCCAGCGCCCCCTCCATTTTGGCGCCCCTAGGCAATTGCCTAGTTCGCCTAAATGGACGCGCCGGCCCTGGGCATAGGAATTTGTTCTCCCCCCCCAAAAAAATATAGTCCAGCCCCCCACAAGGTCTGAGGGACAGTGGACCGATTCAGACAAATCCTGCTGAAAAAGTTTGCTGACCCCTGGATTAGTCCATTGATTTCAATGATGACTTAGTGGGATACAGTCCATTGTTTGTTGGGGAGGGTTCTGACCTTCTAAGCTGGCCCTCCCCTCATCCTCTCCAAACAGGGATGGGTAGCCTTCTCCATCCTGAGAGCCACTTTCTATTCTGTGCCACCTTCTGGGGGCCACATGGCACTGGTGGGCAAGGCAACGAGTGCAAATTCTACATTTCTCCAGTAGGCTGATTTCTGCACCCATTTACATGCCCCTGTCTATCCTCCATTTGTATAAAGGACAAACACCAGACAGGGAAAGACACTAAGTGTGTGGAAATGGGGGGCCAGTGAACAGTCCCAGGCAGGGTCAGATACAGCAGCCTGGAGGCTACATTTGGCCCACAGTCTTGAAGCTGATAAATCTAGAGGGCCTCAAATGGGAAAGAAAACAGACCTGCCAACTTTCCCCCTCATCAGGGCTCATGTGCATTCAAAGCACCACAGCTAGGAGACATTCTCTACGCAGAGGTACAGAGATGGGAAAAACTTCCACTGCACAGGAGCATTGCTTGAGGAAAGCTGGCAGTCCTCCTAGGGCCAAAGGTATTCACAGATTGTATTATTATTGCATTTTGTATTATTTTATATACTGTGGTTTGCCGTTGTTTAATTGATTATAGTTTAGACATTATTTATTGTAACTGAATGGATTTCTGTTTAACTTTTATATGTTGATATTATTATTTTATACTATTCTAATAATTGTTGAATGTTACTTTTTGATGTAGGTTGCTTATTTTAAAGTTTTGTTTTATTATCACATTTTTGTATTGCATTAGATTGTTATAAGATGTACATTTTTTTGTTTCTTCAGCTTGTAAACCGCCTTGAGTATTGTAAGACAGAAAGACGGTATACAAATTAAAAATGATGATGATGATAGATTCATACAGCTGGAAGGGACCCCTGAGGGTCATCTAGTCCAACCCCCTTCAAAGCAGGAATCTCAGCTAAAGCATCCATGGCAGATGGCCACCCAACCTCTGCTTAAAAACCTCCAAGGAAGGAGAGTCCACAGCCTCCCGAGGGAGACCGCTGCGCTGTCAAACCGCTCTTGCTGTCAGAAAGTTCTTCTCGAAGCCATGGGTTCAAGTCCTGCCCTCCGGAGCAGGAGAAAACGAGCTGGTAGGACTCAAACCAAGGGCTTCAAGTTGCAAGGAAGGAGACTCCCTGCCTTGGAGACCTGGCCCCAACCCCAATGAGCCCACCTTGCTTCTGACCAAATGTCTATTTTGATAGCGACACCTCTCCTCCCCGCCATCGCTTGTTCCACCCCACAGAGAGAACAATCATGGGGGGGGGGAGTGGCGAGGGACGAAGAATGTGAAGCTTCACCTCAACTGTAAAACCCCGGACTCGCACGCCTGTCAAACAAAAGAGCGGCAAGGTGGCCAAACCCGCTCTCGGGTTTAATATCTGCGGCTTGGGACCTGCCTATTTTTAGCTGCCAAGGGGCCCTCATTCAAGAGCATCTGATTGTGGCACTTGTGGCTCGATTTCTTTGTGTCCGGGCAGGAAGTCGGTCTAAAATTTCCAGCAGAGCATTGCAGAAGAAGGAAAGTGCAGCGGGGCGGAGGGAGGAAGAGGCAGGGAGGGAGGGAAGCCTTGGGCCCCATAGAGGGCGGGTGCACAGCTGTGTAGCTGCATCCTCACATTCCTTGAGGGTGTGGGTGTGGGTGTGTTTCGGGGAGCGGGTTAAAGTAAAGTAAACACAACGAACCTCCAGCAGCTCCTCTTTATCAAAGCGAAGTTGCTCAGCATTTGCAAAGGATGGGTAGTAGCCAGGCCCCCTGCCCCAAGGAGCTTACAAATCTGCAGCTCACCCAAGGAAGACAATTGCTTTCATTTTATGCCGCCCTTCCTCTGCAGAGCTCAGAATATCTATTTGGCTGTATTTTTCTGTCTAAAAGACGCCCCCATGTATAAGACTCATTATGGGGGGCTCATATTTAAGAAAATGTATGCATGTATGCCCCTTAATTTTTGACATTATTTTTTAGGGGGGGGGAACCTAGTCTTATACATGGAAAAATGTGGTATTTCATAGAATCATAGAGTTGGAAGAGACCACAAGGGCCATCCAGTCCAACCCCCTGCCAAGCAGGAAACACCATCAAAGCATTCCTGACAGATGGCTGTCAAGCCTCCGCTTAAAGACCTCCAAAGAAGGAGACTCCACCACACTCCTTGGCAGCAAATTCCACTGTCCGAACAGCTCTCACTGTCAGGAAGTTCTTCCTAATGTTTAGGTGGAATCTTCTTTCTTGTAGTTTGAATCCATTGCCCCGTGTCCGCTTCTCTGGAGCAGCAGAAAACAACCTTTCTCCCTCCTCTATATGACATCCTTTGATATATTTGAACATGGCTATCATATCACCCCTTAACCTTCTCTTCTCCAGGCTAAACATACCCAGCTCCCTAAGCCGTTCCTCATAAGGCATCGTTTCCAGGCCTTGGACCATTTTGGTTGCCCTCCTCTGGACACGTTCCAGCTTGTCAGTATCCTTCTTGAACTGTGGTGCCCAGAACTGGACACAGTATTCCAGGTGAGGTCTGACCAGAGCGGAATACAGTGGTACTATTACTTCCCTTGATCTAGATGCTATACTCCTATTGATGCAGCCCAGAATTGCATTGGCTTTTTTAGCTGCTGCATCACACTGTTGACTCATGTCAAGTTATGGTCTACCAAGACTCCTAGATCCTTTTCACATGTACTGCTCTCAAGCCAGGTGTCACCCATCCTGTATTTGTGCCTTTCATTTTTTTTTTGCCCAAAGTGTAGTACTTTACATTTTCCCCTGTTAAAATTCATCTTGTTTGCTTTTTGTGTTCATATCCCATAGAGGCCTACGTAGTTACCCCCCCTCCCCATTTTATTACTATTTATTAAGTTTCAATACTGTCCTTCACCGTCACAACAACCCTGCGAGGTAGGTCAAGCTGCGAGTGATTGATTGGCCTTTCCCATGTTATCCTCGCAAAAAACCTGCCGGATAAATGACTGATGATAATAATAATAATAATAATTTATTATTTATACCCCGCCCATCTGGCCGGGTCTCCCCAGCCACTCTGGGCGGCCTCCAACAAATACCAAAATACAATACAAAGTCACAGTTTAAAAACTTCCCTAAACAGGGCTGCCTTTAGGTATTTTCTGAATGTCAGGTAGTTGTTTATTCCCTTGACTTCTGATGGGAGGGCGTTCCACAGGGCGGGCGCCACTACCGAGAAGGCCCTCTGCCTGGTTCCCTGTAGTTTTGCTTCTCGCAGTGAGGGAACCGACAGAAGGCCCTCGGCGCTGGATCTCAGTGTCCGGGCTGAATGATGGGGGTGGAGACGCTCCTTCAGGTATACAGGACCGAGGCCGTTTAGGGCTTTAAAGGTCAGCACCAACACTTTGAATTGTGCTCGGAAACGTACTGGGAGCCAATGTAGATCTCTCAGGACCGGTGTTATGTGGTCCCGGCGGCCACTCCCAGTCACCAGTCTAGCTGCCGCATTCTGGATTAATTGCAGTTTCCGGGTCACCTTCAAAGGTAGCCCCACGTAGAGCGCATTGCAGTAGTCCAAGCGGGAGATAACCAGAGCATGCACCACTCTGGCAAGACAGTCTGCGGGCAGGTAGGGTCTCAGCCTGCGTACCAGATGGAGCTGGTAGACAGCCGCCCTGGACACAGAATTAACCTGCGCTCCATGGACAGCTGTGAGTCCAAAATGACTCCCAGGCTGCGCACCTGGTCCTTCAGGGGCACAGTTACCCCATTCAGGACCAGGGAGTCCTCCACACCTGCCCGCCTCCTGTCCCCCCAAAACAGTACTTCTGTCTTGTCAGGATTCAACCTCAATCTGTTAGCCGCCATCCATCCTCCATGAGGTCAGCATGATTCTTTAAGCAGGCCTTGTGGGTATCTGCCTCTTATCCAGGCATTCCCAAATATCCTATTTTTCTGCCCGGTTTTTCTCTGCTCCTCCCACCTCCTTCCCTCAACTACTAGGGATGGAAGAGAAATTTGACTCAGTTCCCATTTAAGGTCTATTCTACCTAATTCACACTTTCTGAAACAGGAAGCAAACTGCAACACAGCCATCCCCCGAAAGGTGCACTTCTCCGAATTTTACAATACGGTTCTCCAGCCCAGTCGCGGGTATATTAGGGAAGCGTGTACATAAAAAATGCACATATTTGTGAAAATAATGTACAGGTGGGAAATTGCTGTGCAAAAAAAGGGGGGCATACGTTAGGCAAAAAGGCGTATGTATTAGGAGAAATTGGCACTAAAATGCTGGTGAGTTTTTAGCGTAAAACAGCATGGACAGGGCAGCCCACAAGCCGCCACACGCCTGCTCACGCGGGAGCAGCAGCGCCGGGCGGGATGCACTGCGCATGCCCGGAAATTCCGGGCATGCACATTGCATCCGAGTCGGCTTGTGGAGCTGCCTCATCCGTAAAGCAGCACCTTTCCTGGGCAAGGTTCTGGAGCGAGTGGTCGCAGACCAGATCCAGGCGCTTTTGGAAGAAACCGATTTTCTGGAGCTATTTCAATTGAGGTTTAGGCCTGGTTCTGGCACAGAAACTGCTTTGCTCTCCCTGTATAGTGTGCTTGAGATCTCATGAAATTTTGGTGCCACTTCTGGAGGCTGCTGACTCAATTGGCCTCACGGTTGGGCCGGCCCTGCTCCTCACCCATTCATTCATTCATTGACCCTGGCGGCAGTTTGCCTAGAGCTTTGGCAAAGAGATTCTGCTTTCCCCCAATCTCTCCTACCTGAGATATTTTTTGAATTTGAGATGCCAGCGGTTTAGCTTCAGCCACCCTCCAATGCCCAAATGCCTTTTCATTCCTTTCTGAAGCCCTCGGGATGACTTTAGACTTGTAATGTTGTATCAGTCACTTAAAAAAAGAAAGTAAGTTTCAAGCCACGTGCGCAAATATATAAACTGCAATTTAAAATATCGGAAAAAATATAATGAGATTTAAAGACATACACAATAATACTAGTATCTTCAATATGTGGCCAGTGGTAGCATCGGAGTCATTCTGCAAATTTGTAAATTTAACAAATAAGTTTTTCCACCTGGCTCTCTCCCCTCCTCCCCCCTTTTTTCTTCATGCTGTAGAATATAAATTGGAACATTAGGTCTGCAGGTAGAAATATATGTTTGTTTGTTCAGAGGTTTGTTAGAGTCCATTTCCCCTTTCATGTGCGATGTGCTTTTCTCACACCTTCCCCACTTACGCTACTCCCACACACGATTCTTTCACATACTGACACCTAGAGAAGCGTTTTTTTGGGGGGGGGGAGCACGTAGATAATGACCCACTTGCAACAATGCTTCTAACTTCCTTCCCTTCACAACCTGGAACCTGAACAGAGGCTAGATCCGTAGGCCTTTTGAAATCGCATTTCTGTTAGTTGTGTCTGGGTGCTTGTCTGGTTTGCTTGTTTCAACCAAAATACATTTGAAGTGTGTGTGTGGGGGGGTGGTCTTGTCCAGTGCTGGATTTATGTATAAGCTAAACAAGCTAAGTTTGGCCAAACTGTGAGAGGCAGTGAAGGATAGGCGTGCCTGGCGTGCTCTGGTCCATGGGGTCATGAAGAGTCGGACACGACTGAACGACTGAACAACAACAAACAAGCTATAGTTTAGGGCCCCAAAAAATTTAAAGGAAAATAAAAAAAATCCAAAATATAAGATAAAAAACAAATATACATCTTCTTAATTGTATTTCACTATTAATATACTTCTTCTTAATTGTATTTCAGTTCAACAATTACTTTGATAAAATACATATTTTGTTATGTGCAAATGGCTTTAGATTACCATATAGCATATATTCAACACAAAAAACAGCGACAATTTGTTGTTGACAAAGGACAGCTGGACATATAAAGGGCCCCATTACCTTCAGTAGCTGAGGGCCTCATAAAAACCTAAATCCGTCCCTGGTCTTGTCCCCTAATAAAATACTCTCTCGTCCCACCTCCTCTCCCCGGGAAACAGCTGTGCACGAAGAGCCTTGCTAGATCATAGAATGATAGAATTGTAGTGTTGGAAGAAGTGCAGGAATATTTTGCCCAACGTGAGGCTTGAACCCATGACCCTGAGATAAAGAGTCTCATGCTCTGCCGACTGAGCTGTCAGACCAAAGGCGCATCCCGTCCCCCTTTCTGCTCTCACATTAACCCGGCTTAAACAGCTGGCAGGCTGCCTGGCTTTCTTCCTTCTTGGATAGAGAAAGGGAGGGGGGTCAATCAGAGGGGGTGGGCAACAGGGACGATCAGATCTGCCCAATTCAGTTTCTGTTGGTGTTTCATTTTCCCTGATTTATTTATTATTTTATGTATTTATTTATTGAATTTATAAACCCACCCTATGCCCGGAGGTCTCAAAGCTGTACACAGAATAAAATCAAAGTATAAAACCACAAAATACATAATCAAAATAAAAACAACAACCCAATACACCCCCCCCCAAAAAAAACACATTTTAAAAGTGCATAGGATGTCAATCAAATCAACCAAAGGCCTGGTTAAAAACCCTAAAGGTGTATAATGAAGGCTCCAGGCGAAGTTCCCTGGGGAGAGCGTTCCACAGACAGGGAGCCACTGCAGAAAAGGCCCTGTTGTTGTGTTGCTTGCTGGATTGTGCCCAAAGCTGTGCACAGTGGCAGACCCTCCAAGTGTCCCTATTTTCCAGGGACGTCCCTGGAAGCTGTCCCGGTTTCTGATTTGATCTTGGAATGTCCCACTTTTCCTTAGGACATCCCTATTTTCATTGGAGAAATATTGGAGGGGATGGAGTTATCTGACCCCTGAGCCGTCTGAAGGCAATCCTGTATTGTTCAGTCATTCAGTCGTGTCCGACTCTTTGTGACCCCATGGACCAGAGCACACCAGGCACCCTATCCTCCACTGCCTCCCGCAGTTTGGCCAAACTCATGTTAGTAGCTTCGAGAACACTGTCCAACCATCTCATCCTCTGTCGTCCCCTTCTCCTTGTGCCCTCCATCTTTCCCAACATCAGGGTCTTTTCCAGGGAGTCTTCTCTTCTCATGAGGTGGCCAAAGTACTGGAGCCTCAACTTCAGGATCTGCCCTTCCAGTGAGCACTCAGGGCTGATTTCTTTAAGGATGGATAAGTTTGATCTTTTGCAGTCCATGGGACTCTCAAGAGTCTCCTCCAGCACCATAATTCAAAAGCATCAATTCTTTGGCGATCAGTCTTCTTTACTGTTTTGTTATGTATTTATATATGTTGGAAGCTGCCCAGAGTGGCTGGGGCAACCCAGTAAGATGTATGGGGTATAAATACTATAATTATCCTTATGACGTGATCCCCGTGTAAATGGGTGGTTAGCTGTAATTCCAAATAAAGTAACAGATATCAACATTCTGATCCACATGTAAGTCTGGGAAGTGCTGCGTGGGTCTGTTTCTGAATTTGCAAGGATCAAATTCTTCAAGCACCCCTAATTATTATGAAAGACAGAGATATTTGAAGTTAGGCTGTCTCTGAATACCAGCTGCTGGAGAGAAATCAACTAGGGGTGGTATATGCTTCAAATTACGTATTTAAATGTGAATTTTCGTGCAGAATGAAAAACGCCAGAGATTAACTAGGAAGCAAGGTGGAACAGACTTACAAATAAACACGAATGATATGCCAAAAGTGAAATAGATAAACCGTCCCTAGGCGTAATGGCTAATGATAATTTCGCCTTCCACTCCCTGAAAGCCAATAGGGGCATGCAGTGGCCAGAATATTGGACTTGCAAAGGCACAAATCCTTGCTCATCCATAAAGCTCATTTGGTGACCTCATTGGGACAATTACAAGCTCTTGGCATGACCTGCCTCACAGGGTTGTTGTGGACAATAAAAGGGGAATGGGATGGAACCAACCATACGAATGGCATCCTGAAGAAAATAGGTAGGATTAAAATGTAAACAGACATGCTGGTGCTCAGACCAATGGTGTTTTTTTTTTTTTCTGGCCTCAGTTTGCTACAGCTCCAGAGAAGCACATTTATTGTCAATCCTTTGGGATTTGTGGGAATACAGAGCGCTGTGGGCGCTGTCACAAAATGGCTGCCACGGAGGGGGTAGCTATTCACAAAATGGCTGCCGGTCACAAAAACCTGACGGAAGGCAAATGGACCCATTTCTAGGTCACCCAAACCCAGCTCAACAGTGAGTGATAAACGGCAACTCAGCCCCAGAAACAAAGAGAGAGAGAGAGAGAGAGAGAGAGAGAGAGAGAGAGAGAGAGAGAGAGAGAAAGAAAGAAAGAAAGAAAGAAAGAAAGAAAGAAAGAAAGAAAGAAAGATGAAAGCTAAATTGGTCCTAGTGACTTCTTCTGTTCCTCACAAAATAACATTTTCCCCCCTGTCCCTCCCTCTTTGCCTTCCAACACATTTTCTCCAGGCACTTTCCCTCTTTCCTGCCTGGCTACCCGGGTGCCAAAGCAAGGCTGGCAAAGTTCACAGGGTGGAAGTAGGAAACAGTGACGCCCATTTCACTTCCTCTCTGTTCTTTTTATGGCTGTGGTCAGAACCTCCCCACTTCCTTTTCCTTTTTTTAAAAAAAAAACATCAATCATCAGCATTTTTAAAATTAAAAAATATATAGAATACAACGGATATCTTATTTTCCACAACCCTGTAAATACAAAGAGAAAGTAAGATTATATTTGAAGCATAGATAGGTCGTGGTGATATTATTATTTTCTATTTCTCCCCACTTCCAAAGGAGATTTTATTAAAAAAAATGTGGGAGGAATTGCAGAGGCCTCATAGGTCCTGGGCGAGACCATCTCAGGTGCAATGGTGCTCATGGGCACCAGGTTGGCGATACCAAGATTAGAGAGCAGCTGGTTTCAAAGGGCTTTGAACCTGTGTAATCCTTTCTGCTGGGCTTGGAGCTCCTGTATAGTTGGAAGGTACACCCCCAAGCATTATCTAGTCCAACCCCCTGCGATTTATAAGAGGACTTGTAAAAATCCCCCCTACCTGCACACAGTCTCTGTATATCATATTGACCATAATGGATGCTTCCGCTGGAAAGAATAGACTCTCTCACTCTGAGCTATATATGGAAGAGCTTGACAGCTTGGCCTCTCTGAGATCTGTATCTGCCGCTGTTCTCACTGTCAGCACAAATCTGGGTTTTCTGGTCACTCGCCAAGGGAGGGTATGATCATAATCGGGGACTGGGTTCGCAAGGACGCCCACACGCTTTTTCCAGTGTGGTGGGGCAGCTGCCACAACCAGCAGGATGTTCTCAAAGGTCAGCCCTTTAAGGCAGGGTTGGTCAGGAGACGAGCGATGCAGCAAATTTAAAATTGCACCAGAAAGTTGCAGGCTGAACAGCTTTGCATACTGGTAGAGCCCAGGCGCTGCAGGCAGACGGTTCCCAATTCAATCCCCGGCATTGCCAGCGGGGAACAAAAAAGGTTTTGGGTTGAGAGGTTGAAGAACAGACAACCCACCTGAGACCTCAAGGAAGTTCTAGCCAGAAAGAGCAAAAAATTCCTGGACTAGAAACTCAGCGGGCATGGAAAGGACTGACAGGCCAATAGCTCTTTCTTGATATTGCGAATGAGCGTGCATTGCTATTCATAGGCGGTGGAGCGATTTTGCCTGGTTAATTTCAATAATGAACAAGACTATGGCATGGTTATGCAAACCCAGCTTGTTCGAGTAATAAAACAACAGCAACAACAACAACAATTGATTTTATATACCCCCACCCACCTAACTAGATTGCCCCAGCCTCCCTGGGTGGCTTCCAACAGTTTATAAAACCACAGTAAAACATCAAACATTAAAAACTTCCCTGAACAGGACTGCCTTCACATGTCTTCTAAAAGTTGCATATTCGCTGATCAGATAGTTGTTCATTTCCTTGACATCTAATGGGAGGCTGTTCCACCAGGAGGTTGCTACTGCCGAGAAGGTCCTCTGCCTGGTTCCCTGTAACCTCGCTTCTCGCAGTGAGGGAACCGCCAAAAGACCCTCGGAGCTGGACCTCAGTGTCCGGGCTGAACGATGAGGGTGGAGATGCTCCTTCAGGTATACAGGGCTGAGGCTGTTTGGGGCTTTAAAGGTTAGCACCAACACTTTGAATTGGGCTCGGAAACGTACTGGGAGCCAATGTAGATCTTTTAGGGCCGCTGTTTTATGGTCCAGGCAGCCGCTCCCAGTCACAACATTCCAGATTAGTTGTAGTTTCCGAGTCACCTTCAAAGGTAGCTTGCTTTCACATTTTTAAAATTGCTATTTTATGTTTCTACTGTTAGCCATCAGAGAGCCCCATTTGGTTGATATAAATTTGGATGACATAAATTTATGGAGCTGGAGGAGACTCTTGAGAGTCCCAAAGACTGCAAGAAGATCAAACCTATCCATTCTGAAGGAAATCAGCCCTGAGTGCTCACTGGAAGGACAGATCCTGAAGCTGAGGCTCCAATACTTTGGCCACCTCATGAGAAGAGAAGACTCCCTGGAAAAGACCCTGATGTTGGGAAAGATGGAGGGCACAAGGAGAAGGGGACGCAGAGGACGAGATGGTTGGACAGTGTTCTCGAAGCTACCAACATGAGTCTGACCAAACTGCGGGAGGCAGTGGAAGACAGGAGTGCCTGGCATGCTCTGGTCCATGGGTCACGAAGAGTCGGACATGACTAAACGACTAAACAACAACAACAAATTTAACAAATACATGGAAACACCATAGTGCACTCAGCGTATAAGGGCAAGGCAGGATCCCTACCTGAGACCCCAAAGAGCCCCTGCCAGCCAGAACAGGCAGCACTGGCTTCGGTGGAACAGTTTCCTGGCTCAGAGCAAGACTGCTTCACAGGTACTTTTTCTCTCCAGGCTACTCTCATTACCGCATGGAAGCCAAGCCAAATTGTGTGGAAATACTGGTTCGGGACTGGTTCCTGTTTGCTAGAACAAGGGCTCCTTCTCCAGAAAGCCCTTCTCAGATTTGGCCTGTTTGAGCCTCTTGCCAAGCTAGAAGCAGGATGGTGCCAGAGAGTTCTCGTGAATGCAGCCATCTTGGAGCATCACGTGACTTGTCATGTGTTGTTCATTAGCCCATTGGCCACATCCAAGATGCCAGCAGTGCATGTCACTCAGCTCCCACTGCCATCTTGAGTAGGTCTGCTCTCGCAGAGTGTAGGTGCCCATTTCACATCAAGAGTGGCTGGGGAAACCCAGCCAGATGAATGAATGAATGAATGAATGAATGAATGAATGAATATTATTAGATGGAGGGAAGCAACCTAGCTAGCCTTGTTTTGCACCCAACTGATTAGTCCCGCAGACATTGCTAGACTACGGCTCCCATCATACCTCATTATTGGCCTTGATGACTGGAGCTGGTAGGAGTTGGAATCCAAAAGGAGAGGGGAGACAAGTTCCCTACCCCTGAATTAGTCTACCACCTTCATTCCCTTAGCAAGGTACCCATGTTGTGAGAGGTGTTGGGATTCATCTGCCCTGACATTTCTCCTAAGACAACAACTCCCGAGATCGTTCCATCCTCCAGGTTGTTTATATTTCAGAGTGTGAATCACAGAGCCCATTTGCAGGCGATGCGGAAGTAACAGACAATGCGAAAACATACCCATATCAAGTTTCACATGGCCTGGAGTCTCACTGAAAGTGTTGCTTTTTAAACTCGAAGCACCAGCTCCCATGCACAGCTACCACCGCTGCAAACAGTCTGGCGAGAAGCTGAACTGGTGGATGAGTGCACTTAATTTTACTTATTTTTTTACTAACTACATCAAAACTGCAATGCACAACAGAATAAACACCTCACTTACAAATCATGGTATTCTGGAAAATGGGTCATATAATAGCAAAAATACTCCTATAAATGATTACGGTTAAGTGGAAGGTATTGCTCTGAATTAGAGTTTTTACTCTGCATTCCAAAATTCCCTAAAGCTTCTCCATTCCTCCCCAGCTTTATTCCTGCTAACTCTTCTGTACATAAAAGCTATTCTCCTGAGGAACGCCCTTCGATTTCCAGTACAGCCGTACCTCGGAAGTCGAACGGAATCCGTTCCGGAAGTCCGTTCGAATTCCAAAACATTTGGAAACCAAGGCGCGGCTTCTGATTGGCTGCAGGAAGCCCATACAGCCAATCAGAAGCCGCCGAAGTCGGGCTGGATGTTCGGGTTCCAAAGAATGTTCACAAACCAGAACACTTGCTTCTGATTTCACGGCTTTCGGGAGCCAAAACGTACGAGTGCCAAGGCGATCGGCTTCCAAGGTGTGACTGTATTCTATATCCTGTATAAACTATTGCAGCTGCAAGGATCATACAACACAATGCTGCTTTTTCTCTAAGGGCTACCCCATCTAGATAAGACTGTTTTTAAAAAGGTTGAGCTGGTGTGGTGGCTAAAAGTGTTGGACTGGGACCCAGGAGACCAGGGTTCAAATCTCCACTTAACCACGAGTCTCAATGGCTACTTTTACTGCCTCACCAGGAGACGGGAGTTGGGTCTGTAAAGATCTGGCTGCGTTAACGCAAAAGATGGTTCAACTGCTGGGTTAGTCAGGCATGATTGACACCAATTGTCAGTAAGACACTTGAAACTTAGCTGAAACATTCTTTTTTTTTTTAATAAAATAAGTTATAGTAAATCTTTAAATTAAAATACATTGCCTCTAGGCTCAGAAACGCTCTTGAGCATGTTAAAAAAAGGCCGCAGGCACCTCTCGTCATCCTCTGCATTTCCAAAAAAATAGGCTCTCAACCACGGCCTCTGATGGAAGATGAGTAAGAAAAAAACCATGGTGCAGTGCGATAGTCTCTTTGCAAATGTTTGGGGGACGTTTTGGGGGTTAAGGTGCAGTGCAGAAGCCTCCAGAGTGGTTCCTTTACAAAAGAGGAGCTTGCTACGAGTCCAGGAGGTCTTCCTCGTCACTCCAGTCGGGAGGCGCATCTGTGCCAAAGTATCGGTCTCCAAAATTTCCTAGAGGGCGGCAGGAGGGAACAGGAATTAGGAAGCGCTGTGAGAAACCCTCGTGCATGTAGGAAGTACACTGAGCTGCGTCTGCGCTATTCAGAGATGGGCCCAGAAGGTTCCCGTCTAGCGAAAATCCCCAAATCCTTCTGCTGGATTCGCATTCTTGTAACCCGTTTCATTCACGTTCAGCAAATCCTAGAGTTTCCCCACCTACGTGCTTGAAGCCTTGCCCACTTCTTGGGCGTTAAATCTGGCAGCTTCTTGGGCGTTAAATCTTGGGTATTTCCACCACCCTCGGAAGTGTGGGGAAAGCTGGCCAAGGAGAGGGCTTTCTCTGACCCTAAATTGTGGAACTCCCCACAGAAATGCATCTCCATTGTCCAGCTTTTGTCATATGCTGAAAAGAAGTTTGTTTTGTGGGACCTACTGGTTTGCCCTGGTTGGGATTATTTTTCTTGTTTTTACAATGATTATTATAATTATAATAAAAATTATAATTACATTTCTATGCCACCCATCTGACTGGGTTACCGCAGCCACAGGTGGGATGTGAGCATAGGAGAAACTTTCCCCTCTTGAGGTTTCCAGTAACTGGCATTCGGAAGCTTCGCTGGCTCAAGACCAGGGCAGGACCTCCTAACCCTGGCCACTCACCAATACCAGGGATGATGCGGAAGAGGTCGTTCACTTTCTTGTCCACGGCTGTCGTGATGATCTTCACCTGCGGGAAGGCGTAAGCGACAGAGTGGACGCCCATCTCAGCCATCAGCAAGGAGAGGAGGAATATCTTGTCCTCTGGGACGTCGTGGTCCTAAGAGAAAGAAGAGGGTTTCAGCCATTTAGTTTCACTCCTCAGCTTGCCCTTTGGACCTCTGGGTGTTACGGAACTACAACTCCCAACAACCCTGTTCACTGGCTGTGCTTGCTAGGGCTGGTGGGAGTTGTAGTTCAGCAACATCTGGTTTCCCCACACCCAGCTTATGATTCCGGCGGATGGTCAGATGAAATACTCAGCATTGCTCCTTTCATTTCTAATGTTCATAGGGGAGTGCTGTTACCTCCACCCCGCAACAGCCTCTTTCCTTCCCTCCCAACAGCCTCTTTCCAGAGCCGTCTCATGCATAGGGGCAGGTGGCGCGGTGCACCAGGGCGCCAGGCCCCCCAGGGGCGCCCCCGCGAGCCCGCCGGCATACCGGGCGCCCCCTCCCCAACCTGCCCCCACCCCCACGGGCGGGCAGGCGGGCGCTCGCGCGCCGGCTGCCCTCCTGAGCCCCAGCTGGAGTGCTGGGAAGGGCACGCAAAGCTCCGCGCTGCTCCAGCGCCACGCCCCATCCCCCGCTCGCCCACCTCCCTCCCGCGCTGGCCGCCCCTCGGGGGATGATGGACGTGGCGCTGGAGCAGCGCGGGGCTTTGCGCGCCCTTCCCAGCGCGCCAGCTGGGGCGCCGGAGGGTGGCCGGCTTGCGGCGCCACGCCCCATCCCCCGCTCGCGCGCCGGCTGCCCTCCTGAGCCCCAGCTGGAGTGCTGGGAAGGGCACGCAAAGCTCCGCGCTGCTCCAGCGCCACGCCCCCATCCCCCGCTCGCCCACCTCCCTCCCGCGCTGGCCGCCCCTCGGGGGATGATGGACGTGGCGCTGGAGCAGCGCGGGGCTTTGCGCGCCCTTCCCAGCGCTCCAGCTGGGGCGCCGGAGGGTGGCCGGCTTGCGGCGCCACGCCCCCATCCCCCGCTCGCCCACCCCCCCTCCCGAGGGGCGGCCAGCGCGGGAGGGAGGTGGGCGGAGAGGCAGCCCACCGGGGGCGCCGAGGGATCGTCGCGCCAGGGCGCACGATCCCTTTGAGACGCCCCTGCCTCTTTCCCTCCCTCCCAACAGCCTCTTCCCTCCCAACAGCCTCTTCCCCTCCCTCCCAACAGCCTCTTTCCCTCCCTCCCAACAGCCTCTTTCCCTCCCTCCCAACAGCCTCTTTCCCTCCCTCCCAACAGCCTCTTTCCCTCCCTCCCAACAGCCTCTTTCCCTCCCTCCCAACAGCCTCTTTCCTTCCCTCCCAACAGCCTCTTTCCTCCCTCCCAACAGCCTCTTTCCCTCCCTCCCAACAGCCTCTTTCCCTCCCTCCCAACAGCCTCTTTCCCTCCCTCCCAACAGCCTCTTTCCCTCCCTCCCAACAGCCTCTTTCCCTCCCTCCCAACAGCCTCTTTCCCTCCCTCCCAACAGCCTCTTTCCCTCCCTCCCAACAGCCTCTTTCCCTCCCTCCCAACAGCCTCTTTCCCTCCCTCCCAACAGCCTCTTTCCCTCCCTCCCAACAGCCTCTTTCCCTCCCTCCCAACAGCCTCTTTCCCTCCCTCCCAACAGCCTCTTTCCCTCCCTCCCAACAGCCTCTTTCCCTCCCTCCCAACAGCCTCTTTCCCTCCCTCCCAACAGCCTCTTTCCTTCCCTCCCAACAGCCTCTTCCCCTCCCTCCCAACAGCCTCTTTCCCTCCCTCCCAACAGCCTCTTTCCCTCCCTCCCAACAGCCTCTTTCCTTCCCTCCCAACAGCCTCTTTCCCTCCCTCCCAACAGCCTCTTTCCCTCCCTCCTAACAGCCTCATTCCTTCCCTCCCAACAGCTAAGTCAAAGCTGTCCCACGACACCTGCCTCCCTTACCAGCAACACCCTCACAGCCATCATGGCTGCTGCTCCCGTAGAGACCGTACAGTCCATGAGGATCACGTGATCTTCACTGATGTCCTTCGGAAGCCTCAGATAATGCAGCTGGAGGAGGGAGAAGGAGGAAGGGAGCATTCAGAGACGGCAAGCAGGGAGAGAATTGTCCCCAGCAGGACTGGCCTGCTCATTCCTTGCATAGGGTCACTGCTGGCAACCCACATACCCCAAGACAAAAGTTGGCGAGTACCATCAAGTGAGCCCAGAGGTGGATATGGACTAGGCCAGTCTTCCCCAACCTGGTGCCCTGCAGGTGTTTTGGCCAACAACTTCTGGAAAGCTCTAGGTCAGAGAAAGCTGCAAAGCATTACACTGTCGGCAATATTAAGTTTTATTCATGCCCACTGTACACCATTGCCCATTCTGGCTGGACTGATGGGAGTTGTAGTCCAAAAGATTTGAAGGGCACTCAGCTGGCAAAGGATGGACTACACACAAAAAAAAATGGACTCCTTGCATATCCACCTGATCTCTTTGATCTAGCTGGACAGGACGTTGGGCTGGCCTGTATATATAGAGCAACACTGCTTAAATATCTTTGTTATCCTCTGCTTCTCCATCATCAGCCTTCTTAAAGTAGAGTGAACTATGCCGTCAAAGAACAAGACGCTGTATAATATAATAATAATAATAATAATAATAATAATAATAGGTTGTATCAAATGCAAGTCATGCTCAGAGTAGACCCATTGAAATTAATGGATGTGGAAAACTTAGGCACATCCGTTTCAACAGGTGCAGACCCAAAATATAGCTGGTCACAACCCACTTCTAGCCAGGTGTGTAGGAAAGGGGGGCGGGGGGGGGTAACACCTGACCTTCCTACGCCTCTGCTTCTAGCTAGCCCTTGACCAAACGGTCCCAGGACGGGTTACAAAAATATCAGAATGACCGTTCCCCACATCAAATGGGGTGCACATTTTGCATGGTCGTGCGTAGCCTCCTGGGATCATGGGGCAGTTCCTGGCAGTTGGGTCTGGCACCACCTTCCCAGGCTGGATACCTGTGGTCTCCACCTACTCCAGCAGCCGTCCAATCCCAGCTGGAGAGGTGTTGCCGGGGGGGATTGGCCAGGTAGAAGGAGGGAATACACAGTGCACACAACAGAAGTTGAGTCATACCTTGGAAGTGACCGTTGGCGGTGATACCAAGGTTCCCGTTAACGGGGTCTTAGGGGGGAGGCATTGGCCCCCTCCAGCGGCAGCGAACAGGGGGGTGGGCTATCTGCTTGAACATATGTTCTCCAGAGCTAGCCCATCCCCACACATGCTGGATAACCCTGAAATTACCCAGAACCCCGGCTGGGGGGCTGGGAAGGATAAACGCCCAATGCCTGTGCCAAGGTCTCCCTACATCTGAATTTTAATAAAGTTGTGGCCAATTTTAATCCCATAGAACGTCGTCCCGTGTCGTTATTTACCTCAGGGGCTGCCCGGGGTTTGGAGGGACTCCGCCTGACCACGCAATTAAAGACTGACAACTGCATCTAAATAATATCGGTGCAATGCTTGCACAATAGAACATTCTCCCTATGCACACCCAGCGCCCTTCCTAAATCTGCTCTGGATGTGTTGGGGTAACCGCTGGAACAGATTTAGGGGGTGCAAGGGGGGGGAATTCTCTTGCAGGAGCATAAATCCTTGTGCTGACAGGACACGTTAGCCGGATACCGCCGCAAACTCAGGTCTCATTAAAATCATAAAATAACAAGCCACAAAACCGACCAATAACCGTATTAACAGGACCACGGTGCAGAGCAACATTGCCTTGAGTTTTGAGGGGACAGTACCTGGTTTGGGATACCGCTAGAGAGGTGACAAGGTAGCTCAGGCCACTACCAAGCCCTTGTCCCATACCAGGTCTGGACATTTACCTCTGGCTCCCCCGTGTACCGGTTGGTCTGGATGAGGATGGTGCCAATTCGGACATCCTTACAGACGGCCCGCAGCGCTGGCTCCATGGTCTCCCCAGCCCTCAAAATGGACACGCCAGTAATCTGGAAGACAGAAGACAAGGTGGAAACCCGCATGTATAATTCCTCCAGCTTTCTACTGCTTCGATCTCACCACCCTGCATTTCTTAGAACGTGGCTGGGCTAAGTAAAAAAAAAAATCACCTCCAGGTGATCAGGCAGTATTGTTGTCATAAATCAGGGGTCAGCAAACTTTTTCAGCAGGGGGCCGGTCCACTGTCCCTCAGACCTTGTGGGGGGCGGACTATATTTTGAAAAAAAAAATGAACGAATTCCTATGCCCCACAAATAACCCAGAGATGCATTTTAAATAAAAGGACACATTCTACTCATGTAAAAACACGCTGATTCCCGGATCCGTGGGCCGGATTTAGAAGGCGATTGGGCCGGATCCGGCGCCCGGGCCTTAGTTTGCCTACCCATGTCATAAATGAATAAAAAAGAGTCGCTGTCTTGTTCTTCCATTTTCAGGCGAAGTTCTGTGGAGTTGTGTTAACGCCTGCCTTAGACAAATGGGTGAGCTGAAAAAGCTCCGCTCCATTTCAAACTGGGCCCAGACGGGATTCAGTTCGAAATGGGATTCATTCGTAACATCGGCCAGCTCTCCTTGCAAGTTCCAAACCCTTTTCCGAGTAGAAAGCTTCTTTCCTTTGAGGAGGGAGAGGGTAGCTGGTGGGAAGGTGGGCTTGCAAGAGACAGGAGAACCCTTTCCATCCAGTTGTTAAGTGGAAATCAGGCTGCAGGGCAAACACAATTTCCCTTGGGCAGTCATTTCCTGCCGGCAAGATTGGTACATTGAGTTGGGAGGCAGAGGAAACGGCAGTCCCATGATCCCTGGCGAAAATTGTCAGTGTACACTTCACCCTCTGGTATAGTGTGGATTTGTTCAAAGATTTATTATTCTTATATTTGCTGAAGCCTTTGACAGGTGCTGTCCTGGCAGTCACTCCTGCACCTGTCGGTGTCACATTAGTGACCCCTGGGTTCCTATATCTGCACATTCAGTAGTTTGTTTGTTTGTTTGTTTATTTATTTATTTATTATTAATAATAATTTATTACTTGTACCCCCACCCATCCACTCTGGGCGGTTCCCAACAAATATTAAAATACATTAAAATGTTGCAGATTAAAAAACTTCCCTAAACAGGGCTGCCTTCAGGTATTTTCTAAATGTCAGGTAGTTGTTTATCTCTTTGACCTCTGATGGGAGGGCGTTCCACAGGGCGGGCGCCACTACCGAGAAGGCCCTCTGCCTGGTTCCCTGTAGCTTTGCTTCTCAGTGAGGGAACCGCCAGAAGGCCCTCGGCGCTGGATCTCAGTGTCCAGGCTGAACGATGGGGGTGGAGACACTCCTTCAGGTATACTGGGCCAAGGCCGTTTAGGGCTTTAAAGGTCAGCACCAACACTTTGAATTGTGCTCGGAAACGTACTGGGAGCCAATGTAGATCTCTCAGGACCGGTGTTATGTGGTCCCGGCGGCCACTCCCAGTCACCAGTCTAGCTGCCGCATTCTGGATTAATTGCAGTTTCCGGGTCACCTTCAAAGGTAGCCCCACGTAGAGCGCATTGCAGTAGTCCAAGCGGGAGATAACCAGAGCATGCACCACTCTGGCGAGACAGTCTGCGGGCAGGTAGGGTCTCAGCCTGCATACCAGATGGAGCTGGTAGACAGCCGCCCTGGACACAGAATTAACCTGTGCCTCCATGGACAGCTTTGAGTCCAATATCCCCTCAAAACACCGCAATGCAAAAAGAGAGAGTTAAGATTTGTCCCAAATAGAAGGTGTCACATGCGGAAAGCTGGAACTATGAATCAAAACAGGAGCAGGTTTTATACACCCCTGGCTTTCTCCCGACTCTGTTTCAAGAATCATCTGCTGGCGACACTTACTTGCTTCCCACTGTAGTTTCGGCCTTCATAGTCATGTCCTTGGGGGGTCTGAACTGTGCAGGTCTGGAAAGGCAACGGCACACAGGAATTAATATGGAATTTGGGCAGGGACAGAGCCCATGTGACAGAGTACGGAGCTCGTCAATGGCAGAAAAGCAGAATAAATTACGCAAAACAGACGGATGTGTGCATTTTTAAAAAACAACTTATGCAGGCTGCAAATCTAGGTTTCTTTAGGACAGAATGCAAGTGCCCATCCCTGAAACCATTTCTATCCAGCTCTCTTCCCAGGCCACAAAAAAGGGTGCAGAGAGAGAGGGTGAGGTTCCAGAGGATTTTATGAGCAAGCAGGGGCGTCGCTAGGGGGGTGCGGTGGGGGCGGTACGCCCCAGGGCGACAGGGGCGAGAAGCGGCGGGTGGGGGCGGCAAGAGGCAGCCCCTCCCACCATTCCCACGCGCTGCCGCTCCCTCCGTCACCCTGGGAGCGGCAGCGCATCGGATCGCCGCTTCTACAGCCTCCTTTTGAGCCGGAGAGCTTAAAAGCGAGCTCTTCGGCTTAAAAGAAGGCTGCAGAAGCGGCGCCGGCACCCCCGGAACCGCCCTGGGGGCGGAGCGTCATGACGTCACAATGTGATGTCACGACGTCCCGCCCCCGGGGCGTTTCCTTTGCCGCCCCGGGTACCGCGGAGCCTTACTCCGCCACTGAGGAAGGCATTGAGTTTAGCCTGATACTGCTTCTTTAAACTGTGTTCAGCGAGAGAAGAAAACTCATCTCTGGACTTGAACGCCACTCCTTTTGTGGCATCGCCTGCCCTCGAATTTTTTTTCTTAGATTTAGGGCTGAACGGAACGTTTTCCAGGTCCACCTTCTAGCTTGAAATCCATGATTTCAGGTGGGGCAAACCTCACTCCCCAAAAGCCCCCCAACTCTGGTTTTCTCATAGCTGTTTGATGCGGTTCACAAATCACACACACACACACACACCCCGGCCTCGCAATCTGGTGCCAAATCAGTCATTTCCCCTCTGTATTTCACTCAAGTGATCCCAAGCCATTGGAGATTATGCACCGGAGGCAACATTGCAATAGAATGCAACCGATCAGATTTGGCGGCCATCACCTGTTACTTGGGCGCCATTTTGAGCGAGGGCAATGCCTCCTACAGAGGCCACATGGGTGATCCCAACCAATCAAGAAGATGCAAAATGAGCACACTGCCTGCTCCCTCCCAAGGATGCTGCAACATATCACCCAAAGAGACCAGATCCTCTTTCAAAAGAGTCCCGATCCCTTTCAGCTCAGCCATGGTTTGGAACAGCGGATCAGCAAACCTTTTCAGCAGGAGGCCGGTCCACTGTCCCTCAGACCTTGTGGGGGGCTGGACTATATTTTTTTTGGGGGGGGGAATGAATGAATTCCTATGCCCCACAAATAACCCAGAGATGCATTTTAAATAAAAGCACACATTCTACTCATGTAAAAACCCACTGATTCCCGGACCATCTGTGGGCTGGATTTAGAAGGCGATTGGGCCGGATCCAGCCTCCGGGCCTTAGTTTGCCTACCCATGGTTTGGAAGAACGCTTCGTTCAGCCTACCTGGAAAGGCAGGAAGGACAGTGCATGCTCAATCAGGAGACGCATCAGCCGTTTGGAGTAGAAGATAAACTCATCCCGACTTGTCTCCTTGTCCCTGAAAGGGTAACAAAGAGGAGAAAAGGAAGGCATTAGGTTCATAGAATTATAAGAGTTGGAAGGGACCCGAGGGTCATCTAGCCCAACCCCCTGCAATGCAGGAATCTCAGCTAAAGCATCCATGACAGATGGCCATCCAACCTCTGCTTAAAAGCCTCCAAGGAAGGGGAGTCCACCACCTCCCGAGGGAGACTGTTCCCCTGTCAAACTGCTCTTACTGTCAGAAAGTTCTTCCTGATGTTTTGTCAAACTCTCCTTTCTTGTAACTTGTGTGGCAGAGCACAGGAAGGGGGGGGCGTTCTGGAGGCAGATGCTCGACAGGCAACAGTTTACTTCCTCCTCTCAATGGAGTAAGCGGCTCACCAGGAGCTCTCCGTGGTGCTGAAAAGAACTTACAACAAGGCACCCAACTCACCGGATGATTGTGTGCATGCCTTTCACTTGCGGGGTGTTCTTCAGCACACTCAGAGTCTTGGGGAGAGGGTGGCATTGGTGGGCCGAGGCCAGTGCTGCCCTGAAGAAAAAAAGAGGAGAATTAAAGTCAAGTTACAGGCTTCTTGGAGAAGTGCTGCTTCCTCCCCCAGCCAGAGAAAAGAAGCCACCCCAAAGATCCCACTGTTTTCCTCATCCGAACAAACCACACAGACCATTCGCCATGGCTAAAACGCCCCATGGACAGGCTCAATGGGGAAGGGAATCTTGTGGGACGTAAAACTGCAGTCCAGTACAACATTCCTACAGTGGACATGTTAGGGGATGTTTTGTACCACTCAGGAAAAGACTTCCTGTTCTGATCAGTGTGTGTTCTCCATTTTGTATGTTGCTTTGTGCCTAGCCGCAGTCACTTGGGAATAACTCCTTTATCAAATAGTTCTAGTTGTTATGTAACCTAAGCCTGCCTTCAGGGACATGTCTGTGAACCTGAATGAATCTGTGAGTAAACTAGATTTGTATCAACGTGAATCAGATTCTTGTGTTTATTCTTTTTAAGAGGGATTAGAAGGGATTTTTACCAGGAAGGAAACTTTAATAGTAAGACTCAGATGAGTCAGCAACAAGCTGATTGCTGCGTAATTTAAAAAGGGGGGATGTTTAAAACTCTGCTAGAATATGAAACTTGCTAGCGCAAGTTAGGAAGGACATCATTAAATAATATATCCTCCCCACAAATCTCACTCCCGGCCACCTTCCTTGTGTAAGTTATCAGCAGTGCTTAGCAGGGAGCCGTGGCTGAACTTGACACCGGAGGTTGGGCAGGGCAGAACCAAGAAGAGCCTGCCGAATCAGGCCCAGGGCCCATCTGGTCCAGCATCCTGATCTCACAGTGGCCAGCCAGATGCCTGTGGGAAACCTGCAAGCAGGATCTGAACACAGGACCGACTCTCCCCTCCTTTGGTTTCCAGCAACTGGGTTTCAGAAACATTGCTGCCTCCGACTGTGGGGTCATCCTTTGGGACAAAGGGTGGGGTATAAATTAGATAGATGGATGGATGACAGACAGACACATAGATAACAAGCTTTTCAAAAGCAGCCTAAGGGGTGGAGTTCTGTCTGGGGTGAAGGACAAAGCTTCATTGCCAAAATGAAAACTGGGGCCCAGCTTCCTTAGTTGTTGGTGGAATAAAGGGGTCAGGATGAGACACATCTGAATGACAAACTGGGGGTTTCGAGGAGCTGCCGCCAGCCTAGCTAGCAGCTTGGAGGAGGAAGAGGAAGGAGGTTCTAATTAGGACACCCTTTATCTGTTCATTGCCAGGCTTTTTGTGTCCCCCGTGTCTGTGTGGTTGGTTAGGATGGACAAAGGGCCTCGTGGAGATCCTTTCCGCTCGCGGAATCACACACGCGAGCCTTAATTCGGGGCGAGCGGGGGGGGAGGGGAACATTAAAACACGCACATGCAAAAAAGAAGACGGTTAAAGGATTGCACCGTGCCAGTTTGGGGTCTGGAAGAAAGAGGTGCACACGCAAACACACAGAGAACCAACCGCAAGCCAATCGAACGGAAGTGGGTTAACCAGGAGTCAGGGAGATGGTACGGAGCTGTACAAATGCTTAGCAAGGAGCCAGAAACAGCCTCAGATCTATGCACTTTTCAAGGGTTCCGGCGGAAGATCTCAAGGGTGCCCCTGTGCCCACGGGCGCCAGGTTGTCAATTCCTTCATTACTTATATGCTTGTGTGTGTGTGAATTTGTTTCTACAAAAGGATTTTTAAAATAGCAACGGTGGGAGACCCTGATCTGGATTGGGACTGTATTGGGAAGTAGAGGAACAGTTTATCCCTCAATGCTGCTCCCCTGATTTTTATTTTTATTTTAATCCCCAATAGAAGCCAACAGAAGCTTCCCTTCCAGAACAAGTAACTGTTGGGGGGGGTATTTATTGGGACCATAGTAAAAGGGGGCAGGGAGTTTAAGAGTTTATTCCTCCATTGCGAGGGGTTACACTGGATGATGCTCAGGATCCCTTCCAATATCACATGTCAATGATTCTGTGAAGTACTCCCTCCATCCATGTCATAAAACAGCTGGGGGGGGGGCTGGCTTGATTCAGCTTAATGAGTGACAGCTGGTTGATCGCTCCAGACTGTTTTGTTTTGTTGTTGTTTTTCTGCTGTTTTGTTGTTGTTTTTCTGCTGTTTTTGTGTTCTCAACTGTTCTTAATTGCCTTTGTTGTACGTCGCCCTGAGATGGTTGTTTAGAAGGAAATTAGCAAATAATAATAAAATAAAATAATAATAATAATAATAATAATAATAATAATAATAATAATAGTACACCCTCCTGGGGTGGTGGGTAACTGCGTGCAAAATTGGGAGAAGTTCAAAGGATGGCCATTCATAGATTGTTTGGGGAAGTGCAAATTGGGATGGGTTTGCATTGACATGTGACCCAGACTGAATTTCGCCCCCATGCCTTGTATCCTGGGTACCACGGGACACACACACACCCCAGCTCTGGTATGTTAAGTTGCTCATTATCCTATAAACCTCCCAGTAGCTTTTAGATGGAGGGAGGTATATAACTTTCTTGATTTTTTTTTAAAAAATACCCTCGCTAAAGGGGGCACGCCAACCCACGCGGTAGACTCTCCATCATGCAAGCCTAGACCTCAGCAAAAGCTCGACACTCGATTTAGTGTTCAAACCAAACCAAAATAAAAAAGGGGGAAAAAATAAGTTGGAGGGTGCAATTTGATCCTCACATATCCCAGCGGAGTTTCCTCTGTTCATCAGGTGGGAGTTGTGGTTCAAGGATGAGCCAAGGAGGTAACAGACAACCACACACACAGAGAGAGACACACGGATAACCAAAGAGGGAGGGAAGAGAAAATAAAGCAGGGAAATAAGAGCACTTAATTTAAAAGGGGGGGGATTTGCCCCGGAAAAGCATCCTGTGTCTCTTTTGCCTGGATGCAGAATCCTTGACCTGTAACAAAGTCATTCGTATGGCTGGGTGGAGAGGAGTAGGAATGCCTAGCTTTGGCATGGAATCAGTTTCACGCGGCCCCTGGGAGGTTGTCATGTGGCCCTCAGGCTGGTCCTTACCAAACCTCCCACACCAACTTAAGTCTCACAGGGTGTTTTCTGGCACAGCCTCTGAAGGATTGCACAGGGCAGAGATGTCAACTTCTGCAAGAGTCGTAATGATGGGAGAAGCTGTAACTCAAGGAATTCCCCCGTGAGAACCACTGAGTGTATCAAGCGCCTTCTCGGCGACTCGGGGCCATTATTGACAAAATGACATCGCCTTTGGAGGTCTGCTTTATTAAATGACCCGGTAGCAAGCTTGTTAAAACGGAAAGAATGTTAAGAACCCAAGAAGAGTCTGCAGGATCAGGCCAGTGGCCTGATCTCAAAAGCGGCCAACCCCATGCCTGTAGGGAACCAGCAAGCAGGTTTCTAGCCCTCTCCCCCTCCTGTGTTCCCCAGTAACTGTTTCTCACAAGCATTGGAGACGGAACACAGCCACCATGGCTTGTAGCCACCAACACACACACCCCCTCCTCCATGAATCTGTCCTTTCTAAACGCCATCCAAGTTGGTGGCCATCACTGCCCTCCTGTGGCAGGGAGTCCCACAGTTTACCTGCGCGAAGAAACGCTTTCTTTTATCTGCCCTGACTCTTCCAACATGCAGCTTTATTGGAGGCTGAGGTCTGGCGTTAAGAGAGAGGGAGAAAGCCTTTCCTCTTTCCGTGCATTATTTTAAGAACTTCTATCACGTCTAAAGCGGTCGCCTTTCTTTGCAGAGGAGGCCCTGCCTCTCCCTCCTTTCACCCCTGAATTTTACACAGGTACGCAGCGCTTCCTGCCCTCTCTTAGCTCTGTCTGACCGGTAGTGGAAAAAATTGATAAGCAGCCTTAAACGGGTGGTGTCTTTTTTTTAGTGTGTGTCTTTTTCCTTTCCTTGTTCATCTTTAAAAAAATAAATAAAGTATCACATTTGGAAACCAATTCTTCTGCCTCTCCCCCTCCTCCTCCTCCTCTTCAGCCTTCCTCCCCTGAGAACAAAAACGCTTCAAAAAGGCCGGGTGACCAGCTCAAAAGACACACACAAATCCCCACAAAAATAGCAGGCAGGACGAAAAATGTCCCCGCCGGCTCCTTTCATTGCGCTCTCGCAGAATCAAACAGGAAGCAGACAAGAGAAAAAGCGAGAAGGGAGAGGAAGGGAGAGGAAGGAGCGGAGCCCAGCCGAGGTTTTTCAAACGGGGAGGAGGGCAGCCTTGAAGTGGCTTGACATTTCCAAGATGTGGGGGCTATTGCGTCCCCCCCAGACGCCCATAAGGAGGGTGCCTTGAGGGAATCAAGGCTCGGAGCTGAGGAAAGGCGTGGCGGACCCACGCGGAGGGATCTATTTCTGGAACGCCGTTTCCTAAAAACTTTTTCTTCTTCTTCTTCCAAAAATCATTTCCAGCCATACAGAAAAATGTATGTGTGGAGAAACCAGAAAAAGAAGTTGTCTCTTCTATTTGGCTGGGCTCCAATTATTTAAACGCTTTGTAACTGCTCTCTCTCTCCCCCCCCCCCCCCACCCCCAATTCTATTCTTCATCAGGACCGGAGATGTTCTGGTAACTCAAATAGCATCAAATGGCCAATGGGTGGCTGCAGGCTCAGGTTTGTGGAGAGATTGGGGGGGACTGAAAGAGGGGAGAGTGTCAGGCAGGGCTGGGGGGGGCGGGGGACGTCGCTCAATGGAAGGTCCCAAATTCAACCCCAGCCATGTCTCCATGGGGGGCTGAGAAAGACCCCTGACTGAAACTCTCGAGGGTTGCTGCTAGCTGGCATTGGCAGTGCTGAGTTAGAAGGACCGTTGGTCTGACTCAGTACAGCTTCCCATGTTTGTGGGAGCAAGCTGAAGCCCCAGACTTGGACTACTGCAATGCGCTCTACGTGGGGCTACCTTTGAAGGTGACCCAGAAACTGCAACTAATCCAGAATTGCGGCAGCTAGACCACCTTCTCCTCCCTCTGGTGACTGGTGACCACATAACACTGGTCCTGAAAGACCTACATTGGCTCCCAGTACGTTTCCGAGCACAATTCAAAGTGTTGGTGCTGACCTTTAAAGCCCTAAATGGCCTCGGTCCTGTATACCTGAAGGAGCATCTCCACCCCCATATCGTTCAGCCCGGACACTGAGCTTAAAAGATCCAGCTCTGAGGGCCTTCTGGCGGTTCCCTCATTGGGAGAAGTGAGGTTGCAGGGAACCAGGCAGAGGGCCTTCTCTGTGGTGGCGCTCGCCCTGTCAGATGTCAAGGAAATAAACAACCACCTGACTTTTAGAAGACATCTGAAGGCAGCCTTATTTGGGGAAGTTTTTAATGTTTGATCTTTTATCATGTTTATGGGAGCCGCCCAGAGTGGCTGGGGAAACCCAGTCAGATGGGCAGGGTATAATAATAAATAATAATATAATTTATTATTATTATTATTATTATTATTTATTATTATATTACTACTACTACTACTACCCGCGCGCCCCAGATTCTCCCCTGAAAAGACTCCTTTCTGTTTTGGGAGGCTGGCTGGGACATGCCAGTTGCGAAGAAGAAGAAGAAGAAGAAGAAGAAGAAGAAGAAGAGTTTGGATTTGATATCCCGCTTTATCACTACACCGAAGGAGTCTCAAAGCGGCTCACATTCTCCTTTCCCTTCCTCCCCCACAACAAACACTCTGTGAGGTGAGTGGGGCTGAGAGACTTCAGAGAAGTGTGACTAGCCCAAGGTCACCCAGCAGCTGCATGTGGAGGAGCGGGCAAACGAACCCGGTTCACCAGATTACGAGTCTACCGCTCTTAACCACTACACCACACTGGCTCTCAGTTAGAAGAATGGGAGAGATTATGGAAGGAAGGTATCAATTTTACTACATGCAGTACGCTTAAAGAAAATGTCTCTCAAACACATGGCTGACCAAACATTCTTACCAAGTGGGCTGCAAGAGCACTTCAACACGGAACCTGGCATAGCTGTCAACCTTTCCCTTTTTTTGCAGGAAATTCCCTTATTATAGCATTGGGAAACAGCAGGGAGGGTTGACAACTGTGAACCTGAGGGACAGGGGGCAACGATCCCCGGAAGGGGGTTGGTCTAGATGACCTCAGGTTTCCTCCCAACTCTATGATTCTATGATAACGCGGATAAGTGATGGCCCATCAGATCTCTGTGCATGTATCCGGTGACCATTCTGCAGGAATTTGTTTGTTTAAACACACAAATATGCACGCACACGTGCACGCAAACACACACAGCCTCAGCAAGCAGTTGGTTTAGCAGCACCGGTTATTAAGATGCATTTTTGTCCTTGCAGACAGAAAAAAGGAGGGCACACGGAGAGGGAGACAGTTAGGAGGAGCCCTTACCTGACGCTGAGTTCTCTCTGCAGCGGCAACACAAAGAACACCGAGCAAACCCCCGTATTAAAACAGTGGAAACACCAGCAGGGCGTTAAGAGGCAAAAGGGGAAATAAAAACACAGGGAGACATGTTTTCCCGGGATTCACAGCACTTGGAGCAGTTAGCATCTCTATTATTATTATTATTATTATTATTATTATTATTATTAAAAAGCACCCGTTGCGATTTCAGCGTTGCTCAGGGGGCAGCTCTCTTGGGGGGCAGGGGGCAGCTTTGCAAAGCGGCCGCAACTAACCGAGCAACTAAGTTTCCCAAATACCGCCACGTCTGGCAGGTTCCCCTCCCCCCAACGTTGCAGACATATTTAATCGGGTTTAGGATTTCGCTCAAATCTAATTTTTCTAACGGTGTCTCTGCAAGACTGATTTTTTTTTTTAAGTGTGTGTGGCGGGGAGAAAACAGAAGGAAACAATGCACCTGAACCCCAAATTGGTAGGAGCAGCTTCGGCATTGCCTGGTATGATTTAGCCCTTGAATTTAAAATTAGCATTTAAAAATAACTGTGAGGAGGGAGAGATTGGGGTGTGTGTGTGTGTGTGTGTGTGTGTGCACAGTCTGAATGGCGCATGTGGCAGGGATCCGTGGAATGCTTGCTCTGAACACCCACATGGTGTGCAAGCCCATGGACCGATGACCAAATAAAGACATCTCAAGTCAGCTGAAGCCACTGGAAATGTCAGCCTGCCGTTCAGCTTCAGAACCCATCAGATCTGCCTAGGTGGCAGCCCCCCAGGTTATGGGGTTTCCTCCCTGGGGATGCTACTCTGGCCCCATCCCTGGTGACTGTCAGGCAGGCAGAAAAACAACAACACGGTTTTTATTTCACTCTTTGAAATTCAGCACTGAAGGTTTTAAGCCTGCACTTCCTGGTTCTTTCATGCTCTTTGTTTAAATTCTGCCAGTGTTTAAACGGGATTCCTGGTGTTTTCCTTTAAACTGCTTTGCGGTGTTCCCACAAGCCGGCAGCAGGTACGAAAATGCGCTTTACACACAGACGTTTGCATAAATATTATCTCTGAAGAAGAAAAGCGAGTGGTTTTTGAGCAGCCGAAAGAAGATTCCACCTAAACATTAGGAAGAACTTCCTGACAGTGAGAGCTGTTGGACAGTGGAATTTGCTGCCAAGGAGTGTGGTGGAGTCTCCTTCTTTGGAGGTCTTTAAGCAGAGGCTTGACAGCCATCTGTCAGGAATGCTTTGATGGTGTTTCCTGCTTGGCAGGGGGTTGGACTGGATGGCCCTTGTGGTCTCTTCCAACTCTAGGATTCTATGATTCTATGATTCCTGAAGCTGTTGACCTCTAGATATTTTGAACTATATCTCCCATCATCCCTGGCTGTTGTGTGCACCGGGAGTTGTAGTTCAAAAACGTCCGGAAGGCACCATACTGGGGGAGGCTATTTCAGGGGGTGCAGTTGAGTGCCACAGGCATCTCAGAACAGAAGCTGTGCCCTCCTGGGCATGGGAGACAGGACGGGTGGCTCTTCCCAAATGGTTTTGTCATGTCCCCCCCTCCACACACACACTAGTACGTTTTTGTCCTTGAATTAAAAATTAAGTTTTTTAAATATTGCAGTGCAATCAGCTGAGAGCACCTTTGAAAAATTTGGCCACAAGGTTTTTTGTCAAATGTTTGCTCCATATACTGTGCAGTTGAAGATTTATTGCAAACTGCCCCCTTCTCCCCCCAATGAGTTGAAATCTTCTCCCCGCCCGGCAAGAGCTGCAAACTGAGCAAAAAATCTGGACAAGCAAACAGCTTTTTAAGAAATAACACAGAAAATGGGGACGAGCGGTTGGAATAAACACATCCAAATACCCAAACTGACAACCCGGTGACAACAGAGGATTTCATGCGGTTAGTTTGCAAGTGAGTTCCGGAGACCTGCCCCATCTTTGGTGCCTTTTGTCCCCCCCTCCTCCCCCCAGTCATTTGGGGCAGGTCCCAAGAAACTTCTCAGACAAGGCAAAAATTAACTTGCCGCCTACATATGCATCTCAGAGGTGGGCAGAGGCTCTTGGGTTCCTCCTTGGTAGTTTTCTAGATGACTGATCCTTTTTGCTGGTCCCTAAATGGAAGGGGGGGGTTGCGGGTGGCACTGTGGTTAAACCACTGAGCCTTGGGCTCCCCCCACTATAAAAAAAACTCCCCACTCCACTTGTCGGAGTGGAGTGGGAGCAAAATCCCCCTTTCTGGGATATCCCAATTAGCTCATTACTTCTCAAATTCAGCTGCAGTGGCTTCAGCGGATTATTATTTTTTGCAAGACTACAAATCCCTATCAGCACAGGCCAGGCTGACAAGGAATGATGGGAGTGGAGTCCAAGCTCAACTCATTGCTCTCAACAGTTGGGTCCGCAGTTGGTTACCTGTTGCTCGGTCCCTGCTCCTGCCAATCAAATACTATGCGGTCACACTCTACCTCAGTTGTGTTGGGCAGTGCCGTATAGTGGTTAGAGTAATAATAATAATAATAATGCCACCCTTCTGTTTCGGTTGCCCCAGCCTCGCCCCAGCCTAACGATGCCGACAGATGTTGTTGGATTCCAATGCCCACCAGCCTCAGCCAACGTGGCCAATGGCTGGGGGGTTTATGTGTTGCTGTAGCGCATCAACATCTGGAAGAGGCAAGGTTGGAGGAAGCCAGGGAGAGGCACTTGAAACATTTGGCTGCCCACAAAGTCGCAGATCTCTGGGCAATGGCCTACCTCACAGGGCTGTGGTGAGGATGAAATGCTCAAGGAGTGTAGGAAAACAGGGAAGAGAACCTGATAGGTTGCCTTAGTTTGCCGGAGGAAATGACTTTTTTGCCCAGAGAATTTGCAGAAGATTTCCCCAAGATGGCCTACAGATGTTTGGAATTTGACCAGCTGGAGAAGACTGCCTTGAGAAACCCCTCGTCCCCTTTGCTAGGCGACTGGGAAGAATGGGCCATGACCCGGAATCCCTTTCAGCAGAGTCGGAGGGTCTTTGGGACAGTCTGGGAAGAGGCCAGGCCTCCTTTCAGACCCCAGGGGAAAATCCACCCTGGCAGCTCCGCTTGCCCGAAGTCGTGGAAGCAAAGGAGGGGCTTGCAAGAGTCCCCCTACCCAACCGGCACACCCAGTGGGCAGCCCTTCCTCCTGCTCTGTCCCACAGCAATTCTTACCTCTTCCAGCTGGCTGTGGACATGCTGCACGATCAGATCGATGGCTACGGTGTTCCCACTGCCTGGAGCAGATGAGAGAGAGAGAGAGAGAGAGAGATGTGGATAATAATAATAATAATAATAATAATAATAATAATAATAATAATAATACCCCACCCATTTATACCCCAGCCACTCTGGGCGGCTTCCAACAAAATATTAAAATACAATAGTCCTTCAGATATTAAAAGTTTCCCTAAACAGGGCCACCTTCAGATGTCTTCTAAAAGTCAGATAGTTGTTTTTCTCTTTGACATCTGATGGGAGGGTGTTCCACAGGGCGGGCGCCACTACCGAGAAGGCCCTCTGCCTGGTTCCCTGTAACTTGGCTTCTCGCAGCGAGGGAACCGCCAGAAGGCCCTCGGAGCTGGACCTCAGTGTCCTGGGCTGAACGATGGGGGTGGAGACGCTCCTTCAGGTATACTGGGCCGAGGCTGTTTAGGGCTTTAAAGGTCAGCACCAACACTTTGAATTGTGCTCAGAAACGTACTGGGAGCCAATGTAGGTCTTTCAAGGACCGGTGTTATATGGTCTCGGCGGCCGCTCCCAGTCACCAGTCTAGCTGCCGCATTCTGGATTAATTGCAGTTTCCAGGTCACCTTCAAAGGTAGCCCCACGTAGAGTGCATTGCAGTAGTCCAAGCGGGAGATAACCAGAGCATGCACCACTCTGGCGAGACAGTCCACAGGCAGGTAGGGTCTCAGCCTGCGTACCAGATGGAGCTGGTAAACAGCTGCCCTGGACACAGAATTGACCTGCGCCTCCATGGACAGCTGTGAGTCCAAAATGACTCCCAGGTCTGCGCACCTGGTCCTTCAGGGACATAGTTACCCCATTCAGAACCAGCATACCTGTTTCCTAACAGCTATGACCCGGGAAAGCCACTAGAGGGCAGCAGAACACAGTCAACCGGTATGCAAGTGAATTAACAGCTGGCTGTTTTGGATGACAACTGCCATCAGCTCCAACCAACTGGGACTGAAGGCATTTATAGAATCACAGAATTGTAGAGTTTGAAGGGACCCTGAGGGTCATCTAGACCAACCCCCTGCAGTGCAGGAATATTTCACCCAATGTGGGGCTCGAACCCACAGCCCTGAGATTGAGAGTCTCGTGCTCTACCGACTGAGCTCTCCAAGCTGTCCCGGTCCATGACATTTAGTCTGAAGCAGCTGGAAGGAACGCTGCCTTGCACAGTTGCCGTCTTTTTCTCAGTCGGTAGAGCAGGAGACTCTTAATCTCAGGGCCGTGGGTTTGAGACCCATGTTGGTCAGGGGGGTTGGACTAGATGACCCCTTGGGTCCCTTCCACCTCTACAATTCCATTATGTTTCTGTATAGGCTGGAAGCCTATACAGAAACATAATGTCAGGTGGGCAGGGTATATTATTATTATTATTATTATTATTATTATTATTATTATCCCTTAACATAGCTCTCCACCCACCCCTTCTTCCCTGGTGGGAAAGAGGCACCATTTTGTGGTTCGCCTCAGGTGCCAAAATGTCTTGTGTGGGCCCTGAGGCTTACCATACCCAACACATCTCACAGACATGGAGAGCCTTATTCTGTGCCCAAAACACGCAGAATTGAACCAGTGGACGAGCTGTTGTCCCGCCAGGCGAGACCAGAGATGGGGCACCTACCCCGAGGGACGACAATGTCCGCCAGCCGCATGGTAGGCTGGATGTACTGGTCGAAGGCCGGCTTGACAAACTTGTTGTACTGCTTGATGACGCCCTCAATGTCCCTGCCGCGCTCGCCAATGTCTCTGCGGAGGCGCCGGACCAGGCGGATGTCGGAGTCCGTGTCGACGAATATCTTCATGTCTAGAAGCTGGAAGGAGGGAGAGAGGAGGATGCTCTCGCAGATATTCCACAATGCGTTCCCAGGGAATCACTCGTTAGGCGGGCGTTCGCGTAACGAGCTTAAGGTTTCCATTATTTCCTATGCTGACATTTCCAACCAGTGATCTCCCCCCGCCACGGGTCCTTCCCCCAAATGGCCTCAGTCAATCGGCAAGAGTGAGACGAAGGAAAAAGTGATTCGTCCCGTCTCTCCTGCCACCCCCCATTTGTCCAATCTCTCTCCCTCCTTCCGTCTCTACATGGCTTCCACCCTAAATTGGCTGGCGCCTACCAGCATAGCAATAATAATAATAATAATAACAATAATAATAATAGAAGGCTGTCATATGTCCAGAAATTTCCGGACATAGCCAAGACGTCAAAAATTGTGTCCGGGTGGAATTTTCCAAAATTGCTTGAAATGTCCAGGAAAAACCCGGCCATATGGCAGGCAGTCCATATCGGAAGTGTTGGGTTTTTTTTTGCGAATTTCCTTAAAAAAAACATGTTGGGTAGATTCCAACATATATTAAAACATAATAACACATTAAACTTTTTTTAAAAAAAAAACATGGGCGAACACCAGATGTTTGGATATCTGAATTTGCGGTGTGTGTAACAAGGTTTGGGCATCATTCTTTACATTTGGACAAGTGAATTTTTGCATGGCGCAAATTTTGCATGCATGAATTTTGCATGGCACACAGTGGGATCTATGTTTAAAGGGCTAAAGCAGGATTTTAGCCCATTATCTGCTGCCCCCCCCCAGGACCCTGTCTCCTTTGGGAGGAGGGAGAGGAGAAACAGACGGTTGAGTTCTGGACTGCATCACTGAGGAATGAAGTGGCTCATGCCACAGAAGTCTCCTCCATATCTATCCCACCGCGACTCAGAACAAGACACCAGGGAGAAGATTTCAATCCAGCCTTTTCTCTGACATGCTAACTTTCTAGCAGGATATTATTATTATTATTATTATTATTATTATTATTATTATTATTTAATTTTTATTTGCACGGAGAAAGAATGAACAGTGTTTGCTTAACCCTTGAGCCCTAAAGTGGCCCAGCCCAGCCCGGTGAGAACTGGGCCTAAACAATTAGTGGATAATGCTCAGAATCCATCAAAGCTGGCCCTAAGAACATTGCAAACTCCACGTTATGGGAGAGTTTGAGCATTGGCGTAGGAAGGGAGGGGCAGGGGGAGCGGTGTGCCCCGGGTTCCATTTCTGAAAGGGTGACAAGAGGGCACCCCACAGGAGTGCCTTCGTGCCCCTGCCCGTAGCCGCGGGCGAAGGATCCTCTGCGCAGCAGCGCCTCTTGGTCTCTCTCTCTCTCTCTTGCATCGGGCCTTTCCTTCTTGCGCAAGCATGAGGGATGGGGGGGCGGCGACGTTGACGGCTCCCTCTTAAAGGCGCGGTCCCAATTCTTTCACTGGGCTTGAGTGCAGCCCTGCTGTCAGGGCAGAAGCGACCAGCAGAGCTCCTTGCCTCCCTCGCGGCTGCACCTCTGCTGTCGGTGAGCAGCCCGTCCTCTCCCCGCCTCCCCCCCCGGCTCTGGATACTTGGGAGTCGCGGGGGGGGCAGCATGCCGTTACCCCCATTCCCGAGTCTGGAGCCTGGAGGAGGCGGCAGGAGGCGGGGAGAGGACGAGCCGTGTAGCACCCTCCCTCCAACATCTCTTTTTCTTTTTGCTCGGCAAAACTTTGGAGTTCTCATTTTTCATTCATTTTCTTTTATGCAAAAGCGTGTGGGGCGTCTGAAGCCTGGAAGCACTTGTAAGAGGGTTGGGGGTCAGAGGGTAGGAAGGGGGGCGGACATTCGTCACCCGCCCGCGACTCCCAAGCCTACCCCGAGCTGTCGATGTGGGGGGGGGGGTTGACAAAACAATTTCCGCACCGGGTACCACCTGGGCTTGCTACGCCTCTGAGTTTGAGGTGCTCAGGAGCAGGGGACAGCTGCATCCAGAAAGAAGGAAACAGGGGAGCTGAGAAACCTTGCTTGCAAAAGTGGAGCCCACCATGCAGCTCTTGGACTGTGGGCAGGAAGTGCCAAGGCTTTCTCCATTCACAGATTTTTCTTTTAAGCAAGAGAATCAGCCAAAAAGCACCCACTCCCCTCTCTCTAGTGCAGATGCGTCTCTGCTGACAATCCCCCAGCTGGCCACTGGAGGTCACTGTTGCCCCAAGATTGCCCGACTGTGAAACAGACCATTAAGGGAACGTCCGGGATACATTACAATTTTTTCCTGTGATCGTTTTTATTTATTATTATTATTTATTATTATTATTATTATTATTATTAGAATAGAATTAGAATTAATTGTGTTTTTAATGTTGGACACCACCCTGTGATCTTTGATAAAGGGGCAGTATATAAATTGAATAATAATAATAATAATAATAATAATAATAATAATAATAGTAACAACAACAACAATCCTTAGGGAGCTGCAGGGTACTCATTCTGCCTGTGGTCACCCTTAGTGGGAAGACACACTTTGTGCCCCTGGCCAGACCATTTGTCCACCTAGCTCTGCTCTGGCGACTCTGACCGGCAGCAGCAGATCTTTGAGGTCTCGGGCAGAGAGAAATCTTCCCCACCCCCTGCTACGTGAGCATTGAAATCTGGAAACGATTGGAATCAGGGACCTTATAAAGAGAAGAAACAGACCCTCCCCTAAAAGGAGTCCTCTGTCCCCCAATTTTATTTCACGCGACTTCTATATATAAATAAAAAAGAGGAGCATCTTGAGCACTGGGCAAGGGCCTTCACCTTCTTTGCAAATAAAAATATCTATAAAAACAAAAACAGGGTTAATGGGCGATTTCTGAAACACCAGGGACCCTACCATACCTTCAGGAGTTCCTTGTCTGCAAACGCCATGATGCCTTCGAAAATGATCACGTTGGCGCCGTAGAGCGTTTTCTGGAAAGAGAGAGGCGCACCGTGAAGACCGGATAAACAAGCAAAACAAAACAAAACGTGGCTTTGAAAGGGGAAATATACGTCCTCCGCAGGTGGGTCGCCATCACCAGTGCCTGCTGGAAAGGAGAGGAGGGCAAGCTGGTTCAAATGCGCCAGCTGAGCACATCTGGCACTCTGCCTGCGGTGTTTGCCCGACGGAGGCTTCCCTTCCACCTCAGCCCTCTCCCTCGCAAGAAGCAACAGCGGCCTGGGAGCCACTTCTAATCCGAATACAAAGAGAAGGGAAAAGGGAAGGAGGGGACAAGGAGCTTCAAAGGGAGAGAGCGGAGGTTCGCTCGTAAGAAATATTGGATTTTAAACAGGCATGGAAATGCTTGCAGGCAAGGAGGAGAGAGAAAGGAAGAGCGGCGGGAGCCTTCCCATCGGATGCCAAACAGATAAATTATATATGCATTTTGGCAGGGACGCGGGTGGCGCTGTGGTCTAAACCACAGAGCCTAGGGCTTGCCGATCAGAAGGTCGGCGGTTCGAATC
The DNA here is from genome assembly GCA_900245905.1 of Lacerta viridis. Taxonomy (NCBI): domain Eukaryota; kingdom Metazoa; phylum Chordata; class Lepidosauria; order Squamata; family Lacertidae; genus Lacerta; species Lacerta viridis. Next base: position 340,920 of record OFHU01000309.1, on the reverse strand, counting down.
CCCGCGACGGGGTGAGCTCCCGTTGCTCGGTCCCAGCTCCTGCCCACCTAGCAGTTCGAAAGCACGTCAAAGTGCAAGTAGATAAATAGGTACCGCTCCAGCGGGAAGGTAAACGGCGTTTCCGTGCGCTGCTCTGGTTCACCAGAAGCGGCTTTGTCATGCTGGCCACATGACCTGGAAGCTGTACACCGGCTCCCTTGGCCAGTAAAGCGAGATGAGCGCCGCAACCCCAGAGTCGTCCGCGACTGGACTTAACGGTCAGGGGTCCCTTTACCTTCACCTTATATATGCATTTTTGAAAACCTATGAAGGAAGCCCGGTTTAGGGAAGTTTTTAATGTTTGATGCTTTGTTATGTTTTTATATCATGCTGGAGGCCACCCAGTACGGCCAGGGCAACCCAGTAAATAAATAATAAAATCATCACCATCGTCATCATTATTATCAGGAGAGCTGTCAAAGGGAAGTAAGTGCCTTTGGTGAGATCAGGTCTTATGCAGGAGACGGGAGGGAGGCTGCGGATTCCTTAGATGTTGCTGGGCTCTCAACCCTTGCCAGCCCCGAAACCAAACCTGGAGCCTGCGATCCCCAGCCGGACGCTAAGTACAGAGAAAAGTGTGGAGGAGTCAAGGCACGTATGAACATAGGAATATGTATTTCTGCGGACTTCCGGTTTTTACCGCGACCAGGACAGGTTCGCTCTGTCGGCTCTCCGGAGCAAGAGCGGTTGTTGAAGGGGGTTTGGGGGTGACGCGGAGGCTACGTGACCCCCCCAAAAAGCTCAGGGGGCGACCCTGATTCGAAGTGGTTCCAGCAGCGTCACAGAGGGACCCCCCTTTCTCCACCGTCAAGCGACAGAGGGGGAAGACCCGGCGCAAGGAGAGGACCTCCCCCTCAACAAGAAACCTCGGACCTGAAACGGCGGTAAAAACTTCCAGATTTTACTTTTACAGGTGGGTAGCCGTGTTGGTCTGCCATAGTCAAAACAAAATAAAAAATTCTTTCCAGTAGCACCTTAGAGACCAACTAAGAACAAACTTAGTTGGTCTCTAAGGTGCTACTGGAAAGAATTTTTTATTTAGATTTTTCTTTGTAATAGCAACTAATTGACTCCAGGCTGACCGCCAAAAGAATATGCAATCAAAACGGAATGACCTTCTGTGGCTTTTACAACTTTTCCTTGCAAAGAGCAGCGTGTTATCTCACACGAACAAAGGTGTTCTTGTCCAAAGCCTTGAAACACGCCGATCACAAGAGCTGCGCTCCAAATGTAAAGCCATCTAACGTTACCGTATTGCCCCGGAATATAAGCCGCAGTTTTCTTTCCAAATTCCGACCGTGAAAAGTTAAGGCGCGGCTTAAATTCGCGGCCTTACAAACATTGTCTCTCTCCTCTTCTTTTTTCAAAATAGTTTTTATTGAATTTTACGACTTTATATTCCACCCGAAAATATTGGAACACGAAAACACAGGACAATTGTTGATTAGATAAATACCTCCGGAATTTGAAGCATGAGAAGCCCCTAAATAAAATTAAAATAATAATTCGGTAGATTTGGAATTTTTCTTTTTTTATTGATAATTGGATAAATAATTTGGAGTGTAATTTGGAATGTTTCATGTGATTCTGTTGTATTGGAAACTCTAATAAACATGATTTTTTTTAAAAAACAAACAAACTTTATATTCCACCCATCCCATCCCACCCCGTCCCCTGACTTCCCTCATCTTCCCCTTCTGGTTCTTTAAATATTTATTTCTCCTGCCCGTTTTACCCTACTTTAATTTTGTAATCTGTTGTACTTACAGAAATACTGTAAAGAAGTGGACTCACTAGCAGGATTTGAGTAAACACTTACAATTAAGAAAACAAAAATAAAAGTTAAGACGTAACAATTGGGGAAATAATGAAATGTAAGATGTGATTTGGGAAGCGTGGCACAAAAATGACAAGACTGTAATAATATTTAGGTAGAAGATTACAAAAATTGGCTTTCTTGATATCGCGGCTGAAAGAGACATACGGTAAAACGGAACGCCTGAGGAATTTTAAGGGAGGGGCTTATATTCAGGTATTGTCTATTTTTCTCTCCTCACCCCCCCCCATGAATTTTAAAGGTGCGGCTTATATTCAAGCCAATGCGGTATGCATAAAACCATAAAAGATTACTCAGCTACGATTGCATGCTCAGTTGGCTATCAGTCATAGATTGCACTTTGATATCAACCGGTTTAAGTTCTTGCATGCATGAGTCGAGGAAATACAGGTGAAACTCGAAAAATTAGAATATCGTGGAAAGGTTCATTTCTTTCAGTAATTCAACTTAAAAGGTGAAACTAATATATGAGATAGACTCATGACATGCAAAGCGAGATATGTCAAGCCTTTATTTGTTATAATTGTGATGATTATGGCGTACAGCTGATGAGAACCCCAAATTAACAATTTCAACTTTGGGGTTTTCATCAGCTGTATGCCATAATCATCACAATTATAACAAGCAAAGGCTTGATGCATGTCAGGAGTCTATCTCATATATTAAACTCCAGTAGCTAATGAAAACAATTGCTTACATAAATGGACTTTTCCACGATATTCTAACTTTTCGAGTTTCACCTGTATATTATGTTCATCTCTAGAACTGGATTTCATTTGTTTATTGGGAGTCCAAAAGCCCCCGGGCAGTCCCATAAGCTCCCTATCCCTGCCCTATGCAACAGGGTGCCAACCACCAGCACCTCCCCTTTGCCAAGTGCCCAAGTATGTTTGTGTGTGTATTGATACATTTATTATTATTATTAATAATAATAATAAAGGGCACAGTTTCTCGCAAATGTTTGCAAGCACCCTCATATCCATATACAGCTGAGTGTGAGTGTACATGTAGTTTATCTGAAGTATTTGTAGACCACTTACTGTTTTAACAAATATTTAAGTGGCGTAGAGCAGCGCAAAATTGTTTTTCTTATTGTGCGATTCTATTGTTGCAACCCAACTGGGGACCTTACAGTGAAAGGAAGGTAAGAAATCCTGTCAAACGAACAAAAGCGTGTAGCAGCAAAGGAACACATTTAAACAACTAAAATATTCTGTATAAAAATACCACTGTGACGCAGGATCCAATCTTATGGGTCAGGGGGAGTTTTGTGCTCTGCAAGTAAAACCCCTGTTACACCCACGCCCGAAATCCACTGAAGAATGATTGGAGAAGTCCCAAATCGATCCGTTCTGTTACGTGTCTTGGGTATTCTGTGTGGCGTAGTGGTTTAGAGTACAGTGGCGCCTTGGCTCTCGAACGTAATCCGTTCCGGAAGTCCGTTCGACTTCCGAAACATCCAGAAACCAAGGCACAGCTTCCAATTGGCACAGGCGCCCCGGAAACAATAGCCGACTCCCGGTTTTTCATCTTACAGGAGATGAAATGTTCAAGTACCCAGGTGTTCTAGAACCAAGGTTCCACTTTATTGGAAAAAAGACCTGGGAGGTGAGAGTTCAAATCCCTGTTGGGAGGGCAGGTGGGATAGAAAAGTGTTAATAAATAAATAAAATTCTACAGCTGAGCCGGCATGCTCCCCCCTCTCCCAAATTTTCACTGCATGCATTGGGAAGGATAGAATGATGAAAATGGGAAGGAAGTGTATTTTGGCGATTCTTTCAGGGGCGAGGAACTTACCAATAGTGGGGCGGGGAGGCAAGTGCCCCCCCCAGCTGGGTGGCACCCCCACCTTGATTCCCCACAATTCCCTTTGAGTAACCATTGGCATCGCTTGCAAGCAAGTTTCATTCCACCGCCCCAAGGAAGAGGACAAGACCTTAAGCCTCCTCTCCCCCAGGAATTTCGATTGCAAGCGGATGAAAGCAAAATACCCCACAAGGCATATATAAGGTAAAGGGACCCGTGACCATTAGGTCCAGTCGTGGACGACTCTGGGATTGCGGCACTCATCTCACTTTACTGGCTGAGGGAGCCGGCATACAGCTTCCGGGTCATGTGGCCAGCATGACAAAGCCGCTTCTGGTGAACCAGAGCAGCACACGGAAACGCGTTTACCTTCCCGCCGGAGTGGTACCTATTTATCTACTTGCACTTTGACGTGCTTTCAAACTGCTAGGTGGCAGGAGCAGGGACCGAGCAACGGGAGCTCACCCCATCACAGGGATTCGAACCGCCAACCTTCTGATCGGCAAGCTCTAGGCTCTGTGGTTTAACCCACAGTGCCACCCGCGTCCCTAAGCATATATATAAAGGTAAAGGGACCCCTGACCATCAGGTCCAGTCGTGTCCGACTCTGGGGTTGCGGCGCTCATCTTGCTCTATAGGCCGAGGGAGCCGGCGTTTGTCCGCAGACAGCTTCCGGGTCATGTGGCCAGCATGACTAAGCCGCTTCTGGCGAACCAGAGCAGTGCATGGAAACGCCGTTTACCTTCCCACTGGAGCAGTCCCTATTTATCTACTTGCACTTTGACATGCTTTCGAACTGCTAGGTGGGCAGGAGCTGGGACCGAGCAACGGGAGCTCACCCCGTGGCAGGGATTCAAACCATAGAATCATAGAAACATAGAGTTGGAAGAGACCACAAGGGCCATCCAGTCCAACCCCCTGCCAAGCAGGAAACACCATCAAAGCATTCCTGACAGATGGCTGTCAAGCCTGCTTAAAGACCTCCAAAGAAGGAGACTCCACCACACTCCTTGGTAGCAAATTCCACTGCCGAACAGCTCTCACTGTCAGGAAGTTCTTCCTAATGTTTAGGTGGAATCTTCTTTCTTGTAGTTTGAATCCATTGCTCCGTGTCCGCTTCTCTGGAGCAGCAGAAAACAACCTTTCACCCTCCTCTATATGACATCCTTTTATATATTTGAACATGGCTATCATATCACCCCTTAACCTTCTCTTCTCCAGGCTAAACATAACCGCCCACCTTCTGATCAGCAAGCCCTAGGCTCAGTGGTTTAACCCACAGCGCCACCCGCATCCCTAAGGCATATATAATAACCCTTAAAAGACCGCCTGAAGCGTGGCTCACCCATTCTTTCTTGCGGCTGTGGGTAGTGAAGTCATAAATGGGAATTTTGACGCTTTTGCCTTGCTTGAGTTTCTTCAGGGTGGAAATGATCAGGTCGAAGTCGAAGGCGTCGGGGTGGTCGAAGTTGAAATCGTTGCTGGATGCCTGCTGCTGCTGCTCCTTAGTCAGGACCTGACGGAGAAAGAGAGAGGGGGTCACCCTCCGAAGGGCAGCCGTGGGGAGGACAGGCAGGGCAGGGTGGGAAATCAGGGAGGCCCTTGGAAAAGGACCTCTTCTTTTGGTGTGGTTCTGTTACAAAGACAGCCTAGAGGTCCTTCCTGTTCCCTGAATCTCTACACTCTCTTTGGAATCCTGTTAGGAGTTTGGGGTGGGGGCAAGCAGGCTGTATGCAGACCCCCTTCTAACCCCTGGATCCAGTAAGTGTTAAAATAAAAAACCAGGCAAGCTTCCTGGGTTGAGGTGACAGCCTGGGTGATGAGCCATTAAAGGGAACAAAGGAAAGCGGATCTGTGAGAGATGGCTGATTCCAGGGGTGGGAGGGGGCGCCTCCCTCAACTGGCTGCTAATTAGAAAAAAGACAAAAGTGAGAGTTGGGAGTTGGCAATGATGCCACCTAGAAGTAAAGCAATGAGCCAGAGAGAGAGTGAGAGCAACTTTCGAGAGCAACATTTCATTTCTGTTTAAATCCAAGGCTGTGGCTATGGGAGAAACAGGACCCTCTTGAGGGGGTTGATGGTGTGAAGCCCTCGATCTTGACTCAAGCACCTCTCCGCTCACAGGTTTCCCTCCTCCGGGAAACAGGTGTCCCACTTCTAACACCAGTGTTGCACGCAACCTCAGTTGAGTGATGTGAGATTCCGGGGGTTCCAGGCACTTACCCCAGGGTTTGTGTTTCCTTTTGAGAATGAGAAACACAGGAGACTGTGGCGTCCTTGTGATATATGGCTTGTTTACACACAGAGAGATAACCTGAGCCTATGGTGGAGGGGCTCACAGTATTAACGCCTCGAAAGGGTCTTGTTTCTCTCTTGGATTCAAAGAGAAATCAAGTGTTTTTCTCAAACGGTGCCCTGACTCTCCTGCTCGCTGCCCTACTTTAGGTCACATCATTGCCAATTCTCAACACTCGCCTTGGTCTTCTTCTAACTACCAGCCAGTTGAGGGAGTGGGGCTTCCCACCCATTGTCCATCTCACACAGAGCCCCTTCCCTTTAATGGCCCATCACCCAGGCAGTCGCCTCAACCCAGGAAGCTACACGGGCTTCTATTGCTGGATCCCAGGGTTAGAAGGCTCTCTGCATAAAAGCCTGCTTCCTCCTCACCCCAAACTCGTAACAATACCACTGAGAAAGAGGGAGGAAAGACCGAGGGTAGGAGTTTTCCTCTCCCAAGGATCATAGAATTGTAGAGTTGGAAGGGACCCCAAGGATCATCTAGTCCAACCCTCTACAACGCAGGAATCTCAACTCAAACATCCATGGCAGACAGCCATCCAACCTCTGCTTAAAAACCTCCAAGGAAGGAGGAGTCTATTGGCTTCACAAGCTGGATCTGATCAGGAGGTCACAGTTTCACCACCTCAGAGGCTTAACAGAAATGTTTCTATCAGAAAACAGAGGTTTAGAGCACTGTATTGATGGAAGAGAAAATTAAACGCATAGAGGGTTGTCTTACACCGATTCAGCCCATTGGTCCATCTAGCCTAGTATTGCTCACTCTGGCCAACAGCAGATCTCCAGAGTCTCAAGGCTCAGAACGTTCATTCCCATCGCCTGCTACCCATTTCTTGCTTAATGGGATTCGAACCCGCGACCTTCTGCATGCCAAGCACCCGCCCTCCCACTGAGCTGCTGAAGACGGAACAGTAAAAGCGACAAATGAGCTGCATGTTCTGTTAAACAAACGGACTAGTTGCAATGACGAGATATGGGAGGATCTGATCGGAAGGCACGGAAAGATAACTTCAGAAGCAACGATCAGCCTGAGGAGGCTCGTAGATATCCTTGGCAAACCAGAGAAGCAACGATCAGCCGAGGAGCTAATTAAACTCCTTGCTCACTGGGACTGAGCCGAGAGTTGCGGGGATTCGAACCTCCGACCTTCTGATCAGCAAGCCCTAGGCTCTGTGGTTTAATCCACAGCACCACCCGTGTCCCTTTTGATATTTTAAGGTTAGCATTAACTTCCACTTGCGGCGAAAGGTGTTTAGCTCTATGGCAGGCAGGCACGTCCAACAGGTAGATCCTGATCTACCAGTAGATCACTGGACATCTGTGGTAGATCACTGGTAGATCACTGGCTCCCCCAAAGAAGCTCAACAACTTTGGCTCCCCTAAAAAAAAGCTCAATTTTTTGCCCTGCACCCCCCAAAAACGGGGCTTTCCCCCTCCCTAAAAAAGCTCACCAACTTTGACCTGAACCCCAAAAAAGGGGGTAGATCACTGCCAGTCTTTAACTCTGTAAGTAGATCGCAGTCTCTTGGGAGTTGGCCACCCCTGGGAATCAGAAAGTGGAATCAGAAGGTGGAAGGGACCCTGATGGTCATGTAGTCCAACCCCCTGCTTTGCACAGGAAGACAAGCAGCAGCAACAGAGAGCCAGGAAACGCCATTCCTACTCACTGCTGCTCTTGCCAGTTGGGGTGGGACCCTTCCGCCAGGCCTGTGAGGGACAGCGGTGGAACTGCCTGTGCTCTGTGTGTGTGTGTGTGTGTGTGTGTGCACGCTTGGGATCAACTAGCTCCCCCGTGATCCCACCTGCAACAAAAGCCAGCAGATCCCAGCTAGACCTCAAGAAGGGCAAAGTGCCACCTTGCAATGTCAAAAAAAAAACCCTGCATGAGGGTCACTTTTAGGAAGGTTGGGTCCCCAGGCTATTTCTCAAAGGCTGCAAAAACACACACACCATGTATTCTCTGAATCGGGACATTCAGTTTTGTCATAATGAGGACCTCTGTTACATTGACTTTGCAGCTTGCTTACTTTCCTCTCCCCTCCCCACCGCTCTTTCCTTTTGAGTCGTGCCTAGTTGGACTGCAAAGCTTGAGATCAGAGACTGAGCAGTTGCTATTAAGCTGTAAGCAGCCAGGGATTTTCTTCCAGCTGAAGAGTAAAGGCATGAAACAAATGCCTCTGAATAAAGAAATAAGACGCCCTGCTCCAACACTTTTGCCTTGTTCCCTTTCCTAAAAGAAGAAAATTAAACAGAGATGAAGGTTATGGTGCCGAGCTCTGCCTCTCTCACCTTGTAGAAGGAGTCCATGGATAGGAGAACCACCCAGGGCACGTCCAAAGCCTCGATTATCATCCTGGCCACGGTGGTCTTCCCCGAGGCACTGCCTCCGCCGAGACCTGATGTAAATGAATCAGCTTAGTTTCAGTTTTGTCTGTTTATTAGAAACATATTTTCGTCAACCTTCCTTTATCCTGACAGATCCCAGGGCAGAATAGGAAGCATATTTTTATTTATTATTTTATTTATTAAATTTGCATACTGCCCTTGATTTTTTTTACTGGAAGCAAGTGCAGGTGGATGCCTGTGCAGTTAGAGCTGCAAAGAGGGGCCTCCGTTTCTTTTCTCCTTTTTTGTATATAATTTTATTAAGTTTTCTCTTTTACAATTTAACGTTTTACATCCTTAAGATATCAGTGACTTCCCTTCTGCTCTTTCCATGGTTCATTCTACATATCACAAATCCTTGCATATTTTATATTAAAAAAACTATACCATTCAGTATTCCATTATTACATCCATCGAAACTTATTTACACTGCTGAATTTATCTTAATGCTGCCAGCGTTTTCAGCTGTACACAAGTATTTCCCATATATTTAGTAAACGTTTTCCAATCTTCTCTAAACATATGTTCTTCTCGTTCTCTTATTCTATATGTTAAGTCTGCGAGTTGTGCATATTCTGTCAACGTAAGTTGCCGTTATTTTTTCATTGGGACTTCGCTCGTTTTGCATTTTTAGGGCTAACGAAACACGGGCTGCAGTAGTAGCACACATAAATAACCTTTTTTGCCCCCCCCCGCTCCCCGAATATTGCCAGCATATTGAGGAAGCAACTTGCTTATCTGAATCTCTCTCTGGTCCATAGCTATCAACTTTTCCCTTTTTTAAAGGGAAATTCCCTTATTCCGAATAGGATTCCTCGCAAGAAAAGGAAAAAGTTGACGGCTATGCTCTGGTCCCAGTTCTTGGACTATATCAACAGGCAGTAAGTTAAAGAAAACCGGAATGCATTGCTGGTTGTTTATGAGCAATGTGCTGAGTTGTACTTGCAACTTTTTTTTGGCAACGAGTTTAAGACAGTTTGCAGTAAACTTGGGGACACTTTCTTGCAGTGGACCCATTTCTTGCATTGACCCATTCTCTGCACAAAGTCAAGATGAAGGAATTCTGCTCACATAACGCTTTTGAATTATGTTGGAGACTCTTGAGAGTCCCATGGATTGCAAGAAGATCAAACCTATCCATTCTTAAAGAAATCAGCCCTGAGTGCTCACTAGAAGGACAGATCCTGAAGTTGAGGCTCCAGTACTTTGGCCACCTCATGAGAAGAGAAGACTCCCTAGAAAAGACCCTGATGTTGGGAAAGATGGAGGGCACAAGGAGAAGGGGACGACAGAGGATGAGATGGTTGGACAGTGTTCTCGAAGCTACCAACATGAGTCTGACCAAACTGCGGGAGGCAGTGGAAAGACAGGAGTGCCTGGCGTGCTCTGGTCCATGGGGTCACAAAGAGTTGGACATGACTGAACAACAACAACAAACTCTAGCAGATGTGACCTCTGAAGGCAGCACTGAACTGCCTCTTCGTTTTATTCCCAAAACACAAACATCTTACCAATGACAAAGGCCTCCTTTGACTGCGCACCATGCTCGTTGTACCAGGGGGGCCGGCCGGCTGTGTAGATCGTCCTCTTGCTGGTCCTCAGCAGGGGCGGCTCAGATTTGCACTGGCTGGTGGTCCGTTTCCGCGGCGACCTCGTGGAACCCACTGCAGGGAGCAGCCTGTCCAAGGATTCGGCACTGCTGTTGCTAAGGAGACAAGGAGAGGGAGAAGCCTACATCAGTGGATGAGGAGGGAAGCCTACCTCATAGGGTTGCTGTGAGGGATTAAAGGAGGGAAGGAGATCACCACACGCCGCCTCAACGACAGAGGATGAGATGGTTGGACAGTGTTCTCGAAGCTACTAACATGAGTTTGGCCAAACTGCGAGAGGCAGTGAAGAGGCGTGCCTGGCGTGCTCTGGTCCATGGGGTCAAAGGCAGGGGTGAACAACAACAACAAATATAATGAAACAAACAAACAAATCTGAGCCTGTGCAGGTAACAGGGTAGCTGTAACAGTAGGGTGTGCCATTTTAAGGGGTGAAATGATTATTATATGTGTGTTTTCATATTTTGTGTATTGTTATCTTTGTTTTTTAGCTTTTTTTGTTATGTGGAAAGTATCAATAAAATTTATTATTTAATTTTTTTTAAAAAAGAAATTATTATTATTTTCTAATTTCTTCAGTGAGGTTTTTTTAAAGTATGTTTTTGGGTGTGAGGAATTAAAACCTGCTATTATTTTTTCTGTTTGGACATTTAGATTGGTAAGTCTACGTCTGATGAAGCACAAAAGCTGTTTCAGTAAGCCAAAGAATTTCAGTTTTACTTTCTGAGAATGTCAGGTGATGCTAAATCATAACAAGAAATAATAATAATAATAATAATAATAATAATAATAATAATAATAATAATAATAATAGATAATACTCAGCAATCATTTTCAAAGATTTCATGCATGCAATTTTGCTTTTACCAAGCCTAAATTATATTAATTTAATCAAAATATCTTTTGAATTCCTCAGCCATTTTACAACTTTGTTTGTTTGCTTTTGGAATATGAAAGTTGGGAAAAGTGTACAAGCCCCACTGTTACAGGTATCTGTAAATTGCCCTGTGACCCTCAAATGAAGGGCAGTAGAAATAACAACCTGATCTGGGGGTGGGGACGACGACGACGACTATTAAACTATTTGTGGCTTAGACTGCTTCAGGTGAGGGGCTCAAATCATCCAATTTGTCATGCTACAACTCCCAGTGATTTCACAATTCATTCCTCTTCACACTCTGGGAATTGTAGCTCTGGGGAGGGGGCTAGGGAATCTCCTGACCACTCTCAGCAACAATGAACAAACTACAGCTCCCGGGATTCTTTGGTGGCCCTGGGGAAGCCGTGGCGGTTTAAAGGGGAATCGTAGCGCTTTAAACATACGGTGCGGGACGCTGTCTTGGGGGGCCAGAGAAAGCCCCCGTTCTTCTGCCGCAGAGGCTCTTGCAGCTTGTATTTCGAACCCTGCCCTCTGGCTGGTAGCCGAAGGGGCAGAGAGGGACACAAACGGCGTGTTTGGCACCAACGTGGCTGTTGCAGCCGTACAGCGGCACTGCGATGAAGCTCTGCAGGCTACTGGCTCTCTTGATATTTATATGATACGAAGCACCCGGCAAAGGTCAGCGAAGCAGCCTCTCTCGCAGCCATCAATCCCTGCGTGGTTTTGGGAGCAGGGCAGATAAACTTCCTCCAAGAGCCTGCCCGCCCCTCTCCACCCCCAATGGCTCCAGGCCAGAGGGATAAGCCGCTTGGAGAAACAGCAGCTCATTGAGCCGGGGACAGGACAGGACAGGTTATTTATAGTTGATCTTTTCCCTCGGCCGGCCTCTCTCTCTGCTCCGCCTCCCATTTTCCACCCTGGGCTCACATCCCCTTGCCAATCAATGCATTGATGGCGACAGCAGCTCTGCAAAAGCCAGGGCCCTGGAGCGGGACTTTATAGAGTGCCCTGCAAACGAAAGCAGAGAGGGGGTCCCCTCCCCTTTGCGTACAGGTAAGGAGATCCAACCCCCCCTACCCAGTAACTGCGGGGGAAGTTTCTCCCCTTTTCAGGATTATCTGGGAGTCAAAAATGTGGTCTCCAAGTCTAAGGTCAGGCTCAATATCGAAGAATAGAGGTGGTTGGGGTTGTGTTCCTAAACTTGGGGTTGTTTTAGGGTTGCCTCCTTTTCAAAATTTTAACTGGCCCCGCACCTGTGCATTCAACAGCAGCCTGTCAGGTGGAAATTGGACAGGTGAAGCTTTTATCTTCTTGGCAAGAGAAGCTTCACCTGTTTGGTTTCCACATGCCAGGCTGCTGTTAAAAGGCAGAAGAGCAGTAGAAAAAAGAGAGAGAGAGAGAGGAGAAATCTTCTCTCTAGAATGGCTTCAACCCAACTTATCCTCGTCTGCAGATTCAGGATCTAAAAAGAAGGAAGTTCTCCCAGTCATGAGACTGTAGGATTTGACAGAAGTGCAACTTTCACTACACTGGTACAAGAAAATCGCCCATAGTTTCCAGGGGCGTGTCGGCCACTTTTGCTGCCCTTTTCTGGTTGTGGGTTTCACCCTCTCCCCCCTGGGTTGATCACATACAGGACACAAGAAGAGCCCGCTGGATCAGGCCAATGGCCCACCTCGTCCAGCACCCTGTTCTCACGGTGGTGGACCATGGAGCGAAACCCGCAAGCCCGATCCGAGCACAAGAGCAGCCCTCTCCCCTCCTGCGGTTTCCAGAAAGTGTTCTTCAGAAGCATCGCCGCCTCCAACTGTGGAGGCAGGGCAGACCCAACATGTTGAGCAGCCATGGATGGCTCTCTTCTCCGTGAATTTGCAGTCACCCCATACGCGCATGGAAGCAGCGTCTCTCTCCTCCTCGGACATCACTGGTGTATAGGACAGCTCTGCCTATTACATTAAGGGCAGGTCATGTGTTTGGGTTGCACAAGGAGTACCAAGGTAAACAAAAGCAATCATGAACTTCATTCCCCCCCCCACCTTCTTATCTGGTTGCTCAGGTTTTGCAAAGCTTGCCAACCGTCTTGCAAAGTACTCCCCCTGCCTTTGATATAGGAAACTCAACACCTGGAAAGCTCCTTGTAAGAGTTCCCTGGGCTCCACAACAAAGTTACTATCATCATTATGCATACAGTACTGGGCATTTGGCTTATTCCAGAGCCGCTGAGAAGCGAAGAAGAAGAAGAGTTTGGATTTGATATCCCGCTTTATCACTACCCGAAGGAGTCTCAAAGCGGCTAACATTCTCCTTTCCCTTCCTCCCCCACAACAAACACTCTGTGAGGTGAGTGGGGCTGAGAGACTTCAGAGAAGTGTGACTAGCCCAAGGTCACCCAGCAGCTGCATGTGGAGGAGCAGGAGACGCGAACCCGGTTCACCAGATTACGAGTCTACTGCTCTTAACTACTACACCACACTGGCTCTCAGCGAGCTGAAATATTCCAGAGAAGATGCCCCTTGGAAAGATTTTCATGCTCCCTTCAGGGAAGAGCATATGCCTGGAGCGGGGGCCTCATACAGAATCGTAGAATCGTAGAGTTGGAAGGGATCCCAAAGGTCCTCTAGTCCAACCCCCTCCAATGCCAGAATCTTAACTAAAGCATCCATGACAGATGTCCATCCAACATCTGCTTAAAAACCTCCAAAGAAGGCAAGTCCAGAACCTTCTGAGGGAGACTGTTCGACTGTCAAACAGCTCTTACTGTCAGAAAATTCTTCCAAATGTTTAGTCAGAATCTCTTTTCTTGCGACTTGAAGCCACTGGTTTGAGTCCCAGCTTCCGGAGCAGGAGAAAAGAAGCTGGCTCTGCCTTCCATGTGAGAGCCCTTGCCGAGATATTTCAAGACAGCTATTTGTATTATCAATGGTGGATGGACCTAATAAAACAGTTTTGGGAAAATATCTACAACGTGAAAAAAATATTAAAATATACTTTCAAAAAATTACCAGGCATTCCTTAAACCACAGAGCAAAAGTTTTTTCTACGCCACGACCGCGGCGAGAGGGCAGGTTTGGAAGCAAAAAATGATCAACGAAGGTCGCAAAAAGTCACTGAATATATGGAAGTTGTAAACTAACTATGAAGTCAGACAACAGGGGGAGGAAACGTTTAAGAAAGAATGGGGAAAATATGTTGACTATCTAGACAAGATTTGCAAATTGGAAATTTCGACATTTAACTCAAGGCGTACAAAGAAACAGAAAGAAGAAGATCTAACAAATCAAATAAGTTAATGAAATGCAAAGAAAAGATCAAATGGAAGTTGGGATTTTTATAAGTTGTAAAGGGTGAAAGGGAAAGGGGAAGGTGTAGAAGGGGGATCTAGGTACGAGGAAATGTAATAAAAAACGTGTAAAAAATGTTGTGATATAAAGAAGGCATAACATGAAAGAAGGGAAGTCCAAGACCAAGTTTGCCTATTTGTGATATGTTTTTTTTTTTAAGTCTACCAATGTATAGCAAATAAATTTCATTTGTGGTTTGTTTGCATATAAAATTAATAAAAAAAGATTGGAAAGCACGTCAAAGTGCAAGTAGATAAATAGATACCACTCCAGCGGGAAGGCAAACGGCGTTTCTGTGCGCTGCTCTGGTTTGCCAGAAGTGGCTTAATGACCCAGAAGCTGTACGCCAGCTCCCTCGTCCAATAAAGGGAGATGAGCGCCACACCCCCAGAGTCGTCTGTGACTGGACCGAATGGTCAGGGTATATGCAAAACACACAGGGCCCACCAACCCACTTATAGCGGCAGCTTGAGAGCCAGGGGTGTTACACAGAAGACAGAAGGGGAGCCCAGTGCTGCAACAGCAACCTTTCCAAACCTGCTGGACGGGAGCAACACCTGGCACCCTGCCAGGAGAGATTAAAAGGGATCACCAGGCTGGCATCAGACAGCCACCTCGCCCACCCCAACACTCAGATGTGGAGGGCAACTAGGGAAAAGAAAGAGGGAGCCCCTCCCTCCTCTTCCTGTGGCCTCGGTGCTGGTTTGTAAACCCAAACATCTGGTTGGATGCCAAAGGACGTGGCTCTGCAGTTTGAGAGTGTTTTCTAAGCAAATTATCCTGCTTTTCAGACTCCCAGCCTTTCACAGATGAGCAGAAGGGTGAGGGTTATGACCCTGGTATTCTCACGCCAAGAACGGGGATTGTGCACCCGCTGAACGTAACGTGCGGAACATCCCTTTCGAGTGTGCACTCATTTGCTGCAACGTGCGAACACTCTTCGCAGTCGCACGTCGCTTCAAGCTCTGCTCCAGCTGCTACAAGAACGGGGAACTTGCTGTCCTTCAGAAAATGCAGGACTCCCAACTTCCATCAGCCCCAACCAGCGGGATAAATAAGACAGGGGTAAGAGGGGGTTGGAATCCAAAGGCTAGCCATCCCTTGTTCACGGTGTGTTGATATTGCCCATGTGCACAGACAAAGGGCTCATCCACTCTGTTGTTTATAGTCCTGAACCTCCTCCATTAATTATTTGATGTCCGTATGACGTTCTTCTCCAGATCACTGCCTTCCCACACTTTCCCCTCCTTCGATCCAGATTTTCACAAAAGCCTCCTTTTCAGAGCGTCTATCCAGACATCGAATAAGTAGCCTGGCCTCCACTGAGAGCTACCCCAGGGACATTCCAGCTTTGTCTTCTAGGAACACTGGAGAGGACTTGGAAGTTACTAGGGCCCAAGAGCCAGAAAGCAGTGTTGTCGCTATGGTCCCTTGGTTTGTGTATACCAGGGATCAGCAACCTTTTCCAGCCATGGGCCAGTCCACCATCCCACAGACCATGTGGTGGGCCGGACTATTTTGGGGGGGGAGGGGGGAATGAACGAATTCCTATGCCCCACAAATCACCCAGAGATGCATTTTAAATAAAAGCACACATTCTACTCATGTAAAAACACGCTGATTCCTGGACCATCCACGGGCCGGATTGAGAAGGAAATTGGGCCACATCCAGCCCACGGGCCTTAGGTTGCCTACCCCTAGTGTATACTAAAAGTAAAGGGACCCCTGACCATTAGGTCCAGTCATGGACGACTCTGGGGTTGCGGCGCTCATCTCGCTTTACTGGCTGAGGGAGCCGGCATACAGCTTCCGAGTGATGTGGCCAGCATGATTAAGCCGCTTTTGGCAAACCAGAGCAGCACACAGAAACAGAAACACCATTTACCTTCCTGCCAGAGTGGTACCTATTTATCTACTTGCACTTTGACGTGCTTTTGAACTGCTAGGTTGGCAGGAGCAGGGACCGAGCAACGGGAGCTCACCCCGTTGCGGGGATTCGAACCGCCGACCTTTTGATCGGCAAGCCCTCGGCCCTGCATGGAGCAGTAAAAATAAATAAATGCACCCATAACAGCTATGGGTGGCTACTAGCCATGAGGGATATGCTCTGCCGCCACAGTTGGAAGCAGCAATGCAGAGGCAGACTTTGATCATCTTTGGTAATACGGTGCCCTGAGCCAAATTTGGTGCCCCCAAACGGATCTTCTCAATTATGGGTCTTCTCAATTTTGCCTAATAATAATAATAATGCATTCATACCCTGCCAATCTGGCTGGGTTGCCCCAGCCACTGTGAGCGGCTTCCAACACATATAAAAACATAACAAAAAGTCAAATGTTAGAAATTTCCCTACACAGGGCCACTTTCAATCCGCACCACCCTAAATCGGAAGCCGAGCCACGATTCTGAATACTAGTTGATGGAAATCACGGGAGGGGAAAGTGGTTTTGTGTTCAAATCCTGCTTGCGGGTTCCCCACAGGCGTCTGGTTGGCCACTGTGAGAACAGGATGCTGGGCTAGGCGGGCCATTGGCCTCATCCAGCAGACTCTTTCATCATAATAAATAGCCCACAATTTGCTGCCATTTGGTGTCCTCCATCAACAGCTGCCTAAGCCTCACTCCTCTGCCTAATGGTCGCGTCCCCCGCTCCTGGGACCCCTGTTTTTAAAGGGTGTTTTTTAAGCACAATGGTGGGGAACCCTTGCAATTTGCATCTCTGTGACCACAATGCAGAGGCGCCTTGTAGCTCACACTTTGCTCCTAGCAACATCGATCCGCTGGAATATGAATCAGGCACTGGGGGGCTGAGGAAGGAGACAGGTGCGCACATGCGTTTCACCTGCAAAATAACCACCAACCGGCTCCCTCAGAGGGAGAATATAACGCTGCTGCGGCAATTAACAAGTGCGCTTTGTTCCCAGAGCGACGCCGACATGAGCAAGCAACGACAACAACAGGGGGGAGGGAGGAACAAGGCGGGAATCCATGACGCTCGGTCGTAGCTGTTATTCATGCGCAAGGAGTTTGCTTCTGCTGCATCTGAACATTGGAATCTCCAGAGGGATACAGAGGGGACTCTGGGCACCTCGACAGCACCAATATTTACAGGTAATTTATATGAGACGCCTTTGTCCCTGTTGCTGCCTCTACTTCCCATTGGTAGTGGGGTGGGAGAGCTGGGGGGGGCGGGGAATTCACATCTGACAAGCAATACGCCCCTTTGGTTTCAGATAGTACATGGGCAGACCAGTCTAAGAAAACCCAGAACACAAATTTTCACGGCCCTCCAGCAACCATGGTGGCTCATTTATCAGACGTAATGTATTTGGCATTAACTCTGGAAGAGTATATTCGATTCTGTCCAAACTAAGCATCCTACAGCAAAATCTACATCAGAACCAAGTATAAGCTGAACGACCTTATAGAATCATAGAATCTAGAGTTGGAAGAGACCACAAGGGCCATCCAGTCTAACCCCCTGCCAAGCAGGAAACTATTAACGGTGAAAAGGTCAAAATTCACCAGCAAGGTTGCCGAAAATTATTGTCTCTGCTGTCAAAGGAGAAAGCAAGGGGATGAACTCTTGTATCAGATACAAGCTCAGTGCACATCCGCAAGCCAAATACTCAGTGAAATAAATATCTATTCATCAGACAGTTGGAAGGTAATGTGTTCACAGGGAGAAGTGAAGCGATATCTTTAAAAAAGACAATTATTTTTCCATCTTAAAAACAGGGATGGGGAGAAACAACAGAAACACAAGCAAACACATGCACACAAATCCATAAATAGACAAGTGGGATCTGCAACAAAATGTTGCAGTATGGAGTGTTTCTGCTCCTCCAGGATACTCCATTCCATTCCCCTTCCTGCTCAGTTTTACGTTCCATCCCAACCACAATCTGTCAGCATTCTGCAATAAGTAAGCACACCCAGTTCCTCATGTGGTTGTATTGCCCTCCCCCCCAACTCCTGGCCATGTTTTTTTTAAAAAAAACAAACAAACAACAACAACAACAACAACACAACTTTTTTTTTCTATTGCAAATTTTGGGATCCCCCAAGCTTGCAGATACTTCTCTCTTACGTATAGGTGGGGCTATTCTGACTACACAAGCAATGGCACTCACAGTTTGAACATCAGAATTAGAGGGAATGATCGTTCTCCCTACCCTCCAAGATGTAACTCGGAATAACATCTAAACCTCTTGCTGTGCACCTGTTATCACCAGTACAGTGCAGAATAGTCTTTTGGCTCAAAATGATGCATCAAAACCCACCTTTCATCTCCCCAAATAGCTCATAGGTCAAGTTAAGAACCTTTCTACCCGCTTCCGACTGACCAAAGGATGCATGTTTTATTAGGAGCGTGTTCTCACGCGGAAACACATTTTTCTCCCTAGTTATCATTAAGTGGGTGGGGCAGTGAATCAGTTCACAAAGGAAAGAACCAGCCCAGGTGAATGCAAGGCAGCAACCCCCCCCCCAAAAAAAAACCAGTTGCGCATACACCCCGCATTGCACCTTCCCAATATCTGCGAAACAGCCAGTTCTCTAATGCGCTGCTCCTGAAATTTCCAAAAACAAGTGTTTTGTTTTGCAATTCAGAAAGCAGATCTCCCCTCTCCTCTCTTTGCCACCCCCCTCCTCTGTTTTCTGAGCCTTCTAAAAACTCAACCATCCTGCATCCGAGAGTTAATTTACATCCGGAAAGCACTCACCTGCCTTCGGGTCCGAGGGCCCAGCAGCCAGAAATCCTCACCCCCGAATATACAGGGGATCTGTTCATCTCCCCCTAGCCGGAGAAGGGTCTGGGGTGACTGTGGAAATGGCAGAAAGGCTTCAGGTGTTTTTGACTCTGGGAGAGCTGGCTTGTGGTGTGTGTGTGTGTGTGTGTCTCAAAGCTGTGCCCTGGTGTCTCATCCCAGCCTCAAAGAATTCAGAGTCCCTAGGAAGTTGACTACATGAGTTCTGGCCATTACAGTGAAATGAAACGTGGGTCTTGCCACTCTGATCACAAAGCGGGGGGGGGGGGACACCACCCGGGGGCTTGGGAGAACCTACAGACTGGTAGTGCTCAAGGAGACCCGAAAAAGTCCGGTGTGGATGTCAACAGCGAGAGAAGGAGGGAAAAGAGAGCCCTGCCCGGGGAACGAGAGAGTAGCCAACACGCATAAGAGGATAGCTTAACCTAGAGATTATGTTCATTACCTGATATTAATAGCACTGACTTTGTAAAGAGAGGAGGAGTCGCACGGCACAGCCTCCGGAGCAGCCCCTCTGCTCCGGAGGCACCAAAACATGGCTGGCGGAAGGCCACAGGCAGCCGCTCCTGACATTTGGAGCATGTCCGGGGCCTGGCGGAGAAGGGCAACGCACAGGAGAGGTGGGCCGACGCCTGGCATGGGAAGAGGGGGGCAGAGGAAGGCTTTTCTTCCCTCCTCAGGACGAGAACGCCGGTGGAGCTGAATGTCGGAAGGTCCGGGATGTACAAAAGAAAATGTGTGAACTGCAGAACTCACTGCCACAGGAGGCAGGGGTGGTCTACAAACTGGATCGCTTTGAAATAGGATTAGGCATTTAGGAGAGGTCTGTGCTCTGCTTCCACAGTCGAAAGCAGCAATGATTATGAGTACCAGTTGCTGGAAGCCACATGAGGGAAGAACGCTCTTGGGTTCGAATCCTGATTGTGGGTCTCCCACAGGCATCTGGTTGGTCACTGTGAGAACATGATGCTGGACTAGATGGGCCAAGCTGGACAGGGCTGATGGGAGTTGTAGTCCAAGGCACCTGGAAGGCGCCAGGTTGGGGAAAGCCACCTTAGTCCTACACTCCCAGATCTCAGGCGCTAATGGGAGCAGAGGCTCCTCAGCTTGCAACTACCTTGCTGTAAAGCAAATCATTAGCGCAGGGGCAGCTAATCTGCCCTCCTCCAGATTTTGTGGGACTAGAACTCCCATCACGCATGAACGTTGGCTGGCTGGGCTGGTGACAGTCCAACAATGACTGGATGGCTGCAGGGAGGAGGTGGGTGGGTGGAGATGTGATTTTGGTTCTCTCTGTTTCTCAAAGCTCTCCACGCTTTTCGGTACTTTGCAATAATAATAAAAAAACCTCATGAAAATTAATCTGCATTTTAGTGTGAATTTCTCCTAACAAGCATGCTTTTACAGTGATACCTTGGAAGTCAAACGGAATCCGTTCTGGAAGATCGTTAGACTTCCAAAATGTTCGGAAACCAAGGCACGGCTTCTGATTGGCTCCAGGAAGCCAATCAGAAGCTGCAGAAGGACGTTTAGGTTCCAAAGAATGTTCGGGTCCCAAAACATTCATCTTGCAAGTTGCTCGAGATCCAAGGTATGATTGTATATGCAGTTTAGCATGCACATTTTCAGAAGCAATTTTCCCCTCTACAACGCATTGTGATATGTTATTTTCCCTTATACTGTCTATCTCTCTCACACACTTGCTCCTAAACAGATGTGCTTTTGAAAACATTGCTAGATTGGAATTTTGCATTGCAAAATTCGGGTAATTTCAAAGGTGCAAAATTCGGGTAATTTCAAAGGTGCAAAATTCGGGTAATTTCAAAGGTGCAAACTGTTTTGGAGAGTGCAAATCCGTTAAGTCCATCTTCAAATGTGCCCTGAATCGAATTTCTCCTCCATGCTTAGCCTCAAGTTGAGCCACCGCAGCCTTGGGTGTTCCTCCTTGAGGTGGTTGCATAAGCCCCAACGTAGGGCGGCCATCTGGGCCATCAAGACGTCTAAGAATAAACTCCCCTCCTCGCCACCCGGTACGGCTTCCTCACTCTGCGCTCTCAGCAAATTGACTGGCTGCTTGCCCTCTCATATAAGTTACAGCCGTCACATGCCCCGGGGTCTGTTGTGGGAAACGAAACCCATTAGGTACAAAGGGTGGATCTGCCTGAAAGAGGATGGGAACTCATTGCGGTAAAGAGACAGAAAGGCAAAAGGGGTTTCCCGCAAGATTTCCCCTAACGAAACTGTTATTGCAAAGAGAAGCACTTGCTGCCAATTGGGTGCCCCTTTCAGGATACCTGTCGGTACCCTGGCTGTCCAAGCAAACCGAGCTGCCCAAAATGGGGACTAAGGAAAAGTTGGTCGGGTTGTTGCATGGCAAATGTGGTGTCTCACTAGTACCATTAACTACTCATGAGTCGGGTTGAAGAAAGAGTCCAAAAATTATTTGCTGCAGTAAATAGTCAAAACAAAATTTTAAAAAATCCTTCCAGTAGCACCTTTGTCGTTTAGTTGTGAGCGACTCTTTGTGACTCCATGGACCAGAGCACTCCTGTCTTCCACTGTCTCCCGCAGTTTGGTCAGACTCGTGTTGGTAACTTCGAGAACCACTGCCCAACCACAGTATGGAAGTGAGAGCTGGACCATAAAGAAGACTGATCGCCGAAGAATTGATGCTTTTGAATTATGGTGCTGGAAGAGACTCTTCGTGACCCCATGGACTAGAGCACGCCAGGCACCCCTATCCTCCACTACCTCCCGCAGTTTGGCCAAACTCATGCTAGTCGCTTCGAGAACACTGTCCAACCATCTCATCCTCTGTCGTCCCCTTCTCCTTGTGCCCTCCATCTTTCCCAACATCAGGGTCTTTTCCAGGGAGTCTTCTCTTCTCATGAGGTGGCCAAAGTATTGGAGCCTCAGCTTCAGGATCTGTCCTTCCAGTGAGCACTCAGGGCTGATTTCCTTCAGAATGGATAGGTTTGATCTTCTTGCAGTCCATGGGACTCTCAAGAGTCTCCTCCAGCACCATAATTCAAGTAGCACCTTAGAGACCAACTAAGTTTGTTGTTGAAATGAGCTTTCGTGTGTGTATCTGAAGAAGTGTGCATGCACACAAAAGCTCATACCAATAACAAACTTAGTTGGTCTCTAAGGTGCTACTGGAAGGAATTTTTGTTTGTTTGTTTTGACTACGGCAGCCCAACATGGCTACCTACCGGCAGTAAATAGGTTCAGTGTGGTCATTTCCACAAAGGCCGAACGGACGTGTGTTTACCCCCCCCCCCCGGACCTTTTTCATTCTTCTTTGGCGATCAATTGTAGCCGAGTAAGATTGTCTTCCATAAACACGGTTTTAACAGTGAGTCCGTAAGTGACTGTGGAGGCCAATTCTGGATCCACACGTCCTTCCACAGTGGGGACATAGGTTTCCGGGCGGGAGTTGATCATGGTGTGGATTTGCCAAGCGTGCCTTCCTCTTAGCACGTTTCTCCCTTGCGTCCTGAGTTCGAGTGTCTTCAAAGCCCATGACACCTTTGGTAAAGGCTGTTCTCCAACTGGAGCGCTCGCAGGCCAGTGTTTCCCAATTGTTGGTGTTTATACTACATTTTTTAAGATTTGCCTTGAGACAGTCTTTAAACCTCTTTTGTTGACCACCAGCATTACGCTTTCCATTTTTAAGTTTGGAATAGAGTAGTTGCTTTGGAAGATGAGATAATCAGACATCTGCACAACATGACCAGTCCAACGAAGTTGATGTTGAAAAATCACTGCTTCAACACCAGTGATCTTCGCTTCTTCTAGCACAGTTGTACCTCGTGTTACGGACGCTGCGTGTTGCATTCATCATGGGATACAAACGCGCCTAACCCGGAAGTACCGGAACAGGTTACTTCCGGGTTCGGCAGTTCGCGCATGCACAGACGTGCAGGATGACGTCTCGCACATGCGCAGACGCGGCGCTTCAGGATGTGGACCTTTCAGGTTATGAATGGGGCTCTGGAACGGATCCCGTTTGTAACCAGAGATGCCATTGCACACTGACATTAGTTCGCCTGTCTTCCCAAGTGATGGGTTTACAGGCAAAGAATTCATATAAGATCCAATCAAAACACTGCAAACATTAGCAGAGGGTAGTTGGCAAAAATTCATGGGATACAACTTTCTAGATGTCCAGCCCTTCTAGGGCCCCTCGCTTCTAAAGTTTTGAAGCCTGCCATAGATAGACACAAGCCTACATACAAAAGAAAGGAGAATTGTAGTCTGAGATTTATGTTACCTAGATAACAAGCCTACATAAGGGGAGCTGTCCTTGGTAAGCTGGCACAGCCAGACTCCCATAATTTTACTCTTCAGAAGTTCCCTCCCCAAATGCCTTATCTTTGGTGTTTCCAGCAACCAAGCTGCAACTGGGCTGTGTCTTTTATGAACAAAAGGAAACTATCATGAACCAAGGATATCGGCATCTCGTTCAGTTGGGGCTTTTTATAGGCTTCTCACATGAAACGTATTTTGGGGGCCCTCCCACAAGGTCACATGCCAGGAAGCAGCAGCAAGTGCGCTAGCGGTGATGTCTCACACGATTGTCTCATCGTTTCCTGTTCTCTTCCTCTTCCTAAGCAATACCATCAGCGACATCAGGCTTTGCCAACCCGGTGCCCTCCAGACATTTTGGAGGACAACTCCCATCAGCTGGGCTGGCTGGGGATAAGGGGAGTTGCAGTCCAAACATCTGGTTGGCAAGACCTGAACTAAGTGGCCTGTAATTACTGGTGCCGAAGCAGCGTTCCCTTTGGGGACGATTGTCAATCTCCTTTCCCGGTTTCGTCCAACTCCATCCATGTCCTGGAACTGGAGGAGGCCCACTTTGAAACCTGCTTTTGGGATTTTTGAACAAATGTGCAACTAACTGCCCCCCCCCCATGGGACCCCTGCAAGTTACCTCTTTGGCCCTTTTATCGGCTCATGTGGGACCAACATGGATAGCTGGCCCTGATGAATACTTGAGGTTCCCGACCCCTATGGTTGTAATTTCATGGGCAGTCATTTAATTTTATCCTGATTCTAATTTTTAAGCTGTATTTTAATCAATTGTTTGATTGTGTTTTAATGTATTTGACATTTGATGTTAGCCGCCCTGAGACCGGTCTTGGCCGGGGAGGGTGGGGTATAAATAAAATTTTACTTACTTACTTACCTACTTAACTAATTAATTACTAACTGCTACTGTTTTGAACTTTACTGCATCATGTTCCTTGGTGGCTCATGCAAACTGCTATTCTGAATAATGCCTTTGATGAGCAGGGCTGGGTGGGCAGGGGGCCCTTGGGGTGAGTTTATGGAACCAAGGCAGCAATGCCTGAAAAAGTTTGGGAACCGCTCTTCCACTGCTCAAATACTTGATGTCATTTGGTCAGTCTAGTGATTGACCAACCTCACATGACCAGGCCAACTAATATGGAGAAGTACACCAATTGTGCAATTCACACCCGTGATGAGCTACAAAGATGATGAGCTATGCAAGAAACACCAAGTATGGGGGGGGGATATTAACACATATTGACATATCTTTTGCTAAATCAACCCAGAACTCTAGGGAAGGGCTGTACACTGTACACTGTGGCTATAAAGTGACTATGTTATTTAACGTAATTCAGATTTTTGATTTTGCTGTCTTTGTAGCACTCTGAAGTGACTTCCTTAGGGCGCAAGCCTGGGCAGTGTGTCTGGAAGTCCTGGGCTGTCCAGACGACAAGATCCCTCCTCTTGGCCTCACTGATGTGGTCCCAAGGAAAGGAAAGCAATATATTTGGCACCAGTTGGCTGCAGGAGAAGAAGAAGAGAAGGAAGAAGAGTTTGGATTTGATATCCCGCTTTATCACTACCCGAAGGAGTCTCAAAGCAGCTAACATTCTCCTTTCCCTTCCTCCCCCACAACAAACACTCTGTGAGGTGAGTGGGGCTGAGAGACTTCAGAGAAGTGTGACTAGCCCAAGGTCACCCAGCAGCTGCATGTGGAGGAGCGGGGAAGCGAACCCGGTTCACCAGATTACGAGTCTACCGCTCTTAACCACTACACTGGCTCTCAGGAGCTACCGGAAGGAGCATTCAAGATGCCATCTAGAATCATAGAATCATAGAGTTGGAAGAGACCACAAGGGCCATCCAGTCCAACCCCCTGCCAAGCAGGAAACACCATCAAAGCATTCCTGACAGATGGCTGTCAAGCCTCCACTTAAAGACCTCCAAAGAAGGAGACTCCACCACACTCCTTGGCAGCAAATTCCACTGTCGAACAGCTCTTACTGTCAGGAAGTTCTTCCTAATGTTTAGGTGGAATCTTCTTTCTTGTAGTTTGAATCCATTGCTCCGTGTCCGCTTCTCTGGAGCAGCAGAAAACAACCATCTTAGGGACTCCACTTCTGATTTGCGTAGGGTTTACTTCTTAGCCCTTTCTTCTCCCAAACGTGTCCCACAAGGCACATCATCTATTGTTTTTAAACATTATTACTACTGTAGCATATACCACTAACATAACTGGCTGGCGTGAGCTAAGAAAGTCCCTGCCTCAGGAGGGTTACAATATGAATGACAAGACAAGGTGGCCACAGCGACTTCTGCCGGGACCCGTTATGCAAAGATGAGATCAGAATTAAATTTCACCTTCCATTCCACAGTCCTTTATAGGAGGTGAGGAGACAGGGCCTTTTCACTGGTGGCACCTGGATTGTGTACAATACACTCACAAGAGAATAATAATAATAACAATAATAACAACAACAATTTATTACTTATACCCCGCCCATCTGGCCAGGCCTTCCCATTAAAAACTTCCCTAAACAGGGCTGCCTTCAGATTTCTTCTAAAAGTCAGATAGTAGTTTATTTTCTTGACATCTGATGGGAGGGCGTTCCACAGGGCGGGCGCCACTACCGAGAAGGCCCTCTGCCTGGTGAAGACAATGTTATTGTACACTGCTATTTTTTTTTGCTACCGATATTAATATTTATAAACAGGCAGCTCATAAAAATAGCAGGTCTATGTAAAAGGAAATCGCTCAAACATCACAAAACTATTAAACACGGAGCGAGCAAGCAAGCAACACTACATAGAGTCATAGAATCCAGCATGGGGCCCGGACCCACAACCCAGAGATGAAGAGCCTCGTGCTCTGCCAACCGAGCTGAATCGTATCAATTCTTTAATAATGCTCGGCAAAAGAAATACATTTTCAGCTGAAAATGGAATATCAGGGCTGTGGGCGACTGGCTGACTTCCTTATGAGCAGTGTTGCAAATTTCTGGTGCGTCTATGCTAAATGCAAGGTCACACTCTGGGCGTCCCATTGCTGATACAGGTTCTCTTGTCAGGGATGCCAAGACCAGTTCCGTACTGAAACCAGACAGAAATGAGTCAAGATAATCTGTACCTTCCTAGTGTGTCTCTATCATTGTGCTGCAACTACTTTCTTGATCGCCTTGTACTCAAAAGGAATGTTGGCACCTGGGCAATAAATATTCGCCCCAGTTTCATCCAAAGTTTTGTTCTTTAGGAGCGGTCATGCAGCAGCCTCTTTTAAAGCCAGAGGCAATCGCTCCTCCTCATGAGGAGACATTTACTACTGCCTGAAACAGCACAGTCGAAATTCCCAGGCTGCTTTTACTTTTACTCAGACAAGATGCACAGTTCATTGCATCAGTGTTTTGCAGGGCAGGTTGCATGCCGAATCCTCAGAACATAAAAGGTTGCTGCAATCCAATTAATGAAACAATAGGAGCAGTTGTTGTTGTTGTTCAGTCGTTCAGTCATGTCCGACTCTTCGTGACCCCATGGACCAGAGCACGCCAGGCACGCCTATCCTTCACTGCCTCTCGCAGTTTGGCCAAACTCATGTTAGTAGCTTCAAGAACACTGTCCAACCATCTCATCCTCTGTCGTCCCCTTCTCCTTGTGCCCTCCATCTTTCCCAACATCAGGGTCTTTTCTAGGGAGTCTTCTCTTCTCATGAGGTGGCCAAAGTACTGGAGCCTCAACTTCAGGATCTGTCCTTCTCCAGTGAGCACTCAGGGCTGATTTCTTTGAGAATGGATAGGTTTGATCTTCTTGCAGTCCATGGGACTCTCAAGAGTCTCCTCCAGCACCATAATTCAAAAGCATCAATTCTTCAGCGATCAGCCTTCTTTATGGTCCAGCTCTCACTTCCGTACATTACTACTGGGAAAACCATAGCTTTAACTATACGGACCTTTGTCGGCAAGGTGATGTCTCTGCTTTTTAAGATGCTGTCTAGGTTTGTCATTGCTTTCCTCCCAAGAAGCAGGCGTCTTCTAATTTCGTGACTGCTGTCACCATCTGCAGTGATCATGGAACCCAAGAAAGTGAAATCTCTCACTGCCTCCATTTCTTCCCCTTCTATTTGCCAGGAGGTGATGGGACCAGTGGAGCAGATGAAACGCCAAAGATGCCACTCTGAATTCAAGTTGATGGGAATTGCAAGTGGAGAGAATGCTCTTGTTTTTCTCAGGTCCTTCTTGCAGGCTTTCCAGAGGCAGCTGGTTTGTCACTGTGAGAAAAAGATGCTGGACAATATGGACCACTGGCTGGATCCAGCAGGATGGCTCTTCTGACATCCAGAACTGCCTTTCTAATAATATAGACAGCCTCAACACACTGAACTCCCCTCCAAAGCCCGGCACAGAGAGGGTATGTTTTCGGCCGGCAAACAAAACCATATCACAGAGGAAAGAGCATTCCATGAAATCAAGGGCATTCGGTTTTATTATGGATTCATGCATGCCTGCTTTCACTGCTGCTGTTTTGTGGGCTGAGAGTTTAATGTTCACACCCTTGGATTGCGACTTTCAGCGGCCTTGAAAGTTTTTGCCAAACAACAAGATACAAAACAACAACAACCAAACCCACACTCAATTCCTCTGCCTCCAGATCCATTTGAAAAGCACTCAATACTCAACCACTTGGTTTGTAACGCACTTGCAAGAAATCAATATTGGCATCCCCTATTTTCTGGAACTCCCAGCCTATTAATATTAACCTCCTTTGTACTGTTTTCAGCACCAGCTAAAAGGTGCTTTTGTTTAGGGAAGCCTACTGAGACATGTGCATTTTTTATGGTGCACATTTGTCTTTAAAACTACTGGGGTTTTTCTCTATACTGTGATACACTACATCTTCTCCATAAACCGTTGAGGGAATGTTATTATTTTGACAAAGTGATATATAAAAAAGGTAAAGGACCCCAGACTGTTAAGTCCAGTCGCGGACGACTCTGGGGTTGCGCGCTCATCTTGCTTTACTGACCGAGGGAGCCGGCCGTTTGTCCGCAGACAGCTTTCCCGGGCCATGTGGCCAGCATGACTAAGCCGCTTCTGGCAAAACCAGAGCAGCGCACGGAAACGCCGTTTACCTTTTGTTTTTGCTATTTATTTTGCATTTTTTGTTTTGAGGCTTTTTCAGTTAATTTGTTTTTGTGACTGTGTGGATCCCAGTTCAGCTACTGATTGATTGATTGATTGATTGATTGTGTGACTGAAATGGAAACAATGACTATCATCAGTGCAGGTAAGAATTTTTTTAAAAAATTTTAATAATCTACAATACTGTTTTATTTATTTTACAGAACAGTACATTGTTTATTAATGGGACACACAGGTGGCGCTGTGGGCTAAACCACAGAGCCTAGGGCTTGCTGATCAGAAGGTCGGCGGTTCGAATCCCTGTGATGGGGTGAGCTCCCGTTGCTCGGTCCCAGCTCCTGCCCACCTAGCAGTTCGAAAGCACACGTCAAAGTGCAAGTAGATAAATAGGTACCGCTCTGGCGGGAAGGTAAACGGCATTTCCGTGTGCGCTGCTCTGGTTCGCCAGAAGCGGCTTAGTCATGCTGGCCACATGACCCGGAAGCTGTACGCCAGCTCCCTCGGCAGTAAAGCGAGATGAGCACCGCAACCCCAGAGTCGTCCGCAACTGGACCTAATGGTCAGGGGTCCCTTTACCTTTTACATTGTTTATTGCTTTCATTTTATGGATCAATGGTTTCATAAGATAGTAAAATTCATGTTAAATTGCTGTTTTAGGGGTTGTTTTTTAAAAGTCTGCAATGGATTAATCCATTTTGCGTCACTTTCTATGGGAAAGCGCACCTTGGATTTGGAACGCTTTGGTTTTGGAATGGACTTCCAGAACGGATTAAGTTTGAGAAGCAAGGTACCACTGTGCAGGTGAAACTCGAAAAATTAGAATATCGTGGAAAAGTCCATTTATGTAAGCAATTGTTTTCATTAGCTACTGGAGTTTAATATATGAGATAGACTCATGACATGCAAAGCGAGATATGTCAAGCCTTTGCTTGTTATAATTGTGATGATTATGGCGTACAGCTGATGAAAACCCCAAAGTTGAGATTGTGAATTTGGGGTTCTCATCAGCTGTACGCCATAATCATCACAATTATAACAAATAAAGGCTTGACATATCTCGCTTTGCATGTCATGAGTCTATCTCATATATTAGTTTCACCTTTTAAGTTGAATTACTGAAAGAAATGAACCTTTCCACGATATTCTAATTTTTCGAGTTTCACCTGTATATTCCCCCCAGTGAGCGTTGATGAATCGTGGCCCTCTCTCTGGTCGAGCTGCAGGATTTACATCTCCCCCTAGTGGCGCAAGAGCACGCAGGCACCTTCTTCAAAGAAACAAAATAAGGAACGCAAGGCAGTAAGCACATGGTGAAGCAACTGGGATCCTCGCTTGCCACACGCAAAAATGCAGACTCACGGCAGCTTAGCACCAACCGCGAAAGATAAGCAAGGAGTGTTTGCCTAGGCTAATAGTTTATAATGAAAGCAGCACCGTCCAAAGAAGAGTGGGTGGGAAAGACGCTGTCTTGTTGAACAGCACATTAATCTCAGCGAATGCTCTGGTTCTCATGGAGGGAGTCAAGCTGCGGCCTGAAGCTTAAGACACAGAGTTGGAAAGGGTCCGCGAGGGTCATCTAGCCCAGCCCCCTGGGCTCAGGCAATGCAGGAATCGTTCACCCAATGTGGGGCTTGAACCCGCGCCCCTGAGATTAAGAGAATCTCGTGCTTTTAGACTGAGCTATCTGGGCTGCAACCCACTTCAGAATGCACATAGAGTCTCGCATGATTAAATTCTCCTTGCTAGAAAAAAATAAAATAAAATACAATTCCCCATGTAAAAAGAAACTTAGCATGTCCAGGAGATGGGCTGACATGCTAGCTTTCTATGAGGTGGGGAAATGGCGTATGGCCAGTAACGCAAACCCTACTAGCAATATGAAGTGGTGCTGCCTGGACACTGGTTTACTATTTCAGTGAGAACTAGGTGTCTGTTTCAGGGACTGTCAACTTATATTTTCTTGGGCATCACGGCCTTCTCCAGACAGTGCTCTAGAGGCTGGGAGAAAGCCATTCCACCCCACAAACTGACCACTTTGTAGGTTCTGCAATCCATATGAAGCTGGTGCCATCCAGTGGTAGGTTTACATGCAAGATCTCCATGCATGTAGCTATAGACGGGCCACCACATTCAAACACCGAGAGAACAATATTTCATGGCGTCTGCCTCTCGTTTACGACTTGGAAATATCCTTCCCCCCTTTTCGAGCAAACGCAGTTGAAAAAGTTGTGAAGGGCCAAATAAAACTGATCTGTTTACAGGATCTGTCCAGAGGCCTGCCAGCGTCTCTGCTCCCGTTGCCAAAAAGCAAGTATTAAAAAATAAGCCGGCAGCAGTGAAATGCGATGGCGTGCTTTAGTAAGAGAAACAACATCCAGGAACACTTGTTTCCAAAATGATTCTTGCAATCATAGAGACTCGGCTTCAGGAGATACAGCAAAAAGTGAGGCATGCTTTCTCAGAAGGACCATATGGCAGGCAATGAATGGGTCTTACTTCCAGGGTAGGGTACATAGCTCAATCCAAGCCTAAGATTGCAGTCCCGGGGTAAGGTAACCATGTCCATTACCTACAATGGGTCTACCTGGAGTAGGGCAAGCATTGGACACGGGCCTTCACTGCCTTTAGAGTAGACAGCACTGTCATTCGGCGCACAGCAGCATCAGTGCATATGTCACACTCTAGTCACTAAGACCAAAATGCAGCCCCCCTAGTCCCAAGGGCCTACAATCTGAATTTCAATAGTGCAGGCATGTCCAACCAGTAGATTGCAATCTACCGGTAGATCCCTGGCTGATCCTGGTAGATCACGGGACCCTTATCGATCATGGGATTAAATAAAAAAATTAAAAAATTCCTTCCAGTAGCACCTTAGAGACCACATAAGTTTGTTCTTGGTATGAGCTTTCGTGTGCATGCACACTTCTTCGGATACCTTCATGCAGACTTCTTCAGATACTTCTGGTATCTGAAGAAGAGTGCATGCACACAAAAGCTCATACCAAGAACAAACTTAGTTGGTCTCTAAGGTGCTACGGGTGGCACTGTGGGTTAAACCACAGAGCCTAGGGCTTGCTGATCAGAAGGTCGGCGGTTCGAATCCCCGCGACGGGGTGAGCTCCCGTTGCTCGGTCCCTGCTCCTGCCAACCTAGCAGTTCGAAAGCACGTCAAAGTGCAAGTAGATAAATAGGTACCGCTCTGGCGGGAAGGTAAACGGCGTTTCTGTGTGCTGCTCTGGTTCGCCAGAAGCGGCTTAGTCATGCTGGCCACATGACCCAGAAGCTGTACGCCGGCTCCCTCGGCCAGTAAAGCGAGATGAGCGCAGCGCCACAACCCCAGAGTCGGACACGACTGGACCTAATGGTCAGGGGTCCCTTTTACCTTAAGGTGCTACTGGAAGGAATTTTTTTATATTTTTTATTTTGTTTCGACTACGGCAGACCAACACAGCTACCTACCTGTAAATAAATAAAGTTTACCAAAAGTTAACAAATAAAAACTGAAGAACTCTGGACTCGACAATGCTGGGCAATCCACCCACCCCATGCACACTCCTCCTCCCTCCATTGACTATGGGTGGATCACGGCCAGTTGTTGTTTTTTTTATACTGGGAGTAGATCGCAGTCTCTTGGGAGCTGAACTTGCCTGCAGATAGTGAATGGAAGAGGGGAGAGTCAAGGAAGCTTTCCTTGGAGCAGAACTGCAAGAACTGAAACTTCTTAAAAGGAACTTTCCGGGGCAATCCGCCGGGAGGAAGATCTCCCGCACAACGCCTGCTAAACCAGAGGGGATTCATGGGTGGCTGGGCTCCAGCAGAACCCCCATTTGTTCTAGCAGCATGGCTTGCTTCACAGAGGCGTTTCACACGGACTGGGAACTTGGAGGCTAAGTGGAGCTCCACCCAATCTATCAATGGGCTATTTTTAACTGAACTGCATGGAATTCAGAAATTATCCCTCAAGGAAATGCTTCTGTTTTCAAGGATGTTGCTCCCCGCCCCCCGCAGCATTCAAAATGCAGGCTATTGTTGCTTAGAAAAATGTGTTTTTTCTCCTCAGATAGTGGACCTGCCAGGATTTGGAGTGAAGCCTGAAAATGTATTGACACGAAAACCATCAGAGATAAGCTTTCGGGTTTTTTTTTTTTCTTTTTAAAAGCCGTTCTCGAGAAACTGGATTCCTTTCCCGTACAACACATCCTTCTCTTCTTCTGCAGTAGAAGTTAGTCAGTGGTTTAGCATTAGCCTCTGGAAAGCATTGCCATTTTAGCCAGTTGCTGCTCTTCCCCTGCCCTCCACACACCTGTGCTGCTGGTCAAAATATTGCAAGAACCCAGATACGGAGATTGGCAGAGGGGGCCATCTTACTAGTTCCTCTGGTGGTTGGTGGCTTGGGAGAGGGCCTTCTCTGTGGCGGCCCCTAAGCTGCGCAAGAAAGTTATGTGTTGCGTGTTATTTCCGGGGGGAAATGGCATGTCATTTTTCTGCGACTAGGGGTGATGTTGAGCCTTCTCGTTTCATCTCTGTTTGGGGGTTATTTATTAAATATAGCACAGCACAGTCACATGGGTGGCAAAACCCTTAGAAATATGATTACGTTTCCGGGCACAATTCAAAGTGTTGGTGCTGACCTTTAAAGCCCTAAACGGCCTCGGTCCAGTATACCTGAAGGAGCGTCTCCACCCCCATCGTTCTGCCTGGACACTGAGGTCCAGTGAGGGCCTTCTGGCGGTTCCCTCACTGCGAGAAGCCAAGTTACAGGGAACCAGGCAGAGGGCCTTCTCGGTAGTGGCACCCGCCCTGTGGAACGCCCTCCCACCAGATGTCAAAGAGAAAAACAACTACCAGACTTTTAGAAGACATCTGAAGGCAGCCCTGTTTAGGGAAGCTTTTAATGTTTAATAGACTATTGTATTTTAATATTCTGTTGGAAGCCGCCCAGAGTGGCTGGGGAAACCCAGCCAGATGGGCGGGGTATATATATTATTATTATTATTATTATTATTATTATTATTATTATCATATTATTATTATTATTATGTTGCATCTGTAAATAGAAAAGGGGGGGGGAATTGCCTATCTCTTTCACTGCACCATGCAAATTGTGTTTGATTCCCCATTTGTAGATTCATAATTGCAACGTTTCCATTCACTCCTGGTATTTCTTTTTCTTTTGACTTCGTTATCAAAAGCTCCTCACGTTGAACTTAGTTGTTTTGCCTTTCTCTTTGTTTGTGTTGTCTGTTTTTTGTCATTCAGATATATCTTTGTATGTATGTATAGAGAGACAGAGAAACTCCCAGGGCACTGGCATCATGCTGGAGGCTTCTAAACTTTGGGTATTGGGGGGCGGGGGTGGGACACACACTTGCCTTTGGCTTATTGGCCAGAATGTGCAACTCCAGAGCCCTGTGTGTGATATTCAGGACATCACAGGTGTTTTTGGAAGCAGGCGGGCGTGCAAGTCAGCAACAGGTTAAAACTGCCCATGCTTCTCAGAGGGCTAATCCCCACAGTGGATTAAATTCCAGACCTCTATCACCAGAACAAAGAGAAAGCCCAGCCTAGCTGACAGTGTTAGGAATTCAGATATATAAACTAATCGCCAAATGGCACCTTAAACCTAGGTTACAGACGCCAAAATGGAATGCCTAGGCAACTTTTCGTGGCGAAATTTACAATTATTGTTTTTATTATTAATATTATTATTAATATTATTAATAATAATATTAATGATAATTTCATTTTTATACCACTTTATATTTTAAAGGGGGAAAGTCTCAAAGCAGTTTCCAACGCATGAAAACATCAAATAAAATGTTGGTCTCTGGACCGTAATAAAGATTTTATTATTATAATAAATGAGCTTCTCTCAAAGAAATAAAATGATCCAAAAGAAAACAAATTCAAGCTCCAAGGAAAGTATTTCAGATCCTTCTCTAAGTGACATTTGGCTTTCCCCTGTATTGATTAACTTGCTTGATTTATAGAGCTGACCCACAGCAGAATAACTCCAGGAAGGCAGTGTGGTGTAGAGGTTAGAGTGTCAGACTAGGACCCGGGAGATCAGGGTTCAAATCTCCACTCGGTCATGAAGTTTCACTGGGTGACCTTGGAGTCGGTCGCAACCTCTTAACCTACCTCACAGGGTCGCTGTGGAGATTAACTGAGGGTGGGAGGTGAACCGTGTTTTACGTTGAGATATGAACGCAACAAATAAGCTCTTCTGCTGACCTGCTTAAGAAAGCTGGAGGGGCCAGCCAGATGGAGATGTCCGTCGCCAACTTGGCATCTAGAGATCTCCACGTGGTCGCAATCGGACGCTTGCCTGTCGCGAAATGAGCCTGGCGAATTTCTAACACTGCTAGTTTAGCACTACATTCGCTAGACCTTGCTCCAAATGAGCAACACCCACTGCCACTTGGAATTACTGTACTCCTTGCAGCTTGGAAAGCGGATCGTGACCTCAGCAGATAAAGGCTGCAAGTGAGCTTTTTGGTGTGAAGCAGGGTCGTAGCTAGGGGGTGGCGAGTTGGGGGTGGCAGAATCGGCTAAAAATATGTCCATAAATATAAATATTGATTATTGCCTCATAAGAAATGGTTTTAAATAGAGGGTGAATTGAATGGGTGGGGGGGGGTTGGAGGAGAGGCGGAAAGAAGAGCTAATTTGTCCGTGGCTGGGGGGGCGCAATCTGGATGTTTTTGCCAGGGGCGCAAGATCACCTAGCTATGGCTCTGGTGTGAAGAGAGTCTGTGGCAATAGAAAGAGCAATGTTTGACCTCCTCAGTGGTCAGTATTATTTGCTTTTTTTAAACGCGACAGGCCGGCACCGGGTGAGAGGGCAAAGACACACAACCACTCAAAGCCTGCAAACACAATTCAAAGGG
This sequence comes from Lacerta viridis, assembly GCA_900245905.1. Classification (NCBI taxonomy): domain Eukaryota; kingdom Metazoa; phylum Chordata; class Lepidosauria; order Squamata; family Lacertidae; genus Lacerta; species Lacerta viridis. The sequence goes on along the minus strand of OFHU01000309.1, from coordinate 305,641 downwards.
TGTTAAGTCTGCTGTAGCGAAAACAATCTTCGGCATCCGTAAAGACAAACAGATTTTAATATGGATTAAGCATGCTACATCTGATGAATTGGGCCCCGGTTGCAAAAAAGTTTAATCCATAATAAAATTTACTAGTCCTTAAGGTGTCAAAAGTTACTGGTATTTTTAGAAAAAAGTGTCTGCTTGCTTTCGACATGTTATGTGAAATTCAGGTCTCCTAGCCTGTCTAAATCTCTCCTTCTAAATTCCTGCCTAAATTCCTCCTCTTCCTAGGCCCTTCAAGAAGCTCCCTGCACACACCCTTCGGGGTCCCCCCTAAAGTATTTCAGGGGGCCCGGGCCCCCCAAGAAAATTGATGGGCATTGCCATTCAAATGGTGTATGTGGCTTGTGATCCATTATGTGGGGAACGGGCTTACCCACCTCCCCCCCCCAAAAAAAATATTTTATCCAAGTTGTCACCCTGACTGGTGCCCCCACCTTGTATTTCTCTGCCGAGGTCCCCAGAGGAACCTGCACACGTCACTCGGACAGTCCAGGGAGTGTGTGAGCCTCTGTCCTTGGCAAGCACCAGGGGGGCCAACTTGAATAAAATATTGAGGGGGGTGGGTAAACCTCACCCCATGTAATCAATCACATGACGCGGCATGTGCACATCATTTGAATGGCAATGCCCATCAACTTTGGGGGCATTTTATTTTATTGGGGGGGCCAAATCGCCCCTAGCTAGGAGTTGGTTCCTATGGTAGAGACCAAACTCGCCGACTCCATTGTATGCCTCAACAGGCTCTTAGCCTTCCCACATAGTTCAGTCACTAGAACATGAAACTCTAAACCTCAAAGTTGTGGGTTCGAGCCCCAGGTTGGCCCAAACGATTCCTCCCTTGTGGGGGGGGGTGTTGTTGGACAAGATGACCCTCGTGGTACCACCCAACTCCCATGACCACTGAGCCCTTCCACATGCCGACAGCTGAAACCCAAAGAGAGGCAGTGCTCAGGTGCGCAAAGGAAGGTGCCAGGGGGCAAAGGAAATATTTGAGCCCCCCCCCCACAAGTTGATAGGCAAGGGCATTCAAATGGTATACCTGCGCCACGGTTATGTGGGGGACAGGGCTTACCTCCCCCACCCCTTCCCGATGTTTTATTCAAGTGGGCACCCCTGCCAGGGCGTCCCTCCAATTCGGCATTTTCTGCGCCAACGGGCTGATGGGATCCGCTCCCCGCAAATCCCGGGAGATGCTGGGGATTGAACCCGAGACCTTCCGCGCAGGAGGCGGGCGCTCTGCCAGCGAGCTCAGCCCGGCCGGGGCTCCGTTTTCCGCGCATCCAGCCTCCCCGGACGCGCTGCCTCCTCTCCCTTCGCAACCAGGCGCAACGGAGCGCGCCTCTCCCCGGGGAACCCCCGTGCGGGAAGAACCACCGGGGCTCCCTCCCCTCCACCCACCCAAGGACGCGCGTCTGCCAAAGGGGGGGTCTCTCCTCTTACCTGTCGCCCCCGAGATCCCTGCCTCCCGCTTCGCTCTCCGCCGTCCCGCGCCCCACATCCGCGGCGGTTGCTGCAGCCATTGCGCCTCGCGATCAGCTGTTCGGAGCGCGAAGCGGAGAGAGGCAGAGGGAGAGAGAGAGAGAGGAGGCGAAGCGGAGGCGCGCCGCGCGGCACCACGGGAGTTGTAGTTCGCCAGGCGGGCCTCTCTCCCCCGATGCGAAGGCAAGAGGGAGCGCAAGAGGACTACAAGCACCCGGAAGCTTTGCTGTCCGGTGCATGACGGGAATTGTAGTTTGGTGCGCTTTGGAAGGGTCTTTAAAGCAGAGCTTTACGCAAAGGGAGAGAACAGAAACCGAAAGATTTCGGCCTTTGCAGAGGAATTAGTTGGGTAGAAGAGAATAATAGAAACCTAGATTTGCAAGGCAGCACGAGGGTCATCTCTAGTAGTGGCTGGGGAAATCCAGCCAGTGGGCGGGGTACAAATAATAAATATTATTATTATTATTTTTTTTGCCCAACGTGGGATTCGAACCCACGACACTAAGACGAAGCGTCTGCTGCTCTGCCGACTGAGCTACGCGGGTGCTTCTTGGTTCCAAAGCGCAAGTCGGCCCATCATCGCCTGACATTACTTCTGCTTAATTAAATGCCAATGTCAAGCAGTTTATCGTTCTGTATTTTAAGAAAGGGCTGAGCTTAGCCACCTATGTACATTTTCTCAGAAATAAGATAAGTCAGTGGGGCTTACTCCTAGGAAAGCGTGACCTCACCCATGGGCATAGTCAAGGGGGGCAGAGGGCATGGGCGTAGCCAAGGGGGGGGAGCTGCCTCCCCCCAGATCAAGTAAAACAAATGGAAATACTTAAGTAACTGACCAATCACATCGGTTCTGCCCCCCCACCAAAAAAATCCTGGCTATGTCCAGGGCCTCACCCATCAGTGGCATGGCCCCTGCCTACCTCCACGAAGGTTACACAATTTCAGACGGAAAACTGTTCTTCACCCCTGACTTTAAATAATGTGCTTTCTATATGAGAGCGAGGCGTTTTCTCTCTCCCCGCCCCCTTAAATTTTTCACCGCCGATGCAGCGTTGGAGCAGTCCTTATCTCGGAGCAAACTGAAACTATTAGTTTCATTAGCCAGTTCCAGAGTGATGCCTTTGTCCTGCTTCCAGCTACCACCTCTCTTTCTGGCATTCCTTGAAATTGCCTTCCATTGTTTGCCTTTCTCATCCAGGCGCAAACATTCCCAAGGCCAGCAGAGGATGACCCCGTTTCCTATTGAAATACCTGCTTACCTGGATCTGAAAATCTTCCCAGGCTGCTAAATCCCAGCAAGGGTGTTCCTAAGGAGGAGAGCCACCCCAAAAAAGGATATACTGTAGATCTATCCGAGCACAATTCAAAGTGTTGGTGCTGACCTTTAAAGCCCTAAACGGCCACGGCCCAGTATACCTGAAGGAGCGTCTCCACCCCCATTGCTCAGCCCGGACACTGAGGGCCAGCTCTGAGGGCCTTCTGGCAGTTCCCTCGCTGCGAGAAGCAAAGCTACAGGGCCTTCTCGGTAGTGGCGCCCGCCCTGTGGAATGCCCTCCCATCAGATTGTCAAAGAGATAAACAACTACCTGACATTTAGAAAACATCTGAAGGCAGCCCTGTTTAGGGAAGTTTTTAATGTGTGACATTTTAATGTATTTTAATCTTTGTTGGAAGCTGCCCAGAGTGGCTGGGGAAACCCAGCCAGATGGGTGGGGTACAAATAATAAATTATTATTATTATTATTATTATTATTATTATTATTATTATTATTAAACCTTGTCGTCTGGAAATTATGTATGAAAGCTTCCAGCTCTAGGGACCAAGCCAACCACTCTGGAAGTGGTGTGTGTGTGTGCATGTTTAACCCCCCCAGTTTGGGGGTGTCATCTGGTCCCACAGCCATTTTTTTTTCTGACCCCAGCCCAAGATTTTATCAATTTGGGTTGCAATGGGGAATGCTTTAATGTTGTTCCATCTTTTCCATTGCCACCAAAATCGTTGAGATCTTCTTGGGCTGGGGGCAGGAAAAGAATTCTGGTCCTTGGAAGGGTGGCCGCTTGAAGCCTAAACAGCTTGTTGGACCATGGAAAAAGTGCTTGTGCAATGAGCTTCTTTCCAATCTGGATGATTCAAGTTAAGTCACCATCATGGGTTAGTTTGTCGTGGAACTTAATTTCGTAAAACTTACCATCTGAGACCTTCGGTGCGTTTATTATGGGGAAGTAAACACGAGTTGGGAGGTACCCAAGGGTCATCTAGTCCAACCCCAATGTTTAGAGGGAAGCTATTTCTTCTAGATGGTTGAACCATTGCCCAAGCGCAGTTTGTCCCGTGTCCATTCATTTTATGGCAGCTCCATTCATTCCAATGGGGCTTGAGCATGAAGACTTCTCCCATGGTTTATGGGGCTCCCAGGAGGTTGGTACATCCTATTTAGAGTAGATTGAGGTGATTTGAATAATAGCTTAATGGATTTGTAAAATCTGTACGTCATATATGCTTCCCTCTCCAGCTTTGTTAAAATACATATATACAGAAAATACACATTTTTGTCTGTTTTATATATGCTAGTAGACACATATGTTAGAGACAACCTCACCGGATGCATAACGCATGTTTACTTGTTGTTATATTTATACCCTCGTTGCAGGCGGTGTTCATGGTTCTCCCCTTCTCTATTTCACCCTCAAAACAACCCTGTGAGGTAGACTAGACTGAGAAACTGTGGCTAGCCTAAGGACACTACCACACAATGGTTCTCTTGTAGGTTTTAAGTGACAGTTAAATGTGCATCTATTATGTAACTTTTCTGGAATCCCTGTGACATTATCTAGCCCGATGGATTGCAAACTCTATTCTGAGAAATCTTAATGCTGTTCCTCAGTAACATGCCGTATATCAAATTCCTCATTCACAGCAGACGCTTTTCTGAACGTTAGCTTGCTCACCACTATCGCCAAGGAGTGCAGCGCCTGCCCTCTCTGTGATCTCACAGCAGCTTAGCCAATCCCAGCCCGAGGTTTCCACCAAATCAATGAGGAGGTGCGGAAACTTCTGGCCTGGGTGCCCAATGTGGCCTCTTAAGCCTTTTCACCTGGCCCTTGGTGCTGTCTCCCATGGCCACGACCACCATGTTTATATCTGCTGCTGGCCTTGCCCGCCTCTGCCATGTGGCCCCTGGAAAGTTGCCCAGAAGAGAATCCGGCCCTCGGGTGGAAACAGAGTTCTCCCCACCCCTGCCTTAGTGCCAGTGTGGTGTAGTGGTTAAGAGTGGTGAACTCGTAATCTGGTGAACCGGGTTCGCGTCTCCGCTCCTCCACATGCAGCTGCTGGGTGACCTTGGGCTAGTCACACTTCTCTGAAGTCTCTCAGCCCCACTCACCTCACAGAGTGTTTGTTGTGGGGGAGGAAGGGAAAGGAGAATGTTAGCCGCTTTGAGACTCCTTCGGGTAGTGATAAAGCGGGATATCAAATCCAAACTCTTCTTCTTCTTCTTCTTTAGGAAATGGGAGCACACTGGGCTACATTGTTATTCTCGGCTCCCTGGCTGACCAACTCCCCACAAGATGCAGAGTATGGAGACTTTGTCATCGCTGCCCTCAATCCTCCCCGCCCCCCAAGATCTGCTGAATATATTTATATAGCACAGCTGTGGCCCCACAGGATTGGGGTGAGGCCCAGAAGGGAGAGCACCAATGTGGAATTCCTGATCTCTGCGGCTTGGAGCTTCCCGTAAATTATTCCACCAAGTTGTGAATGGGGTTGTGGAGTCTAACCAGCCACTCGGGATCCTGGAGCCCAAAGGGTTCAATTTCTTATTACACACACGCCAGACATTTTTTGAGCAGAAGAGGCATTCCTGTAAAAGGAAGGGTGCCCTCAGCTTTATTCCGGAACAAGAGAATCATCTGTTTTTACATACACGCCCTCCCTGCTGATAGAATATTATCTGCTGTTGCAGGAAAGACACGTGGGGTCAAGAAGGCAGCAGGCAACACAGCCTGCTCTCTGGTATCTCTCTGACTGTCAGAGCAGCTGTCCTGGGGAGCCATTAATAGCTTCCCGTGAGGGCACAGGAAGACCCGCATGCAAATTAAGGAGGCACAAGGATTTGAATAATGGAAATTTCACTCTGGCAAAGCGCAAGACATCCTTTTTAAAACTCAGGCCATCTCCACCGGTTGTCCCGGTCTCAGAATTTCTCTGATAATTTTGGAGGGGAGCACAGCAAAAGGGCAAGGCAATGGTTCCCTAAAATGTACAGCTGGACTACCGCAATGCAATGCACACGGGGCAGGAAGATGTCCTGGAAACTGCAGCTTGTATAAAATGCAGATGTTATGAAGTACTAGGAGGGAACATACCTCACCTTAGTTGAAAGAAAATCAAAAATTCTTTCCAGTAGCACCTTAGAGACCAACTGAGTTTGTTCTTGGTATGAGCTTTTGTGTGCACACAAAAGCTCATACCAAGAACAAACTCAGTTGGTCTCTAAGGTGCTACTGGAAAGAATTTTTGATTTTGTTTTGACTATGGCAGACCGACACGGCTACCCACCTGTAACTTAGTTGAAAGAACGCCAACAGCGACTGGTCTGCTTCCAAACACAATCCGAAGTTGGATTGTTCTTCCTTTGTTTTATTGGTAATAATAATAATAATAATAATAATAATAATAATAATAATAATAATAATATGGGGGAACATAATTCAAAGTGCAAGTGCTTGTTTTTGAAGCCCAGCATGGCTTCGCTTCTGGTTAACCAAATGAATACTTATTTACTCATTAAATTTGTATAGTGCCTTTCATCCAAAGATCACAGGGCGGTTCACAGCATGAAGCTGCAAAATAAGAACATGAAATACGTTAACAAAGAACAAAACAAAAACAAACCAACATCCCCCTTCCCACAAGAATATATATATTATATTCTGTGTGAGTGCCTGGAGGCGGTTGGAGGATCGATGGCGGCTAACAGATTGAGGTTGAATCCTGACAAGACAGAAGTACTGTTTTGGGGGGACAGGGGGTGGGCGGGGTGTGGAGGACTCCCTGGTCCTGAATGGGGTAACTGTGCCCCTGAAGGACCAGGTGCGCAGCCTGGGAGTCATTTTGGACTCACAGCTGTCCATGGAGGCGCAGGTCAGTTCTGTATCCAGGGCGGCTAGGGAAATTTTTTAATGACTGATGTTTTCATGTATTTTTAATCTCTTGTTGGAAGCTGCCCAACAAGGGTGGGGTATAAATAATAATGATTATTATGATTATTATTTTAATATTATATATAGGCACCCTTCTGTCTTGGGAGACAATGGAAGAGGGCGCCTTTAGGAGTGAAGTCAAACTGTCTGAGAGTTACAGCGCCTGCTGTGGCTGTAGAGACCGATACAGGAGAGACATGTTTTGTTGCAGCTGAGGCAGATGAAGGCAGGCACACCATGGCGTGCTGCTCCCAGCCGGTCTTTTTGTGCTCCTCCCAGCCGGACATTCCTCCTCTAAGGGCGCAAAGGACCCCTAGGTGCATTTCTGCTTCTGGGCCATTCCATTGTCACAGGTGGGACACTTTGACCATGTTTTTTGGTATTCACACATGTGTAACAATGTAAATATACATAAAAATTAACAACCAAAATTTAAACTATGTTCTTAATAAGATACTGAACATTTTACTAATTTTTTATTATTTTTATGGATATTTTTGACAATTTTATTAAATGTTAAAAGTGTTGTCACGGGTGGGACAAAAAAAGGACATGGAGCTTGAGATAAGTTTGATTTATGGAAAAACTCTGTGAGTTGGGAGGTGAATCAATGATAAACTCAGCATATCTGTTTAAATCAATGTTTATTGGTTACAACTATGCAATCAGGAATTAAGTTTAAGAAATTTAACGATACAAAATTAAGGAAAAAATGCTGTCACGGGTGGGACAATCATCAGAAAACTTCTGTGAAGACTACGTGGGTGGACTTTTGAAAAGAAGGTCCATAAAATAAACTTCTTTTGTCTTTAGCTTTTAAAAAAATGGTTAGACTGCACATTTGGAATCTTCCTCACCAAAGTCCAGCACTCATCTAGCATTCTTATCAGGCTCATTTTTCATGGAATGGCCCTTCTGTGAAGCATTGCCATTCCTGGACTACAGAAAGGCCAATGCCTTTCATAGAAACATAGAGTTGCAGAGTTGGAAGGGACCACGAGGGTCATCTATCCCAACCCCCGGCCAGGCAGTAAATTTTTGCGGAAGGTGGGACTGAAACCCGCAACCCTCTATACCCACTGAGCTATCTGAGGTGCAAAGCTAGCCTTTTCGGCCCTAAAAGACCACACAGCTAGAGCTAGCTTTGCAGAAGTGGAGAATTGAGATTTCTGGTGACCAGTCACTGTAGCCTTTGTGCAATGCCTTAATGCTGTGTCAAGACCGCCCCCCAGTGGCCTGATGGGAATTGCGAGCGGAGTCTTGAATGCCAACAGACGCCTCTCACGAAACAGGCCGTTTTCCACGATAGCTGGTGCCGCACTTTAGAGTGCAAAGGTGAGAGCCTACGGAGGAGAAAACTCTGTTTCCTTAAAACTGCATTTTCTTAAAGACGCCCATTTTCTTGGTAGTTTTAAGCTTGGCACAAATGCGCAGACATCTCCGGCAAAGGAACGCAGGGAACAATTTCACTTAATTGTTTGTTCTTGGATAAGAATGGAATCCAGCTAATGAATAAGATAATGAATCAAGAGTTATTGAAAAAGGATGTTGAAGAATAGTTTATAGATTTTAAAAAAAACCCACAGCCCCTGGTATGGCCAGCGCATGGACTTGACAGAATAATGCAGGAATCGGTGATGGATAACCACAGTGTGCCACAGCAAGTTAATGAATAAGAGCACTATATTGAGGAGCTAAAAGGTTCTTGGCACGCACCTAGTTTGAAATCTTTGTGTAAAATCTGAAGATATTGGCTTAGATTTAATAGATTGGCTTAGATTTAATGGAGTGGGTTGTAATTAGTATAGAATGGTCTATTGTAACCCTATGATTGGCTGATGGTACTTCATAGAATCATGCAATTGTAGAGTTGGAAGGGACCCTGGAGATCATCCCCCTCTTAATTTTGCATACCCATCACACACCCAGCCAACACTGTGCCTATTGATCGAATCACCTATTGCCATGATCCCACACCTTGGAGGAATGCCCTCAGCATGAGAGAAGAGGAGGAGGAGGAGGAGGAGTTTGGATTTGATATCCCACTCTATTCACTACCCAAAGGAGTCTCAAAGTGGCTAACATTCTCCTTTCCCTTCCTCCCCCACAACAAACACTCTGTGAGGTGAGTGGGGCTGAGAGACTTCAGAGAAGTGTGACTAGCCCAAGGTCACCCAGCAGCTGCATGTGGAGGAGCGGGGAAGCGAACCCGGTTCACCAGATTACGAGTCTACCGCTCTTAACCACTACACCACACTGGAAATCCTATCATGGCTGCTCTGTGTAGCAGCAACCCAATTGAGATGCCTCCCATGTGTAGCTTTTGGCAAAGGCTGAAGACACGTTTTGCACGTTAATAAGGCATCGTCTTCATAAAAATAATGTATTACAGTTGTACCTTGGAAGCCGAATGCCTTGGGAGTCGAACCTTTTGACTCCCAAGCAGAACAAACCCAGAAGTGAGTGTTGCAGTTTGCAAATGTTCTTTGGAAGCTGAGTGTCTGACACGGTTTATGCGGCTTCCGATTGCGTGCCAGAAGCTCCTGCAGCCAATCAGAAGCTGCGCCTTAGTTGTCAAACATTTTCGGAAGTCGAATGGACTTTTGGAACGGATTCCGTTCGACAACCAAGGTACGGCTGTACTTCTACCCCACTCATCTGACTGGGTTGCCCCAGCCACTCTGGGCAGCTCCAAAACATAATATAAAAACACAGCAAGACATCAAACTTAAAAAAACACTTCCCAATACAGTTTATCTCAAGGGCTGCCACAAATGGAAGATGGAGCATGCTTGATTTCTCCTGCTACCGAGGGTAGGACTTGAACCAATGGCTTCAAGTGAGCTGTTCGGCAGTGGAACAGACTCCCACGAGAGGTGGTGGGCTCTCCTTCCTTGGAGGTTTTTAAGCAGAGGTTGGATGGCCATCTGTCATGGATGCTTTAGCTGAGATTCCTGCATTGCAGAGGGTTGGACTAGATGACCCTTGGTGGTCCCTTCCAACTCTCAGATTCCATGATGCTATAATCTCCTTGACATCTGCTGGAAGGGCATTCCACAGGGTGGGAGCCACCACCGAGAAGGCCCTCTGCCTGGTGCTCCGTAGCTTCACTTCTCGCAGTGAGGGAACCGCCAGAAGACCCTCGGAGGAGGACCTCAGTGTCTGGGCAGAACGATGGGGGTGGAGACGCTCCTTCAGGTCTACAGGGCCAAGGACATTTAAGGTTTTAAAGGTCCGCACCAAAACTTTGAATTGTGCTTGGAAACGTACCGGGAGCCAGTGTAGATCCTTTTGTGACTGGTGTTATAGGGTCCCAGCAGCCGCTCCGAGTCACAAGTCATCAGTCATGGCTCTTCCCCCAAAGAATTCTGGGAACTGTAGTTTATTATGGGTGACGAGAGTTGTCACATGACCTTTATTCCTCTCACAGAGCTACAAACTTCAGAGTGGTTTAACAGTCAATCCTGCTTATCAAGGAGATCTTGGAATTGTAGCTCTGTGGTGACTCCTGGGGTCCCTTCCAACACCATAATTATTTTTTATTATTATTTCTTAAATTTGCATACTGCCCTTCATCCGTAGATCTCAGCATAAAAATTCAAGATACAAACACAAAATGCAAAAACAAGAACGAAACATACCAGTAACTCCACCTCTTTCCACAAACACATTTAAAAGGATATAGGATGCCAGTCTGGTTGATTCTATTATCCTATGACTCATCAGGCAGCCTTGACACAAACTGCTGTTTTAATATAGGTAATAGTAATTTTTTTAAAAAAACAAATCAAAACTATTCATACCACCTAGTAACAGCAAACGGACAGGGATAACCAGACGATGCCATGTTATTGCGGGGACCACTGATAAATGTTGTCAAAATTGGCACACAAATGGCAAGCAAGCCAAATAAATATAACTCTCTTTATTCAAACCAGTATTAGAAGTTTCAGTCTCTCCATGGAAAACACTGCAAAGTAAAAAATGAGAACTTGCTGCCCATCAGTGTAATCTGAGGTGGTACCTGCGGTTCGTTTTTACTTTCCTTTTGGTATGTCAAGTCTTCTATATTCTTTCATGCAGAAGGTCATAGAACTGAAGAGCTGGAAGGGACATTGAGGATCATCTAGTCCAGGGGTCAGCAACCTTTTTCATCCATGGGCCAGTCCACCGTCCCTCAGACCATGTGGGGGGCTGGACTATATTTTTTTGGGGGGGGATAAATGAATTCCTATGCCCCACAAATAACCCAGAGATGCATTTTAAATAAAAGGACACATTCTACTCATGTAAAAAACCGCTGATTCCTGGACCATCCACGGGGCGGATTGGGAAGGCGATTGGGCGCATCCGGCCCACGGGCCTTAGGTTGCCAACCCCTGATCTAGTCCAACCCCCTGCCATGCAGGAATATGCCCCATATGGGGATCGAACCTGCGACCTTGGTATTACCAGCACCACAGTCTAACCAACTGAGCTATGCGAGAAGCCAGGTGTGAATGGAAAGGCCTTTTATAAAAGCTGGCAGCGGTGATAGAACAGATTCCCATTTTCTTTTCAGTGCTCTCTGTAATCATTCCTGTCCCCTCCCCTGAAAACCCCACGGTGGTAGGGATTGGAGTAAATTCATTACTTTTTGAATAATAATTGCAAAAAAATTGAAGACACTAGCAGGATTGAAATAAATCCTACAATGTGAACAATAGAAGTTAAAGAACTAAAACGCGAGATGGGACTTGAAAGTGGAAAACCGGCTGAAGGGAAAGAGGGAAAGTCACACCCTCGGCAGAGCAGAAAGTCTTTTGTTATTGTATTGTTGAAAATATTGTTTAAGGAGGAAAATAATAAAAAAATTATTTAAAAAGAAAAAAGAAAGAAAACCCCACGGTGGTATATTTAATTTTTGCGGTGCCACGGTCAGCATCTTAGCTACGACAGAAAGAATCATCAGTCTTTGCCAGATTGGCAAGCTTCCCAGCGGCATAGCAGACAAACAAGTGCTTGGCGTTAGGCAGAAACATTTCTGTGCCCTCCCATCCGTGCCCTCTTGTTGCGAACGACGGGAACAACATCTCCCAAGAGACCCCTCTCGTGTTCCCAGATCATTCCCAGGAGAGCTGCGAGCTCCAGTCAGCTTCCACCTGGTGCTCAGCGCCAACACGTCAGGCGCCACTGTGCGGCTCCAGCGACCCATTCCCCGATGTGCCATGTTTATTCCACGAAAACAGCTTTGGTTTTTTTACAACTACAAGCTTTCAGGACAGCTGTCAGGCTTCGGCTGCAGGAAACAGATGGAAAAGCCGTGTCGATTTTTGTCTCTCGAGTGCTTCTCGTTTTTCAACCAACAGCGTCAACACAGAGGGGTTATAAAAAATGTGGAAAAGACTTACACATGGAATTTGCTGCTAGAAAACCGTACCAGCAGCTTTGCTTGCACTTGCACCATAATATATGGGTGGAAATATATGGGTGGAAATAGGCCTGGTTTGCAGAAATCAGTAAACATGGCTTATTAAACAATAGTTTATTGAACTCTGGCTTAACATTATGTGTGAACCCTGCCCAGTTTGTTTGTTTACTGCCAACAAGCCACCGTCTGAAACCATGGTTGGTTGTTGGCTTACAAGCCTTTAACTATGGTTTGGTGAACATAGCACTCTTCATTAACTATGGCTTGTTTGATCACCCCACCCTGGATGCCCACCAAACTACATTAAGCATAAGGCAGGAGCAGATGGAAAATACTGTAAACTTTTTGTCTGTTTGTGGTTAATCTGTGATTTATTAAACATGCCATGCCTTAGCATTATTTGTGACCCAGACCATCATGTTGAAAGGATTTCAGCTCTCTCTAGCAGCAAGTACCCTGTTCACTTTACCAGCTCAACTCAAGATACAAAATGCACCTAATTCAAATGGCAAGATGCATGTAAATTTGAATGGCACGCGGTGAAACACTTGGATTTGCACAGAGAAACAGCAAGCCAGAGATCCATTCCTTTCTGGTGTGTGACCATTTCGTCCCTCCTTCTTTTAAGGCAAACCATGGTTTGCAGTTTCATCTTAATCAGCTTGAAAAACCAGGCTCGTTCCCAATCCTTTGGAAACAAGCAGTCCCCCCAGCAGTTCAGAAAATTCAGCAAACTATGGTTGGCTTCAGTCCACGAATGACAGGTGTCCATCAAGTGAGGAACAGAAAGAACATGGATGTGATGACCTTTGAAGGCTCCTCCGTTGTTTAGTGCTGGCTTCCCCAACCTAGGTTCCTCAAGAGATTTTGGACTACAACTCCCATCATCCCCGACCATTGGCCATGATTGGTGGGATTTGTAGTCCTACACAACGTAAGGGCACAAGGTTAAAGAAGGATAGCTTAGTATTATGTGTGAATCAGCCCTATAACTTGTAGTTGAATGTGAGGTTAATGCATTAGCAGATGCCACCTTAAAATAACTTCCTGAAAGTTGTGAATCAGAGCACAATACAGAATTGTGCATAAGGCTCTTTGGGTCAAGGTCCGCCATGTTTTCTTTTCACCAACAAGGAAACTCACGCCAAGTATGAAAAAAGGCAATAAACATTTATTTCATACAGCTGTGGGGTTGTTGTTGTTTTTAAATACATACAGTACATAGATTTCTCCCTTCAAGGGTTTTCAGTGGCGCCGATATTAATATTTATTTTATTACAGTACTCAAGCTGAGGAATTATTTTGTCAATGATTACCAAAAGGACAGGTCGTCACAAATCAGAAGTCTATAAGAGAGTTTACAGTTAAAACATTTTTTAGTTTTTTGTGTTGGATTTATTTTTTCTCCTTCCTTTTTTTTTGCAAATAAACACTTTTTAATATATATTTATATATATATATTTATATATGGTTACAAGTGATAGACTGAAAATCTTTTTTTTTTTTCATTTTAACTTTTCAAAATACACTTATGCCTGGCATCTGAAGAAACAAATAAAAAGACAAAACAAAAAACAAAACAAAAAACCCCAAAACAACATTTGGAGATGCCCGGAAATGGGTACCACGAAGAAAGGGAAGTAGTGGGAGGGGAAAAGGAAAGATGGCTTTGGATATATGGGTGAGAAATGTATCGTGGGGGCAGGCCTCCTTGGACACATGGAAACACATGAGAGTCACACCAAAGCACAGCTTCCAACGGATCATTGCCTCCCCTCCCCTCCCTCCCCCAAAACTGCCCCTGGTCCACTTTGATGGGGGGGCAGTTGTGTGTGCCCACATCCCACTGATGGGCACCATGTTCGGGGTGATTGTCTCTAATTCCGAATGCATCGTTCTAGGAAGTGATGTTTGGTCTCCATAGGGATGGAGAACTACAGTAGCGAGATGATAAGTTCCTCCGCACACCCCTCTGCTGAGTTATACTGGTATGCTAGCTTTGTATGTGGCAGTCTTGGAGGAAAGGCCCCTGGGTCTTTCCTGGGCTGGTCCCCCAAAGAGCGCATGGCAAGAACAGGGCCCAAGCACATTCTGATGGATGCATAGGACTGTTTCTCTATCTGTAGCCCTTTTTGTGGCATCGAGCGCAAAAGCACATTGTGCCTTCCGATTTTAATGCGACTAACAGTCCAGTCTAAGGCAGAATTAGAAGCTTCAGCGCTCCTTGATTTCACTGGGTAGGCCCAGTCTAACTCTGCAGAGGGCCAGGGTGGGAGGTGCCCAATTAAGCATGTTGAATTTCAGTGCATGCAAAGATCCTTTGGGCACATTTGCCACTTACCCCGTTACCGTGGAGGACCTGATTGTCAAGATATATGAAAAACTTCAGTGTGGATTCAAATGGCTGTTTTCTCACCTGCAAGATGTTTCTTCAGCAGAAGTGGACATCCAAGTGCCATAGGGAAAAATTCAGTGCAACCACTTCATTTTACAAAAGCATTTTTTTTTTTTAAGATGTGGCAGAGCTAAATGCAACTTAAGCTGTGGGGAGCCGCCAACTCAATCGATCTCTCCTCCCCGACCTCATAGAAATCCAACAGTTCACTTTTCGAAGACTTCACCTCGGCCAAATGACCAGCGATGCAAACCGCCATCCCAAAGTGACCGAGAAACTTGACCACTTGGTGAGAAAGCAACAGTGCGAATGGACTCACTTTAGCAAGCCATCAAGGAATAAATTAGGGTTTAAACCTTCCCTTTCAAGGGAGGGAGTGGATTTCCACACCAATTCCTCCAATAACTTCTGCACTTTTTGACGATTCGGTTTTTCTGTTGCAGTTCTTGCTTTGCCTCCATATTAATAAATTTTGCGGCTAACTAACCCATATTCCTGTGCACTGAGTGAAGGATCATGGGAGAATGGTGCATTTTCTAATGGACACTGTACCAAACATTTTATGCCTAGGAAGACAGATGGATGCTGCAGGGCAGAACCGACTGTGCTGTCTTTTTCAAGCCCCCCCCCCAAACACTAGTAAACTATCGCTGAAGTCGTTTATTGCAGTAGTGGCAACAAAACCACCGCTAATTTAACACAAACCACTGCTGGTCCAGTGAGAATCCTATAGCAGTTAAGATCATCTCCAGCTGTGCCACCACAAAAGTTTGTCAACCTGCGAGAACACTCTTATGCAGAGCTGACAATAAACTTTCAATGCTATATCCAACCTGTCCTTTGAGGAGCTTAAAGGTTCCTCCCTCTCCAGTACGTCCTCACAACAAGCCTGCGAGGTAGGTTAGGTTGAGCGTGACAATCCTGGGTCTGCGAAGGTCATGGCTGCGTGGAACTGCAAGCCCATAGCATCCACACCAGCAATGCTGCCAAGGGTCTGAAACCCTTCCGGCCTCTCCCTGGCTTGCCTCCATGCAAATTATTTTATGCTGAGAAAACGTTGTCTCATATAAAGTTAATATAGTTGCTGGAGTTGCGCTAGCAACTCTGCTAACGGGGAGCTCCTCTATCACAAACTTTCAGCTTTGGAGATCAAGGTTTGCAACTAAGGTTACTGGGAAATTGGGAGTCCAGGCCACCCTACAGAACTTGTAAAGGATTTCAATTGCCCGTCCAATCTTACTAACTTAGGAAGACTGATGCTGGGACTTGCAAGCTCACTCCCAAAAACTTCCACACGGTCCAGGGGTGTTGTTCGGGAGCGACAGCACTGCAGATCGCCTTCCCCTATCCTCCCTTACTATTTTACTTTTTAATGACTGAGCGTACAGGATACTGCAATTCTGTGATTCTATGAATCAATTAGTCCATGTATCTCAGTACTGTCTACAACGACTGGCAGCGGCTCTGTATGTTTTTAGGCAGAAGTCTCTCCCAACTCCGGGTTTTACCCTGGGACCTTCTGCATGCACAGGAGATGCACCTAACCTTCCCCAAGGGCACAGGGCAGGTGTGAGGTCTCAGCCATGTGAGACTCATCTGCTATGGTCCCCTTGCATGCAGGTTTCCCCAGAAATGCTAGCTTCAGCCCCTGGTGGCAACAAACTGAGCTTTCACTGTCAACAGCTGACGTTCAAAGCCAACCACACTTCGCAAGGGGTACTGCATCCCCCTTGACAACTCCAGAACATAACCAGTGCTCAAAAGTGCTCAAGGACAGCCACGGCTAACACATAAAAATACATCTTATGACATCCGAGGCCTGAGCGTCCAAAAAAAGAAAAAGATAAAAAGAGAGCAGCTGGTGGCATGAAGTGGGAGAGTCCTGACACGAGGGAGGTGACTATACCATTTCAGGCTGCAGGTGCAGGAATCGACTTTTAAACACTCTCCTGCACTTTCGAAATGACAAAGCCACACCCTAGAAGAGGAGCTTGGGGGGGGGAAGCTAAGCTAGAACCCCAAGCTCCATGTGTTTTTGTATGAATTTGTATGCTGCAAGCCCACTCTGGCTGCATGTATTTACAGTATTTTGTAAGGGAAAGCGCAATAATCTTCCTAAATAAATAACAAATAAATGAACTGTGAAGTGCTGCTTCTTTGCCTGCAAGGAGGTTCTGATTTCTTTGCTTTTACGGAGAGGAGGATTCAGAACTGGCCTCTCCACTGGCAGTCTGGAGGCAGAAATCTGCCCGAGGTCATCCTTGCTCCAGTCCTGCCTACTTTTGACTGCCAGCAGTTCTCCCAGGCTCTGCGGGCAAAGGCTCCCCCATGACTTGCTACCAATGGCCTACTGACCTGAGATGCCAGAGGCCGAACCTGGGGGGACCTTGTGGAAGGGTGCAGCCCGTTCATTCTCTTCCTCCTCTAGCTGCGTATACAAATTGGACCTAAATCGGTAGGGAGTATTTCAACGGGGTGCCTTTCACGGGAGGAAGGAGGCCAAAAGCTGGCGACCTCCACCTGATGCCCTCAATAATCCTAAGAGTGCAGGTGTGGGGCATGCACAATGAATGACCTTCTCCGCTTCTCAATAAAGAAGTTGTGAGCATTTCTGCAAAGAGCACCTCTGGGTGCACACATGCATGTTTGAGCTCCTCCACCCTCCCCCTCAGCAGCAACCTCTGAATCTGCCCAAATCTTGGGGAGCAGTGGAAAGGGGTGGGTTGCTTCTAGAAATTCAGGGGCAGAGGGCTTAAAATACATATAGGATGCTCTCTGCCTGAGCCTATATTCCCTGAAACCGAAATTTTACGCCTCGCTTGCTAGCTGGTCTAGGAATTATTTATGGCGTTGGCTGCAACACAATTTGCGGAGGAATGACGGCGACCCAGTATGAATGGCCCGTTCGGATGGAACAACCCGCCACTCATACAATTCAGTTGTGTCGTGAGTGCAGCAGTCGCAGGGAGAAAAGCTCCGGCAGAACTTTTCTGAGGTCAAACGTGAGAACAGGATCAGATAGGACGAGAGGCTGCTGCTCACGACGAACCCTGAGCAACGTCGGTTTTCGTTGTGTAAAAAAGAAGCTCCTGGCCCTCGTCGAGGCAGGAAAACGAAACAAAACCCTGAAGTCATTTAGAGGCTTATGAGCCAGAGGAAGTTTGGGTTGCACTGGCCGGAAAATGAGGTAGGAGTTCTTTTTCCAGTTCCCTCCCCCGCCCCAAAACAGCCCGTCATATTTTGCACCCACCCACCCACCCACCTTAGCCCCTTCCCAGTGACGCATTGTTCCCAACCCTTCTTAAATCTAGTTTTAATTTAAAAAAAATAATAATTCACAAATATTCAGACTGGAGCAAAATAATCCGTGCACAGGAAAGCATACGTAAATTTGTAAAGTCTCCACACTTTTTTTATTTCAGTTACTGAAGATATATTTTCTCTTCCTGTTATTTGGGGTTTTTCGCGGGTTTTTAAAATCTAAGTGCAAACTTCTATGTCCTTTGCTTAGAAGTGGGTTAACAGCACAAGAGCCACACGGTTCAGGAACAAAATGTCTTGTGAACCGGCCCCTTTAGCCCCAAGATGCACGTCACTCAAACTTCAGATCCGTCACCTAGCTGTATCTGTTTAAGGCAGTGTCCCCCATTCTGGTGCCCTCCGGATGTTTGGACTCCAAACCCCATCGGCTGCAGTCAGCTGGGGGAAGGCTGCAATACATCTAGTTTCTTCAGGACAAGAGTCCAAAGATGCTGATGGCTTTCCCCAGGAGGAGGATGCTCTATGGCTTTAGATTCCCCCCCCCCCCAAAGAGAGTTATTGCAGTCTAGGACAGCCTGAGGGCCATATCCCCTTTCGGGCTTTTCTTCTGGGGGCCACACCCCAGTGGTAGATGGGGCCGGAAGCAAAAGTAGGCGAGTTCCTACACACACACACCCTCTGTCCTTCACTCAAGATGCAAACACGCTTGAGGCAGGCACAAAGCTGGGCCCAAGAGGTGTGGCCTGTCGAGAGGGGTGTGGCCTGTCGAGAGGGGTGTGGCCTGGCGAGAGTTCCCGAGGACGAGATGGAGAGGCCTGGACACTGAGCCCCTGGGCCTGAGGCTCCCCACCCTTGGCCTAGCGAGAGACCCCCAATAAAGAAAAGTGTTAGGAGATGGAAGCTTCATGTCAGGGACTGGTTGGGCACAGAGGAGTGATAGGAGGAACCAGCTGAGGAATCCTCAAGGGAAGAAGAAGAAGAAGAAGAAGAAGAAGAAGAAGAAGAAGAAGAAGAGGAGGAGGAGGAGGAGGAGGAGTTTGGATTTGATATCCTGCCTTTCACTCCCCTTAAGGAGTCTCAAAGCGGCTAACCATCTCCTTTCCCTTCCTCCCCCGCAACAAACACTCTGTGAGGGGAGTGAAGCTGAGAGACTTCAGAGAAGTGTGACTAGCATGTGGAGGAGCGGGGAAGCGAACCCGGTCCACCAGATTACGAGCCCACCGCTCTTAACCACACCACCACGCTTCAGTGAAGAAGGCTCAGAGCCCAGGGAGTGGTGGTGGGACTGGGAAGAGGAAGTTTCAGAAGCCGAAGAAAACAGAATTCATGATCCAGGCTCACCACCTCAACTGGGTGCTCTTCAGAGATTGTTGGACTCGGGCTCCCATCATCCGCCGACAGGGATGATGGGAGTTGTAGTCCAGCAACATCTGGAAGGCACCAGGTTTGGGGAGCATGGCCCAGATCATTCCTTTGGATCACGCGTGAGCTTGTGTCGAGGGCCCTTCTAGACTTATCTCAAGCTCACTCAGAGAAACAAACATGAATGAGATGTTGGACTGGGTGACTCACGGGGGTCCTGAACTGGTTCATCCTTCGTACACCACTCGAAATCAACGACAGGTTGAGGTGAATAGCTTTTCATTAAGAAAACTGAGGTAGCAGGTCTGGTTTGGAGGTGGTTCTTGGGAGCGGAAATTCAGGGAAACTCCCAGGAATGTGGCAGGGCAGGGATGGAGCGCCACCACGAATTCCACAGCGGAGGTGATGGCATCGTCTCCTGGGCTGTTTCTTGCCATTCCTTGGCATGGCAAATAAAAGAAGGGGAAAACAACCCACCAAATAAGCCAGGGACAGGGAGCATTTGAACTCCAGCTCCCATCAACCCCAGCCGGCATGGCCAAAGGTCAAGGGTGATGGGTACTGCAATGCAACAGCCCCCCCGGGGGGTGTCCCCACGATTCCTACACCTGAAATAAGCTAAGCAGAAAAAGAGATATGTTACATTAGCGTGAATGGCTAAAGGACTGAACTGCTAACTTTTATTCTGAAAAACCGCAAAGTTCCTTTTATTATTTGATCTATCATAAAAGTCACACGACGGGAAGCTTTTGAGTTCAACAGAACTCTTCATCAGCCTGCATGTTAAGCAAGGCGGGAGTTGGGGGTAAGAAACAAACTGGCTTGGTACTGAAGCCCTAATGTCTGCAGTAGCCAAAAATTCATTACTGCGGTATATTCTTAGGAGAGGCAGGGTTGTCACAAAGAGTTTCCACATTTCAGAATTTGCAGCTTGTAACCCTGGGTGCTCCCCTCCAGGTTACAACCCCATTCATCTGAAGTACTCATGAAATCGAAACTCTGCTTATGGCTGCAGTTCACTCTCACTTCCCTTTTCACCTTGAGACATTTCGGCTGTTCTCACTAACAATCTGTTTGCACCAGTCTATAAGCAGAAATGCACAAGAGCAAAGGCCCGATTCTGCCTAGGCGATTTTGCATCCCCCCCCCCCGGTAATCCCCAGGAAAGGATCTGTAACGCGAATGCCTGTCGCACACAACCAGCGAGAAAACGTGCAGTCCGACCCAACCGGCAAAGTCTAGTTTGCAGCCAGCCTCTGGAGGACACTAGAAATATGTCACTCGTGCCTCTGGAGACGGGCTGTTGCCATGATATCTCCATGCATCAGTAGACGAGCTGTACTCTAGGGAGACTACATTTCGGTCCCAAAGCCGTAAATGGAAGGGATCTTGCATTAAGCAAATAAGCTACGAGTTCCCTGCTCAAATCTCAGCACAGCTATGAACTCACTGGCTTGGCTTATTAGACTAGCTTCTTAAGTCTTAACCTCCCTCTGCAATAAGGAGATAATAACATTGGTGACTTGTTATTTGGATTTCTTGAGATAATGCAAGTGCTTGAGAGAAAGCGCCATGGTTAAAAGCAAAGCATTGCACAGCCCTGGAGTTTGTCTAGCAGAAAGCGTAACCTTTGCAAACACGTCGTTGGAAGCATACAAAACCATTTCCATTCGCTGCCTTGCCCAGACATGACTTTATCACCAGCGGGACACAATGTAAATGAACCAGCTCTCTCCCATTCTACGGAAGGATCCTTGCCTAGCCGCCTGCAGCCCAATTGTTGCTCGCCATAGGTGAATGGGGTAATCATGGACGCTAGAACTAGGGATGGACAGAGTATAGGGTTACATTCGGGACTGGGAATCATCTGACATCAGGGTGTTGGCACCCACAGGCACGGCAGCTTGTTCTCGGCTTGTCCTTCCAATTATTCCGGAACTACACAGCGAAGGGGAGGAAGCAGATTTTTTAAAGTCAGGGAAAGCGAAGGAGGAAACAAGCAGGAAAGAAGGAAGGGACTCTGGGGGGATGGAAGAGCGAGGCAGCCTGAGCGGACCATGGACAAGGGAGGGATGCAGCAGAGTGATGTTGGGACTTCCTGAATGCACAGATGATGCTATACCACCGAACTATTTATTCAGACAGTCCGCACTACAGTCGAGGAATGGTTCTCTCATAATAATAATAATATTTTTTTATTTATACCCCGCCCACCTGGCTGGGTTCCCCCAGCCACTCTGGGCGGCTTCCAACAGAACATTAAAATGCAATAATCTATTAAACATTAAAAGCCTCCCTAAACAGGGCTGCCTTCAGATGTCTTCTAAAAGTCTGGTAGTTGTTTTTCTCTTTGACATCTGGTGGGAGGGCGTTCCACAGGGCGGGTGCCACTACCGAGAAGACCCTCTGCCTGGTTCCCTGTGTGCCTGTGGCACACCCACAGCAACAGCCTCCTGGCACACGAATTGCTGCCATTTAGCAGGAGGGGCGAGGCAGCTGGGTTGCCCAAGCACCGGAAGAGGCAACCTGGTGCTCTCATTGGGGCAACTGCACGGTGTAAACCTCACCACCACCGCCAACCTCCCAGTAAGCAACAGTGGCGCTGCTGCCAGAAGGCTATTGCTGTGGACCAGTGCTGCCCTTCCAAGTGAGCAAGTCCTATTAGGTCAGGCAGGATGGCTTACCCAGCTGCCAGGTTTCCAAGTCAAGAAATTATCAGCTGCTATTTATCTCTGGCTGCCTTCTGCCTACCCACTTAAGGGGCACAACAAATGTGAACAACCTCCCCCCTCCCTCCCGCTTTGTTCTTTACCAACGGTCTGCTAAAACCACACGTAGCAAATCTATAAAGTGAGGCTGTGGAGCACAGAGGATGGCTTTGGCTTGCAAAGCGAGAGCTGATTATATCTGCGGAATTTGCATCTGAGAACTTCTTTGCTTTCCCTTTCCCCCACCGCCACTAAAGGAGGGGGGTGCCTTTCATCAATCTGGGGAGGGGAAGCAAAGGGTTTAAGTGCTTTAAGGAGGGATTGCTGATCTACCTTCGCATCGGTTTCTCCAGGGGTGGCAAAACCAAGACGTTTTGCCGCCTGAGGCAAAGGACAAGGTGGCGGTCTCTTCCCAATTCCATGTACGGAAGGCGACTGGACTGGCTGAATACCAACACTGGTGATGGGGCAGTATCCTTTTCTATAACCGAGGGCAGCAGGTTAGCTTAGAGAGCTCAGGCTATGTGGCACCCACAAAAACACTGCTTTTCCCACCTGCCTAATGGTAGGGCTGGTCCTGACCAAAAGTCACTACCGCATCAGATATTTTGAAACAGCCTCCACTGCCTCTTCTCTTCCCTTTCCTTTTTTTGTGCAAAAGCCTTTTGAAACAAATATATCCATTTATTTATTTGTTTGCAAGCAGCAGCAAACTACCCATAAGATATCCACCCCACATATGGGTGGGACAGCAATTAATTGCCCCTTTCCCCACCCTACGTTGCTCCTACCGTGAGCTTGAGAGCCCTCCCCTCGTCCCCACTGCATTTCCCGGGGGGGGGGGAGAAGTGCTCAAAATATGGTGCCACAACTCTATAGACTACCCTGCAGGATTGCCGTAACTGCAGTGTGCTACTCTGCAGGGCTGGCATAACCCATACTCTCTCATCCACAATGTCTCGCTTCCTATGGTCTCAAAATGGGTATATGAATACAGATATAGAGAAACAGCAGCCCTTGTTCCCACAGAAAAGAAATGTAGTACAGTGGTTTGTGGGGTTGGGGTGGGGAATTAAAAAGCTGAAGCCATGTACTTGTTTCGAGGGCCATTTTGAACCATACACGCTTTTAAAAGCGTGCACGCTTTAAGCCTACTCATGAAAACGTAGTGTTTGAATGTGGCCATACACCTGCTTGGTGCAGGTGCACCCGCCTGCCACCCTGGGCTGGCAAAACTGTGCCAATCCTGGCCGCTTGGCAAGAACACTGGGCTGCGGCTGCATCTGGTGCGGAGCAGTCCTTGGGAGGAGCGTAAGCAAGCGAGATGACCCTGGCTTAATTGCAGGC
The DNA here is from genome assembly GCA_900245905.1 of Lacerta viridis. Classification (NCBI taxonomy): domain Eukaryota; kingdom Metazoa; phylum Chordata; class Lepidosauria; order Squamata; family Lacertidae; genus Lacerta; species Lacerta viridis. Next base: position 282,432 of record OFHU01000309.1, on the reverse strand, counting down.
GCAAGGGATTGAAGCGGGTGGCCCTGTTATGTAGATCAGGCATCCTACTGCTGAACTCTGCTCCCTTCTTCCTCCTTTCTGCTTTTCAAAGACTGTGAGACTTTTGCAAAAAACAACAACAACAGGCAACTATCTTGTTAAAGGTGACACAGGTGGTAGGTCTTGCATCTGTGGGTTCCCTCCACTGAGCCGGCCAAGGAAAAGCTTCTCTGTGCGCAAAAAAAGTAGCCGGCATCTTGGTTCCAACAGACCCAAGACTTTGAGGGGCTTGATTAAATAAGTGCAAGTCCTTCTGACTTTTGCTTGCCAACTCCTTGATACTGGGAGAAATGCAGATGTTTTAATTCAGTCGCCAAGGCAGGCCACGCAGCCTTAGATTTCCCCAGAGAGCCAACCTGACAAAGAGTTAAGTTGACATTTCTAGGCATGCCGTTAATGATTTCCACGCCCCTCTGAAATTACTGAATGAGGTCTTTCCAGCGTGAAGAAAGGACTATGAACTGGCGGAGAGAGAGGGAGGGAGGGAGAGGAAGAGACAGAGAGAAATAATGGCAGGAGCTTAATTAACAAAAAGGTTTACCTTCTGAAATTCACTGTGAGAGGGGATGGGAGAGATCATTCGGCCTTGTTATTCATTAGGGGGTAGTTTCCATCTCAAGTTTTTCCTGTGCTAAAACCATTAAATTAGATATTACTCGGGCGATAGCGTCAAAGGCCGGAGACAAGAAATCGTTAAAAGAGCAGAACGCGTGGAAGCTGTTCTGGAGATACTGCGGCCTCCTCTTACCCTGGTGCAGGAAAAGCATTTCTGGGTCATGCTGCTATTGCCGTTGTCTGCACATCACTCTAAAGCCAGCTTCACTGACCTGGCGCCCTCCAAATTCCCATCAGCTCCGGCCAGCTTGAAGGGACCACTACAGGGAAGAAGCCTGCGTCTTCAGCAGTGCAAACTTCAAAAAGCAAACAAGGCTAACGAACGAGCAAACAAACTGATGCCCAGTTCTCCTTCCTCCACAAGCACTTCTGCCTTGTTGGGTTGTTGCAGCTATAGAGGTCAAGTGGGTTGCACATTTAATTCAGAAGGATGGCATCTTGGCTGGTTAAGGGAAAGAAACTAGAGCTCAATATCAGGGACGGCTGAAGGAGCTGGGCATGTTTAGCCTGGAAAAGAGGAGACTGAGAGGAGATATGATAGCCGTTTTCAAATATCTAGAGGGCTGTCACATGGAAGATGGAGCAAGCTTGCTTTCTCTTGCTCCCAAGGGTAGGACTTGAACCAATGGCTTCAAGTGACAAGAAAAGGAGATTCCGACTAAACGCCAGGAAGAACTTTCTGATGGTAAGAGCTGTTCAACAGTGGAACAGTCTCCCTCAGGAGGTTGTGGGCTCTCCTTCCTTGGAGGTTTTTGAGCAGATGTTGGATAGCCAGATGTCATGGATGCTGTAGTTGAGATTCCTAAAAAAGTTGGAGTTCTTGATAGAAGCGATGCAGAAAATAGTAGAAAAACAAGAACTCAGGCCACAATGATGATTCAATTGATTCAAGTTTTTCAAGTCTCTTATGAATAGATTTATTTCTTAAAGTTTATATACCAGGTGAAATTAATGTGCCAGGACAAGGCCCTGTTTCGGTGATTCTTCTTCAGCTAATAAGAGTCTTAAAAGTCTTAAGGTCGACGTGTACTGGTTGCTAAGCAACCAGTACTGAGATCCCTGCATTGCAGGGGGTTGGACTAGATGATCTGCGGGCCCCTTCCAAATCTCTGATTCTATGAATGTGTGTGTGAATGCCAAAAGCTCTCAATGCGAACACAGCCATCCTATATTTTGGCTCCTCATTTGATCATTCCATTCCTTCTCCTAGGGACCCTGAAGCTAAAATCGTCAATTCAAACCCCAAGACTTGCCAACCGCATTCATAGCAGACAGGCCCAAAGTGTCTTCTAAGCTTCAGAGACTTCCATTTTGGCTTCTTATGCCAAATGACCGCAGGGTTGGTACAACTCAAGCTTCTCCCAACCTGGTGGCCACCAGATGTTCTGGACCACAACTCCCATCAGCCACAACAGCTGTACTCCAAAACATCTGGAGGGCACGAGGTTGGGGAAGACTGTTAGAGCTACACCTTCATCGAAGTTAAATGGGACTGATTTCTCCATTATTCCATCACTGGACTACAACTCCCAGCATGCCTGACCATTCTCAATGCCGGCTTTGGCTGATGAGAGTTGTAGTTCAACAAAGCTACCCGTGCCTTAAAAGTACCCCCCCCTCCACGCGGAAACAGTGGCCAGCCTTGATCCCAGAAGCAGTCCCTGACACATAGAGTGCTATGAAGAAAAAGCAAAGCTTAGGGGAGAGGTGTCTATCCTTTGAAAATTCAGAGATGGCGGAAAGAGAGTTTATCACTTTACTGAGAACCTAGACAATTTTTCCTGTGGCCTAAATCTGGCGCTTTAGGATATAGCCAAAAAGTACTTTTGAGGATTCCTGATATCGGGCAGCACATACTGGTTCCATTCGCCATGTGATGGCGGAGAGACTGGTTCCAACTCAAGGCCCCCACCAGCTGAGGTAAATGCTGAGGCGTTCGTTATGCTGAATTAACATAATATAACACGCCAGGACACACCCAATCCTATCCAAGTACACTTCCCACCCTCTATAGCAGGAGTCGCCAACCAGGCTGGCCCCCACACCTCCAATGAAGCCTAAAAAAAAAAAAACGTCTCAGCAAAATTCGCCTCAGAAACCCACAATGCACGAGAGAGCCTGTTCAATCTTTCTGTTCAGATCCTGTTGGCTCCCCCTTCCCCAGCAGCTGTTTTTGCATCATGCCGCACTCTCGCGGCAGCCATCTTGGATGACGCCACATCCCCACGGCGGCCATTTTGTGACCGGCGCCCACGGCACTTTCTCAAGAACCCAAATGTGCCCGATACGGTTGGCGCCCCCCTGCGCTGCAGAAGTCAATGATTTAATTATAGTTGGTGAGACCTTCCTGGTATTTTTGTTTTAACAAGCCAAGTTCAGGCATTCTGCATGAGCGGAAAATATCGAACCCCATCTCTGTCCCCAACTCTCGCCTACAGAGCAGGGAAGGGCTGAAGGGTGACTTCTACCCGTGTTTTCCTGAATGTGAGGTTAAGCCTCCTCGGGATTGGGAACTCTGCTTTTGTCTTTATTTACTTGCTTATTATTACATTCAGATCCCACCTTCCCTCTAAAGAGTTCAGGGCAGCGTGTGCTTTCTCTCCCCATTTTTTTCTCACAACAACCCTGTGAGGTAGGTTAGGCTGAGGGGCTGTGACTGGGCCAAAGTCACCCGGCAAGCTTCACAGCCAACCTAAGGATCTGAACCTTGGTGTCTCGGGTCCTAATCCAATGCTCCGAGCGCTACACCGCAGGAGCATTTCCGACCGCATGGAAGGTTCCAGCAAACGCGACTCGACACCCCGCTTCAGACCTTCTGTGCTCAACAAGGGAACAGCAGAGAGGATGGAGCTGAGGCCCAGAAGATATTCAAGGCTCCGTGGCTCCTTTATGGTTTGATATTTCCTCCAGGCAGAATAAACGTTCTTGAAATTTATTTCGCACCGCAATAAGCGGTTTCCGTTCAAAGCTTCCCCTCAAAGAAATATGCCTTACCAAAAAAAAAATGTTTGCGGTTTTCCCCTGCAGGGGCTCCCAGGCGATAATTTACGCAGCGAGAGAACGGCCATTTTCAAAACTCCCAACAGGTCTGCTTCCAAAAATGTCTCATTGCCAAAACCCTCCCCCTTCCCCGCCCTATTCCCAAAATCTTGACAACGGAAGGATATAGCTCCCAAAACTGAAAAGGGGGAACCGGGTCCCAAATCAGAGTAACGTTTAAAACGTGAACAGAACCTAACGAAACGACAATCCCGAAATGTCCGTCGTCAAACGACCTCATTGGGTTTTTGTTTTAGTTTTTTCCTTTGTAAAAAAAGCATCTCCTATGAAAATTATAAAAGAAAGCTGGTTCGCAACCACAATCACAACAATAATTTCATCTGTAAAATTCCCACCAGCTCTATTTCCTAACACATGACTGCTACCTGAAAAGGAATTCACAAATAATAATAGCTTTTTTAAAAAAGAATTTTGACCAGCTTACGCCTGGGTCCCTATTGCACTTTCCTCTCCCTTTGCTTGAGCAAACCCCCGTTTGCTCTCTCTTTCCCTCTCCTTCGCTCTCCCTCTCTTCCCTTGAGCGGCATCGGGTTCGAATTCAGCAAGCAGGAAGAAAGGAAGGAGGGCGCCGACAAACCACCTTACTATTCCACCTGCCCGTGGACGCGGGGCGCCTGACCCACACCAGCGCAGCAGGGGGTTATGTACAATCCGCAGAGGTTTCCGACGGGAAAAAATCGCAGCGGCCGTTCCTCGCTTCGTTCTCTTCTTCCAGTGGTGAAAACAAAATGTCCCGTGATTTAAAGTGGTTTTTTCGTTTTAAAAAAAGGGATGAGCAGAAGCTGGAGGGGCCCAGCATATACTGGGAGTAGCTCTCCCCCTCCCTCCACCCCATTACCCTGGGCTGTAAACTAATCATCAGAGAGTTTTGTTTTGTTTTTCTCCCCCCCAAAAAACGACGGCTTATTTCTCTGGCATTTTGCTGGACCCCCCTTTCTTGATGTGGGGGGGCTTGTTACCTCGCTCTCTCTCATCGGGGCTGAAGTCTGCGGCCTCCCAGGGCCCCGCCGGTTTCTTATGGTTCGTCTTGCTTATCTCTTTGCTTTTGGCGGAAGATTCCGGAGGCCTTTCCTTCGGCTTCCGGCCTCTCTTCTTCCCGTCTGTGCTTTTCTTCTTCTCCTCGTGGCTGGGAGCGGTCGGCTCGCTGATCTTTTTCTTCCGGATGGCCTCCGTGGAAGTCCGGAACCAGTTCTGCGTTCAAGGGAGGAAAGGAGCACAGAGTTGGGGACTCGATTAGGACGCGGCGCGGAATAGCAGCGGCCGCAGCTGTGCCGCAACTGCTGCTCGCGGCACTGCCACAACTACTAGCAAATGTGGCGTATACCGGAACTTTTTTAAAAAAAAGCTAAACTAAATGAAGCACCTCATCCCCGCTGCCAAGGCCTCGAACCATTCTGAGCTGCAATCCCCTGCTTCGGTTTTGGGGGTTCGCCCCAAAACGCCTTCCCCCAAATTGGGTGAACCAAGGAAACGAAAGTAGACTTAGGGAGGGAAGCCAACAGGCAGCTCACTTGGCTAACTGCCCAGAGAATCCAGACACGCAGAGAGAGAGCTGCTTTTCAGTACGTTTCTTGGAATCAGAAATACACGGAGATCAGGAAATGGGACTCCTCTCAAGCTGGAGTTGTTGCCCAGAGTGCCCGCTCTTCCCCCTGGCCGCTGACTTCCTCTACATCTCAGACCCCTTCTGCTGCCTACGGTGGCCAACAAGGGAATCTTTCTGTTTCTGTTTGGCTTTCTGCTTAGAGACACGAAGGGCACGCCTGGCTCTCTTTCAAGGGGCATGGCGTCAACCAACTGCTATACTGTTTCTACTACATCTGACTCCTGTCCCTGTTCAGGACTAGGGCATCTGCTAGCTAGCTCCTGTTCCTCACCCTCCATGATCCCCCAGCTCTTTTCTTCCTCTTCTGGGAAGTGTCTCACCTCAAACCTCCACAATCCTGGGTCCATACCCTCTCCCTCCTCTCTCTGGAAGGCTCTTGGGGTGGCGGTCTCCACCACTCCTCCTCATTTGCCCAGTACCTGACAGTACCTAGACTGCCTTTGATGCAGGGTATGATAAACGGCCTAAAGTCCCCTCCCCTTCATGAAACCCTTCCCACAACCCCCCAAAAATTAGTTACTAGAAAATAAGGCAGCAAATCTGGGGGACTAATTTCAGCCAGCTGGAAGTTTGAAATTCGCTCCTATGTTATTAGAAAAGAATAATGATTTATTCCAGCTCACTGGGACCACTCTCCTGTAGGCCTCACAAGGGTTACAGCTTTTGCAGTGGGGGAACTCCCCCCCCCCAAAGTCCTGTGAGTTCTGTTCTTGTTTTCCTATGAGTGAGCTGTTGTCACTGGACAAATGTTGAATAAACGTAGTTGAGGAACTTACACTGCCTTGGGCTTCTGACTTTTTCTGAACAAGGCCCAGTACTTACCTCTGAGTGAGTCTTAATGATGTGGTACTTGACCCCGCTTTCGGAGCTAAACTCCTTCTGACACAGTAGACAACGATACTTCCCCACGGAGTGGTCTCCCTGCAATACAAAGGTCCGGCCGTGTGAGCTCAGCCCTGGAGGATATCTTGGGAGATGCGTTGATCATCTACGTAGGATAGATTTGTCCTTGGGACTGTGCCATCCAGGCTCCAGGGGATATTCAGGCTCCTTCATATACTGTATGGAGTAGGGTTGAGGTGTGGGGCAGAACCTCCCCTGGGGATCCGGGGAAGGGTTAACTCTCACCGGGACATCTCAGAATCTATCCTGCACTCATGCATTTGCAAACTTAGCAGGAAGGGTGCACATGGCTCGCTCAGGTGAGATGGAGGGCAAAAGATGAGGGATTTTTGGCAGAGGAGCTTACAGGCCCCGCCTTACCTAAGGTCCACTCTGAGGTGGTTGTTAGCATTTGTACTGTATTTGCATTGTAAATGTATTTCACAAAGAATAAATGGTGGCAGTTGGGTTGCTTGTTTGGTTATCGTTGTTTCTTTGAGAACAAGGGAGCGTGGCGACTTCAAGCAGCAGACGCTGTCTGGAGGAGTTTGTGAGGACAGGCAAGCTATGGATTAATAACTTATGCACTGCTATGAAGCAGTTTTGATAGCAAAAGGACTAAGCCCTCTCTTGGGATCAAGGGAGAGAAACACATTGCTTTCATTAATATATACATTTAATACAACAACAACAACAACAACAACAAGTGAATAATACCTGTTCAACTGTTGCCAACCTGACAAGTAAAGATTTATCTTCAAGTGTTGTGCAAGGCAAAAAAAGCTAACAGCTGTCTGTTGCTGAAGCAACGTCTTCCTCTTGCCCCAGATTCAACCCCTCATGGAGCTGGCCATCCCCGATGTTGTGCCAGCCTACCCAAGCTGCCACGTGGAGCAGAGCAGCATTTCATTCTACACTGCAGCCCGCTGTGAGGAGTAGAGGCTTCCTCTAATTTATGGCCGAACCTGATCAATAAAGCTTTTGAAATTTCTCTTCTGGGTTGCCGAGCAGCTAATTAAAACCCTGGATTTCTGCTATCGCTGACCTTGCGGAAAACGAATGAGCTCCCTCCTCTGCCTCCATCCGCCACTAGAGAATGCGTAATATATTCTTTATTGACAATGAGGTGATGTACGAGCTCCCAGCGAGAGAGGGGGGGTTAGCGGGAGTCGCGGGAGCATGCTTGCAGCTGGATCTGCGGCATTAATGTGAAGCAGGCAAGCGTCTGACATCGAGGCAAGGTGCGTCTTCACACAACCGGAATCATCTGAATGAACCAGCCAGCCTTTTTCTGGGCCGTCAGATGATGAACGAGGGGCTTGAATTTGGCAGAGGGCGCTGAAAGCTGAGGGCGGCGAGTGAGAGTTGGGAAAAGGATTTCCGCCTATGCGCTCAGGGAAGGGTTCTCAACAGTGCAATTATATGACCTCTTTGCGGGTTTTGGATACCACTGGCTATGGCATCCTCCAATACGGGCACTGGGGTACTGTTTTGCAGTCACGCCTGTCCTATCTCTGAGGTTGGTTTCAGGGAATAGCATAGCAGGGAATAGCATAGCATGACTCCTTCTCAGCACCCTGGCATCTGTGCTGTGGGATGCCGCAGGGCACATATTAATAATAATAATGATAATAATAATAATAATTTATTTTCTTATACCCTGCCCATCTGGCAGGGCCTCCCCAGCCACTCTGGGCAGCTTCCAATAGGATATTAAAAACACAATAAAAGATCAAACATTAAAAACTTCCCTAAACAGGGCTGCCTTCAGATGTCTTCTAAAAGTCAAATAGTTGTTTATCTCCTTGACATCCGACGGGAAGCCCTCTGCCTGGTTCCCTGTAACTTCGCTTCTCGCAGGGAGGGAACCGCCAGAAGGCCCTTGGCGCTGGACCTCAGTGTCTGCGCTGAACGATGGGTGTGGGGATGCTCCTACAGGTATACTGGGCCAAGGCCGTTTAGGGCTCTAAAGGTCAGCACCAACACTTTGAATTGTGTTCAGAAACGTACTGTGAGCCAATGTAGGTGTTTCAGGACCAGTGTTATATGGTCTCGGCGGCCGCTCCAAGTCACCAGTCCGGCTGCCGCATTCTGGATTAATTGTAGTTTTTGGGTCACCTTCAAAGGTAGCCCCACAGAGAGCGCATTGCTTCACATCTGCACAGAATCACTTGGAGCAGCTACTAGGGAATTTGTGGTGAGGTACATTCATAAAGATGATACCCAGCTCTTTTCTTTCTGTGGAGAGGCCATGCAAACCTTGGGCCAGTGCCTGGGCTCAGCTGTGGAATGGATAAGACCCAACAAGGTGGGTCTGAATCCTGGGAAGTCTAGGAGGCAAGGTAGCTGTGGATGAGCAGTTCCTGAGTCTGGTTAATGAGTCGATGGCCCGCTTTGGGTGAGGTTATACTCCCCACATCCCCAAAGGAGCAGATTTTTAATCGGGGAATACCCCTGAATCTACCTCTGTCACTAGAAGCCAAGAAGTGCCTTTTGCCTGCCTCAGCTAGGAGTCAGCTATGGCTGTTTCTGGAGCAGGGTCACTGTCTTCCATGCACCGGTACCCTCCAAATTGGATTACTGCAATCCATTCAAAGTGTTGGTGCTGACCTTTAAAGCCCTAAACGGCCTCGGTCCTGTATACCTGAAGGAGCGTCTCCACCCCCATCGTTCAGCCCGGACACTGAGATCCAGCGCCGAGGGCCTTCTGGCGGTTCCCTCACTGCGAGAAGCAAAGCTACAGGGAACCAGGCAGAGGGCCTTCTCGGTAGTGGCACCTGCCCTGTGGAATGCCCTCCCATCAGAGGTCAAAGAGATAAGCAACTACTTGACATTCAGAAAATACCTGAAGGCAGCCCTGTTTAGGGAAGTTTTTAATCTGTGACATTTTAATGTATTTTAATATTTGTTGGAAGCCGCCCAGAGTGGCTTGGGGGACCTAGCCAGATGGGCGGGGTACAAAATAATAATAATAATAATAATAATAATAATAATAATAATAATAATTCTATTTGGGGCTGCCCTGGAGGAAGAAGCTAGTGAAGAATGTGGGGGCTTGACTGCTTGCTGGGAAAGAATATCAGCATCATATTATGCTGTTGTTGAAAGACTTGTATAGTCTGCCAATTAACTACCAGGCTATGTCTAAAGTGCTGGAAGAGATGGCCGAAGCCCCAAATGGATTCGGACCAGGCTACCTACTGAAGACGTTCCTCTTTTCAACAAGCCTTCTAGGTGGAGAATTTTCTCCCAGCTGAGTACCCATACTGGACTGAAACTGTTTTTATATACGCAATTATTTTACAGATGTTTTCACTGTATTTTGGTATCGCATCTAGATGCTTCGCAGGAAGTGATTGATAAATCTGTACAGCCGTTAGAAGACATCTGAAGGCAGCCCTGTACAGTGGTACCTCTACATACAAGCACCTCTGGTTACATATCCTTTGGGATACACACGCGGCAAACCCAGAAGTATTTTTTCCGGGTTTTGCCGCGCGCGCATGAGCAGAACAGGCACCTCCGGTTGCGAAAACCTCGGGATCCGACTGGAGCTCTGGAACGGATCCCGTCCATAACCGGAGGTACCACTGTATAGAGAAGTTTTTAATGCTTAATTCTTTTTTGTGTTCTTATATATGCTAGAAGATGCCCAGAGTGCCTGGGACAACCTAGTCAGATGGGCAAGGTACAAATATTATTATTATTATTATTAATTATTAATTAATTAATTAATAATTAATAATAAATTAAATGGATAATCACACTGCTTAAGCTGAGTTGGTGCAGACAGCCTAAGCCAAAGAGATGTGGTCCGCCTCTCTCTGGCATGGACTTCTGGTGTAGGATGAGGGAGTCTTGATGGTTTGTCCTAGCATAGATGATCAACAAGTGGAAACTCATGTTAGTCTGCTTCGCCTTGACATCTGCAGGTGAGGCAGTAGATGTGATGGACCGTTGTCCTGCCTTGGTAATGGACTGGACGAGAGCCAACAAACTGAAGCTCAGTTCACGTAACACTGAGGCACTGTTAGTGGGTGGTTCCCTAGATTGGATGGGTGGGAGCTTGCTTGCTCTTAATGGGGTAACACTCCATCTGAAGGAGTGGGTACATTGCTTGGGGGTTCTCCTGGGTCTTTTGCTGTTGCTTGAGGCTCAGGTGGCCTCGGTGGCATGGAGTGCTTTCCATCAGCTCAGCTGGTGGCCCAGCTGCACCCCTATCTGGACAGGGATGGCCTAACTTCTGTTGTCTATACACTGCTGACCTCTAGGTTGGATTACTGCAATGCGTTATTCGTAGGGCTGCCTCTGAAGAAGGTTCGGAAACTTCAGCTGGTGCAGAATTCAGCGGCCAGGTTGCTCAATGGAGCAAGACAGTTCGAGCATATTATACTGATCCTGGCCCAACTGCACTGGCTTCCAATTAGTTTCTAGGCCCAATTCAGAGTGCTGGATTTGACCTATAAAGCCTTAAACAGCTCAGGACCTCAATAGCTCAAGGACCACCTCTACCCATATGAACCGACCCAGACCCTGAGATCACCATCTGAGGCCCTTTGTCGTGTGCCTCCTCCATGAGAAATCCAGAGGGTGGCAACATGAGAACAGGGCCTTTTGTGCAGTGGCTCCCTGTTTGTGGAATGTTCTCCCCAGGGAGGTTCACCTGGCACCTTTGCTGTACATCTTTAGGCACCAGGCAAAAATGTTCCTCTTCAACCAGGTCTTTGCCTGATTAACATTATGTGTCCTTTTTTGAAATGTGTTTGTGGGAGCAGGGTAGTTATTGCTTTGTTTTTGCTTTCATTATGCATTTTGTGTTTTTATTTTGTGTTTTTATGCTGTGAACCTCCCTGAGATCTTCCTGATGAAGGGCGGTATACAAATTTAATAAATAATAATAATGAAGTTGGGCTATAAGCCTCTTAAACGCCTTACCTTGTTGCAGTTTGCAAGGTGGGCTTTCAAACCAGACACACTGGAATAGATGGCAGCGCAGCACTGGAAACGAAAACAGCGCAGCACATGCTAAGTAGGGTTTTGTACTCTCTCTCTCTCTCCCCCCCCATTTCCCGCTTTCATGGGGTTGCAGCGACCCACCCCCCTCCAAATTCCCACAAGGCTCTCCTTCTTTGCAAGGCTCCCTCTCGTCGGCACAATGTTAATTTTACAGGCGATCTGCCTGTTGGGATCTTGCCACATGCTTCTAATTACTGCTAATGGGAGTCATGTGGCTCCGTCTCTGGCAGGCAAAACACGTCCCTAAATGGACCTTTGAAAATTCAAGGCGCTTTCAAGCAGTTACAGGAGGCCTGCTGGGCAACAGGAGATCTTACGGCACCGCAGGCTGCGAGTCTGATGTGGAAAGGGAAATTGGGCTTATCGCCTGGGCAGAGATGCTATCCGTTTCAGAGCCACGCACCTTTTCAAAGTGGCCGTGCTAACCGGCTAATGCCTCTCACCCGCTCTGGGTACGACGTCCCTCCTACCTCCCCACAACCCTGTTAACAAGCCTTTCCCGGAGATCAGGGAGAGGCAACTTTTTCGACTCAGGGGCTGGGCACCCTGGCCATGAAACCTTAAGAACGTGAGGAATAAATTTAAAGTTTATTTAAAGAAATATTGTAATGTTTGATATTGCTGAAATTATAGGGAAGTGTCTAGAGGTTCCTAGCAGAAATATAGAATTAGTATGATAAGAATTATTTTATAAGTAAGAAAATATGTCATAAATAAATGGAGGTGGAAACTGCTTAAGGAAGATTGGCAATGAAAACCAGAAAGGGGAAAAAGTTTATGGGAAAAGTGAAAGTGATATAAGAATTGTGTGTATTTTTGTGTTTAGTGTTTGTATTTTTTTTTTAAATGAATAAAAATACTATATAAAAAAAGAAACCTTAAGAACGTGAGAACTCAGGAAGAGATCTGTTCCAATCTGCAGCATGTCCGCAACACAGCATAAAACATAACGGGGGCGGGGGGAGAGAGAGAGAGACATCCCTTTCATTTTCCAATCAGTCCTGCAGAAAACAAGGCACTCACGTTATTAGGGCAGTTGATGTGTCCTTTTTCCTTCACTTCGTTTTTCCAGGTTTCCAGAAGCCTCGGGTTCAGCTTCGGAAGCCCAGGACGGGTATAATTTAGCTGCCGGACGAGAAGCAGTGGTTAATCAATTTCAGCATCTAGAATACAGCTCTACAAAAAAAACCTGCATTATTATTCTTTTAATCCGCTTATTATTTTAAAAAAGTCCCCCCCCAAAAAACCCAGGATTCTGTTATTTTCATTTTCTCAAGTTTAAAAAGACTGACTGGAGTGCGTGTGTCACTGTTTCACCAAAATGAACCAATCTTTAACTGGATGAAATCAACAAGAGTGTATTTTGTCACAGGCAGTGTGACGAAGGAGAGCTCAACCAGGGGCAGAGAAAGAAAACACTGAGGACCTTGCGCATATGCACATCTAGTAGGCTAATAATAATAATAATAATAATAATAATAATAAATTTATTTATTTATTTATTTATTTATACCCCACCCATCTGGCTGAGTTTCCCCAGCCATTCTGGGCAGCTTCCAACCAAATACTAAAAACACAATACAGTGGTACCTCGGGTGAAGAACTTAATTCGTTCCGGAGGTCCGTTCTTAACCTGAAACTGTTCTTAACCTGAAGCACCACTTTAGCTAATGGGGACCTCCCGCTGCCGCTGCACCACCAGAGCACAATTTCTGTTCTTATCCTGAAGCAAAGTTCTTAACCTGAAGCGTTATTTCTGGGTTAGTGGAGTCTGTAACCTGAAGCGTATGTAACCTGAGGTACCACTGTACAGCACCAAACATTAAAAACTTCCCTAAACAGGGCCGCCTTCAGATGTCTTTTAAAGGTAAGGTAGTTGTTTATTTCCTTGACATCTGATGGGAGGGCGTTCCACAGGGTGGGCGCCACTACCGAGAAGGCCCTCTGCCTGGTTCCCTGTAACTTCACTTCTCGCAGTGAGGGAACTGCCAGAAGGCCCTCGGAGCTGGACCTCAGTGTCTGGGCAGAATGATGGGGGTGGAGACGCTCCTTCAGGTATACTGGGCCGAGGCTGTTTAGGGCTTTAAAGGTCAGCACCAACACTTTGAATTGTGCTCGGAAACATACTGGGAGCCAATGCAGATCTCTCAGTACTGGTTTTATATGGTCCCAGCAGCCACTCCCAGTCGCTCCCATCCGCATTCTGGATTAGTTGCAGTTTCCGGGTCACCTTCAAAGGTAGCCCCAGAGTGCACTGCTGTAGTCCAAGCAGGAGATAACTAGAGCATGCTAACTCAGTACAACACTAGTAGCTGGTGGAGAGGCCTGCTAGCCCTGGCTGAAGAATGATCGCTGCAAGCAACAACAGAGTGGTACTGAAGCTGCAAGCCCTGCTGTCCAAAGAGCTGCACCTGGTTCTGTAAAAACGCTACCCCAAGCTTGGCTTCTCTGGTCAGTCGCAGAGAGAGCCTGTCTGATTTCCAATTTGTTTCCAAACCAGCCAGCTAAAGAATCCCCCAGCCACACACCCCAACAGGTGCCCTAGACCAAGACCACAGAACCTGCTTTCCCTTCAGCAAAAGTCAGGTAAGTGACAGGCTCTTACTCGCTTTGTCTCGGGGACCAAGTCGTCCTTCATCCTCCGTTTGGTCCAGTCCTTGGCTAGCTCATCCTCGGCGATTTCCTGCAAGTGGAAGACGGCGACCTGGGCTGACGTGCGCCGGATCCTGCCGCTCGGAGTCCTCTCGAAATCTTCGACGAGGCTGACTTCAGGCTTCATCTCGGGCTGTTCAGGAGGCTGAGAAGACAGGGGGGAAGGTGGAAAGGGGTACCCAAAGAACATCAACCAGTGTTGACTAGGAAAGGTCAGCCCCATCTTCTGCATCAGCATGAAAAAGCCTAGATACTTTATGTCAAGGGCTGTCACCAGGATCCACAAGCCAGAGAATGAGCTCTTAAGCTCCCTGCCAGGTTTGAATTTAACTTGCATACTTCCAACCAGCCTGCCTTCAGCCGCGTACACTTGAAATCGTGCATGTTAAATGTGTGCAAGATGTTGCCGCACTGTATTTAAAATAATTATAACGCTGCCTTCTATTAAAAGGGGGGGGGGAATCAAGGTGGTTCAGAGCCACCCAAAACAAAAACAAAAAAATCATTAAAATAAGGAGTACTAAAATCAGCAGCACTCAAAGAACCAAATTTAGCAAGCTGAGACAAAGCCTGAGAAGAGAAATGGGTTTTGCACAAACACCAACAGGTCACTGCTGCCTTGCCAAACTAGCAAAAATGTTGGTAAAAGAAAAAGGTAATGCAATGAAGTAGAAGGAACCTTTCTCCACATGTGGTGGCCTTGTAAAGTAATCAGGGAATTCTGGGAAGCAATTTACAATGATTTAAAAAAAGAGAATTCATAAAAACCTTCTCCCAGAAGCCTGAGACATTCCACATGAGAGTGGTAAAAAAAGAGAGATATATATTATTATTATTATTATTATTATTATATGCCACCAACGTGGCCAGAATTTTACTGGCACAAAGGTGGAGAACGAGTATGGTACCCACCAAAGAAGAGTGTCAGTTTAAAATGCTTGAATATGCTGAACTGGCAGGCATAACGAATAGGGTAAGAGAAAAGTGTGATAAAGGATATAAGGAGGATTGGAAAATGTTCATTGAATATTTTAAAGAACCAGTATAAACAAGCAAATAACCTAGCTGGTCTTGAGTAAACCCAGCAGAATAGGCGCTAACAGAAATTAGCAGAGGAATAAATTTGGAATACACAATTTAGTAGAAAAGTACAGAAACCAGGAAAAGGGTAGAAGGGGAATCATTAGGTATTTAGTTGTATGTCGAGACTGGTATGAAAGCTGTACAATTGGGGGTTGGAGGGAAGGGTGTGTGCGGGTTTTTTTGCTTGTTTTTGTATTAAAAATGCAAATAAAAACTATTTTTCTATTAAAAAAATAAAAGATGAGGAAACACTTTGCAAAACGTAATGTCTTGCAGCATAATGATACTCAACAGCATGACACTGTTGGGCTGGAGGGAAGAGGCGTGGGGAGCCTTACCGCGGACGGATGCTCCGACCGCACGTGGTAGTCGTGTCCTGCTTTCGACTTGTACGTCTTCCCGCAGTGCAGGCAGGTGAAGACAGGCTTCTCCACCTCGGACAGCTGCTTCCCACACCGCTTCTGGTGGTACTGGTACCCCATAAGGCTAGAGAAAGTAGCCACACACCCCTGCAGGAAGCAAGACAGGAGAGATGTGACGTGGTGGGAAGCACAGTGGGAATGCCAGCAACTTGGATGGGTTCAAAAGCAGGGGAGACCAGCTCATAAAGCTGTCAACAGGGACGTGGGTGGCGCTGTGGTCTAAATCACTGAGCCTCTTGGGCTTGCCAACTGGAATGTCGGCGGTTCGAATCCCTGCAACGGAATGAGCTCCCGTTGCCCTGCCCCATCTTCTGCCAACCTAGCAGTTCAAAAGCACACCAGTGCAAGTAGATAATTAGGTACCACTGCGGCGGGAAGGTAAACGGCGTTTCCGTGCGTTCTGGCTTCCATCACAGTGTTCCGTTGTGCAAGAACTGGTTTAGACCCTGAAAGCTGTCTGTGTACAAATGCCGGCTCCCTCGGCCTGAAAGCGAGATGAGCGCCGCAACCCCAGTCACCTTTGACTGGACTTAACCGTCCAGGGGCCCTTTACCTTTCTACCTAAAGCTATCAATGGCTACTAACCACAATGGTTGTTTTGCAGGGTGTCTCTGAAAACCAGTTGTTCAGAGCAGGGAGAATGCCAACAGGCTCAAGTCCTGCTTGCCAGCTTCCCACCGGGGCCATCTGGCTGGCTACCATGAGAACGAGATGCTGGATCAGACGGGGAGGGGGGCATTGGCCTGATTCAGCAGCCATGCTCTTCTTAAAGTTCTGGTGGCTACTGCCACTTCTCCTCTGCAATATACCTTCCCTCCCCTCACCTGGCCAGGAGGGCAGCATGGTAGAGATTTGCCGACAGCTGTAGGCTCTCTGTCCAGCAGCTGTGTCAACTTAGGGAGCTAGAATAGAGAGGGGCTGCTGGAGCTGCTTTCTGATCATGAGTCCTGCTCTTGTTAGGAGGTTGGAAAGGAGTTCTGTAATCTCCCAGCCTGCAAACGTTGTGGCGGCAGCGAGGAAAGCCACTCATGGCTAAGGGGAAACCTTCATCGAAATTTAAAGTAGTATCATGCCGACAAAGGTCCGTATAGTTAAAGCTATGGTTTTCCCAGTAGTGACGTATGGAAGTGAGAGCTGGACCATAAAGAAGGCTGATCGCCGAAGAATTGATGCTTTTGAATTATGGTGCTGGAGGAGACTCTTGAGAGTCCCATGGACTGCAAGAAGATCAAACCTATCCATCCTTAAAGAAATCAGCCCTGAGTGCTCACTGGAAGGACAGATCCTGAAGTTGAGGCTCCAATACTTTGGCCACCTCATGAGAAGAGAAGACTCCCTGGAAAAGACCCTGATGTTGGGAAAGATGGAGGGCACAAGGAGAAGGGGACGACAGAGGATGAGATGGTTGGACAGTGTTCTCGAAGCAACTGGCATGAGTTTGGCCAAACTGCGGGAGGCAGTGGAGGATAGGGGTGCCTGGCATGCTCTGGTCCATGGGGTCACAAAGAGTCGGACACGACTGCACGACTGAACAACAACAACATACTACTTTAAACAGGCACCATTTCCCCCAAAGTATCCTGGGAACTGAGTTTTTTTTTGGGGGGGGACCTTATTTCCCTGCCCCCAAGAACTACAATATCCAGGGTATTTTAACAATCAATCCATCTTCCCAGCGAACTTCCATGACCCTTAACAAACTACACTTCCCAAAACAAAATAAAATAAAAAATTCCTTCCAGTAGCACCTTAGAGACCAACTAAGTTTGTTCTTGGTATGAGCTTTCGTGTGCATGCACACTTCTTCAGATACCAAGAACAAACTTAGTTGGTCTCTAAGGTGCTACTGGAAGGAATTTTTTTATTTTATTTTGTTTTGACTATGACAGACCAACACGGCTACCTACCTGTAAATACAGTTCCCAGAATTTGGGGGGGGGGGAAGCTATGACTTTTTAAAGGGGTGTGATATTGCTTTAAATGTAAAGTGCAGCTGCGGGCCATAGATTTATCTGTGTTAAGACAGCACATCCATGCTGCCTTGCGCCCCAAAGCAAAATAAGAGAGCTTAACAGCTCTCCGGCTTGCTTACAGGGCTCTGGAATGCTCTCGTAAGATCCCAGAGCCCAGTAAGCAAGGCGGAAAGCTTAAAAGCTCTTTCTGCGCCGGGGAAACCCTGAACAATGAGCTTTTTTTGAGCTCTGCCTTCTGGGCGTTAAATTTGTGGGATTTCAATCCGCTGGCCTTCAACCACCTAACGTCAAACGCGCCTGACAAACATGAGTAAGACGTGATTGTACTGAAAAATCCACCGGCTTCCCCAACTCTTTCTCTGCTGGAAATATTAGCCAAGAGCAAAAAGAAGTACCTCAACAGGGCATTTTAGTTTCCCCATCTGCTTTAGTACTTTCCTCAGCCTCTCCCGCTCTTCGTGCTCACTGAGAGGGGCAGCGGCTTCCACAGGAACTGGCTGCAGGGAAGGAATCGAGAAAACCTGCGATGTTATCTAGGCCTTTCGTACATGCCGTGGGCCCTTGTCTGCCTCACACCTCAGAAAGAGGGATTTTATAAAAGGCAGGAAGAACGGCAGCGGAAAGCACCCTGGCACCATTACCCAAGACCAGGGTTCAGCAACCTTTTTCAGCCGTGGGCCGGCCCACCGTCCCTCAGACCATGTGGTGCGCCGGACTACATTTTTTTTTGGTGGGGGGGAGAATGAATGAATTCCTATGCCCCACAAATAACCCAGAGATGCATTTTAAATAAAAGGACACATTCTACTCATGTAAAAACACCAGGCAGGCCCCACAAATAACCCAAAGATGTATTTTAAATAAAAGCACACATTTTACTCGTGTAAAAACACGCTGATTCCCGGACCGTCTGTGGGCCGGATTGGGCCACATCCAGCCCACAAGCCTTAGGTTGCCTACCCCTGCCCAAGACTATGCATTTATTGCAGTGCGATGCCAGTGCAAAAAAGTGAGAATCTCTGCTTTCCTTTTTTTTCAGCCCTTGTGGTCGCAAAGGGATGTTCCAAAGTGTGTGGGCAACACCTGGTGAGACTTCAGGTGCCAAAAGGGTTGTGGAAAAAGATTAATAGTCATGGGGTGTGGAGGCACCAGTGCCCAGCACAGCTTCTTGTCCCTTTCCCCCGCCCCCCTTGACTATTAGAAGGGCAATAAATAGCACAAATTCCGAAAACATGCGTCGGAAGACAAGGGAAATTATGCAAACTTGCGAAAAGCACACAAGCTGTGGAATCCGGCTTGTTCCAAGGCAGTATGTCGCCACACTGCAGAATATTCATTTACTTGTTTTGCATGCAAGAAGAGTTTCCTACCTTGTTGACGTGTTCGGCCATGGTGTGGTAATTCAACCCGGCTTTGGACTTGAATTGCTTCTTACAGTGCTGGCATTTCAAGGCATCCTGCAGCTGAAGCAAGCGGAACGAAAGGTCAAGACACCAAAAACTGGTTTTCAGAAGAGTTGCTGCCTCCGGCCTGGTGGAGGCAAAGTACAGCCATCACAGCCAATAGCCTTACCCTCCAAAATATTAATATTATTATTAATAATAATACTAGTATTAGTAGCAGGGCTTTTCCTGCCAAGCCCTTACTGGCAATAAAAGAATAAAATATACAGGCAACTCTCAATTTACACATGTTCAATATGTGTGCAAATGCACACACGTGCATCACTGTGAAGCTGGTAGTGACTAGGAAAAGGGCAAAAACGACCCTAAAAGAGTGCAGAAAGGGCAAAAACAGCATGAAAACAGCACCTAGCAATCCCACAAGCCTTTGCAAGTGCAATCCCAGGAGCCCTTGCACCGACTTTCCGAGGCTTGTGGAGAGTTGGGAGTTTGAGCAAGGAGGTTTGGATGGAGCGATTGAGGAGTCTGTAGGCTTTTGTCAATGGTGTTCCCAATATATGTGATTTCACTTACGCACGCAGTGCCTCAGACCATAACCTCTGCGTAAATGGGGAGTTGCCTGTATCTATATCCATATAGATACAGCAGGCAGGTGTGGAGGACTCCCTGGTCCTGAATGGGGTAACTGTGCCCCTGAAGGATCAGGTGCACAACCTGGGAGTCATTTTGGACTTGCAGCTGTCCATGGAGGCACATGTCAATTCTGTGTCCAGGGCAGCTGTTTACCAGCTCCATCTGGTACACAAGCTGAGATCCTCCCTGCCCATGGACTGTCTCCGGTTATCTCCCGCTTGGACCACTGCAATGTGCTCTACGTGGGACTACCTTTGAAGGTGACCCGGAAACTACAACTAATCCAGAATGTGGCAGCTAGACTGGTGACTGGGAGTGGCTGCTGAGACCACATAACACCGGTCCTGAAAGACCTACATTGGCTCCCAGTACGTTTCGAGCACAATTCAAAGTGTTGGTGCTGACCTTTAAAGCCCTAAATGGCCTCAGCCCAGTATACCTGAAGGAGCGTCTCCACCCCCATCGTTCAGCCCAGACACTGAGGTCCAGCTCCGAGGGCCTTCTGGCGGTTCCCTCACTGCAAGAAGCGAGGTTACAGGGAATCTGGTCATCTCGGTGGTGGTGCCCGCCCTCCCATCAGATGTCAAATAAATAAACAACTATATAACTTTTATAAGACATCTATAAACAACTATATGACTTTTAGAACAACTATCTGACTTTTAGAAGACCTGTTCAGGGAAGTTTTTTATTGTTTAATGAGAGCCAGTGTGGTGTAGTGGTTAATAGTGCTAGACTCGTAATCTGGGGAACCGGGTTCACGTCTCCACTCCTCCACATGCAGCTGCTGGGTGACCTTGGGCTAGTCACACTTCTCTGAAGTCTCTCAGCCCCACTCACCTCACAGAGTGTTTGTTGTGGGGGAGGAAGGGAAAGGAGAATGTGAGCCGCTTTGAGACTCCTTCGGGTAGTGATAAAGCGGGATATCAAATCCAAACTCTTCTTCTTCTTCTTCTTCTTCTTCTTCTTCTTCTTCTTCTTCTTCTTCTTCTGTTTCATTATGTTTTTAATATTCTGTTGGGAGCCTCCCAGAGTGGCTGGGGAAACCCAGTCAGATACTACAACAATCCTTTGACATGCTACTCAGTGGTTTGTCCCCATCCAATTTTGGCTTCCTACCTTTTGGCAGACTTCCATGTGCTTCTTGAGGCCGAGGATTGTCTTCCGGGTGATCATGCTGCAGGTCGGACAAGCCACCTCCCCTCTCTCGTTGATCGCCCGCTGCCACTGCTCTTCTGGGGTCGCTGGAGAATGAGGAAAGACAGCCCATGACTTCAGGCAAAGAAAGAGGGGAAGTTTTTCTGGGGCTAAATCCTGAGTGTCCTATAGACCTCCGCTATTTGGTGGGCTGGTATTTGATCGCACTTACTGGAAACTCAATTTGCTCTGGTCCAACTAATTCACATTTTTTCCTTTTTGGTGCCAATTGATTTTTACCCGTTTTCCAAATTTATAACAAATCAATGCCAAGTTAAAACCAATTTAACACAATTTTCCAAAAAAGTGTTTTCCCACTCTCCTTCGCATATATTTCCCTTTCTTCCTCATTACATGCTGCTTATATTACAAACTTATCTCTAATTAGCACCCATCTTTTTAAACAAATATCCTTATCCCTCAGCGGTCCCTTTACCAATTCCCGCATATAGATAAAGGAAAATATATATAAGAATAATCGATCAAGTGAGGTTTTACTAAGTTAAGACTTTTGCTCCTCTTTTCAACACGCCTCTTTTTCTTTTTAAGGGCTGCTTGCGGTTCGGGAGGTCACCAGGAAATGCACTAAAAAGCATGGGAATCGTGACTGGCTGGCGAGAAGACACGCTGCCTCCCCGCAAAACTCATCTACAGCAATCATCCCTGAGCTCCGCCGACACCATCACTGCGCAGGAAAGGAAAATGGAGCGTGGCTTCGGCAACAGCTCCATTCTGAAGCACAGAGACATCTGAGCAAACATAGGGTCTGTCTGCAAGCTCCGGGACTCCTTGCAGTGTTTATCTATATACCCCGAGGGAGCACAGCCAAAAAGAGGCCGAGCCGAGACACAGTCTCAAGCAGCCATGGGCTTGGCTTTGCTCCCACTGTCGAGCAACAGGCTAGGCCTGCTGAGTTGTTTACTCGGCGATCAAAGACTCAAAAGCTGGGAACGTGGATCAGCTGGAAGAGGCTGCAGCTGTGCTTTGCTCCGAACATCCTGCCTTCCTCCAGCCAGGAAGAGATTCCCCAGAGAAGCACGTTTCCCCCCCTGGCTCCAGATACCCACTTGCCTGGATCTTAAGAGCCAAAAGGAGTGGTTTGAGGGACACTTATGAAAAGCCCAAATTAACCCACAAAGTGCACTTTCAAAAGGTAACACTGGAAAGTATAAAACAAAATAAAATAAAAAATTCCTTCCAGTAGCACCTCAGAGACCAACTAAGTTTGTTCTTGGTATGAGCTTTCGTGTGCATGCACACAAACAACAACGACAACAGCAACAACAACAGCAACAATATATTCATACTCTGCCCACCTGGCTGGGTTGCACCATAATAATAATGATAATAATAATAATAATAATAATAATTTATTTATACCCTGCCCATCTGGCTGTGTTTCCCCAACCACACTGGGCGGTTTCCAACACATACAAAAACATAATAGAAGATCAAACATTAATAGTAAGATTCTAATACAAAAAGTCACAATAACTTTAAAATAAACAGCTTGTATAAAACAAAGCAACATTCAGCAATCCATCAGAATCTAATAGTAAAGAGTAACATTAAACATCAGCAAATAATAACTGAACACTTATCAGCCACAATAATGAATTACCAACCTATAATCAATAAAAATAACAGCAAATCGCAATGCATAAAATACCACAAAACATACAAAGCCATGTAAAAGGATCAAACTGAGAAACAAAGGACACACAACTTAAATAACTGTTTGTTTGTTTGTTTAAAAAAAATATCCCTCAAGTTTTGATAGCAAAAATGCACGCCTCTCATGCAGTGAACAGACCACGTTTGTTCAAATGACCTGGTTTCCCCGCAATGGCTTGAAAGATAGGAACAAAATGAACTGCCTTCAGCTAAGTGAAACCATTTGGTCCATCTAGATTAGTATTGTTTGCACTGGCGGGCAGCGGCTCTCCCAGCGCCAGCCAGGGGCTGAAGAGTGGACCTCCTGCGTGCAAACAGATGCTCCGCCCCGAGTCATGTTGGAGCGAGTTCCACAAGCCACACAGTCTTCCCTGGCCACACCGCTCACCAATCCCGCCACGCACCCTCCTCTGGCATTCCTGCCTGTCTCGACTGCGTCCTTGAACCCTGGCCGTGACTCCGGCTTCCCTGGACGGGGGACGGCGAGGGATGTGCGAGTGTGTGTTGAGAAACTAGCCTACTGTCCAAAGCGAACGTTTGCAGTCGCGAATCTGCCCACGTTGCCTCTGACCCCACCCATGCGCCCCCCCCCTTAATGTGGCCCTCGGAATGGAAAGGGTTCTGTAACACGTGGGGGGGGGGGAAGCCTGAGGGTCTTGGGTCAAACCGCCCACCTGTTGCAGAAGGAGCTGCTGCTGTCGGGGCCGCATCCTTTCTCATACTGGACCCCGGCGTTTTCTTCTTCAGATCTTCACTGCCGGCGCCGCTCAGAGATGCCTCCAGTTTCTTTGCCCGGTGTGCTTTCGCCTTATCCTCTGCTTTCGCCAGCCCTGGAGAAGAGGAAGGATTTTGCTTTTGAAAGCGGTGAGAACAGGCTGGGTGGTTCCTCCCTGAAAAGCAGGCCCAGAGCTGCTCATATGGCAGATACGCTACAACCGGCAGGAGCAACCAATCCCACGTTCAAAACGGTACATAAATCGCAGAGTCTGATGATCGCAGAGTCGGAGCAGGTTCACATGAGGAGAGGCGGTCCTTGAGGTCATGAGCCGTTTTAAGGCTTTATAGGTCAAATAATTGAATTGAATTGAATTGGGCCTAGAAACTAACTGGCAGCCAGGGTAGTCGGGCCAGGATCAGTGCAATACAGTGGTACCCTGGGTTACGTACTTAATTCATTCCGGGTTACAGTACGTAACCTGAAAAGGACGTAACCCGAACAATTCGTTCTAGACCCGAAAAACCCCGGAAAAACGCTCTGCGCATGCACGAATCGCGCACACACTGGTTGCGCTTCCGGGTTAGCGGAATTTGTATCCCGAAAAGTACGCAACCCAAAGCGTACGTAGCCCGAGGTACCACTGTATGCTGAAACTGTCTTGCCCTAAACAGCCTTCTGAGGCATCCCCACGTATAACCAATTGCAGTAATCTATCCTAGAGGTTACCTAATCTAGACTTTTCCCTGACCGTTATATTCTGCATCAGGGGTCAGGGAAACTAAGGCCCGGGGGCCGGATGCAGCCCAATCGTCTTCTAAATGCGGCCCGCGGACGGTCCGGGAATCAGTGTGTTTTTACATGAGTAGAATGTGTGCTTTTATTTAAAATGCATCTCTGGGTTATTTGTGGGGCATAGGAATTCATTCATATTTTTTTCAAAATATAGTCCGGCCCCCCACAAGGTCTGAGGGACAGTGGACCTGGCCCCCTGCTGAAAAAGTTTCCTGACCCCTGTTCTACATTTTGTTTGAGCTTTCACATGGGGTAAAAGACCCTTCTGGAACCATAAGGGAATGTAGGTGCAAGCTTATTGCTCATTTCCATATTATTTGCTTCGGGGGGGGGGGAATCCATTTGCAAATAGTGTGGAAGTGAGTGCCAAACTTGCACCGTATTACACTACAGAAGCGCCTTGTATGTCCAAATATAATGTGAAAATCAACAGTTAGGGAAACGGCATGAAAATTGAATAAACTGCCGTGTGAAGGTAGCCAAAGTCACGAGGACTAGTAGCCGCGGATAGTTCTTAACGCCCTCAGTAGAAGAGTTTGGATTTGATATCCTGCTTTTCACTACCCTAGGGAGTCTCAAAGCGGCTAACCATCTCCTTTCCCTTCCTCCCCCACAACAAACACTCTGTGAGGTGAGTGGGGCTGAGAGACTTCAGAGAAGTGTGACTAGCCCAAGGTCACCCAGCAGCTGCATGTGGAGGAGCGGAGAAGCGAACCCGGTTCACCAGATTACGAGTCCACCGCTCTTAACCACTACACCACACTGGCTCTCAGTGAAGTTGTCTAATCCGAAGCCATTGTCACATTTTGTGTTGGTGGATTCCATAGTTTAATTATGTGCTGCATGAGCCCAAGGTCTCCCTGTGACAAACTTCTCGCAAAGATATTTTGCCCGCCACGGCTGATGTTCTCCTGAAATGTGTATTTCGGGGTGTGCTCTCGCTTCATGCCAGGTAACAGCGTGGCCCAGCAGCTCGAAGTGGTGGTGTGTGCCCTGCTTAAACCAAAGGCAACTGCCTAGAATATTTCCCAGAATCCCCTGCAACACACAAAGGACTCTCCATGAAATTGAGGCGGAAGGTGCTGCCCGGCAACAGAAAGTTTGGAATACTCTACAAAATACTTCCCAAGAACAGGAACGCATCAGAATCTTCATTTACCTTTCAGTCCAAATGTTCCGGAGATGGACGGCTGCTCTCCAGTAAATTTCTTAGGAGTTTTCTGTTTCCTTCCTAACTCAAAAAGGAGAAAGCAGAAATAAAAACTGGGTCAAACACCTGCACTGTAAGCTCAGAGTGCAACACCCCTCTCTACATAGAGCAATTCAGCATTTTAGTGAAGCCCCTTTTTTGCCTCATTTATTCTGCTGCGGGTGGCGCTGTGGGTGAAACCACAGAGCCTAGGGCTTGCAAATCAGAAGGTCGGCAGTTCGAATCCCTGCCACAGGGTGAGCTCCCGTTGCTCGGTCCCAGCTCCTGCCAACCTAGCAGTTCGAAAGCACGTCAAAGTGCAAGTAGATAAATAGGTACCGCTCCGGTGGGAAGGTAAACGGTGTTTCCATGCGCTGCTCTGGTTCGCCAGAAGCGGCTTAGTCATGCTGGCCACATGACCCAGAAGCTGTACGCCGGCTCCCTCGGCCAGTAAAGCGAGATGAGCGCCGCAACCCCAGAGTCATCTGCGACTGGACCTAATGGTCAGTGGGTCCTGTTACCTATTCTGCTGCTTCACTTCCCAGGGAATAAGCACAGGGCTGAAATCTTATTCCAGGACACAGAAAAGAAAGCCCTGCTTGGCTCCCCCCCCCGGCTTCTCACTGCCCATGGGCTTTCAAGCTTATCCCCACAGTCATAAGGACTAGAAACACACTTTTTCAAGCAAGAGTAGGGGCAGCTATGGAAAACAAGCCCTATGAGGAAAGAATGGAGGAATTGGGCATGTTTAACTTGGGAGAACAGAAGACCGATATGAAGATTCAATAACACTCTTGAAATGCATTTGGGGGGGTGCCACACAGAAAAGAGGCGTTTTCTGCTTTTGCAGAGTGCAGAACTTCATTTACCCAACACGTTACAGGTGGATAGATTTTGGCTGAACATTAGAAGGAAATTGGGGGGGGGGGGTCCTCTGGTTTTTCTCTACTGAACTTAGACTAAGAGGCCTACAAGGCTCCAAGTCTATGACTCTATAGACAAAATAGATGCTGGAGGCTTTAGTATATGATTAAGGCAAGGGATTCCCAAATGGGAGCAACACAGGCGTGATTATACAAGGATGCAAAGACAAGGTGGACAGTGTCTCAACTACTATGGCTCAAACTTGTTTCGGGGAGAAAACGAAACGGCAGGAGCATCAATGGAAACCTGAACAAAAGCGAACTAGGATTCCTCAGCTCTGAGTCAACCTATTCTGCCTTCTCCTTCTTGGCATGTCTTGCAGAAAGAGGGTAGCCACAAGCCACCAGTTCGCAATCTGTATGCTGCTGTTGAGGGGGGGGGTCTGTCTGCTGAGCCCCCCAGATGCTTCACTGGACCTCTCCTTCCTTACAAAGGGCCTCTTTCCCAGGGTAGGTCATTTTGCCACATCTTTGCTGCAATCCTTCAATAGCAAATGTGGGTAGGGATGCCAGTTCCAAAGGAGGCTGCGCGTTGCATTACTGCATGAGTCCCTGCGGGAAGAAGTCCTTCCTTTCATCTGTCCTGAATCCTCCAACATTAAGGATGCCCACGATTTCTAGTGTTATGAGAGAAGGAGAAGAGCTTTTCTGTAGCCTCTTTCTCCACACCATGGCAAAGAGGGCAACCAAGGTGACCAAGGGTCTGGAAACTAAGCCTTGTGAGGAGTGGTTGAAGGAGCTGGGTATGTTTAGCCTGGAAAAGAGGAGACTCGGGGGAGATAGGAGAGCCATCTTCAAATATTTAAACAGCTGTCCCACTGCCATGGATGCTTTAGCTGAGTTTCCTGCATTGCAGGGGGTTGGACTAGATCAGGGGTAGGCAACCTAAGGCCCGTGGGCCGGATGCGGCCCAATCGCCTCCCACGGACGGTCCGGGAATCAGCATGTTTTCACATGAGTAGAATGTGTCCTTTTATTTAAAATGCATCTCTGGGTTATTTGTGGGGCATAGGAATTTGTTCATTTCCCCCCCCCCAAAAAAATAATAATAGTCCAGCCCACCAAATGGTCTGAGGGATGGTGGACCGGCCCACAGCTGAAAAAGCTTGCAATGTCCCCCTTTCCCCCAAAAAAAGATGGATTCTCCCCGAGAGGCTGAATCCCACTTGCTGATGGCTTCGTGACCAACCGGAGGTCTCAAACATGATTTCAAAAACTTCTACCACGAATACCATAGTGCATGCTTCAAATCTTAAACTGGGCGGGGGAAACCCGGGACTCGGGGTGGATGGGAGTCGCTGTTCTATTCTTACTGTGCTTCATCCTCTCGGGGTCTTCCTCCTGCTCAGAGGCCTGCCTGCTCGACTGATGCTTGGAGCCTTTGCCGCCCAACAGCTGAGCGCCAGGCATGGCGGCCGCCCTGGTCGGGAAGTCTTTGCTGCCCGGGCTCACGGCCGCGCATTCTCCGTTCTCGGGGCGGTGCAGGGCGACGGCCTTCTCCACCTTTGCCTGTTTGGGATGGATGGTGAGGGAAGCTGAACCCTCGGCAGCTCTAGGGCAAAGCACAGAGGGCTGGTTTAAAGCGGGGTTTAAGACATCGGGGCCTCTCACGCCTGACCCCTTCCTTCCATCCCAAAATCCACAGGGTCAGGGAGCTCTCCCTTTCTCTGCCTCAAAGGCCACAGGCCAGTACCGTTTCTTGCCCTTGCCGGAGACTTTCGGCGACCTGTTTTCCACCGGGGCGGCGGCTGCCGGCAGCGGCCGGTCGAGGTGGTTCCAGAGGCGGTGCTTTTCCAGCTGGGTTTTGGACGTGAAGGCGGCTTCGCAGAACGGGCACGGGAAGGTCCGCTTCTCCACGACGGCACCCTGGAAGAAGCAGGGAGAGGGAGAAGGAAGTCGGACCAGGGCAGAGACGGAAGAAGGCGACCCTTCCTTAGGGCTGTGCTTAAAACGAGGGCAACCCAGGTGTCAACTTCCAACTCTACAGTTCCATGATTCTAATTAAGCATATGACTTTTAAGACATTGCATCTACATACATTTGCATCGGAACAAAATACGTCATAGCATTCTCTCTGTTTTACCCGGAAACTACAATTAATCCAGAATGCGGAAGCTAGACTGGTGACTGGGAGCGGCCACCAGGACTATATAACACTGGTCCTGAAAGACCTGCATTGGCTCCCAGTATGTTTCCAAGTACAATTCAATGTGTTGGTGCTGACCTTTAAAGCCCTAAACAGCCTCGGCCCTGTATACCTGAAGAATTGTCTCCCCACCCATTGTTCAGCCCAGACACTGAGGTCCAGCTCCGAGGGCCTTCTGGCAGTTCCCTCACTGCAAGAAGTAAGGTTATAGGGAACCAGGCAGAGGGCCTTCTCGTTGGTGGCGCCCGCCCTGTGGAATGCCCTTCCATCAGATGACAAGGAAATAAGCAACTATCCAACTTTTAGAAGACATCTGAAGGCAGCCCTGTTTAGGGAAGTTTTTAATGTTTGATGTTTTATCGTGTTTTTAATATTCTGTTGGAAGCCATCAGAGTGGTTGGGGAAACCCAGCCAGATGGGTGGGATATAATATATTATTATTATTATTATTATTATTATTATTATTATTATTTCAGGTGTGCAGGCATCATCAATCATCTGTTTTGGATGTTTTCGTGGAGATTCCTGCATTGCAGGGGGTTGGACAGAGGGCCCTCGGGGGGTCCCTTTCAACTCTGTGATCCTATGACTGTCGGGGCTTTGTCAGGTGATTGGCAGGTGGGCCCCCGTGTACAGAATACTGAGATAAATGGACCAATGATCTGACCTGGGACAACCTGACCTGGGATAAAGCAGCTTCTTATGTTCCTGTGAAGGGGGGGGGGAGAGGAGATTGCCTCCTCTGAGTTTGCAAAGACATTAAAAATAAGTAACAATTCAAAAGTGTTTGCGTGCGCACACACACACACACTGCTGCCTTGCTAATCAGGAGCACTTTTCTAAATCAATTTTAAAAATGTCAGGAGGCCTGCAACATATATCTAATGAATGATCAGTTCATTGGCTGCACGCTGCGTCCCTACAGACCTCTCCCCACCCACCCCTGCTCCATGGCAACCCAAATTCTCTGCCAAAACATCTGAACTTCACGATCTGCCTGGAGCTATGCAAATGAAACAACACATTTGGTATGTATCCACATGGACTGTGTAGGTAGTTACCGAATTAAAAAGCAAATAAATTCGCTGTGCTTATTTTGAGTAATTCATTTTCAGCAGTCCCACAAGCTGGATTCTCCTCTTTGTATCAGGCATTGCCCCCAAACTTTAAGGCATGGGCATTTAAGCTTAAGGGCTTGCAGAGGTATGAATGCGAACTCCTGTTACTTAAGTGTAATCCTAAAAATTTCCCCGCTTAGGCAAGTTTGGGCATTTCCTTCCTGCTCCTCCGGCTACAATTTCCCTTCCAAGCTCAAAGCAACTTGGAGCGTATCAATAAGCATTTGTCAAAGTAACACAAATGCAAAGTAAATAGAGCAAGCAAAGTAAATGCAGAAGAGCACAAACAACAGTGTCCCAGAAGAAGTTAATTCACCACTTCAAACAAGTGCCGAAACTTGTGTAAGCAGGGAAGATTTTCTCTTGGAGGCCGGGATAGAGTGAGATGCATCAGGTCTCCTTTGGAAGAGGGGTTTGCAGCTACGATGATGTTGCACCTGACCCAAGTCCTTCTCCAGGATCTGAGAAAGTTATGTTGCAGGTCAAGGATGCCTCTGAGTAATGCAGGAGTCGCAAGTGGGGAGAGAGCTACTGCCCTCAGATCCTTTGTTGTGGGCTTCCTATATGCAGCTGGTTGGCCACTGTGGGAACAGGATCTCTAGCTCTTTCCTTCTATGTGTGTACAAAGCAACTCCTCACTTGCAAAGGATCTGCATGCGTGCTCCTGCAGACATGCAAGCCATTTTCAGCACTGAAAGGTGGCAAGAGTGCAACGGGGGGAAACCCCACTCGCACATGTGTGCGGTTGCCATCCCGCCTATATTTCTGGATGTGTGCGGTTGCCAGGAATGAAGTATATATTATTTATATATCTCAATCCTGCACAAGCTAAAACACAGCTGGGAGACGCCTATATTTCTGATGAATAGATGGGAACTGGAGCAAGGCCTTTCCAAACCTGTTTTGTTTAGGAAGCAGGGCATTATTTATAGGGAAGATGACCACACCTACTTCTGGCATTATTTATAGGGATGTCCTCTCTAGAGTGTTGTGTTTGGCTGCTCTGTGATCCCACAAAGAAGACGCATATCAAAGCATCCTAGGTAAAGATAAAGGGACCCCTGACCATTAGGTCCAGTCATGTCCGACTCTGGGGTTGCGCGCTCATCTCGTGTTACTGGCCGAGGGAGCCGGCGTACAGCTTCCGGGTCATGTGGCCAGCATGACAAAGCCGCTTCTGGCGAACCAGAGCAGCGCATGGAAACACCGTTTACCTTCCCGCCGGAGCAGTACCTATTTATCTACTTGCACTTTGACGTGCTTTTCGAACTGCTAGGTGGGCAGGAGCTGGGACCGAAGCAATGGGAGCTCACCCCGTCATGGGGATTCGAACCGCCGACCTTCTGGTCAGCAAGCCCTAAGCTATGTGGTTTAACCCACAGCGCCACCCGCATCCTACAAACAGGCAAATTAGAGGACAGGGGTAGCTCAGTGGCAGAGTACCTCTTTTGCAAGCAGAACATCCCCAATTTAGTCTTCAAGGCATCTCCAGGGAGGGCTGTCCCTCGCCTGAAACCCTGGCAAGGTGCTGCCAGTCAGGGTAGACGATACTGAACTAGATGGACTAGTTTTCTAGCACAGTGTAAGGCAGCAGAATCTAAATACCTCTGTGGCTTCAAATGGTACTAGAATCCATCAGAGTCCACAGGGGG
Organism: Lacerta viridis; assembly: GCA_900245905.1. NCBI lineage: Eukaryota > Metazoa > Chordata > Lepidosauria > Squamata > Lacertidae > Lacerta > Lacerta viridis. Next base: position 251,639 of record OFHU01000309.1, on the reverse strand, counting down.
CAAGATTCATAATTTAGTCTTATAATGCAACTTTTATGTTAAAATGACAGTGACCAAACGGCAGTACTAGCACAGATGGGAATATCTTTCAGTTTTGGTTTCTCTTGAGTTTCTCATTTTCCTAATCTTAAATTCAGCCCTCCACATTTCCACATCAGCTTGTGATTTATTTATTTTTTTAAAGTCCTCATGACTTCCTCAGCGTTTTAGTGCAAATTTCTCCTTTTTGCACAACGATCTTCCCTGACATTGCACTTTTCTTTTCTTTTTTTTTTCTTTGAAAACTAAAATGCCTCCCTGTGCACTCTGGGCTGGAGAAATGCATTGCAAAATTCAGAGAATTACAGATTTCAAAGGTCTTTTAGATCGCGCATTGTTTCGGAAGGTGCAAATTTGGCATGTTCGCCTTTTAAACACTAATCGAATCGAATCTCTTCTCCCACTTCCCTAGATGTGTGTATACATATAAAATAAGGCAGCCAAGCTCCGGCAGGGTCAAAGCAGAGTTCATAGGGGCCACATCTGACACGGACAACAACACAAGCTGTAAATATGGGTTACCAAAACGGAACACAAACCTCCATCCTCCTTACCCCTTGACAGCGCTGGTAGTGGTACTTCAGGCCGTAGATGCTGGGGAATTCGAGCCAACAGCCCGAGTTGGGGCATTTCACCCTGGAGTGGGCCTTGAACTCTTCTTTCCACTGGTTCATCAGAGGCAGCTGTGATATAGGAAACATCCGTGGAGCAGAGGGGAGGGGGGGGAGACCCACTTAATGCAAGAGGAATGAAATAAAAAATTCTGAACGTGCAACCCCCAGTTTCTCACATCAAATCAAAGGCTTCCCAGAGAAAAGACCTGGGACCAGTATCAGGCACCCTCCTGCGCTCAAATGCACCAAACTTGTCCTATCCTGTCCCTAAGTCCTTTTCCCCAGTTCCCAAGGGGAAAAAAATGAAATACGATTAAAATCTTACCGGAATATCCTTCAAGGCCTGGCTGTCTGCCTTTGGCCTCCCTTTCCTTTTGCCTTCCGTTTTATCGTTAGTTGCATTTCCTGCAAACAGAATGGGGAAGAATGACGTGGTGGATTGAGTTAATACATCAGTCCAACTTACATTTTGTTGGACGTCCATTGATTTAAAACGCTTTCTACTGCATGACCAAGAAGATTCGGTGATAACTCGCAGCTGAGTAAGCTTGTCTTCCATAAACACAGTCTTAACAGGGAGTCCGTAGTAGCTGTGGAGGCCAATTCTGGATCCACATGTCTGTCCACAGTGGGGACATAGGTTTCCGGGCAGGAGCTGATCACGGTGTGGATTTGTCAAGTGTGCCTTCCTCTTAGCACATTTCTCCCTTTCGTCCTGAGTTCGAGTGTCTTCAAAGTCCATGACACCTTTGGTAAAGGCTGTTCTCCAGCTGGAGCGCTCGCAGGCCAGTGTTTCCCAATTAGCAGTGTTTATACTGCATTTTAAACACTCTGGAAAAGACCCTGATGTTGGGAAAGATTGAGAGCACAAGGAGAAGGGGACAACAGAGGACGAGATGGTTGGACAGTGTTCTCGAAGCTACCAACATGAGTCTGACCAAACTGCGGGAGGCAGTGGAAGACAGGAGTGCCTGGCGTGCTCTGGTCCATGGGGTCACAAAGAGTCGGACACAACTAAACGACTAAACAACAACGTGCTGCATTTTTTAAAGATTTGCCTTGAGAGAGTCTTTAAACCTCTTTTGTTGACCACCAGCATTACGCTTTCCATTTTTAAGTTCGGAATAGAGTAGTTGCTTTGGAAGACGATAATCAGGCATCCGCACAACATGACCAGTCCAACGAAGTTGATGTTGAAGAATCATTGCTTCAACACTGGTGATCTTTGCTTCTTCCAGTACACTGGCATTAGTTTGCCTGTCTTCCCAAGTGATGTGTAAATTTTTTGGAGACACCGTTGATGGAATCTTTCGAGGAGCTGGAGATGGTGTTTATAAGTGGTCCATGTTTCACAAGCATACAGTAAGGTTGGTAGTACAATAGCTTTGTAAACAAGCGTTTTGGTTTCCCTGCGAATGTCACTCAAACACTCTGCACGCTATATGCAGAGTGTTCTAGCTAACTAGCACAGGCTACTCGATCTGCACTGCATTCTTGCTCACTTGCGTTGTCTTGTGCCCTTTCTGCAGCGCATACATGTAAACTTGAAAACGAAAAAGACCTACCAGACCTATAACGCTGGTCGGATGTGCTTTCACACAAGCGGCAAGCATCTCTTTCAACCCTGCCTAGGCTGTTTTGTCCCCACGTGCAATGTTGCTAATGCTGCACGGAAAGGCTGGGCGGCTGAGATCTCTGCATGGCTGGGGTTGAACTAGATGACCCTTGGGTGCCCCTTTCCAACTCTGCAATTCTATGAGTATGTTTTGAACGGAAGGCAAAATCCTAACCAATTTAGACTGTGGAAGTTCAGGCAGTTCATTGAATAAGGGCAATGGCAACTTGCGCAGGAACCGCCCCCGACATCGGAAGCCAACTGTGTTCTCAACTCAGCAAAGCTCACAAAACTTGAGAAGCGCCATTTCCAATCTGAGTTGCTGTTCCAAGTACTGTGTTCTCGTCTCGGCAAAGCTCGCAAATCACTGGAGGCAGTGAGAAGGGCCATTTCCAATCTGAGTTGCTGTTCTGAAGTACATATAGTTGGGTTTCAGTAGTAATGTTTCGGTGGGGGAAAACATTTGCTGGCAAGCAATGAAATAATACCTTTTATTTAACCAAAGTGTTAATTTATCAAGTACCCTCACCTGTATGTGCTTCCTAGCTATTTATTTATTTCTTTGCACTGCCGTGAGACAGGTAGCCAGGAAGACACCTTCCACCTTCCACCTTTCAGACTCCCATCACCCCGGACCATTGGTAACACTAGGAGTTGTAGCCCAACAACATATAGAGGGCCCTGTTTTGGTTCCCCCAGCCAACGGCACTTCTCTTCACTCAAACAAAGCCCTTCCTATTGCAGCTGGAAAAGGTGGTACGCTTACTCACCAAGCCTAGACTGCTCATACGCCGGGTTTATCTTCATCTCTGCCTTGCTGCTGTCTTTGTCTGCGCTGGTCTTGCTAGATCCAGCCACTTTCTTTCCACCTCTGTAGGAATATGAATCTGCCATGGCTAAAAGCAAAAGAGAAAGGATACGATCAAAAAGGCCGATTCGCTCAACATGAGAATGGAGCTTGATGGAAAGAAGACTTGGGTTGTACCCATCATCTGCCATATAAAAAAGCAGCCTGATCATGCCTCTTCAAGAGCAGGAGGCCAATTCCTGTGTAATAATAATAATAATAATAATAATAATTTATTATTTATACTAAATAATTTATTATTTATACCGCACCCATCTGGCTGGTTTCCCCAGTTTCCCCAGCCACTCTGGGCAGCTCCCAACAGAATATATAAAACATCATCACATTAAAAACTTCCCTAAACAGGGCTGCCTTCAGATGTCTTCTAAAAGTCAAATAGTTTTTATTTCCTTGACATCTGTGGGAGGGCGTTCCACAGGGGGGCAGTGCCGAGAAGGCCCTCTGCCTGGTTCCCTGTAACTCACTTCTCGCAGCAGGGACTCGCAGTGGGGCCCTAAAGGCCTGAAGGACCTCTTGGTCCAGTGTCCGGGACTCAGTGTCCGGGCTGAGAGACACTCCTTCAGAGACTCCTTCATACTGGGCCGAGGCCAGGCCATTTAGGGCTTTAAAGGTCAGCACCAACACTTTGAATTGTGCTCAGAAATGTACTGGGAGCCAATGTAGGTCTTTCAGGATCAGTGTTATATGGTCTCGGCGGCCAGCTCCCAGTCACCAGTCTAGCTGCCATGTTCTAGTTGTTTCCAAATATACATGATGAGCACAGGCTTTGGAGAACCTGCAGGCCTCCACATGTCACTGGACTCCAACTCCCATCAACCCCAGCCTGCATGGCCCAGCAGTCAAAGCTGCTGGGAGCTGTAGTCCAGCAAGGTCTGGAGGGCCGCAGATTCCCCAGGCCAGGATTAGCAGCAATTCAACAGCCGCTGAGGTTGAAGCTACCCCATTAATGAATTCTGGGAGACACGCTCAGCCCAAGTGCAAATACAGAAAAAGTGAATAATCATGATTTCTCTGTTAGGCCTTGCAGAGACCCTCCATACAGAGGCTCCTTTTCTTTTGCTTCTTTTCTCATTTTCATGACGAGACATCAGGATGGGAGAGGGAGCGGGTTTTAATGACGAGATCTGAGCGATAAATTTCCAATTTTCCTTATTAATGGGAAACTGTTCTAAACAGGGAAACGTGAGCCTTATCTAAATTCTCAGTATGAATCATTTAAGTGGTCTTTCCTATAAAACGATGAGCGTTAAGCCAGGTTCCTATTGGAAGCCATCTCTCCCTCCCCCCCAAAAAAATCCAAGACTCAAGACCAGCTTTGACTGCAGGATGCTTCCATCAACGCATCAGTTCCGAATCAGACGCACACTATAAATTGAAAGCACTAGAGCAGGGGCTTTCCTATAAAGCCACAAGAGCGTTAAGCCGGCCCAATGGAAGCCTCCTTCTCAATCTGGCCTGCGGACAGTCCGGGAATCAGTGTGTTTTTACATGAGTAGAATGTGTGCTTTTATTTATATGATGTTTTACAATTCATAATTAATAATGTTTACTTTGACTTAAAACATATAATCATTGCTGGCACTTATTATTTCCAGACGCTACATTTGAAAAACATAGAACCACTTGGTACTTTACTAACTAACACGAACTCACACATTAGGTAAGGAACCAAATGCCACATAATTCTGTAAATTTACTTAATTTATGATAATTTACGAATTTTGATGCATTGCTATAGAATGTTGACTATATTTGTATGCATTATTGATATTCCAGCAGCACGATTAGGCGTTCATAACCGAAATGCAGGGCTCTAATTCCTGTAACATTTTATAATCATCCACTTGATAATTCTTTACTCCAATTTTGAATGCACATTGCACAATAATACTTTTTGAATACTTTTGATATGGATTTATACATCATTTTTTGTCCCATGTTGAGGCGTCAAGATGCAAACAGGGCTCTTATGTTGTTGATACACTTTGTAACGAATTATACGTATGTGACTTTAAAGCTGTTTTTCTGTTAGAACTGGGTTTTACAAGCCTGTAACTCTTACCAGAATATATACGGACTTATACATCATTTGTTGTTGAGTTACCTCTTATGTTCTACATTGTAACGAATTATACTATGTGACTTTAAAGCTGTTTTTACTGTTAGAATTTACAATGCCTGTAACTCTTACCAGAAGTAGGATTTATTCAACTCATGTCTAGTATTGAAATTTCTGGCCAGAGTTCTTGGTGTGTGCGTTTTTTGGTATATTAATAACAAGAACTCCAATTTATCTAACGTTTACATCAACGCATCAGCATCGAACCAGACGCACACTATAAATTTAAAGCACTAGAGCAGGGGTAGCCACAGGATGCGGCCCAATCTCCTTCTCAATCTGGCCTGCGGACAGCCCGGGAATCAGTGTGTTTTTACATGAGTAGAACGTGTGCTTTTATTTAAAATGCATCTCTGGGTTATTTGTGGGGCATAGGAATTCGTTCATTTCCCCCCAAAAAATATAGTCCGGCCCACCACATGGTCTGAGGGATGGTGGACCGGCCCACGGCTGAAAAAGGTTGCTGACCCCTGCACTAGAGTACCACTTTGGACAGTCATGGCTTCACCCAAAGAATTCTGGGAGCTGCAGCTTTGGTTAAAGGTGCCGAGAGTTGCTAGCAGGCCCCATCCTACTCAAGAGCTAAAATTCCCAGTTCCCCACGAAGAGCGACTGGTTGTTAAACCACTCTAAAAATTGTAGCTCTGTGAAAGGAATGGAAGGGGGGGGGTGTTTCCCTAGCAACTCTCAGGACGCTTAAACTACAGCTCCCAGAATTCTTTGGGGGAAGCCACAACTGTCTAAAGTGGAATCATAGCACATTCACATAGCTGTGAATGTGGCCGTTCGGTGGCTGGTGTTGGATGCATGGAATTAAGCACTCCTGCACCACCTGTTAATTGGAAATAATAAGAATAATAATAATAATAAATAATAAATGGTGGAATAGCATTACAAAGCACATTACAGGGCTGCCTTCATGTCTTCTAAATGGCAGGTAGTGTGTCCCAGCGCCACTCGAGGGCTGCCTCGCTGCTTTCCAACAACCTCCAGAAGGCCCTCGGTGCTTTCCGGTTAATAAATAATAATGTCCCTGGCCGCCTTCGGTAATGCTATAATTGAATGCATGGAATTAAGCACTCCTTGTAGCATCACCGTGTTAATAATAATAATAATAATAATAATCCGGCTAATAATAATCTGGTTTATTTGTACCCCGCCCATCTGGGGGTTCCCCCACTCTGGGCCAGTCCACAAAGATTAAAAATACATTAAGGCAATGATTCTCACACATTAAAAACTTCCCTAAACAGGGCTGCCTTCAGATGTCTTCTAAATGTCAGGTAGTTGTTTATCTCTAATTGTCTGAAGAGGGGGCCCCGGGCGCCACTACCGAGAAGGCCCTCTGCCTTGTTCCCTGTAGCTTTGCTTCTCGCCGTGAGGGAACCTCCAGAAGGCCCTCGGTGCTTTCCGGTCCTGGGTAATAACTAGATTTTCTGCAAAACACCAATTGCTCCCAGGCCCACAAAAGGCCTAAGGTAGGGGTCCCCAAACTAAGGCCCGGGGGCTGGATGCGGCCCAATCGCCTTCTAAATGCGGCCCTGGGAATCGTTCTAATTTGCGGCCCGACATGAGTAATCAGCTTTTATTTAAAATACCTGGGTTAGTGTGTGCTGCTTTTATTTAAATGGTTTCTCTGCATCCTGGGACATGGGTGCGTTCATTCCCCCCCCCCCAAAAAAAAATAGTCCGGCCCCCACAAGGTCTGAGGGACAGTGGACCGGCCCCCTGAAAAAGTTTGCTGACCCCTGGCCTAAGGGGTAGTTTCTGCCATGCCTGAGAATGGAAGAAAGTCATTTTCCAGAACCCCCCTGCCCAAGCGAGCACGAAGAGAATTCTTTGCTTTCTCTTGGGCCAGCGTTTGTAGAACAACCAGATTATCAGGTAAATCAGGCTAGAAAGTAAAGCTTTAGCTTAATCACTCATTCAGGACAGAAGCCTTTGTTATATTTCGGCTTTGAGGGACCCAACTCTTCCCTTCCTCCCCCCCCTAAAAAAAGGTTAATCTGCAATGTGGCCATTTGCAGCAACTTAGCCATTAATTAATAATGTCAAAGGCTCTGCCTGGCTCTTTGCCTGGGACCACATTAGGCTTAATACCTGGGAAACCGACCTGAAGCAAAAAGCAAACAAACCAAAAACCGATGAACAGGAGGATAGAAGGAATTCTGAAAGGCCTCTTGAATCTGGAACTTTTTCTTGCCGTCTATTTCTCTGGGACAATTAAAGCCCGTGGGTTAGTAAAAAAAGGTAAAGGTAAAGGACCCCTGGACGGTTAAGTCCAGTCAAAGGCGACTATGGGGTTGCGGCGCTCATCTCGCTTTCAGGCCAAGGGAGCTGGCGTTTGTCCACAGACAGCTTTCCGGGTCATGTGGCCAGCATGACTAAACCGCTTCTGGTGCAACAGAACACCGTGACAGAAACCAGAGCGCACAGAAACGCCGTTTACCTTCCCGCCGCAGCGGTACCTATTTATCTACTTGCACTGGTGTGCTTTCGAACTGCTAGGTTGGCAGGAGCTGGGACAGAGCAATGGGAGCTCACCCCGTTGCGGGGATTCGAACCGCTGACCTTCTGATCGGCAAGCCCAAGAGGCTCAGTGGTTAATAGACCACAGCGCCAACCACATGGGTTAGTATTTAACACTGGGGTGGAAGCCAGGGGAGAAGTTGGATATTGGATTTGCAGAGCTGAGAATCGTCATCTTCTTATGTGCCAGAACAGAAGAGATGTGGACAGGATCCGTGCACAATGCAGAGGTTATCGCTCTCCTGGAGAGCAGCTGGTCCAGAATCTGCAATCCACCCTCTTTTGGAAGGGGTGGCGCTCTCTTTGAAGAGTCTAGTAAAGGATATAGACCAGGGTTTCCCAAACGTGGGTCTCCATCTGTTTTTTTTTTTTAAAGACTACAATTCCCATCATCCCTGACCACTGGCCTTGCCAACTAGGGATGATGGGAGTTGTAGTCCAGAAACAGCTGGGGACCCGAGTTTGGAAAACACTGATATGGACAGACAAAACTTTTTTCTCCCTCTTACAATGCCAGAACTCATGGACAAGCAGCGAGGTTGAATGCTGGAGGAGACAAGAGTACAAAATATAAAGCAGCTCACGGGAGGCAGTGTCGGCGACCAAACTGGAAGGCTATCGCCTTGCCGTTTTACCGTTGATTCAGAGCAAATGTCAATCTGTGGGGAACCCAATTGCCGTTCGCTCCGATTCAGTGGTAAAAAGTGGGTTTTCCTGGGGAAAGGGTCAGGACAAAAAACACACACACAACCGCTTGGACCTGTGCGTAGAAACTTGTCACGAAAGACCATCTGGATGAGCCCTTCGTTAGGCTTATTGATTTCAATGGGTTTACTCTGAGTATTATTTTTATTGATTGGTTGATTGACTGAATTTATATACTGTACTGCCCTATACCCGGGGGTCTCAGGGCTGTTCACAGAATAACATCAATAACTAATAAAAACAACCCAATAGCACTCCACCCCCCCCCCAAACCCCCAAAATCACATTTTAAAAAGCCTAGGATATAAATCAGATCACGCAAAGGCCTGGTTAAAAAGGAATGTTTTCTGCCTGGCACGTAAAGGTATATAATGAAGGCGCCAGGCGAACTTCCCTGGGGACAGCATTCCACAGATGGGGAGCCACCACAGAAAGTAAAACTCTGGTGACTACCACGCATTGCAAATAAAGAAGCAATGGCCTGGTTCTGCCTGAAATGGCAGTTTCTTTCTGGGTCGACGGTTCAGAGACTCATAAACTGGATTTAAAACATCAAAACTCTTACCATATAAACTTTTCACGCCGGGGAGGAAAGAACTATCTCCCTGACATGCTAGTCATCTATAAAGAGAGATTAAAAATCCTGAGAGCACCCACTTTCCATCTAGTCAGCTCCAGCCCAGACATAAGTTTGGGAACTAAGGGCTCACCCACACTCCCAATTCGCCTCTCTCCTTGGAAAAACCAGCGCTGTACCGCTGAATCGGACCAAATGCCAACTGGGTTTCCCGCGGACGGGTTTCCCCGGGGAAAGCGGCGGGGGGCAAATGGAAAACCGCCTGGACCTGTGCTTTTAGGCATGGGTAAAGCAGAAGTGCGGACAGTCCTGACATACGTGCCAGGTTCCACCCAACGCTTGGGGGGGGGGCTGATGCACATGCGGTGGGGGGGAGGCAGGGGCCTGCCTCTGCTGCGCATAAGGCTACGCAAGGCCCATCATGGTGGCAGGTAGACCTGGCAGGGCACGTCGTGGCCACAAAATACTGAGAGACCCCGGCACCCTCCTTGAAAATGGTGGAGGGGGGTCTCGTCCCCCATTCGGCACCCCAGAATCCCTAAACCTATACTGATAGCCAATTAGGTTGTGAGTTTCCTCATTTCTTAAATGCACAAAGTGTTTGGCTGCTCCGGGTTTGGGTCTGGGTGTGATTATCATTTAATCACATTATCGTTGCTGTTGCTCCACTCCTAGTTACCAACCTGTCTTGCTGCGGCCATAGTAAAGATATCTGATTCGATCTACTTCGCCATACACCTGCTTAGTGTTCTGGTGCCATTTCCTCAATCTTCATTAACAGAAATAGATGGTTTGGTTGGCTACTTGGAAGTAATCTCCCTTTAGTTTAGCGGCACTTGCTTCCGAGTAAACATGCAAAGCAATACCCGGCCTGTATTTCTATGACTGTCTTGAGGAATCTGTTCTTCCTTAACTCCGTTCATTAATACGTTCAGCTAATTTTGTTCAATTTGGAACAATAAAGATTTTGTGGGCTCTGTTTTTAATAAATATTTTATTTTTAAGCTTTGGTTGTTGTGGGTGTTTTCCACACACACACACACACACACACACTGTCTCTCTCACACACAAACACTCATGTATTTCAAATGTTTCTAGTAAAATATTGTGCAATTTTCCCAGTATGTCTGTGTTTTTAAAGTCATGTACGTCAATAAACGCCAGTGCTCTATTTTAAAATTTGTTGTCAGAAGCGCACATATTGTAAAAAATAAAAAATGCAGTTTTGTTCCCCCCCCCTTCATTCTCTCTTTCTTCACTTCATTTCTTTTAACTGAAACTCTCTTAATAAAATATTAACAATCATTTTTTTAAAGGTGCACGTGTTCGCTAATGTTAATTTTTTAAAAGAAGATATTTGAAACTTCACGGAGGCCTTGCACTCTGGCAGCCTGCGTCCATTTCATTAAGTTAAGTGTCCTAAAAGACCTTCACTGGCTTCCAGTATGCTTCCGAGAACAATTCAAAGTGTTGGTGCTGACCTTTAAAGTCCCAAACGGCCTCAGTCCTGTATACCTGAAGCAGCATCTCCACCTCCATCATTCAGCCCAGACACTGAGGTCCAGCTCCGAGGGAATGCCCTCCTGCCAGATGTTAAACAGATAAATAACTATACAACTTTCAGAAGACATCTGAAGGCAGCCCTGTATAGGGAAGTTTTTAATGTTTGATGTTACAGTGCTACCTTGGTTCTCAAACACCTTGGTACTAAACAACTTGGAACCCAAACACTGCGAACCCAAAAGTAACTGTTCCGGTTTGTGAACCTTTTTCGGAAGCCGGATGTGCTCCGTTTTAAGTGTTAGGCTTCCGATTTGAGGGCCACACTTCCGTTTTGAGTTTTAGGCTTCCATTTTGAGTGTTATGCTGACGATTTGAGTTACGCTTCCAATTTGAGTGCCATACTTCCGTTTTGAGTGTTATGCTGAGGTCTGTCATCTTTTTGCTATTTATTTTGCTTTTTTGTTTTTGCGGCTCTTTTTTGGTTTTTGTGACTATGTGGAACCCAGTTCAGCGACTGATGGATTAAATAAAAAATTCCTTCCAGTAGCACCTTAGAGACCAACTAAGTTTGTTCTTGGTATGAGCTTTCGTGTGCATGCACACGAAAGCTCATACCAAGAACAAACTTAGTTGGTCTCTAAGGTGCTACTGGAAGGGATTTTTTTTTATTTTGTTTTTTGACTATGGCAGACCAACACGGATCTACCTACCTGATTGATTGATTGTGTGACTGCAGTACATTGTTTATTGCTTTCATTTTATGGATCAATGGTCTCGTTAGATAGTAAAATTCATGTTAAATTGCTGTTTTAGGGGTTGTTTTAAAAGTCTGGAACGGATTAATCCATTTTGCATTACTTTCTATGGGAAAGCGCACCTTGGTTTTGGAACTGCTTTGGTTTTGGAACAGACTTCCAGAACGGATTAAGTTTGAGAACCAAGGTACCACTGTACAGTCGTGCCTCTGGTTACAATTGCTTCATGCTGCGTTTGTCACGGGATACGAATGCGCCAAACCTGGAAGTACCAGAATGGGTTACTTCTGGGTACAGCAATTCGCACATGAGCAGAAGCGCTAAATCGCGCTTTGCGCATGCGCTGAAGGGCCGAATCGCATCACGCACATGCGCAGATTCGGCGCTTCACATTACATGTTGCTCACGTTGCGAACAGGGCTCCGGAACGGATCCCGTTCGCAACCAGAGGTACCACTGTATATTGTTTTTATGTGTCGGACCTGCCCATAGTGGCTGGGGCAACCCAGCCACATGGGTGGGGTATTACTATTATTCAGCTTGGGAGAAGCTCCAGGTTTGGGGAGGTCTGGAGCAGGCTGCCCCAAGCACCCTGGTAACGGCATCTCAACGAGAATGCAGGTCTCTCTATCATTAAGGTGGTAACGCCAGCAAGGTCTACAGTTGCTCCATCCTAGGCAGGGAAGTGGCCCGCCTGGCAGCAGTGGCGTCCAGGGCACCAAGCTTGCTGTCACACAAGATCTCAACTCCTGACAGCCCCACTCCTAAAGCAAAATGTCCCAAACCCACGTTTGCAGTACAAGACACCACAGAAAGCTGCATCGATCCATCTGGCTCAGTAATACTGGCACAGACTGGCAGCAGGTCTCCGGGATATTTTACACAGCAATTTGCCAGCCTCGCCTGGAAATGCTGGGAATCGAACCCGAGACCTTCTGCACACGCAAAGCAGGTGCCCTACAGGACGGGGGCATTTGTACAGAAGAGTCCCTGGGCAAGTGAGCGGGGTGGGGTATAAACCTTCCCCTTAACTGTTGCATTCCTCCAACCATCTCTACGTCTGAGTTTGTTCCACATGCCCCGCCGGGTTCATTTGCAGGCTTCGATGCCGTTTGGGGCGAGATGGCTTGGAAGGAACGGGTTGCAGGGGAGAAAGCGACAGCGAGGGAAGGGTTAAACACCCCTGTGCTTGGGTTACTAGGCAAAGCACAGTTTAGAAAGTTGTTTGCTGCAGTAAACATAGGTCTATGTGACAGGAAAATGATTTCCTAGCCTCCTACGGATTTCTACAATTCCCTTCCCTTTCATTTTATGCAAGATATGTAGAATTTTTGTCAGTGTGGTTTTGTGTGTGTGTGTGTGTGTGAGAGAGAGAGAGAGAGAGAGAGAGAGAGTTTCTTACAACAAAACTTCTTGGACACGGAGAGCTCTATTCCTCCGCCCACCCGCCAAAGCCTGGATTAAATTAAAAACGGACTCTTTTCCTTTTCCTTGCTTCCGCAGACCTTGCATTTAAAAGGGGGGGGGAAACAAAAAGAAAAGAACCTGTTTTGAATGGAACAGATTCCGTGCACAGCACTTTTAAACGGATAAGCTTTAAAACGGGTATAATTCCCCTCCATCAGTTGAACGGGAAATCTGTGTGCACATCCCATGATTTCAAGGTTCCTTTCTCAGAGGATTAACGATCGCCTCCCACACTGTGCTGCCAGCAGGCGTAAGAAGGCAAATGCGAAAACACCGTAATGATAATTTTAAAGGATGCTAAATGCCGTCGATCGATCATTTCTGAAAGGAACTAAAGGAGGAACAAATGCCCAGGAATTCCAAGACTCTCTATCCGACTTATCCTTTTCATTAAAAACTTTCTGAGCAAATTATCAGTAGAACCCAGCGAATAATTTGCCAGGGGGCTGGAGCTCACTCTATAGTCTTAGGTACATCTGCAAATTTGTCAGCCTCAGTTTTTCTCCCTGTGAAATGGGAAATAATAGTGACCTACCCTCCAAGACTCTTAGGGTGGTACAATCGTACCTTGGGAGTCAAACGGAATCCGTTCCAGAAGTCCCTTCGACTCCCAAAACATGGCTTCTGATTGGCTGCAGGAAGCTCTTGCAGCCAATCGGAAGCCATGCCGGATGTTCGGCTTCCGAAAATCGTCTGGAAACCAGAACACTCACCTCCGTGTTTCGATCGTTCGGGAGCCGATTTGTTCGGGAGCCAATGCGTTCAGGATCCAAAGTACGACTGTATTCAACTAAGTTTTACTCAGTGCATGATCCTCTGAAAGGAATAAACATGGCTGAATTTGGTCCATTAATTTCAATGGGTCTATTCAGGTGGCACTGTGGGTTAAACCACAGAGCCTAGGACTTGCCGATCAGAAGGTTGGCGGTTCGAATCCCCGTGACGGGGTGAGCTCCCGTTGCTCGGTCCCAGCTCCTGCCAACCTAGCAGTTCGAAAGCACGTCAAAGTGCAAGTAGATAAATAGGTACCGCTCCGGCGGGAAGGTAAACGGCGTTTCCGTGCGCTGCTCTGGTTCGCCAGAAGCGGCTTAGTCATGCTGGCCACATGACCCAGAAGCTGTACGCCGGCTCCCTCGGCCAGTAACGCGAGATGAGCGCCGCAACCCCAGAGTCGGGCACGATTGGACCTAATGGTCAGGGGTCCCCTTACCATCTAACTTATTCAGAGTAAAACCTAACAAATGAAACCATCATCAAACTACAGCATCCTCATATGACTCCGGGCCCTGCCTCTGCAAGACATGCAAAATATTCCACCACAGACATCAACTTTAGATGGCATACGTTGTTCCAGATTGATATACCCCTGAAAACTTGCCTTCTCCTATAATGCAGCCCGATTACATAGATGACATTCTGCCATTAATCCATGTGGCATGTTATAGAGCAGAAGGGAAGAGGGAGTCCCTGCCCCAAGGAGCTTACAAAGAGATATAAGGATACCAAAAGGTGAAGAAAGAAAATGCAATCAACACATTAAGACAAGCCCAACGAGACCAAACCAAGAAGTCTACCTAATTCAGAATCCAGTTTCCTACACAGGCCAATCAGGTAACCCCAGGGAAACCATAAGAAGTATGCAAAAGCAAAATGCCCCCTCCCCTCGCAACTAATATTGAGAGATAGACTGCCTCTGAATGTGGAGGTTCGAATTAGCTATTGTGAGGCTGCTGATGGTCCCATCTTGTATAGAAAATTTCCAGGATGCTTAGGTTTGGATGGGAAAGGTGGGTTTTGAGGAAGAAGTAGCAGGAGGTGTGTACTGCAGGGATCCAAACTGAAAGCAGAAATGTTTCGTTAGCACCCATACCCTGCCAAATAAATGGGGTGACTGGGTGCAGGCGGGGCTTATAACCCCGCAGCCTCTTCCAAGATCTCTATTTCCTTTTTCAGAGCCTCCAGCCCCCATAATCCTTAAGATAGGTGGCGGACACAGGAACATTGGAATCTACCTTGCAGCAAATTGGCTCACATAGCCCAGCACTGATGGGCAGCAACCCTCAAGGGGTTCAGGCAGGAGGAATTCCCACCCCTACCTGGAGTTGACCAGGATACCTTCTGTGTGCCCCCCACACACAGCTTCAGCTCTGTTCCTAAAACTGCCCCAGTTCTCATGTCTCCGAATTAAGCAACTTCCCTTGCACTGAGTTGCACCATTGTCCACCCGGCTCAATACTGTCTACACTGACTGGCAGCATCTCCCCAGGGGGTTTCAGGCAGGGAGCCTTTCCCGGCCCTATCTAGAGATGCCAGGGTTTGGACCGGGGTGCTCTTCCCCTGAGCTGCGGCCCTTCCCTGCTACAGGTAGGTGTTGGTCTGCCATAGTCAAAACAAATTAAAAAATTAAAAAGTTCCTTCCAGTAGCACCTTAGAGACCAACTAAGTTTGTTCTGGGTATGAGCTTCTGTGTGCATGCACACTTCTGGGTCTTCCTACCAGCCCACCAAGAAGACGGTGATGTTTGCTGTGCGCTCTCATTCTCTCCAGTTGCACGGTGCACGGCTCACCAAAGCACCTCGAGGCAAAGGCAGGACCCAGGGGCAAGGCATCTGAGACTTGCCAGGCGCCCCAAAGTTAGAGGTCCGCCTGTGGGCAGCAGGGGGGTCGCAGCCATTTGGCCCAGCCCCGAAAGCAGGTGTGCTGCGACGGCCAGCCGCAACGCTGCAGCAGACGCTCTGCCCCCATCGCCGGGGATCCAGGGCTCAGACTGCACACCTCTTCCCCAAAAACTCCAGTTCCTCAACCTAGGTGCTTGTGCATCCGTGCAACTCGAGCCAGGATCACACCAATTAAGGAGGGAATTCGTTCAGGTCTCCGACTCAACCCTCACCTGGATCTCGGACACCATTGACCTTGACCTCTGGGCTGGGCAGGGCAGGGCAGGGCGGCCCCCAAGAGCTGGCTGCCCTGGCGACCTCCAAGTGACCTGACCAGGTAAGGTCAAGCATCGTCACCTGGGCCCCACCCACCTCTCCGCTCTGCACCACTTTCGGCAAGTGTGCCTAACACCAAGTGCATGATATGTGTGTTGGAGAAGGGGGGGGGGGTAGCACCACCTGTCGCTGCCCAGGGGCGAGGCCCGCTTAGTTTGCAATTGGGGGGGGGGGAGAGAGAGAGAGGGAGGGAGAAGACAGGCTCACCCAACTCTAATCCACTTCCAGGGAGAGCTTTCCAAAGCAGCAAAGCACTCGGAAGCTCCGAACCTCCTCTGCTTTTCCATATTTCCAGAACTCGGTTGCTCCACTTCCCTTCTTTCCCTTCCCCAATTCCCCCCCCCCAAAAAATAAGCTCGAATAATCAAGCACATGCACACACACAGAGAGGGGGGGGAATCTTGCAGGGGGCGAGAAGAAGGAGGGTTTGGGAAGGGAGAGGGTTGCAAAGGGGGGGGGGATCCGAGAAATAATTAAAAAAAAACCAACGACATATACACATAAATAAACCCTCTATCAACAGCAACAGCCGCCCTCCACCCGCGATCGTTTGATCTCCGTGCATGCAAAATAAGGCGCGGGGGGGTGGGGGTGGAGGAGAAGAAGAAGGAAAAGACATATAAATACGTAGACCGAAAGGAAGAAAAAGGAAATCTGCCTCTCCCCCCCCCCCTCTTTGGGGCGAGCGCGCGGGGAGGTGTTGGGGGGGGGGCGGAAGGCATACAAAATAATTAATTAAAAAGCCCAGGAAAAGCAATGAAGCAAAATGGCGACTTTTTATGTAGAAGGAGGAGAAAGAGAGAGAGGAAGGAAGGAAGGAAAGGAAGGGGGAGAGAGAAAGAGGGATGGGAGGAAAAGAAAAGGAGAGAGGGGTGGGGGGAAAGAGAGAGGGGTTTGGGGAAGGCGCTGCTGGCCCCCCTCGCCCTCCTCCTTCCTCTTCCTCCTCTTCGCCCGGGGTCTCTCCAGCTCCGCGGGGCGAAAGGAAGCGGGCGAGCCCAGGGGAGGCGGCCGGCGAGGCCGGGCCGGGGCCACCGGGCGGAGTAAAAGCCCCTCTCCGGGTGGAGAAGGGCCGGAGGGAGGCGAGGCGAGGGCCGGGCATCGGCGGGGGGCTCTTGGCTTACCTCGGCGCGGGCGGGCAGCGCGCTCCTCTCGCTCGCTCGGCCAGCGGGGCCCGGGCGCGCACAGACACCCGAGCGATGCGCACGGCCAAAGCGCCGCCGCCGCCGGCTCATGCGCGGAGACCCCCCCCCTCGCCGCCGCCACCACCACGTCGCCCGCACACTCACACACTTGCACACACACACACAACCACAACCAAGCCCCCACCCTACCCCCCGCGCGCGCTTTCCCCACTCTCCCTACCTTCGCAGCCGGGCCGAGGGAAGCCGCTTGCAACTCTCGCGGTATTCCTCCCCCGGCTGCAGCCAGGGATCGGCGCCCGACGGGAGGAGGAAGGAGCTGGCTTGGGTGGTGGTTTTTTTTGGGGGGGGGGGGGGAGGAGCGCGCACTGGGAGTTGGGTGGGTGGGGGGTGTCCCCCAGCAGGTGCGTCGCGACCCAAGGGGGCCGGCGCAAGCAGGGCGCTGCAGAACCGGCCAAGCGCGGAACTGGGAGTTGGGGTGTCTGGGCAAAGGAGTTCCAAGCTGTCCCTCTTTGGGTTGATCTAATTTTCATATCTATAAAGAAATGATTCTTGTTTTCTGCATCTCTGCTGCGGTTGCCACCCACCGACTTTGCTCTTTGTTTCACCACAGCCCAGATCATCGTCTCCTCATTGCGCAGGGAACTCTCTCTTCTGATGGGGATGGTAGCATGCATCAGGGGCGCGGGGGGGGGGGAATAAAACGCCCTCCCATTAAAAAAAAAACGTAAGGGGAAACCACAGAGGAACCTGCCTTTACTTAACTTGTTTTTTGCCCATGGAGTACAGGATCGTCTACTCTGACTGGTATCAGTTCTCCAGCATGCAGGATTCAATCCAGAGGGTTCGATCCTGGCCTAAGAAACGCCTGTTGCGTCAGGCCAATGGCCCATCTAGTCCAACATCCTATTCCCACAGTGGCCGACCATCAAGCAGAACTTTAAGCCACCCAGGTTGGTGGTCACCATTGCCTCCTGCGGGAAGCAGTTCCACAGTTTAACAATGCTCTTCGCCTTCGTCAAGAAGGGCTTTTTGTTACCTGTCCTCAATCTCCCAACATTTACTGGATGTCTACAAGTTTTAGTGTTATGAGAGAGAGAGAAATCTTTTCTCCATCCACTTGGAATTGTAGAGTTGGGAGGGACCAGGAGGGTCACCCAGTCCAACCCCCTGCAATGCACGAATCTTTCCCCCCAATGCGGGGCTCGAAGCCTCAACCCTGAGATTAAGAGTCTCAGGCTCTACCGACTGAGCTATCCCAAGCCATGCATAATTTTCCGAACTTCTAACATTACTCAGCTTTTCTCTTAACTGGAAAGTCCCGAACGCCGCAGCCTTCCCTCGTAATTCATTCAGGCATCTCCAAGTAGTGTGAACCCTGGGAAGACTATACTGAGCAACGTAGAATAATGGAGCCGGCTCAATATTGGGGAGCTTCCTATATTCCTTCCTGATCCTCAGAGATGCCAAGGATGAAGCCAGAAGACTTCTGCACTGCCATGCAGATCTATTGCGGTACTGGGGGGGGGGTCTTGCAGCACCTTATGAAGTAGCGATGGGGGCAGGTGGAGCCTTCTGTCACTACCATCATCCCTGACTATTGGCCATCTGGCAGGGGCTGATGGCCACAGGTTCTCCATATATATATATATATATATAGCACACACACACTACTGCTGAGCTGTGGCCCAGAAGTACAAAAAAGTTTTGTGGCACCTTAAAGATTAAGATCATCATGAAATTGAAAGACGCCTGCTTCTTGGGAGGAAAGCAATGACAAACCTAGACAGCATCTTAAAAAGCAGAGACATCACCTTGCCGACAAAGGTCCATATAGTTAAAGCTATGGTTTTCCCAGTAGTAATGTATGGAAGTGAGAGCTGGACCATAAAGAAGACTGATCGCCGAAGAATTGATGCTTTTGAATTATGGTGCTGGAGGAGACTCTTGAGAGTCCCATGGACTGCAAAAAGATCAAACTTATCCATCCTTAAAGAAATCAGCCCTGAGTGCTCACTGGAAGGACAGATCCTGAAGTTGAGGCTCCAGTACTTTGGCCACCTCATGAGAAGAGAAGACTCCCTGGAAAAGACCCTGATGTTGGGAAAGATGGAGGGCACAAGGAGAAGGGGACGACAGAGGACGAGATGGTTGGACAGTGTTCTCGAAGCGACTGGCATGAGTTTGGCCAAACTGCGGGAGGCAGTGGAGGATAGGGGTGCCTGGCGTGCTCTGGTCCGTGGGGTCACGAAGAGTCGGACACGACTGAACAACAACAACAAAGATTAAGATAAATTAAGAATTAAGAGGGGGGCATTGCCCCTTTGTTGTGCATAATGGGTGTATCCCATCCAATTCTGTTCCTAAACTCCCATTGGGGTTGAACGGGATGTTATGGGAGGGGTTAGTACCTCTGGTGGGGGACACGTCGTACTCCTCCTCGGATAGTTTGTACCTGCTTTTGGTCCCCACTCTACACTCAGCTCTCACCTGTGGCTCCGAGAAGCTGTCAGCATGCGACAGCGGCCACAGTCCTGGGAAACGGCATTGACCAGGTGAGGGCAGGTGATGTGTCTCAAAGCCTCGGTGAGTTAGAGCACTTCCTCTGCATGCGAAGACAGGCTCTGGCGGACTGAGCAGATGAGACCAAAAGTGGCTCCAAAGGTCAAGAAGGCGGTTTCTGTAGAGGGAACTGAAGGGCAAATGGGGCTCATCAACCTGGGAATGGAGCCCATCTAAGAGAAGGAAAACTCTGATCCTAAACCTCTGCTGCCTTGCAGGATATCTTCAGGAGAAGAAAGGGCTAACGAATAGGTAAAAGGTAAAGGGACCCCTGACCATTAGGTCCAGTCGTGGACGACTCTGGGGTTGCGGCGCTCATCTCGCTTTACTGGCCGAGGGAGCCGGCGTACAGCTTCCGGGTCATGTGGCCAGCATGACTAAGCCGCTTCTGGCGAACCAGAGCAGTGCATGGAAATGCTGTTTACCTTCCCGCCGGAGCGGTACCTATTTATCTACTTGCACTTTGACGTGCTTTCGAACTGCTAGGTTGGCAGGAGCTGGGACCAAGCAACGGGAGCTCACCCCGTCGCAGGGATTTGAACCGCCAACCTTCTGAGCCCATCTAAGAGAAGGAAAACTCTGGTCCTAAACCTCTGCTGCCTTGCAGGATATCTTCAAGAGAAGAAAAGGCTAAGGAATAAGCCATACCCCTGAAGAAGTGTGCATGCACATGAAAGCTCATACCAAGAACAAACTCAGTTGGTCTCTAAGGTGCTACTGGAAAGAATTTTCTATTTTGTTTCGACTATGGCAGACCAACACGGCTACCCACCTGTAATGTGGTTCAGTCATGTCCGACTCTGGGGTTGCGGCGCTCATCTCGCTCTATAGGCCAAGGGAGCCGGCGTTTGTCGCAGACAGCTTCCGGGTCATGTGGCCAGCATGACAAAGCTGCTTCTGGCGAACCAGAGCAGTGCATGGAAACGCCGTTTACCTTCCCGCCAGAGCAGTACCTATTTATCTACTTGCACTTTGACGTGCTTTTGAACTGCTAGGTGGGCAGGAGCTGGGACCGAGCAACGGGAGCTCACCCCGTCACGGGGATTCAAACCGCCGACCTTCTGATCGGCAAGTCCTAGACTCTGTGGTTTAACCTACAGCGCCACAAATCTGGAATTGTTGGATGGTGCCTTCCACACCTCCTTCCAGCAACTCCTGCAGCCAAGCTGGTACCAAAGTATTGCTGTGCTTTCCTTTGGACCCCACCAGCGAGGCCGAGAGGGGGGTCTTGTCGTCTGGGCAGCCCAGGACCTCCATGCACCCTGCCCAGGCTTATACGCCAAGGAGGTTTCAGTGCTGCTCATGCGGCAGTTTGATTTTATTCCCGGAGGCGCAATCTGTTCTCCCTCTGGACAGACTGCTGCCAACAACAGAGCAAAGGTTTTGTGGTACCTTGTAGACTAAGACACAGTGCTATTTTTTTTTCCCTAGAAAAAGATGTACCGGGACTCCCACCTGAGAGGTGCCAGAACTTATGCTGCTACAGCGGCAATAATGTTACTTGCCCCCCAAAATGGAAAAGAAGCAAAGTCCCAGCAAAGGAAGAATGGATACAAAAACTTACGGAATATGCAGAAATGGCGAAACTTACCGGAAGAATAAGAAATCAAGATAACAAACTTTTATAAAAGAATGGAAATGGTTTATTGAATATTTACAGATAAATTGCAAACAGA
Source organism: Lacerta viridis (assembly GCA_900245905.1). Taxonomy (NCBI): domain Eukaryota; kingdom Metazoa; phylum Chordata; class Lepidosauria; order Squamata; family Lacertidae; genus Lacerta; species Lacerta viridis. The sequence goes on along the minus strand of OFHU01000309.1, from coordinate 230,478 downwards.
TAAAACATTGGCAGGATTATTGTAATAACCTGCAGTTTCATAAGAGTATATATTTAAAGAAGAGCAAATTAAGTTCATCTGGATATGCAGATGATATTAAGAATAAATTGAAGGAACCGCAGACTGAGGGGGAAGGAAGTCAAGTTTTGAAATGTCAAAATGATTGTAAAATTAGTGAAATGTATAAACCTGAAAAGTAATAATAATAATAATAATAATAATAATAATAATAATAATAAGGTCTAGAACTGACTTCTGGTGAGTTCTGGCTGAAAAAAAGCCATGCTAAGATGTTTATCGTGGCATAAGCCACACCACACCCTAGAACTGAGACACACACGCCCATTGCCACTTTTATTGTTGTTGTTGTTCAGTCGTTCAGTCGTGTCCGACTCTTCGTGACCCCATGGACCAGAGCACGCCAGGCACGCCTATCTTTCACTGCCTCCCGCAGTTTGGCCAAGCTCATGCCACTTTGGTGTACATAATGGGTGACTCACATGTGCCCCACCAGGTCCTGCTAAACTACAACTCCCATCATCCCTGACCACTGGCCACGCTCCCTGGGGCTGATGCGAATTGGACACAATATTTCCCCCCTATGTGAGAAGGTGGCTTGCCCGCTTCTGCCTAGCTCTGAAGGAGGAGAGTGCCTACCTGCCTGCTACCATAGTCAGAGTGCCCAAGCCACCTCTGGCTTTTCGTTTACAGCAATGGCAAAGATTGCAACATCCCTTCCATTAACTCAGCCTGTAGGAGTTTGTTCCATCCAGAGAATGCAAATAGGTTCGTTTAGGTTTGTTCATCAGGCTTAATCCTCTGCCTGCTCCCCTCCCCCCTTCTGGCAGATGTCTCCTCCCTACGGCACATTGGTGTTTTTTATCCCCAAAGGAACCCTCTGGAGAATGGGGTGTGTGTGTGTGTGTGTGTGTGTGTGTGTTTGAAAGTTCAGTGGGAGTTTCCGAGGCAGCGGGAAAATCCCCCATATTGAATGAACAGAAAATGGATGAATATGGTGACTGCATCCAATTAGATGGCTAAGCATCTTAATAAACTGATTTTTTTGTTTATGCACCACATAATCATCAATACCTCTAAGCAGTTTACATAAAATATGCATTAAAATTACTGCTAAAATCAAACATTAAAAATAAGGAAGGCTTTTCTTTCTTTTCAAAGTAGGGTCAATTTATTGCACTTGGAAGTGCGAGGCTGCCGTTGCACAAGCACATCGCTACAAGAACAGAAGAGGAAGAAAAAAACCGGTGTGAAAAAAGGTTATTTATGTATGCTACTACTGAAGCCCGTGTTTTGTTAGCCCCAAGATGGAAAAAGAGCGAGGTCCCAACCAAAGAATGGCAACTTAAGCTGACAGAATGTGCGCAGCTTGCAGACTTAACATATAGAATAAGAGAACAAGAAGGACATAGGTTTAGAGAAGATTGGAAAACATTTATTGAATATATGGGGGGAATTGTGTACACCTGAAAACGTTGGCAGCATTAAGATAAATTCAACAGTGTAAAAAAGTTTTAATGGATGCAATAATGGAATAGAGAATGGTTTAGTTTTTGTAAAATATGCAGGGATTTAGGAAATGCAAAATGAACTATGGCAAGGGAAGAAGGGAAGTCATTGATATCTTGTTGTTGTCGTTCAGTCGTGTCCGACTCTTCGTGACCCCATGGACCAGAGCAGGCCAGGCACCCCTGTTTTCCACTGCCTCTCGCAGTTTGGCCAGACTCATGTAAGTCGCTTCGAGAACACTGTCCAACCATCTCATCCTCTGTCATCCTCTTTGTGCCCTCCATCTTTCCCAACATCAGGGTCTTTTCCAGGGAAGTCTTCTCTTCTCATGAGGTGGCCAAAGTACTGGAGCCTCAACTTCAGGATCTGCCCTTCCAGTGAAGCACTCAGGGCTGATTTCTTTAAGAATGGATAGGTTTGATCTTCTTGCAGTCCATGGGACTCTCAAGAGTCTCCTCCAGCACCATAATATCTTACACCATAATTGATACCTTAAGAGTGTTTAAATGAGTATTTTAAATTGTAAAACAGAAAATTTAACTAAAAATTTAGAGAGAGAGCCCTGATGGGTCGGGCCAATGGCTCATCTCACAATGTATGCATTTAATAGATTACATATAGAAAAAGATGGTTTTAACAGGGTGCAGCCAGTCTCTGAGGTTTCTTCCAAAGACAAGCCCACACATTCAGTGCAAATGCCTGCCTGCTAAGCCATCCTTCCTAATAGCTTCAGTGTGTTCCTAATATATACGCTCCCTGATTCAGCAAGGATGATCCAAAGGTTGAAACAAGTCTGCATGTCCAGATTGTTCTTAATAGTTTGCATTCTCTCCCCTCCCCCAACAAAAAAAAAAGGTACCAGGGAGGGAGGGGGATACTCTGTCCAGATTGTGCCGCGTGCATGTGTGGAAATGCATAATTTATTATTTATTTGACAGATTTATAGCCAGCTTTACAACATTTGTTTTCGGATGGGTTAACAGCTGAGTAAAATTAACAATAAAATTGAAGCAGTCCTAGCAGATTACTGAGGTTAACGTCCAATATCGAGATGAAGGTCGAACAAGCTTGGGTGCTGAACTTTATATTTTTTAAAAATTCCTTCCAGTAGCACCTTAGAGCCCAACTAAGTTTGTTCTTGGTATGAGCTTTGGTGCACATGCACACTTCTTCAGATACTGCTTTATGGAAGTGAGTCATGGGCAACTTACAATGGCCAGAAGCAAAATCTCAACGCCTTCCCCAGGCACTGCATCAGTGGATTTTGGACATCCCGTGGCAGGACAGAGTCTCAAACAAAGAAGTTCTCTTCCAGGCCCACATTCCCAGCACGTTCGCACTCCTGTCTTAGCGACGTCTATGCTGGCAGGATCCCCAAATATGTGCTCTATGGAAACCTAGCTTCAAGCACCGGTCCCGTTGGCAGACCCACTCTGTGCTACAAAGATGTCTGCAGATGAGAAACGAAGGCTGGCAACATCAACCCTGCCATGTGGGGATCCCTTGCAGATGACCGCAGTGCCAGGGGATAGACACTCAGGTTGTGCATCTATAGCAGTGACCAGAGGAGAAATGGCTGCTGGGAGGAGCGCAGAGAGAAGAAACGCCATGGTGCATCTGCCGCAGCACAACCAGATGCCTTCATCTGCCCCAGCTGCAACAAAACATGTCTCTGCTGCATCAGTCTCTACAGCCACAGCAGGCTGTGTAACTCTCCAACAGTCTGACCTCACCCGCACAGTGGTGTATGAAGGGCAGGGCGTAGGGGGCGCTTTGCCCCGGGTTCCAGGGGGGGTGACACTTGGCGGCCCCTCCCACCACTCCCCGCTGCCCGGCACCCCGTCCGTGCTGCTCCACGGACGGCCAGGGCAGCCCCACGAACCGCTGGTCGCTGCAGGAGCAGCAGCGCTGGGCGGGATGCACTGTGCTTGCCCGGAAATTCTGGGCATGCACAGTGCATCCGAGTCGGCACCGGGGCAACCGAGTGAACCGCCCAGTGAGTGGTGGCTCGTGGGGCTGCCCTGTCCATAAAGGAGCACGGACGGGGCAGCCCACAAACCGCCGCCCACCCGGCGGCCCGGCGGTCATCGCAGGAGCAGCAGCGCTGGGCTGATGGACTGCAGATCGCCCCACCCCGCCCCCAGGGGTGTGCTTCCTCCGCTACTGCACCCGCAAAGGCGCACTCCTCCATTGTCTCCTGAGACAGATGGATGCCAACAACCGATTCAGACAGAAGGCTGAAAAAATAGGCTGGAAACTTGGGGTGGAGGGAGCACATCAGTGTCGTAGCCGTCTGTGCCTCCAAGGGGAGAGTGTTCCACACCTGGGTGCCATTCCAGTGGTACCTCAGGTTACAGACGCTTCAGGTTACAGACTCCGCTAACCCAGAAATAGTACCTCGGGTTAAGAACTTTGCTTCAGGATGAGAACAGAAATCGTGCAGCAGCAGCGGGGGGTCCCATTAGCTAAAGTGGTACCTCAGGTTAAGAACAGTTTCAGGTTAAGAAAGGACCTCGAGAACGAATGTAAGTTCTTAAACCGAGGTACCACTGTACAGAGAAAGCCTTGCTCCAGGTTCCCAATTGACCGGCCACACCCGTTGGTGGGTCTGCAAGCGGGACACGCACATGCACCCACAATGCTGACATCAGGGCTGGTGGGGACGCTTGGACTCTCACTGGTGCTCTCAAGGCGCTGGTACTTGTCACACACATGCACAGTGGCAAACAAGTCCTTGAGGCCACATAGCAGGCACACTGACCGTCCGTGAGAGGGGAGGCAGGGACGGAGGAGGTCCACATCCCTGCCTGTGCAAATCGGTGAGGACAGCAGCCAGGCACAAGCCTGCTGCTAGTAGAGAGACTGCAAACATATCCTGCCAAATTCCATTGCAATTGCTCTTTTTCTCAGGCCACAATGGGAATGGCACTGGGGTGGGGGAAGGAGGAGGGGTCTTCTTTGAAGAAGCAAACTTTTCTCTAGTTGGAACAGCTGCTGCTAAGAATCGCAGAGGCAGGACCCTGGAACGTGGGCGGGAGGGTAGAAGGAGAAGTGGAGAAACCCAAAAGGAAAGAGGGAGAGAGAGAGAGAGAGAGAGAGAGAGAGAGAGAGAGAGAGAGAGAGCTGATCTTGTGCAGCAACAGTTTTGGAAACCGACAGAATATGCAAACACCACAATGGACCTCTTCTCAACATTCACACACACACACCCACACACACACACACACACCCACCCAATGGGGTGGCGATGCTGTTTCCTTTGCCTTCCCCCAAAGGCTGCTGGTGTTTATTGTAACTACTTACATTTCAATCCTGGTCGTCTTCCAAATATAATCTGATGGATGTGCCCGTCCCCCCTTTTATTCTCACAACAACCCTGCAAGGTGGCCTGAGGAATGTTCTCGGGCGCAAGGGTGCTAGAAGCACACCCTCCAAGTGTCACGATTTTCCTGGGACAGTCCTGGGACTATGGAATCCATCCCGGCTTCTGATTTGATCCTGGAAGGTCCCTATTCCCTCACCAGTGCTGCTGCCGTCCCGAGCTCAGGGACGAGCCGGCGCTTGTCCCAACTGGCAGCGGCTGCGAGGGAGCATCTTGTTGCCTCTCCAAGGCCTCTCCGGGGCTGCCACTGTCAGCCTCCTCCCTTGGGCAGCTCGTAGCAGCTGTTGGAGAGCAGGTGAGGAGGAGGAGAGGCTTCAACCGCTGAGCCCAGCCCTGGCTGATTTGACAGCTGGGGGGGGGGCAGGCAGAGGGATGGGCCTCCCTGGGTGGGAAGAAAGAGGGAGCAGAGTGCAAGGAGCCTTGATTAAAACAAATATATGTTTTGTGCATCTGCGCCTAACATTGCCTCTCTCTGAAATTTATTTATTTGTCTGTGTTTTTCTTTTTGTAAATCCATGGAAGAATAAAATAAAATTGGGTTTCAAGGTAAAAAGGTAAAGGACCCCTGGACGGTTAAGTCCAGTCAAAGGCCACTATGGGGTTGTGGCACTCATTAGGAACGGCTTAGGGAGCTGGGTATGTTTAGCCTGGAGAAGAGAAGGTTAAGGGGTGATATGATAGCCATGTTCAAATATATAAAAGGATGTCATATAGAGGAGGGAGAAAGGTTGTTTTCTGCTGCTCCAGAGAAGCGGACACGGGGCAATGGATTCAAACTACAAGAAAGAAGATTCCACCTAAACATTAGGAAGAACTTCCTGACAGTGAGAGCTGTTCGGCAGTGGAATTTGCTGCCAAGGAGTGTGGTGGAGTCTCCTTCTTTGGAGGTCTTTAAGCAGAGGCTTGACAGCCATCTGTCAGGAATGCTTTGATGGTGTTTCCTGCTTGGCAGGGGGTTGGACTGGATGGCCCTTGTGGTCTCTTCCAACTCTATGATTCTATGATATCTCTTTCAGGCCGAGGGAGCCAGTGTTTGTTCACAGACAGCTTTCTGGGTCATGTGGCCAGCAGGACTATACCGCTTCTGGCGCTACAGAACACAGTGACGGAAACCAGAGCACACGGAAATGCCATTTACCTTCCCAGCCAGTGTGGTTTACTGGTTAAGAGTGGTAAACTCGTAATCTGGTGAACTGGGTTCGTGTCTCTGCTCCTCCACATGCAGCTGCTGGGTGACCTTGGGCTAGTCACACTTCTCTGAAGTCTCTCAGCCCCACTCACCTCACAGAGTGTTTGTTGTGGGGGAGGAAGGGAAAGGAGAATGTTAGCTGCTTTGAGACTCCTTCGGGTAGTGATAAAGCAGGATATCAAATCCAAACTCTTCTTCTACTACTACAGTGGTACCTATTTATCTACTTGCACTGGTGTGCTTTCGAACTGCTAGGTTGGCAGGAACCGGGACAGAGCAATAGGAGCTCGCTCCCGTAGCGGGGATTCAAACCGCTGACCTTCCAGTTGGCAAGCCCAAGAGGCTCAGTGGTTTAGACCACAGCGCCCCCCCATGTCCCTAAAATTGGGATTAACAGTTTTCTCAGGATAATGGAGGGCATGTGTGCTGAATCCCATCGATGTAGGGATGGTGGCATTTGCCCATTTTCCAACAGGAAATGCTCTGTCAGGGGGGGTGGGGCAACAAAAATGGGGGAATCAATGGGGGTCAGTTGGGGTGGAGTGAGAAATGTCCCTATTTTCATCTGAGGAAAGTTGGAGGGTATGTAGAAGCTTCTGACAGCTCTCTCCTCAAGGAACTTCAGTTATGAAACTTGAATTTGCTGCAAGGTGTGTGATTTAAGCCCACCTGAAAATTGCCAGTCGGTCTTTGTTTCAAGTAGGTCTGCACGGGACTGTGCCTCCGGGTCTTTGTCCCTAGCCTCTTCCTCGAATTGACGTATGCTCCGAATTCTTACTCTGCGTTGTGCCAAGGGTGGCTGGCTCGCCAGCCATCCTAAATGGGTTTCTTTCAACCACTCCTGAAACAGCAGTACCTTAGCAGGTGACCCAAATTACTCAAGAGACGTTGAAACTGGCTCATGCAAAACAGGTAACTAGGCTAAAGCTCTTAACATGCTCACAGAGCTTCTAGATTAGCATTTTTAATGCACGGGTGCCAGGCTGAGCTCAGAAGAGCTTTTATTCAGCTATGCAAAAAAAAAAAAAAAAATTCCATTGAGATCTGTCTCGCATCCCCCATCTCTGTTGCAGGAGCGGATAAGATGGAGGGAATATCTCTTGAAGATGTATGCATTGCTAGCTAATAAAGTAACTTTTCGCTTGCCTCCGTGCAATTCAGATTTAAATTCAAACATAGAACGTATGCACATGCACACAAACAGAGCAAAACACCCAACGACATGCAGTATTTCTTTTGAGCATTCCTAGCGGGCCCAAACAGACTTGAGTCAGGATACCCGGTGCAGGGATGTCAAATTCAGATGGGTTGCGAGACTAAGCTCACCATTTAAGAGATATGTGGTGGATGCACTCCAAAATTTTCACCAAATTCCCCCTTCTTTGGACGGGTGTGGGGTTAGTGCTCAGTTGGCTGGTCACATACCCTCCAACATTTCTCTGAAGAAAAAAAAAGGGACGTCCTATTCAACAACGACAACAAGAACCCCACCCATCTGACTGGGTTGCCCTAGCCACCCTGGGTTGCTTCCAACATATATAAATACATAAAAAGGTAAAGGTAAAGGGACCCCTGACAGTTAAGTCCAGTCACAGACGACTCTGGGGTTGTGGCGCTCATCTCACTTTACAGGCTGAGGGAGCTGGCATTTGTCCGCAGACATGTGGCCGGCATGACTAAGCTGCTTCTGGCAAAACCAAAGCAGCGCACGGAAATGCCTTTTACCTTCCCGCAGGAGCGGTACCTATTTATCTACTTGCACTTTTTGGTGTGCTTTCGAACTGCTAGGAGCTGGGAACGAGCAACAGGAGCTCACCCCGTCATGGGGATTCAAACCGCTGACCTTCTGATCGGCAAGCCCAAGTGGCTCAGTGGTTTAGACCACAGCGCCACCCGCGTCCACATAAATACATAGTAAAACCTTACAGGGCTGCCTTCAGATGTCTTCTGAAGATTGTATAGTTACTTATCTCCTACGCTCGGGAGGGGGGGGTCCACATAACTCCATACCCTCCAAAATTTCTCTGATGCAATATTGGGACGTCCTAAGGAAAAGCAGGACATTCCGGGATCAAATCAGAAACAGCTGCATTTCCAGGATGTGCTTGGATGAAATACATTGAATAAAACCACTTATTTTTAAGTTTGGAAGTTTTGGCCTACTTAGAAAGCTTCTTTTAATACCTCGAGTCCTTGCTTCCTTTAAGTTTCTTGCACAGTCCTCCAAGCTTGGCGATCTAGCATGCCTCTCCATGCCAGTTGCTGGAAATCACAATTGAGGAGAGTGCTGTTGAGCTCAGGTCTTGCTTCTGGGCTGCCCCAAGGCATCTGGATGGCCACCGGGAAAATAGGATGCTAGATTAGGTGGACTTTTGACCCAGTGGTGTAGCGTGGGTTGCTAGTGCCCGGGGCCATGTGGAGGGAAGGAAATGGATGGAGTACATACATGCAGTCAACTGCCTAACGGAGCCCACATCGCCCCAGGAGATTGCAGCTACAGAGATAAGAAGAGAATAGTTGTTCCGTTGTCTGGAGAGGTCTCTTCCTGGTTCGCATGGAGAAGCCGTTTTCAACAGAGCCCAGCAATGGAAGCATGTATTTGTATTGAGGCAGCACCGGGTGCTGAAGCAATTTTGCACCCGGGGCAACCATCCCCGTGTTACGCCACTGCTTTGACCTCACCCAGTAGGCTCCATTAAGGAGTCTTAGCATGGAAATGGTAATTATGACCGTAAAAAATCCATTTGGACAAGGAAGATTCTTAATTCTGGTAGGTTCAAATGGAATCCCCACCACTTTAGGAGACCATTAGCTGTTACTGGCTACTTTATTTTTAAGCAACAAGGAATTTTTCCTATTCTAAAAACAGTCCCTTGGTCTTCAAACAGAAGTTGTAGTGTCACAGAATTTTAAAAGCAGTGGAAGGTGGTGGACTTATTGGAGGTTTTTAAGCAGAGGTTGGATGGCCACCTGTCATGGATGCTTAGCTGAGGTTCCTGCATCACAGGGGGTTACACTAGATGACCCTTGGGGTCCCTTCCAACTCTGCAGTTCTCTTATTCTATGAAAGTGGGGCAGCACACTCAATGCTCCTTCTGTGACTGCAGCTCTGGAGATAGGACCAGTTAGCAGAGGGCAGTTAGGGTTGCTCAAGGGCAATAGAACTCCTTGCAACAGATCTGTTTATTTCATGTATTTATTTATTTATTTATTAAATCTATATCCTGCCCCTCCTCCCAAAGGGACCAGGGTGGCAAATGTGCAATCGATAAAACAGTATAAACATCTAGGGAAAGATGTTCAAACCACTTTACATCTGCCATGTGGCTACGCTCCAAGAGCTAAATTTAAAAATATATCCTAACAAAATTATGGGCCATATAATAGTCTGTGTCTTGGCCCAAGGCCCACAAAAGAGTTCTTTCATGGTAGGCAAAGACATATCCGTTGAGATGTAGGGTCTGTTTACAGTCACAATAGGTGTGAAACCCAATTTTGGAATGTGTGTATTTTTTAAAAGCAGAGTGGAGACTCTTCTGTTTCCTTATTTGGTAAGAAGGTAGTTAGTTATGCAGTGAATAATTAGTTATACAGTGAATAATTCTCAAATGCATGTTAATACCCAACAGGCTGTGAACAGGCCCTTTCTGGACCATTAACTCTGCTGGAATAGAATGGATTTTGGATTTTTAGAGTGGCTTTTCTCCCTGAAATTAGTCTCCATACCTAAGGAATGGAAACTAACCAACGTAACTCCAGTAATTAAAAAAAAAAGATCTGGAGTGGTGATCCTGGGAATTACAGGCCGGTTGGCTTAGTGTCTGTCCCAGAAAAATTGATGGAAAATATTGTTAGAGATAAAATAACTAAGCATGCAGAGGAACAAGCCTTGCTGTAGCAGTCAGCATGGCTTCTGTAAGGGCAAGCCCTGCTTCACAAACCTGTTTGAGTTCTTAGGGTGTCAACAAGCATATAAACAGAAGCAATCCTGCTGTCAGAGTGTACTTGAACTTTTGAAAAGTGTTTGACAAGGTACCTCACCAAACACTTCTGAGTAATCTTAGCAGCCATGGAATAAGAGGAGAGGTCCTTTAGTGGATCAGGAATGGGTTAAGTAGCCAGAAGCACATAGGAATAAGTGGAATGTTCTCCAAATTGAGAGCTGTAGAAAACTGGAGTCTCCAAAGATTATTGAGACCTGTGCTTTTTAATCTGTTCACACAGTGTAAGGTTCTCAGTTAGTTGCTCATGAGTAAACTGCCAGGACTCCGCTGTTTCCTTTAAAGATTTTATTGTGCAAACTATGTACAGTGCAGAGCTAAAAAGTTCATGTCTGTATCAAGCGGTGTCAGAATCCGGGAATGGCCCCTTCCGGTTCTGACCCCAACAAAAGAGTTTCGGTATACGAAAACCCCGCCTTCCATCCTTTCTTTTCACCCCACGACGTCTTTGGGGCGACGGAAATTGCGTTCCCCCTGTATCGCCCTCGGGACTGTGGGAGTGCTGGGTCTCTCTTGCATCCCCAGAGCCTCTACTCCCTTTCCCCTGTGAACTCTCCCCCTCCTCGCTGGACGTCTCGCCACTCCTTTCGCTACCAGAGGAGGAGCTGCTGGCAAGGTGGGACTGGGGTTCTCTGTAGCATCCAGAGAGCCCTTCCACCAACTTGCGCTGCATCGGGGACAATTCCCTGACACACAGCATCGAGAGTTAGGGGTGAGCAATGGGGTGGACAAGTTTGCGGACGGTAATAAATGTTGTGGAAATTCTACTCAATATTGATCCAGAGCAGATTCCAATGTATAGTTAGCAGAGTAAAAACTTGAACATGTTGCAGGATTCCCCAAAAAATAGACCAGAGGCAATTGTATTTCATCCAGTAGAGCTTTGCTGCTTGTTGTTGTTCAGTCGTTCAGTCGTGTCCGACTCTGCAGTCATCATGGAGCCCAAGAAAGTAAAATCTCTCACTGCCTCCATTTCTTCCCCTTCTATTTGCCAGGAGGTGATGGGACCGGTGGCCATGATCTTAGTTTTTTTGATGTTGAGCTTCACCAGCAGAGCTTTACTGCTACTGAAGGCAAATGAGCATAATGGTCACAAATCCAATACATTCAGGATTGGCCACTGTCCATAAGAAATCCAGTTGCAGCAGACTTATCTTAAACTTACAATAACTAAGACTAAACCTTAACACTATACAGTATACAGAACGCCACACCAAGAAGGAAGAGAGACAGAAAGAGAAAGAGATACCCAGGCTCCCTCTGGCCTCTTATTATAATCAGCGCATGACCTTGACATTAGAGATAACAGAATCAGCTTAAGCCAGCTGTACTCAGCTTCTCTGAAGGAACAACCCAAACATCACGAACCTTCTGCTTGCTTCTTTCACACAGAGAAGCTTCCAGAACCCTCTTGAATTAATTAGAATAGGAAAGATCTCTACACATCAGATCAATACTTTCTGCACCAAGAAATGCAAACTGACAATAAATTCAGTTACAGGTGGGTAGCCGTGTTGGTCTGCCATAGTCGAAACAAAATAGAAAATTCTTTCCAGTAGCACCTTAGAGACCAACTGAGTTTGTTCTTGGTATGAGCTTTCGTGTGCATGCACACTTCTTCAGATACACTGAAACAGAAGTCACCAGACCCTTAAATATAGTGAGGGAGTGGGGAGGGGTATTACTCAGAAGGGTGGTGGGAATGGGTGATCAGCTGATAGGTGTGGAAAACCTGTTGACGACTCTTAACGGCTGCAATTAGTCTTGCAGGGAAAGGCAAGGGGTGAGATGGCTAAAGATAGCTTTGTTATGTATAATGAGATAAGAATCCAATGTCTTTGTTCAGACCAGGTTTCTCCATGGTTTTAAGTTTGGTGATTAGTTGCAATTCAGCCACTTCTCTTTCCAGTCTATTTCTGAAATTCCTTTGTATTAAGACAGCTACTTTGAGATCTTTTATAGAATGTCCTGGGAGATTGAAGTGTTCTCCTACTGGTTTCTCTGTCTTGTGATTCCTGATATCAGATTTATGTCCATTTATCCTTTGGCGTAGGGTTTGGCCTGTTTGTCCAATATAGAGAGCTGAAGGGCACTGTTGGCATTTGATTGCATACACAATGTTAGAAGATGAGCAATTAAATAGTCCTGAGATGGTATGTTTGATGTTGTTGGGGCCAGTAATGGTGTTGTCCGGGTTTATGTGGCAGCAAAGTTGGCATCTGGGTTTATTGCAGGCTCTGGTACCAGTGTCCATGTTGAGTCCTGTTGTTGTATTATTGTGGGTGAGGAGCTGTTTGAGATTGGGTGGCTGTCTGTAGGCGATGAAGGGTCTTCCTCCCAGAGCTTGAGAAAGAGAACTGTCATTGTCTAGGAGAGGTTGTAGATCTCTGATGATGCGTTGTACTGTTTTAATTTGGGAGTTGTATGTGATTACTAGTGGTGTTCTGTTATTTTCTTTTTTGGGTCTGTCTTGCAGCAAGTTCTCTCTGGGTATCAGTCTGGCTCTGTTGATCTGTTGTTTAACTTCACCAGGTGGATATTTTAGTTCTAAAAAGGTTTGCTGTAGGTCTCTTGACAATAAATTGTTCAAGGTTGCTAAAACAAGAGGAGATTCTGAAGAGCTCCAAAAGAACCTCTCCAAACGGAGCGAATGGGCGCTAAAATGACAAGTGCAATTCAGTGCAGGCAACTGCAAAGTGATACAAGTCAAGGCTCTCTCTTTTTGCACTTTTCAGCCGCAAAAATAGGATGAAATTGCAATAGGTCAAGATTGTGTGTGGACTATGTGCAGGGCCGGATTTAGGTTTGATGTGGCCCTAAGCTACTGAAGGTAATGGGGCCCTTTATATGTCCAGCTGTCCTTTGTCAACAACAAATTGTCGCTGTTTTTTGTGTTGAATATATGCTATATGGTAATTTATGGACCTAATAGGTATCTAAAGCCATTTGCACATAACAAAATATGTATTTTATCAAAGTAATTGTTATATTTTGGAAATGTGCATCCAGTTTTTATTTCCCTTTAAATTTTTTGGGGGCCCCCAAAGAGAGCAGGGTCCTAAGCTATAGCTTGTTTAGCTTATACATAAATCCGTCGCACTGACTATGTGTGTGTGTGGGGGAGGTACTCCGTCTCCACTGATTCTAGAATGAAATGTCGTGTGTCCACAGCGCATGTGAGTCTGCAACTCTTTCATTATGCAGAAACTGTCTTTGTAAAGCTGCCCTGGACCCAGCGATACTGAAGGTCTCCTTTGCATAACTGGGGGGCGGGGTCCATGAGTAGACACTACAAGTGGATGTTCCCAAATGCCGACAAGCCGTTTCCTGCACGCCCTGGGAGCTCGCTTGGCCAGCCACTGACCACCCTGAGCGTTGGCACGCGTGCGCTGCCTATGGAGAGGGGAGGGGTGACTTATGGGAGGCAGCTGGGGAGGTTAGTCTGTCCTGCCCTCTCCATGGATAATTGTTGGGAAACGAACGACCTGTCTCCCTCCTGTAAATGAATCACCCCCAAGCTGTTAGGATAAATTGTGTTTGGGTCCCCCTTCAACAGCAGCTCAGCTGCTGCCGTAAATCAACCACTGGCCGCTCTAAAGTGGGGGGAGGAAAATGCCGGTGTCTAATCGAGATTTATGGGGCAGTAAACTTGGGCTGCTGCTTTCAAATGCCTAGTGGGCTTCCCCCTTCTGAGAGGCGTTTGGCAGCTCCTCTCTGTCAACTTGGACTTCCTCAAAATAATAATAATAATAATAAAATAATAATATATGGGGAAACCCAGCCAGATGGGCAGGGATAATAAATAATATAATAATAATAATAATAATAATAATAATAATAATACCCTGCCCATCTGGCTGGGCTTTCCCAGCCACTTCCCAAGCAACCAAATATTAATATACCGGTACAATAATCCATCAAACATTAAAATTATTATTATTAGTAGTATACTAATTATTAATACTAATAATTAGTATTATTAGTATTAGTATCAGTATTATTTATACCAAGCCCATCTGGCTGGGCTTACCCAGCCACTCTAGGTGGCTTCCAACAAAATATTAATATACAATAAAATTATTATTATTATTATTATTATTATTATTATTATTATTATTTATTATTTACCCCGCCCATCTGGCTGGGTTTCCCCAGCCACTCTGGGCGGCTTCCAACAAAATATTAAAAACAATTAAAAACAAGCTTCCCTAAACAGGGCTGCCTTCAGATGTCTTCTAAAAGTCTGGTAGTTGTTTTTCTCTTTGACATCTGGTGGGAGGGCATTCCACAGGGCGGGTGCCACTACCGAGAAGGCCCTCTGCCTGGTTCCCTGTAACTTGGCTTCTCGCAGTGAGGGAAACTGCCAGAAGGCCCTGGTGCTGGACCTCAGTGTCCGGGCAGAACGATGGGGGTGGAGACGCTCCTTCAGGTATACTGGACCAAGGCCGTTTAGGGCTTTCAAGGTCAGCACCAACACTTTGAATTGTGCTCGGAAACATACTGGGAGCCAATCTAAAGTATGCAAGAAGATCTGATCTCCTTCCTTATCCAGCTCTGTCCCGCCCACAGGGCGCTATCATTGGCCCCAACAGCATCCTCGCCATTGGTTTTTTTCGCACGCCACTCTCCCCCGGCTAGTCCTGCTCAAGGCAGCTCATGGCAACACCAGTAAAATTGAAATTAAATGAAGCCCAGTTCCCAATTTTGGGAATTATAGGGACAGAACTACCTAAACTGTATAGAAACTTATTCATGTGTGCTACTACAGCAGCAAGAAAGTTACTCGTCCAAAAATGGAAAGAAGTTCAAGTCCCAGCAAAGGAAGAATGGGTGCAGAAACTTATGGAATATGTAGAAATGGCAAAACTTTCTGGAAATATAAGAAATCAAGATAACTTTTTTATATAAAATAATGGAAATGGTTTATTGAATACTTACAGATAAATTGTAAACAGATAAGAACATTGGCAGGATTCTTATAAAACCTGCAGTTTTATAAGAGTATATACTTAAAGTAGATGAATAAATGAGCAAATTAGGTTAATTTGGATATACAGAAGATATTAAAGATACATTTAAGAGGGGGAAGGAAGTCAAGTTTTGAAATGTTAAAATGATTGTAAAATTAGTGAAATGTATAAACCTGCAAAGCATAAAAAAATTTTTTTTAAACACAGCAAAAAAAATTAATTAATTGAAGCACCATTTCAAGACAGCTCCCTGAAAACTGCAAGGTATCGACATCATTTAAACTAAGCCTTCATACGTTTATTAATAGGTCAGTCCAATAAATATACATGCAAACTATTCACTAATGATTCATTCTGAGAGATATAAAAAAGCCGAAGTCAAATACACCAGCAGAAATGGCATTATCTTGTCCCAAACTAAATGTCGCTTGCAGCAGCAACACCTAAGCAAGTCAACTGGTCTCCCAGGCCAAGTGAAATGGACCAGATGGAGGAGAAGGGAGACAGGTCTTTGCAAGGAGACAGCCAAATCATCCACGAGTCATAAACACTGCACATCTTTTAAAACGATATATGCCTGGGGAACCTCCAGCCTCTGGGCCCAACCATACGATGCCAGGGGCAAGACAGGCGTCTACAAAGAAGCTACCAGAATCCTTAAAGGACACCCCCCCCCCAAATGGTACCTTGGCAAGTGCTAGATCTGCTCCCGCCCCGCGGAACGCCCCCCGATCAGATGTCAAGGAAATGAACAACTATCTGACGTTTAGAAGACATCTGAAGGCAGCCCTGTTTAGGCAAGTTTTTAATGACTGATGTTTTAATGTGTTTTCAATCTTTTGTTGGTCGGGGTATGTACAAATAAATGAATGAATGAATGGATGAATGAATAAATAAATAAATAAATATTATTAATTGTAGAGATGCAAGGGGCCCTGAGGATCATCTAGTCCAGCCCTCTGTAACACAGGAATATGCAGCTGTCCCATGCAGGGAATGAGCCTGCAACCTTGAGCTTCATGTTACGCAGTATTAATATATGCAATAGTGCGGGCCCAGAGAGAGCCATTAATTGCCAAGGGCGCAAGGGGGGGGCGGGTTTGCACTGATATTGCTCTTGGCCAAGGGTTCAAAGGAGCTGGAATTTGCTGCCAAGGAGTGTGGTGGAGTCTCCTTCTTTGGAGGTCTTTAAGCAGAGGCTTGACAGCCATCTGTCAGGAATGCTTTGATGGTGTTTCCTGCTTGGCAGGGGGTTGGACTGGATGGCCCTTGTGGTCTCTTCCAACTCTATGATTCTATGATTCTATTCTATGATTCTATGATCCCTGGCAACAGCTTACTGGGATTTCAGGCAGAGGTCCTCCCCAACCCTACCAGGAAATGCCAGGAACTGAGCATGCAACCTTCTTGGTGTAAGGTACTGCGGAGATGTGGCCTTTTTGGTACATCCAAAACTAAGGCTGTGCCCACTTAGGTAAAAAAAAAAGATAAAGGACGCCTGGACGTCCAATCAAAGGCGACTATGAGGTTGCGGTGTTCATCTCGCTTTCAGGCCAAGGGAGCCAGCGTTTGTCCATAAACAGCTTTCTGGGTCATGTGGCTAGCATGACTAAACCGCTTCTGGCACAACAGGACATCGTGACGGAAACCAGAGTGCCCAGAAACGCCGTTTACCTTCCCGCTGCAGTGGTACCTATTTATCTACTTGCACTGGCATGCTTTCGAACTGCTAGGTTGGCAGGAGCCGGGACAGAGCAACAGGAACTCACCCCGTCGCGGGGATTTGAACCGCCGACATTCTGACCAGCAAGCCCAAGAGGCTCAGTGGTTTAGACCACAGCACCACCCGCGTCCCTTGCCCACTTACCTGGGAGTAAACCCCCTTGAGCTGAACAGGACTTGCTTCTGAGCACAAGCGGTCAGGATTAGACTGTGCATTGCTGACAGCCTGCTATCTTTCAGTGGCGCCTGCCGCCCGCAGGCTCAAGGATCTAGAAGGTTGCGCAGTGCTTGGGAGCTGCAACTGAGGGCTCACACTTCGTCACTTGCGCTCTGTGAACAGTGTGGGCATGCGGAAGCCTTTAAAACCGGGGAGTCAAATGGGATGCAGCCTTTGTGATGAAGGAATTAGCCTTGCCTCAGTACATTTCAATTAAGGAAGCTCGCTTATATTAGATGCCAATTAACTAACCCTCCACCCCTAACAGATATGGCATTAAAAAACTGTCAATTTGAAGCTTATCCCCACACCCTCTCCTAGTCCTTGTCTTGAAATTTACCTGTTGTTCCATCCTTTTCAAATAAGGGGAAATCACAAACCTGTTGTCTGGGCACTGCTGTGTTGGCAGAGTAGCTAAATTGCAGCCAGGAAGCCAAATCCTGTGCAATGCTGACTCTTTTATTGAAATTAAAACAATGTCCAAATACTTGTTAAAATATCCAAAAGTTTTTATTTGCAGGACATATAGCTAAAGAAGAATATATGCAAAGTATTTACATGCTTATCCAAGCATGGGCTTCGTTTTTCTTAGTTGAAGATGACATGTGGGAATGTTTTGGGATGCAGGAGAGGATATATTGTTTAAGATATCCTATTCCAACTTGTGTTTACAAGTCCCAGAAATTAGCAGAGTTCTCATTCCCCTTTTAAACACACACACGCAGCAGATAGCTTGCTCAGGTTTGTTAAAACCTCTGTAATAAATGTCCTGGTATTTTCCCCATTAATCCCTCTCAAAATAAGACAATACACAGTCTTCTATAAAAGCATAAAACGTTTACTCACGAGAAATCATCTGTTCACAATTGGATCCCAGACGGCAGACTTAAACTTAGTAAAAGTAACATTTACTCAGGAGACTGTTCCATAAGGGAAAAACAGTCCCTTTGTGTTCTCTTGGCTGGAAGCCAAGAGACCCTCATAGTGATGTTGTTCCTTTGAGAACGGCGTCCAAAAAAGAAGAAGATGGAGTGTGGTCCCTGTGGTTTTGTGTTAACCTGCCCAGGTGAGACCACACCCATCTCCTGTTACACAGAGGAAGTCATCCCAGCCCAGGGGAAACAGCAAGTTCCGACTGGCTGGCCTAGAGTTCCCTTTCTATGTCCACTCTAGCAATGTTGTGTTTGACTGCTCCTGCGTTTTATATCCCACAAAACGAACGGTGTCTATCTTTTCCCAGTACTTCCACTCAGCCATTTGCATATTACCCAGCTAGGCCGTGCAGTTCCTTCTAAGAGGTTTCCACTTTCTCATTCCAGCAGGCTTCTTCCAGCACAACCGGACGCCTTCCTCTGCCCCAGCTGCAACAAAACCTGTCTCTCCCATATCCGTCTCTACAGTCACAGCAGGCGCTGTAACTCTCCAACAGTATGGCTTTACTCCCGAAGGCGCACTCCCCCACTGTCTCCCAAGGCAGATGGATGCCAAGAACAACAACAACTGAATTTCTATCCTGCTTTCCAGCCAGTTATTGTCTCCTGAAGCAGCCCATGTCAACGTCAATAAGGAAAGGGAGACTACCTCTGTCTGGAGGTTTTAAGTGGCTTTCATTTTTTTTGCATCTTTCAGGGTGTTGTTATCGTTAAACCTTTTTATGTTGCAAAGCACACTGAGAACAATTGAAAGGCAGTCTATAAATAGCCCCAAGAAATAGAGCAGAAAGGCAGTTGTGGTTTCCCCATCTTTATGTCCCAGGAGAAACTTGGACATAAACATCCGTCTGTTCCCACCCACCAACCTATCTGTGTCTGCGAATGAAGTCCACAAAGTGATAAGTGAGCTGGGGAGGAAATCATGATCCTTTTAATCTGCCAGGAGGTGGCATGAGCTGTCTTCTGCTTGGGTCTCTCCTTCCCCCCCCCCCAGCGCGCCATTCACCAGCATCAGCTTAATTAACAAGGCAAAAACAAAGGGCCTTTGAGGGAATCTTAATTATATCATCAATCTAGTTCCAAACGACAACTGGTCCATTCAAGGCACTGTTTTTAGTTCATTAGCAATGAGCTGAGATTGATCGGACCAGAAATGTTAGTAAAATATATTTGAACTTCAGGTCTATTTACCTGCCGCTGCGGCATAGCAGCCCGAGAGGCTGCCTGACCCACAATATGGGTTGCGTTGTGAGTTTGGCAGTCATCATCGCTGGATCTAGGCAGCTGAGGAGTGGCCAGGGATTTGGACAAAAGAGCCTTAATGCGCCTTAATGATGTGGGAATGTTTTCATGATGGCCTAGAAATCCCTCTTTGGAATGTGACACCCTGCAGGGGGGCTAAGGGGATAAGGAAACCAGAGGGAGAGTTTGGCGCTTCCCGAAATCTGGATCCTTGGGTTAACAAGATTCGCTGCCTGCTGTAAGAATCTCTTTGCTTTCAATGTGCTCTGCTTGGAAATGGGTAAATAAAAGAAACGTTGCAAAGGTTTTCATTAAGTCCATGGTTTCTCTGTGCAAAAGCAAACTCAGTCATGCAGCACTGATGCTTGAACTTCTTCTCACTGCTGGGGGAAGTGAGGAACATCAAACTACAGTGCACGACAAATTTATAGCGGAAAAGACTAACCATGGCTACTAGTCATGACAGATGTATATAATCTGCTGGAGAACAGCAAAAAAAAGGCCTGGATTTGCTGGATACTTCTTCTTCTTCTGCGATCACTCGTAGTCAAGTAAGATTGTCTTCCATAAACACAGTTTTAACAATGAGTCCATAAGTGACCGTGGAGGCCAATTCTGGATCCACACGTCCTTCACAGTGGGGACATAGGTTTCCGGGCAGGAGTTAATCACAGTGAGGGTTTGCCAAGCGTGCCTTCCTCTTAGCGCATTTCTCCCTTTCAGACCTGAGTTCGAGTGTCTTCAAAGCTCATTTACAGGTGGGTAGCCGTGTTGGTCTGCCATAGTCAAAACAAAATAAAACAAAAAAATTCCTTCCGGTAACACCTTAGAGACCAACTAAGTTTGTTCTTGGTATGAGCTTGGTATCAGGTATCTGAAGAAGTGTGCATGCACACAAAAGCTCATACCAAGAACAAACTTAGTTGGTCTCTAAGGTTCTACCGGAACGAATTTTTTATTTTATTTTGTTTTTTCAAAGCCCGACACCTTTGGTAAAGGCTGTTCTCCAACTGGAGCGCTCGCAGGCCAGTGTTTCCCAGTTGTCGGTGTTTATACTACATTTTTTTAGATTTGCCTTGAGACAGTCTTTAAACCTCTTTTGTTGACCGCCAGCATTACGCTTTCCATTTTGAAGTTCGGAATACAGCAGTTGCTTTGGAAGAAAATCATCAGGCATTCACACAACATGACCAGCCCAAGGAAGTTTCTGTTGAAGAATCATTGCTTCGACACTGGTGATCTTTGCTTCTTCCAGTACACTGTAACTCCGCTTCTTGCAGTGAGGGAACCAGCAGAAGATCCTCAGAGGAGAACCTCAGTGTCTGGGCTGAACAATGGGGGTGGAGATGCTCCTTCAGGTATACTTGGCCGAGGCAGTTTAGGGCTCTAAAGGTCAGGACCAACACTTTGAATTGTGCTTGGAAATGCACTGGGAGCCGATATAAGTCTTTCAGGACCAGTGTTATATGGTCCCGGCGGCCACTCCCAGTCACCAGTCTAGCTGCCGCATTCTGGATTAGTTGTAGTTTCCGGGTCACCTTCAAAGGTAGCCCCACGTAGAGCGCATTGCAGTAGTCCAAGCGGGAGATAACCAGAGCATGCACCACTCTGGCGAGACAGTCTGCAGGCAGGTAGGGTCTCAGCCTGCATACCAGATGGAGCTGGTAGACAGCTGCCCTGGACACAGAATTGACCTGCGCCTCCATGGACAGCTGTGAGTCCAAAATGACTCCCAGGCTGCGCACCTGGTCCTTCAGGGGCACAGTTACCCCATTCAGGACCAGGGAGTCCTCCACACCTGCCCACCCCTGTCCCCCCAAAACAGTACTTCTGTCTTGTCAGGATTCAACCTCAATATGTTAGCTGCCATCCATCTTCCAACATTGTACTCATATCCTGCTTGTGGTCTTCCCAGAGGTGTTTGGTTCATCATGGTGAGAGCAGAGGGTTGTATTCCAACACAATCATTCCCTTTGTACAACAGACTGCTGTTTGTGCAATGAAATACCCCCCTCCTCTCCTCTCCCCTGAAGCCCCCCCCCATGCATACATGATGCACAACACTGCCCAGGCATTATTTCATTCACACATGTATACTCCCATTCAGCTCCTTATTCCTCTCTCTTACACCCACACATACATGTGCATACATTCACACACACACACACACACACACACACAAACGCACACACTCATTCTCAATACCCCCCTCCTTAGCAATTAGGCTTGGAAAAAATGGAGCTCACACCTCCCTCCTACCCCAAAGAGGAGAGATCTTCATGGAGATTGCAGTGGCAGGGATAAAGTTTAACCCCTTCCCTCCCCAGCTGCCGCCTTCACAAAGACCACTGGCGCCACACAACAATTAAGCCAAGCATTTCCAATTCCACAAATCCCAGGCAACACATTTTGAGGCCTCTTCTAGCATCGCCTTACCCACTAAGGTAGTCATTGAGTCTATCATTACCTTAGCAGCTAAGGAATTGTTAGATCAAACGACTCCCTAAATGACTAAGGTGGCGTCAGAAGGAGAAACTTCAAAATAGGTTGCCTAGGATTTGGGGGGGTGGTTTGAGTTGTGTGCTTCCGGAGTGTGTGTGCTTTAATTCTTTGGTGGGTTCAAGCCACCAGTCCTCATGGAATAGACTTGTGTTTCTGGCTTGCTCAGCACTGTACTATCAACGCTCTGCACTAAACAGTGTTGTGTGTTTGGGGGCGTAGGCTGCATGACTCCTTGTAGTTCCTGGGGTCCTGGATCCAGCAAGGGTTAAAATCTAATGGAGGATCCCATTATTGAACTAGCCAGGCAAGAGTCGTAGTTACCCTCTAAGGCGGTTGCTGTGTACCAGAGGGCAAATGAGTGGACCTCCTACCTCACTTGTCTGGTAGTGAACAAGACAAAAGCTAGAGTTGTGTGAATGCAGCTAGAAGCAGGTAGAAATCAGAGAGAGAGAGAGAGAGAGAGAGAGAGAGAGAGAGAGACATGCTTGATTTCTGCTTCATTCAAGGCTGTAACTATGGGAGAAGCAAGACCTTTTGGGGTGTTAGTGCTGTTAGCCCCTCCATCGTAGGCTCAGGTTGTATATATGTGCAAATAAACCATACATTCTAAAGACACCACAGTCCCCACTCATCCCAAGAAAACCAAATCCTGGGTAAGTGCCTGGAACCTCTGGAATCTTGCACTGCTCAGAGATTGGGGGGTGGCGTGCAACACGGCTAAAGACCGGATGCTTCTGCCACTAAACACTGGATGGTAAACACATTGTTTGCCTGTTGAACCTTTCCCTGCAACAGGGAAAAAAGAAATCTGTAGGGTTCAGATTCAAATTCAAATTCAAATTCAAATTTATTGCGGCTATAAGCCCATAAAAACATAAAATATGGAATATATGACATAAAATTACAGCAAACCATAGACCCTGGAGTCATAGGGAAACAAACCACAGCACAAATACAAGTTTTAAAATTGCAACCAGGGAGCAGAAAACAAAAGTATTAGTGGTCGTGTAGTTGGCCACAGCGCCTTTTTTGAGATATGACAGAGTTTAGAAACCTTGCCACCTGCAAGGTTGTATAGGAGTCATTGTCTTGCAGGAGTAAGGCAAGGTGTGACTCAGCTGGTGCACCTGTAAGTTTCTGAGTTATTGGTCTTAGTAATTTTGCCCGAGCCTCACTATGCAGGGAACAGATAAAGATTATATGATGGAGAGATTCCGTCGACTTTTTATCACAATCACAAAAGGCGGAAACTAGGCCCTTGGAAAATCTATGTCTCAGGACATTAGAAGGAAAAACATTAAACCTCGCTTTGGTGAAAGCGAATCGGTGCCCAGCAGTGGAGAGGGAGGATAGGTATAGAGGGACATGATGTATTGGAGTAACTCCAAAATTCCGAGGCGAGCAGCATATGATTACGCTGCAGCTCCAAATCGTCCAGTCTTTGTTTGATTAATCTTTTTGCCGAAGCAGGGTCTAAATTAAGCGAATCTGAAGGAGAGATTCCAAAAGACAGAAGTTTGGCGTGGATTTTCCCAGTCCAAGGGTTTGCAAATTCGTCACGCCAAAGACATTGGACGAGATAATGGCTGGGTAATCTATGCAACAGGGGAAAAAGAAATCTGTACGGTTGTAAGTGCAATTCTGTCTTTGGAGGAGATGATCTTTCATAAGTGTTTCACTCCCAACAGTTACCCGTCTGCTAGAGACAGATAGATGCTTGGGTTAAGAGCATCTCAGATAAAATACAAAACCGTGTATATCTCTGGATAGCAACGTGTTTAAATATTGAACTAAACTGACAATATCATCATACAAAAAGCATACATAGATATTTCCTCAGAGGCAAAGCCTATATATACTATCAAACATCAAAGTTGGCTATATTGGAATGATGGGAGTCTGAGTCACTTTGAATAGCTTAGCTATGTTTAATATCCTAGTTCTGATTTGATGATAAAGTCCAGACCTTGACGAAACTGCTGGTGAAACGGGAAGATTTGAAGCTGGCCACCCGTCGGGAGGACATACCCACACGTCTGAATGACTTTGTATAACCTTCTCCAACATTGGGAAGATAGACCCATATGTCTTATAGACTTTGCATAACCATCTTTTACATTATATATTGCACTTTGTAATTAGCACTTTGATGTTTGATAGTATATATAGGCTTTGCCTCTGAGGAAATATCTATGTATGCTTTTTGTATGATGATATTGTCAGTTTAGTTCAATATTTAAACACGTTTCTATCCAGAGATATACACGGTTTTGTATTTTATCTGAGGTACAGATACCGTGACTGTCTGTTGTTGTTTCTACTGGGTTAAGAGCATAGCTGTCAACTTTTCCCTTTTCTTGCGAGGAATCCTATTCAGAATAAGGGAATTTCCCTTAAAAAAAAGGGAAAAGTTGACAGCTATGGTTAAGAGGCCTAGAGAGTTCTATTATTTGATACAGTGACGTTGTCGATATTCAGAAAGTAATTGTTTTCCCCTCGCCTTCCCATTAACTTCTTACATTATTTCTTGGTGTTTTTGGTTTATGCATTGGGAGTAGAGTGAAGTGTGTGTGTGGGGGGAAGCCTGTTGTTGTTGTTGTTGTTGTTGTTGTTGTTGTTGTTGTTGTTGTTGTTGTTGTTATTTGTATAAGGATGGAGAGCTCTGAAAAGCAGAAGGGGGTCTGCTTTCTCCTCCCCACGCAGATGGTAGATCTTCAATCTCTGGCAGATGCGTCTTGTATATTTGAGAGCTCATGGGGGAAACACACAGAACCTCAAAACTTTATTTGCTGGGAAATTGTTACAAGGTGCCAGGGAACATCTCCCACATTTTAACAAGCTTCCATTCAGCGCATATGCTTGCCCTACAGTCAGCTGGCAAAAGCTACGGTTTCTTTGAGTTTGAATTTCTCGCTGTTCTGAACTTAGAATAAGGTGCGTTATACACAATTATGATTAAGAAGAAGGCGGTTAATCGACTGTGGTGAATCTGGTTAATTTTAGGATGCAATCCTACATCCTTTTACGTGGGAGTAAGTCCCACTGAACTCAATAGGTTAACTTCTGAGAACATATGTATAGGACTGCACAGTTAGTCCACTCAAAAGGAGTCTCCAAATAATCAGGCAGCTGAGAAAGATGCTTAAACAAGAGCTTCTAAAAACCACAGATAACATGCAGCCCCGTTGCAAAAGAGCCATTTCTCCACTGTTGTCACACAGGAACAGAAGCATCTTCTGAGACGGTGTCATTGCTACAACCCAGGCGTTCTTCAGTCTGAAAACAAAGGAGGTGATGCTTCTTGCTTCAGGACAATTGCTTTTACCCGTCTGCCAATTTGTGCAAATTGCATCAATAGTTTAATTGAATCATCAGCTAAGATTTCTTCAACGGAGTGTCAGCCACTAATAAAAACGCCTGGAACAGGAGTACCGCTAAAATCAAGGGGGAACTGCAACAAAATGTTGCAGGGTGGAGTGCTCCTGTTCTAGCCAGCTAGGTGCTCTTTCAGGTTAGAATCATAGAATCGTGGAGTTGGAAGGGATCCTGAGGGTCATCTAGTCCAACCCCCTGCAACGCAGGAATGATGGCTAAAAGCACTCCATGCTGTCATCTGCTTCTTCCACCTCGTAAACAGACGCTCAGATTCTGTGCCCGTTGAGTTCTCTCAGTTCCCTGGTTCTCTCAGATTCTCATGGTTCCAATCATAAATTCAGTTCTCCACATTTTGTGGCAATTTGCATTAAAAAAAAAATCCAAATGAAAATTCATGAGCATTTGATAAACACATTGGATATGCGGTTTTGACTAATGTACACATTTTTGCAAGCCATTTCTCCTAATCTAATGCTCTTTCGTATGTTATTCTCCCTAACATCTTCGTTGTTAAGCACGCTTTCTCCAAGCGGGTGCGTTTTTTGTTGGAGAACTGCATTGCAAAATTCAGATGCGTGCAGATTCGGAAGGACAGCTCTCTTTCAGTTCACATTGTTCCTGAATGCATGAATTTGAAAGATTCGGCTTTAAATGCATCCTGAATTCCTCCTCTGTCCCTATTGACTGCTGCCACTATCCTGCACCCATCCCATAATTTCCCCTTTACCGTTGTCGTAATTACCTGCTCAAATTACCTGCGCGTTTGGGCCCAATAGCCTTGCAAATTGGAAAGCCTTGCGTTGGCTGATTTTAAATACCTCCTCTGCCGCAGGAAGCCAGACTCTTCGATATTCCTGGCTGCGTGTGCGTGTTGCAGGCGATTACCATAATTTTAAACAGCTACCCGCAATGGGCCGATAGCTGGGAGGATGCAAAGATGCAGAGGTATATCTCTCGCAACCTGCTGTGCGTTCTGAAGGCGAAACTCTCTCCTCATTGTGTTTCTGAAGCTCCCACTCCAACACGCCGCCGCCCCCCGACCTGCCTTATGCTACATTGGTTTTATTTCCTTTCTTGCTTTCTTCTTAAATGGGTCGTTTCCATTGTTGCCTGTTTCTAATCTCCCCTACATCTGAAGCCTATTAATTCAGGTTTCCTTGTCTGGTGTGTTTGTTTTGGGGAAGGGTCTGGAACTCCACTGGCAGGGAGGCCCTTGAGCGACTTTAAACTGGAGGGGGGGCAGCGCTGGGGGGGGGGCTGCTGGAAGTGGCCAGAAGCTAACAGCAAGGAAATGGCACGGACAGGGGCGTCGCTAGGGAGGGGCGGTGGGGGCGGTACGCCCCTAGTGACTGGGATGACAAGCGGCGGGTGGGGGTGACAAGCGGCGGGTGGGGGTGACAAGCAGCGGCCCCTCCCGCCATTCCCAAGCGCTGCCGCTCCCTCCGTCACCCCAGGAGCAACAGCGCATGGCCGAGCGATCACCCCATCCGTGCAGCGCTGCTGCTCCCGAGGTGACCAGCAGCGTGGGGAGTGGCAGGAGGGGCCGGCGCTTGTCACCCCCACGCGCCGCCACTCGCTCCGTCCCCCGGGAGCAGCAGCCCACGGTGTGTGCGGTGCTGCTGCTCTCGGGGCAACGGAGCGAACGGCGGCACGTGGGGGTGACAAGCGGCAGCCCCTCCCACCATTTCCACGCGCTGCTGCTCTCTCCGTTACCCTGAGAGCAGCAGCGCACGGCCCGACGACGGAGTGTGCCTGCGCGACATTTCGCGCAGGCGCACTCCGTCGTCGGACTGCCGCTTCCACAGCTTCCTTTTGAGCCGCAGAGCTTAAACGGGGCTCTTCGGCTTAAAAGGGGGCTGCAGAAGCGGCGGCGGCACTCCCGGAAACGCCCCGGGGGCGGGGCATCGTGACGGCACATCGTGACATCACGGCGACCCGCCCCTGGGGCGTTTCCGGTGCCGCGGAGCCTTGCTCCGCCACTGGGCACGGAGAAATATTCGCTAGCAGCAGAAGCAGCAGAGGGGCTGTGATGGCCTGGGAGTCAGACTCAGATGCTGAACCTGAGGGATCCCAGCCTGCACAGGATTCCCCGCCTCCAGAACCAGCTGAGCCGGGGCCAGGGCTTGAGCCTGAAGGATCCCCACCTGTGCTGGATCCCCAGGTGCAGGCATCAGCAGAGTCTGCTCTGGCTCCTGATGGGAGGGAGGACCCATTGCCTGCAGGTGCTCCACTCCCAGCCTCATCAGAGGAAGCTGAGGCGGCCCCTGGGTCCAGTAACCCACCAGCCTCTCCTGAGCTGCAGAGGCTCAGGGCAGAGAGGCGAAGAGAGCTAAGTGCCTACAGGAGGAGTGCTCGCCTCCAGGCCCGGAGGAGAGGCGAGTCTCCGGAGGATCGGGGCCGCCCTAAGCATAGGGCCAGATAAAAGCCAGCCAGACCCAGCCCAAGTTGCGTGAGCAACTTAGTTGCAAACATATGCTTGACCTGCAACCTCGTGCCTGCACCTGCCTTGGACCTTGACCTGCTCCCTGCCTCACTCCCCACCAGACTGACCTCCTTTGGACCCCGAGACCCAGGACTAGACTTGGACCTCGCTTCACGGACAAACCCCCGGGGCCAGCACAGAGGCTTAAGGAGCAAAAGGCACACAGAGAGAGATGCTCAGTTTCTTTTATTTTTGCAAGGTACAGTGGTACCTCAGGTTAAGAAATTAATTTGTTCTGGAGGTCTGTTCTTAACCTGAAACTGTTCTTAACATGAGGTACCACTTTTGCTAATGGGGCTGCCGCCACCGTGCAATTTCTGTTCTCATCCTGAAGCAAAGTTCTTAACCCGAGGTACTATTTCTAGGTTAGCAGAGTCTGTAACCTGAAGCGTCCGTAATCCAAGGTACCACTGTAATGGAAGAAACTCCGAGGTACCACTGTAATGGAAGAAACGGGTCCTGGAGGCAGCTGCAAGGACTTCAGAGACCGCAACAGGACAGAATCGGTCTGAATTGTTCCCTTCCTGGACCACCCAAATCCGTTTCCAGTTGCTCCACAGGGCCCTCTGGTGGCAGGAAAGGGATGTTCAACCGAAAAGTGCTTTTAAGAAATATTTTAAAAGTTTTCCGTCCTGATCTTACTTCGGGCTATTCCAGATGACCCAGTTTATGGAGCATTCATTGTGTTTCGCTTACCCAGATCTTTGAGGATGTCTTTATTGAGCATATGTTCTGATTTGGGGTTTTTTTGGGGGGGGGTCATACGACAATGAATGTTCATCTTGATTGGTTTGTTCGGTGGTCATACATATTCCCATTAATCAGAAATTTATCCCACACCTTTAAATGCACTCCCCCATCTGTTTCCTAACCACAATAAGTCCACTTTTTTGCGTAATTGTTCCCCTCAGTGGGAGAGGGGGGAGAATGGAAAAAATTTAACTGTTATGAAATGTGCTTAAAATTGTAAAAATCAATAAATTTTTGATACATAAAAGTCCACTTTTCCCAATTAATTTTTATTGGTTTTCCAAATTTATTACAAATCATTGCCCGATTAAAATTAATTCTATATGGTTTTTCCAAAAAAACTGGCTTCCCACTCTCACTCTTAGATAAGTCCATGATGTTTTTTTTCCATTGCAGCATATATTACAAATTAATCTCTGATTGACATCCAGGTTTTTTTTAAAAACCAATATTCTTGACTATAATTTGCTGTTTTAAAAAGTCCACATTTTTAAAGTGAAAATATGAATAAAAGAAAATTCAAAAAGAAAACGAAAGAAAATAAAGAGGACAACTAACCAATACAATACGAGTCTTCTAACAGCATAGGGCTACTATATGTAAGTGATACAATTAATCCAGTAAATGACATTATACTATTCCTGAATGGATTCCAAATATTGTCGTATTTATCCATACACAATCTGTGTCTAAAAGCAATGCGTTCCTACGTTGCTAGAGTTGTCATATCTCCTGAATGAAGTAAGCCATGGTATTATCTTTCCAATGAATTAATATCAGATTTTAGCAGAAGTAAGGGCATGGAGAGTATATTTACATTGACCCTTTGTCAAACCCCAGTCTTAGCCTCCAGCAGTAGGCAACCTGTTGCCCTCCAGATGTAGCTGGACTACAACTCCCATCATGCCTGACCCCTGGCCATGCTGTCTCTAGTTGAAGGGAGCTGGACTCCACCAAAATTTGAAGAACACCACCTGGGATGTGGACCTTCCTTACAGGACTATGGTAAGGATTTGATTTGACCTGTTATAGTTCTATGATGCTTTTCATTCAAATAGCTCTCAAAGCAGTTTTCAAACAATAAATAACAATAAGTTGTCGAGATAAAGAACTGCACAATTTTTGAAAGACATTCGAAGGCAGCCCTGTATTGGGAAGTTATTAAAGTTTGGTGTTTTATTATGTTTTTATATGTATTGGAAGATGCCCAGTGTGGCTGGGGAAACCCAGCCAGATGGACAGATATTATTATACAGTATATAAAAGAACATCAAAAGCTCAGCATAAATCACACAGAATAATTGCAGTCGTTAACAGTCGTCAACAGGTTTTCCACACCCACCCTCTCACTATATATAAGGGTCTGGTGACTTCTGTTTCAGTGTATCTGAAGAAGTGTGCATGCACACGAAAGCTCATACCAAGAACAAACTTAGTTGGTCTCTAAGGTGCTACTGGAAGGAATTTTTTATTTTGTTTTGGCAGAATAATTAACAAATTGTCATTGACGCAGTTTGCAATCTATAAACCATTGTTAACAAAGCATCATCATCATCATAATGATGTTACATTTATTGGGCATTCATTCACCTCGCTTATGGGGAGGTTATACAATTTTGCAACAAGCAATTGGTACCCTGCACTTTCCACAGCATTTTCCTGTCACTTTCATAATTGCAAAAAGCCTTACTTTGGGTGGGGGCAGTGTAGTGCCGGATTTAAAGGTAAAGGTAAAGGAACCCCTGACCATTAGGTCCAGTCGCGGACGACTCTGGGGTTGTGGCGCTCATCTCGCTTTAATGGCCGAGCTGGAGCCTACAGCTTCCGGGTCATGTGGCCAGCATGACAAAGCCGCTTCTGGCGAACCAGAGCAGCGCACGGAAACGCGCCGTTTACCTTCCCGCCAGAGCGGTACCTATTTATCTACTTGCACTCTGACGTGCTTTCGAACAGCTAGTGGGCAGGAGCAGGGACCGAGCAATGGGAGCTCACCCGTCGGAGGATTCGAACCACCAACCTTCTGATCGGCAAGCCCTAGACTCTGTGGTTTAACCCACAGCGCTACCCGCGTCCCGGATTTACGTATAAACTATACAGCTTAGGGACCCACTCTCTTGCCCCCCCCAAAAGTTAGAACTTAATAATTATTTCACCATTAATATACTTCTTCTTAATTGTATTTCACTATTAATATACTCTGGAGAAGGAACTGGCAAATCACTCCAGTATTTTGCCAAGAAAACTCCATGGACATAAAAAAGGAGAAGCTTTGAGAAGAAAGTGAGAGTTTCCAAGGTAGGCTCTGGAGAGTAGAACACAACTAAGATGACTAAACAACAACAAATTAATATACTTCTTCTTAATTGTATTTCAGTTCAACAACTACTTTGATAAAATACATGTTTTGTTCTGTGCAAATGGCTTTAGATACCTACTAGGTCCATAAATTACCATATAGCATTTATTCAACACAAAAAAACAGTGGACAATTTGTTGTTGACAAAGGACAGCTGGACATATAAAGGGCCCCATTACCTTCAGTAGCTTAGGGCCTCATCAAACCTAAATCTGGCCCTGGGGCGGTGGGCTTGTTCCACAAAAGCACCAACTCAACTTTAAGTGTGCAACCCAAATTTGGGTTTGAATTCCACCTGTCATGTGATTGAACCCTGTCTGACAGTTGTGAGCCTTGAGCTCATTGAACTCTGAATTGTCCTGCAAAGAGCTTTCGTTCTCTCTCTCTCTCTCAAAATAGATTCCAATCCTGCTACCCTCTTTTTTCCACCTCAAACGCTGTCAGGTGTGTGGCATCAGCCTGTTACTGTTTTAGGCCAACCGCCCATCGAGAGGAGACATCTGTGCGCGAGGAAATCCAGGCTCTGAGCGGAAAAGCAACTCGAAAGGGCTTGGGGAAATCAAAGGCCCTCTAGATGGCATCAGAGCCGTTCCCATCGCTTCCCTCGCCCTAATGACAGCAGGGAGGGAAGAGGGAGGAAATGAAAGGCCATCTAGCCAAACATACACATTATGTGATTGAGTCCCTCCCACAAAATACGGATAATCTGGAGGCAACCTGACAAGAAATTCCCAGAGGGGTAACCGTGTTTGCTGGCTGCAGGCCTCCCCTGCCCTATCTGTAGGTGCCAGTAATCAAATCTGGGAATTATTTTTTTTGCATACGAAATAGATGCTCTGCCCCCTGAACTACAGCCTTTATGATCCTGCAGTTGTTTCCCCAGAAGTAGTCCCAATCAAGGCATTTACAAACTACTGTTTACTCTGGTTTCAGTGTGTCCTCACCCCTCTTCCTCTTCTTTTTTGGGGAGTTCAGCACCACATACACATGTGGAGGTGGGGGGAAACATGGATCACTGGATATTCCTAGGGCCAAACTAGACGAGATTTTGGAGATCTGACTGCTTGCATGCCAGTAATCAAATCTGTTGAATTTTATTTTATTTTGCATACTGAAATATATGCTCTGCCCCCTGAACTTTCAGCCTTTATTTCCTGCAAATATTCCAATTTCCCCAACTAATTAGTCCCAAACAGGTCCATTATACACATTATATCAACCATTTTACTCCACCAGGTTTCAGTGTGTCCTCGACTTCCCTTCCCCTTCACGTCAGCTGGGGTTTCAGCACCACATACACATGTGGTCCAATCTTATCGCACAGTTATTATTCACCATCTTCAGCCTGGATATTCAAAGGTTTATTCTAGACGAGATTTCCTAGATCTGAGCTTGCATATTTACGTTGATTTTATTTTCCTTTTTTTGAATAAATTTTTATTATTTTCAATCTATTCCAATTTACAACTAATTCATACATCCAATACACATTATATCAACCATTGCTCCACCGAGCTGCGACTTCCCTCCCCCACGTCAGCTGGTTTTCTAGTCCAATCTTAAATCGCACAGTTATCGAGTCACCATCTTAGCCTATGTCAAAGGTTTCTCCAATCCTACCAGTGTCTTTAAACTTCCTCCGGTTCAGAATCTTAAATACTCCACAAATTTACTCCACTCTTTTCGAAACCTCAGTCATCCTGGTTTCTGACCCTGCCGGTCAGTTTTGCAAGTTCCGCATATTCCGCCATCTTCGTCTGCCACTCATCAATCGTTGGCAATTCCTGTAATTTCCACTTTTGGGCAAGCAATATTCTCGCTGCAGTTGTTGCATACATGAACAATCTTTTATCCTTCTTGGCTATTTCATCTCCCATCAACCCCAATAGAAAGGCCTCAGGTCTCTTTGGGAAAGTATATTTAAACATCTTCTTAAGTTCATTGTAAATGGATTCCCAATAGGCCTTGACCTTACCACAAGTCCACCACATGTGATAAAAACTCCCTTCCTCCTGTTTACATTTCCAACACATCTTATCATGTATTCTATACATTTTTGATAATTTTACTGGAGTCAAATACCATCTGTACATCATCTTATAAACATTTTCCTTCAAAGCTACACACGCAGTGAATTTCAAAGTCTCTTTCCATAATTTTGTCCATGCATCATATTCTATATTGTACCCAAAGTCAAAGTAGCCCATTTTAAAGATCACTTCTTTCTCACATAGCAACTCATCTTTAGTATACCATCTCATAACTTACTTTCATTCAACTACATTTTTAGTACCAAAAGTTTGATAACTCATAAATCGTACATTTTTGTCAAAAGTTTGCCTTTACGTTCTAATAGCTCAGTTTGTAATCTAGATTTTTTCTCCTCGAAACCAATTTTTCTATCCTCTAACAACAGATTGTTCACTATTTACGTTGATTTTAAAAGCAGCTCTGTGTGTTAGCGTGGGGAGCAGAGGGGAGGTTGCCCCCACAGTGTGGGGTAGCTGGGCCAGTGTCTTCTTCCTGTGGCATGCCTCAGGGGCCTTCTCTGTTGTTGCATGTGTGCAGGAACCCTTCCCTGCCGAGTCCCTCCTTCAAAGAGACACGGGTGGTCTGCTGACGGACTTCTTTTAAGAGGCTGTTTCAGACTTTCATGTTTCAACAGAGCTTTGCTGCATGAAACGCTTGCTGAGATGATTGCTTCCCCGGATCATGCTGGTGTGCGGTGGTTAGGGCGTTTTAATTGTTTTAACATAGATTTGCTTCTGTGCTTTAATCCCCCAAAAGCTTCCCCGAAAGCCGCTGCTGGGAGCTGCAAGGCTGGATCTAATGTTATAGAAGCAAATGCTGCAAGCACGTCTGCGTTATCACACAAACCTCCTGTCCTGAAGGGGTGACGGGCTTCTGCAAGAAATACGCCCAGTGCTCTCTGGGCCAGTGTGGTGTAGTGGTTAAGAGCGGTAGACTCGTAATCTGGTGAACCGGGTTCGCGTTCGCGTCTCGCTCCTCCACATGCAGCTGCTGGGTGACCTTGGGCTAGTCACACTTCTCTGAAGTCTCTCAGCCCCACTCACCTCATCAGGCAGAGTGTTTGTTGTGGGGGAGGAAGGGAAAGGAGAATGTGAGCCGCTTTGAGACTCCTTCGGGTAGTGATAAAGTGGGATATCAAATCCAAAGTCTTCTTCTTCTTCTTCTTCCTTCCTCCTCCTCCTCCTCTCTGACAAGGGTGGTCTGGTCCCACCCTCACAGGGTGTGCCAGGGCAGCCACCTTGTGATGCCATCCTGACCTGGTACCAGACATGGGAGTCCTTATGAGTAAGCTATCATGATACTCCTTCTACAGCCAGCAGCTGTGGTTAGCTTGGGAGGTCAGAGTATGTAGCCACTAGAGCCAGCATGGAACAGTGGATAGAGCAGGCTGCCTCAACCTCGGCCCTCCAGAAGTTTTGAGATTACAACTCCCATCATCCCTGACCACTGTGGCTGATCATGGGAGTTGTAGGCCAAAAACATCTGGAGGGCCGAGATTGAGGAAGCCACAGAGTGTGACTCAGTGGGAAGGGCCACCAGGTGCCAGGGCAGCCACCTTGTGATGCCATCCTGACCTGGTACCAGACATGGGAGTCCTTATGAGTAAGCTATCCATGATACTCCTTCACAGCCAGCAGCTGTGGTTAGCTTGGGAGGTCAGAGTATGTAGCCACTAGAGCCAGCATGGAACAGTGGATAGAGCAGGCTGCCTCAACCTCGGCCCTCCAGAAGTTTTGAGATTACAACCATCCCATCATCCCTGACCACTGGTCCTGCTAGCTAGGGATCATGGGAGTTGTAGGCCGAAAACATCTGGAGGGCCGAGATTGAGGAAGCCTGGGTTAGAGTGTTGGACTAAGACCTGGGAACACCAGGGTTCGAATCCCCACTTGGCCGTGAAGCCCACTGAGTGTCCTTGGGCCATTCACTGCCTCTTTGCCTAACCCAGGCATAGGCAAACTCCAGCCCTCCAGATGCTTGGGATTACAATTCCCATCATCCCTGACCACTGGTCCTGTTAGCTAGGGATGATGGGAATTGTAGTCCCTGTTGTAACGTGGGGATCGTGATTCAGCAAGTGATTTCAGCTCTGACATAGCAGGCAGGAGACAGCTTCTTCATGTAACACTCTTTATTCAGACAAACAAGACTGGGGAACTGAGGAGAGGGATGCTACATTTATAGGGACAGAAAGACTGGCTAGAAAGGATACATTTTGGAGGGAACAATCTCAAGCAATCACAAAGCTGCCTTTTGGTGGAAACCAATAAGACTGAGGATCCAAATGCAGCAACTTGAATGAACCAATAGTGGCTGTTCCTTCTGGAACAGGAAGGCAGTTACTTTCCCCTAATGTGAATACAGACAATAGTAATACAGATATTATAACCCTTGACTCAATACACAACAGTCCCAAACATCTGGAGGGCCAGAGTTTGCCTATGCTGGGCCTAACCCATCTCATAGGGTTGTTGTGGGGATTAAATGAGGAGGGGTGAACCATGTACCCTGCCTTGAGCTCCTTGGAGAAAATGATGGGATATAAATGCGGCAATAAGCAAATAAGCACACAAATAAATATTTTTATCCCAGCCTTGTTCCTTAGAGATTTGGGGGTGGGGTTACAATATCCCATCGCCTTTTATCCACACAACAAACCTGTGAGGTAAGCTCAGGCAGAGTGATAGTGCCTGGTCCAAGCTACTCTAGCACTCTTAACAGTCATGGACCCTGGACTTTTGCCTGGCTTTGGATCTGCTGGAGAGTGATTCTTACTCTCTTGTAGTAGGATTAGCACAAAGGCGATTGCTCCGAGCACATTACAAGTTGTTTAGATTGACATCTGCCCTCATCCGCCTTTAAACAAATGTTCTCCAAAAAAATACTTAGGTTAGAATAAATCACAGAGACTTGGGTTCGCAAACAAGTGGCTACTTTACTCACTGAGCTTCAAGAGTTACAGCAAACAAGGAGAAAAATCCCCCCCCTTAAAAGTGCCCCAGAGAAAAGAAGTTTGAGAACCACAGCTTTATACCATCAAAACAAATATGAAGTTAAATAAAAAAGCCCAGGTTATTGAGGGTCTCTTTACTCACCGCTGTTACCATTCTGTCGAGCCATTACCTCTGAATAAACTCATGAGGCTATTTCACACAGAAAGAAACCTGGTCTGCAGTTGAGGCGGGGGTAGCCAACCTGGTGCCCTCCAGGATGATTTCAGCTACAACTTCCATCAGCCCCAGCCACAATTGCCAAGGATGCTGCGAGTTTTACCTGAAAACATCTGGAAGATGTGGCGACATTGGCTACCCCTGCAATAGAGAATTGCAACCAGTAGTTCGCCTCCCCAACGAATGTGCACTGCATGGTGTTTGTTGCATTCACATGTTATGTTTTAAGTAAACATTTAAAAAGTAATACATGAATTGGGCCCAAATGATCCAGTGTGAAAAGTTGTGATGTGGTTGGGAGGCAAATCAAGGACAGATTCTGAACATAATTAGTGTCTTCTAATCTCTTGCCAGGGTTACCTTTCCCACTCACTAAACAGTTTTTGACTTAATTGATTTATTGGCTAATCTTCACAAATTTTAATTGGCTGACAGGCCCAATTATCCATTCCTGAGCCTGAGACACAGGAGGAGCTGTAATCTAAATGAATAAATCTTTGGATAATTGACAGCTTGTTCGAGACAGCGTTTGTCTTTATCTCCCTTGTGCAGAGATACACAGGACTGCCCCCCCCACCAAAAAAAAAACGTAATCCAAAACTGAAAATTTGGATGAAACCACTCTCTGCTTTCTTTATTGTTCAGCCAAGGATTGTCGGCTGAATTTAAAAACATTGAACTAGGTCTCCAGCTGTTTTTGGACTACAACTCCCATGATCCCTAGCTAGCAGAACCAGTGGTCAGGGATGATGGGAGTTGTAGTCCAAAAACAGCGGGAGACCCAAGTTTGGGAAAGAGAAGGCTGTATGCGGAGACTGGTGTATTTGGCACTCTCCAAAAACTTGCAAGTCTGTCAGATAGAAGAAGGCCAAGACTTTCACTCTTCATAACACCCTCATTGAGGCAAGACCTCTTGGAAAGAGTTGCTGAGACCACTAGGCATGAGCTGCGCTTTACTTCCTTGAACAAGTTTTTAATTTCACTGGCCTTGGGAGATTTATTATTTCTTGCTGCTGAAGTGCACCTGACTCGAGCCTTTGACAGCTGGGCGCCTTCCTCTGCCCCCCGCCCAGGGCCAGATTTAGGTTTGACAAGGCTCTAAGCTACTGAAGGTGATGGGCCCCTTTATAATGCCCAGCTGTCCTTTGTCAACAACAAAATGTCACTGCTTTTTGTGTGGAATATATGCTGTGTGGTAATTTATGGACCTAATAGGTATCTAAAGCCATTTGCACGATGTTGCCATGCAACCAGTCCATGCAGAATGTAGGCACCCTATATATAGAAATGAATAAACCAGTGATATTTTAGGGAGCAGGCGAGGCCCATTAATTACATCATAGGAGCCTACACAACACACAAACTCTGTTGTTGTATGTAGGTTTTATTTTATTTGTTTTTTACTATTATATTTTAGAAATGTACATCCAGGTTTCCCCCCCTTTTTTGCGGGGGGCCAAACTATAGCTTGTTTAGCTTATACATAAATCTGGCACTGCCCAGCTGTAACAAAACATGTCTCTCCTGCTTCTGTCTCTACTGCCCGTTAGGTGATGCAACCTTCCAACCACTTGACTTCACCCCCAAATATGCACTCCTCCATGTTGGAGATTCATTCCCCGTGTGTAGCCATGGGGTATGTGTTTTGATTACATGACTGGGTATGTGTTTTGATTACACAGAAAAGGATGAGACGTAGACAGGATGTTTGTCTTACTGTGTTCCCTGAAGTGGGGCTATTGTCCTTTGTTCTTTCTCTTTGCTGTGTGATGCTAGAGAGAGAGGGAGCCATGTTGAAGTGCTCCATGTGTATATTTATATGTAAATAAAGTAGATTAGCCAAATGCTGAGTTGCTGAGGTCTGTTACACAACTGCGCAAACCTCTGCGGATCCCTAAGTGTGCTGATGTCTTCTGGCATCAGTTGCTGTGATGTTCGGGCTGAAGAAGGTTAAGAAGGTCCCGAACAATTGTCCAGGAAGGAGGGAACATGCCAGTCGGGCATGTGTCTCTGCCAGGGTCCTACTTTTCCTGACACTCCATTGTCTCCCAAGACGGACGGATGCCAATGGCCATCACTTTTATGGGGCCTGAATGCAGTTCAACAGTCAGCGCAACCACTTTACACCGGACTTGGGAGGCGTGCAGAGTGTTGGCTTAGCCCTGCTTCGTAAACACCCAGCTCTGTCCACATTCGGCATCAACGTTATGGGGAATACGCCTAAGCGTTCGCGCACAGATGCTACATATTTGCATTGACCTTTGCAGGCACTCTCAGCTGTCAATCAAATCCACCACCTGCTCTTATCAGCTCTCTAGATTCTCTCTCTCGCTGCTGACTCACCTGAGACTCCGTTCTGTTATCGGAAACAAGCTGCTTCACTTCCACCACTTGGTACAATTTTCCGGCTCCGTGTGTCGCACCGACCTGACCTGTTCTTAACTCTAATCATCCCCAAAGCTGTGAGCACCTCCTTCCCTTCTGGCAAGCGTTTTCGAAGGGGCTAATTGCTGCAAAGAACTCCTCCGCATGCTAAAGCAGGGGTCAGCAAACTTTTTCAGCAGGGGGTCCGATCCACTGTCCCTCAGACCTTGTGGGGGGCCGGACTATATTTTGAAAAAAAAAATGAACAAATTCCTATGCCCCACAAATAACCCAGAGATGCATTTTAAATAAAAGCACACATTCTACTCATGTAAAAACATGCTGATTCCTGGACCGTCC
This sequence comes from Lacerta viridis, assembly GCA_900245905.1. Lineage (NCBI taxonomy): Eukaryota > Metazoa > Chordata > Lepidosauria > Squamata > Lacertidae > Lacerta > Lacerta viridis. The sequence continues at coordinate 191,906 of OFHU01000309.1, read as the reverse complement.
ATGGGTCGCATTTAGAAGGCGATTGGGCCTCATTTGGCCCCCAGGACTTAGTTTGGGGACCCCTGTGCTAAAGTTTTATGGTTCTCCTTTATTACCAAGTGCATTTGAGTCTGAGTCCTTGAATTTGAGATGCTGGAACACAACCGGCTGTTTGCCCTTGTCCTCGTTTTATCTCCAAATGTCTAAGTGTGCATCCTTGAAACCTGGTGAGTACCAGCATCATAAGAACATGAGAAGCGCTTTCTGGATCAGGGCAATGGCCCAACTGGTCCAGCATCCTCTTCTCACAGGGACCAACCAGATGCCTGTGAGAAATCCGCAAGCAGGATTCGAACACAGGAGCCTTCTCCAGTTCCCAGCAACTGGGACTCTGAAGCATTGCTGTCTCCAACTGCAGAGGCAGAACATAGCTATCACGGCTATCAAATTTGTACCTTTTAAGGACTTCAGTGGGTGCACCAAACATGGGTTTCTATTGTGAAGAGGACCCCCAAAACTGGGTTCCCATCACGCTGAACGGTTGCCATCTTAAAAAGACCTTGTTACAGAAGACGTAGTTCCGAGATCGGGAGTCTGTGGGCCTCCAAGTGTTGTTTGATCACAACTCCTGTCATCTCTAACCATTGACCATACTGCTGGGGCTGACGGAAGCTGAAGTCCAATAATATCTGGATGGCCAGAGGTTATCCTTCCTAGGCAAACAGTGGCTATGGTTCAGAAGTGTTGTACGTGTGTTGCATGTCTCAGATCACAAACCCAAGGCCTCGTTCTGCAAGACCTCATACCTAAAACCCTGGAAACAGTGTAGAGTTTGAAGTTTAATACTTTTTTATGGCACCCTTCAAAAGGGATTTATTACTGTGATTTATATACAAGAAAAACACAAGAAAATGCAAGAAAAATATCACAGAGTAAAAACTGGAAAAACAGCAGATAAAAAAAATAGCATGAATTGCAATCCACTTAGGGTTTAATTTCTTTTCTAAGCCCAAGTGGTCTTTGCCTGATGCCCAAAGGGCAGTGTAGGTGCCAGGCAAAGCTTAGCCAGGGCCGGCCCACCCGTGAGGCAAGGTTAGGTGACAGCCTTGGGCAGCAAGATCCACGGGGGCAGCAGATCCTAATGGAGAGCTTTATTCTCTGCTTGTTCTAGATTTAGATCTTTACTCACCCTTCTTCCCTGGTGGGGAGGGGGGGGATGCCATTATGTGGTTTGCCTCAGGTGGCAAAATGTCTTGGACCAGCCCTGGGCTCAGGGGAGTCTTGCAGAAACAGGAGTCTCACCACTGAGAAGGGTTTTCCACCAACCACCTTGGTGAGGCATTTCTACTTTTGGGGTGGCACGCTAAACAGCACCCCTGTTCCCCAACTCAGGCTTCGGCTGCAGAGCAGACTGTTCATCTTAAATGCAAAGCTTGAAAAAAATCCCATGAGAGCCGAAGTTATTCTGAGAAAGCATGGTGTATGTTTATTCAGTTCATTAGAGACAGTAGAAGCACAATCCCACCAGCAACTCATGGTCTTCTCTGGTTAAAGTAAGACTAGACAACAACCAACAATCCCAACTATCCAAACTCCAACAAATGAACTTTGCTCTTAATTACCTTTTTATTTGGGGGAATTGAATTGTACACCTAGGATATTTTGGGGAGAGTGGGGAGATGGGACTTTATCTTGCATGCTTTATATCAGGGGTCGTCAAGGTTTACCTCGTCTGGGCCGGTTCACTCCAGTGGAGATCCCTCCGTGGGCTGGATTGCGTGCGTGAGAGCGTGCGCCCGTGGTTTCCAGCATCTGCGTCTGCGCAGACGCGATTTCTGACGTCTGTGTAGATGCAATTTTTGGCACCGCGGAAGCGAGTCCCCACGCTGTGCTGCGCTGGTTTAGCACAGCGCGCAGGGACTCGCCAAGTAGGCAGCTCAGTTCGGGGGCGGCTCATGGGCCAGTTAAATGACCCCCGTGGGCATATTGTGGCCCATCGGCCTTAGGTTGCCGACCCCTGCTATATATGCTTGTCCTTTTGTAACGCAGAAATGAAGATTAAAAAAACAAGCAAAACCCCAAGACATCCCACAGCCACACTCTGGAAAACGAAAGAAAGAATGTGGACTAAGATCTTTGCTGCTCCGCAGGGAGAAGCTGAATTTTATCCATGAAATCTGCGAAACCAACTAATTCAAACAATCCCAGGCTGTGCCGTTGCCATCTGGGGCTCTGGAGACGGTGGTGGGTGCATTTTGGAAGAAGGTCCAAAAGGCAGCAGAAATGAAATTCATATTTCACAGTCCTTGGTGGGCTGTTTCAGCGGCCCTTTGCCCCACTCACTTATTATCCTTTCCCCCTTTCAATGAAGCCGAAACTGTTTTCTGCAAAAGGAAGCATGAGATTTCCTTCCCGTCTGGGCAAGTGATGGGTCTTTGAGGCTGGAACAAACTGAAATACGGCAGCAGGCGATTTGAAAAGGATTTGAAGCCTGTGGCTACAGAATCACCTGCTTGGTTCAAATCAACGTATGAAGTTCACCCACCCTCACTGCTTTTTGGCCTTTGTAAGCTCCTCCCGCTTAGGGTTGCCGGGTCAAAACACTGCAGTGATAGAAGCCATAACAGACAACGCTTGCCTGCTATCCAACCCATGAAGGCACAGAAGCTCCATAAGAACTTAGACTCGGCTTCCTTCCTGCCTATACAGAGTGAGGGCCACGTGACACAGGAAGCATTGCCCTTGCTCTGAACTGGCTATGTTGGCGCCTTGCTCTGAACTGGCTATGTTGGCGCCTGATGGGCCATTTTGCATTACGATGCCCCAATGAAGATTTGGCTCTGTGGTCCACAGCTGGTATCCCACTGCCCTCTCCACCACCACCCTTTGCTGCCGATGCTGTAATGCACAGACCGCCCTGTATCTAGGACCGATGTCTGGCTTAGCGCTTGCTCCTGCTTCTACCTTGCCTCCTCTTTTCTTCACCTTTCTCTGTCTGCCACCCCTTTAATTCTCCGCGAGCCTTTCAATCAACCCCTCACCAACTTTGCTCCCCATTCTTTAGCCTTAGGAAGACCCCTTAGTGTTGCCGCCATGCCCCACAGTCACATATAGAAACAGGGAGAAGCTGAGAACTCAATTCTCCAAGGATCGCTGCCCCTCTCTTCTCTACCCCCCCCCCGCCATTATTAAAGATTGCTAAAGGCTGTCATTCGTGCTTCAGTCCCCTATCTTCCACCGATTTAAAGGTCAAAAATAATGCTTTGTTTTGTTTTAACAGAAGATACACTCGACGAGCAAAAAGAAATTCCTATGACATTATCACAGCGGTTCAATATATACCGCAGCAGGTACAGGGTGTGAATTGAAAAGCTCCACGTTGAATTATGCCGTGGTGTAGATGCACAGAGGCTACGAGATGCACCACTCAAAGGGCCCAATGCACATGTGATACAATCATAAAATTATAGCGTTGGAAGGGACGACTCCAAGGGTCATCTGGTCCAACCCCCTGGAAAGAGAACTGAGACCTGAACAAGGACGGCGCAATGATGCGCTGAACATTTAAACAAGACATCACAAAAAGGCAAACTTTGATTTATCTCAAGAACTTGTAAACTTTTAATCCCAGCCAAACCGACACCTTTTCTTTCCCTCTCAGAAATTGGACTGGGAACATGTTTGTTTGTTTTTGTTTTTTTAAATTATGTTAGCTTTGAAACTGGAATGTTTGTGAAAGTTCCATGCACCACACCAGTTCTCCCAGTGGTTGTTGCAGCCTTCACTGCCACAAGTGCAATATATTGAATTGTGTCCTCGGTGAGTAGAAACCACGGCAGCTACAAATATGGGTGCTCCTGAGTCACACTCACATGGGGCCTGAAGCCCAGAAGCTGGGGGAGAAAGAGAACAGTCTCCCAGGCTCTCTCAAAACCAAGTGACCTAAACAGCTACCCATTCTCCATTTGCTGCATAAACCCTCCATGGCCTCTCACTATGGCCGGCTGCCGCTATCTTCTCCCAGGTAGCAGGAACAGAAGAGGTGAGCGAGACGGAGCTCTGCTCCCATAGAACATCCTACTGCTTTAGGAGCCCATTGTTTCTGTGATGCGCCAAAAGAACATTTTTAGGACTGCGGGTTGTGCTTTAGTTACTTCCTGGGGAGGCGCAAACATTTGTCTCATGCATTCTGTGCCACACAATTCTATTATGGGAAGGGAAGCAATTGCACACTCCCTGCTGACTCCCGGGCCGCTGAAGACGAACGATGGGCAGTTCCATGGAATGCAAGTCACTCCCACCAACAAGGCGGAGACTCTTGCCACTTCTATCCTTCCGGAGAGCGTGAGGGGCAGTCCGAGTGGCCAAACTGGGTGTTGCAGTGGTGCCATGCCCACCAGTTTCCTGACCTTCTTGTTTTAAAATAAATACAGTCAAACCTCGGTTGTCAAACAGAATCCATTCCAGAAGCCCGTTCGGCTTCCAAAATGTTCGACAACCAAGGCACGGCTTCCAATTGGCTGCAAGAGCTTCCTGCGTTGCACGTTCGGCTTCCGAAAAACGTTAAAAAACTGGAGCATTTACTTCCGGGTTTTCAGCGTTCGGGAGCCGAAACGTTCCGAAACGGAGCCGTTTGCGAACCGAGGTTTGACTGTAAATGAAAAGCAGCCAAGGGTGGAGGGTATGATTTCTATATTCCCAAAAGTGAATATCTGGACAAAGTTTTTGAGCTTTTTTGGGGGGGGGTCAAAGTTGTTGAGCTTTTTGAAGGGATCATGTCATTTTGGGGCTTTTCTTGGCTTTTCTTTTAAAGAATTAACCCAGGGTTTTCCTGAATTCAATAATAATAATAATAATAATAATAATAATAATAATAATAATAATAAATCCACCAGGACACCATTTTGCAAAACCTGGACATATGGCAGCCCCAGAGGAGGATTTCCTATATGAGCAGGAGAGCACATGATTGTCCTTCCTCAGCTGCTTTTCCACCCATGGACCAGGTGGGTGGTGAGGGAAGGGGCACCTGTCTTGGGTGGGAAAGCAGTTGCCAGAAGGGGCTGCTTTTAAGCAGAAGGATGGCTGGAGGGAAAGGGTCAAGCACTCCCCACTGACCCTATTTCTTTGGGTAAACAGGCTGGGCAGGTTTTTACATTTCCCCCCCAAACATGCACATCCTAGAGATGGTAGTGGGCGAAAGGAAACGTGTGAATATATTCTGGATAGGCGAACCTCTCCCCTTTGAGGAATTATACCTGAGTGGCAGAGCATGTGCTGAGTAGATCAGTGTGGTGTAGTGGTTAAGAGCGGTAGGCTCGTAATCTGGGGAACCGGGTTCGCGTCTCCTCTCCTCCACATGCAGCTGCTGGGTGACCTTGGGCTAGTCACACTTCTCTGAAGTCTCTCAGCCCCACTCACCTCACAGATACAGGTAGGTAGCCATGTTGGTCTGCCATAGTCAAAACAAAATAAAAAATAAAAAAAAAAAAATCCTTCCAGTAGCACCTTAGAGACCAACTAAGTTTGTTCTTGGTATGAGCTTTTTGTCTGAAGAAGTGTGCATGCACATGAAAGCTCATACCAAGAACAAACTTAGTTGGTCTCTAAGGTGCTACTGGAAGGATTTTTTTTTATTTTTTATTTTATTTTCACCTGACAGAGCGTTTGTTGTGGGGGAGGAAGGGAAAGGAGAATGTTAGCCGCTCTGAGACTCCTTCGGGTAGTGATAAAGCCAAATCCAAACTCTTCTTCTTGAACCATCTGCATGAGCTTCTGGTCTGGCTACCTTTTTCAGCACTCACCTGCTTACTTACCTGTCCCCAGGCATTTTCCGATCGTTGATCAGGTGCACTCATGAAGGTTTTGCAGCGGATGGCTTTGTGCTGTGGTTTGTTTCATTCTGTTTATCTTTAGAGCGGTTAACACTTGTTCTTAAGGCTTTTGTGTGCGCGCTAACTGCCCAGAAGGCACTGTTAATTGGGGACTATATACTAATGATGTAACTAAAATAAGGAAGCTTCTGGCACCGGCTACCTGCTTCAGGGGGCAAGGGAAAGATGATGTCACACCAGTGGGTCCCGGCATCTACCTGCGGCTGCCAGGTGCCTCACCTGACTTCACCAGCAAAGATTTCAACCCAGCCATGAAGGGCAGCCCTGCAGAAACCACACTGCAGTAGTCAAGACCTGAGGTTGCAACGGCGCAAGTACTAGCAGGAAGAAACAATTAACCAACCGAGGCTTCTTTTTCTTCTTTTAATTTTAAAGAACAGTTTCTTTTAATTTTGATGTTTGTGTCGAGTACAAAAACCAACCAAATAAACAAAAAAAGCTGTTGTTCTATTCACCTTAGTTCCCCGATTTCCGCCCCCCGCCCCCCCCCAGAAACAAACAAACGAAAAGTAGACACAGATGCTTCCCTTTCCTTCCCCCAGCATGACATTGGAAATAGACACAAAATCACATATAGTAGAGAAAGGTTAACCCAGCGGCCTGATGTGCACTACAAACCTATCTTGGCTCGTTTCATTAAGTGCCATGGAGTCTCTTAAGTAACAATAATAAAAAAACCCGGGAATTGTAGTTTGGCAAGGCTCAGTAGTGCACAGGAGGAGAGAGAGTGGCAGTGCTCACCCGACCCCCACTGCTGCACAGGGGAAAAGGCGAGCAGGAGTGGGAAGGCGAGACTGGCAAGTTGCAAATGCGCCAGCAGAAATACCGGCTTGGCCCCGCCGGTGAGTGTGCACCATGCTGCCCTTGCTGCCGCTTTGGCCCCTCCCCCAACTCTCCACTGCAGCACAAAGCAGCCATGCGGATGACCGAAAGTCAGGTCTAGGGTGCTAAGCGATTCCCAGCCCCCACTTATACCCCCCCCAGGGTTTCCCGATGATTAAACCAGTCTACGTTTGCAGTGCAGATGAGCCCAGGGGTACCTCATTGGAATCGAATTCTCTGAGACACAATAAATACATTCAAGAAACACACACACACACACACACACACACACCACCCACTTTATTGCATGATGTCCTGCGTTATCACCAGTCTTGGGATCAATGGGAATAAAAATGTTGGTAGACTGCAGGGGGAGGAGTGCGGTTTCTTTGAGACCTGCTCGGTGATGTTTCGTTGAGTCAGTAACTCACCCCAAGGTTTCAGGGGTGCAAATGCCCGGAAAAAAAATCCACCCAGTGGAGTAATTAATGATTGCTATCTGTCCGGGGCCCCAGGCCCCCAGAGACAGGAGGGATGCAGCCAGCTGCCAGGCACCCCCTGTGTGCACAATTGCAGCCCAGATGAGCCCTTTGAAAAGGCTGAGGCCTGCAACCAAATATTGCAGGGTAGAGTACTCTTGTTCAGCCAGCTATGCCCTTTATCAGGCTACTCCATTCCATCCTGTCCTGCTTAGGGTGGTTTTTGGGTGCATTCCCCCCCCCCTTACAGTTCCCCCTCCCTGATGCTTAGGGTTTTCTTGTAGTTCTGCAAACTTGGGGGCTTCTATCAACCCACCTGGTAGCTCCTCCTTGCGTATGGAGCCTGTTGGGGCTACAGAAGGACTGGAACTAGGAAAGTAAGGTTTGCTATTAAGAGGAGGGTATGTGGCAAAAGGGAACTGGGTGATATCTGAAAACTTGGCAGGAGGCCTGTCGGCTGGAGAATCTACAACAAAGGCCGTTTCTGTAGCACTCCAGGTGGAAGACAGAGCAAGCTTGATTTCTGCTGCTCCAGAGGGTGGGATCTGAACCAATCAATCCATGCATGGCAGGGGGCTGGACTAGATGAACCTTGGGGGTCCCTTCCAACTCTATGATTGAAGTGTAGCTTTGAAACCCAACCCAGGTGGCAGCTATGCCCTGGATCTGGCCAATGGGCTAGATTGTTACCTCCCACCACTTCTCCTGGGCCATGTTTGGCAGGCGAGTGGAGCCACTCACCTGTCAATCACCTGGAGCCACAAGTGACGTCCACTCACCCACAGGGGTCTTCAGAAGCCCCTTCCAAAGCACTGGGCATCAGAGAGCATTGAAAGGAGCTACTCCATAGGCAGCAAACAGCAGCCCCTTTCAAAGCACCATCTTGCCTAGCAGTTAGGGCTTGGGAGGCATCACCAATCAGCTGGTTGGGGGCCCCAGCCAACCTCCATTTGGTTTTTACCTGCCCCACACCTGGCATTCTATATGGTTAGACCCCCTGGCCTGGAGGTTTCCCAACCTTGGAGCTCAGCCAGGCAATGCTGACAGCAGAAGCTCAGTTTGCAACAGCGCAGGTGACCACGGGCTGGAGTGTTTGCCTGGACCGTCTCCAATGGACGCCATTCACTCCTATGGAAAAAAGTAACAGCGCTGCACTTGAGAGGACGACATTAGAATGCGATGCCCCGAATGATCCTTGCGCTACAAACACCATCCTGTGGCCAAGTCTTCACCAAGCTGGCAGCACCTTCCAGGTGCCTGGGACTACAACTCCCATCATGGGAGTTGTAGTTTGAGACATCTGGAAGGCACCAGGTTGCCAAAGATTGTGCGTGTCACAGCGACAGGCATTTTGCTCTTATGAAAACACCACAAAAAAACAGTCCTACTTTATCCTCTCTTCTCAATTTCCTGTGGCTTAACAGTGTTCTCATTTCTAACGGCACGGGCAACTGACAATTGTGTCTCCTTCTGGTTCGTCTCTGCTCATCACTCCAGGGTCTCGGGTCAGTGTCTCCAGGTAAGAAAAGCCTGGAGTAGCTGCCGGCCTGCGGAAGCCAGCATAATATGATGGTGACATGTGTCAGACTGGGACCTGGGAGACCAAGGCTCTTCCTGGGTGACCTTGGGCCAGTTGCTGCCTCTCAGCATGACCTACCTCGCAGGGTTCTTATGTGGATGCAACGGGGAAAGGGCAGAAGAACCATGCACACCACCTTGAGCTCCTTGGAGGGGGCCACAAGCTTCTGAGTGGGCTAGGTGCTCAATACGCCTTATTTTTCTTGAGGGGCAGGGTCTGCCAGGCTGCGGATGCAAAATGAGACAGGGTGGCTGAGCTAATGGGCTGCGTTTGCCTTGGTGGGTAACAGCTCACAGGGAGCAAAGCAGCCCTGAGCCAGATGGATTATGGACCTGACTCTTGAGAGTCTTGATCTCAAGGTTGTGGGTTCGAGTCCCACGTTGGGCTAAAGATTCCTGCCTTGCAGGGGGTTGGACTACATGAACCCTGGTGATCCCTTCCAATTCTTATGGTTCTAAGTCAAAGGCAGGCCCTGATGCAAATGGGCTACATTGGTCATTGGACAATATTTTTAATATATTGTGTAGTATCGGAAATAAATAATCGGCCGAACCAGAGTTCTGACCTGCCCAGGAGCAAAGGGCCGTCCTCAGGCAATGCAATACCGAAGAGCTTTTATATCTGGCGTAAAAGAATTTGGAGCTTCGAGGCAATTCCGTTGCCCCCAATCTAATTTTGCAGGAGCGGGTCTGAGCAGCCAGGCTGCAGGGCGAAGACGGACAGGTTCCCCTAAGGCAGAGCTGCCCATTTAGAGGGAGAGGAGAGACGGCTTACGGAAATTACTTTGGACATTTGATAAGGGACCTTATTGCCCAGCCTGTCGCGGGGATGAGCTCGCCTCGGGGAGGACTGCCGGGGAGCTCATCAAAAGCATTGTTTCACAGCTGGGTGGTCAGGAAGAGCTGCACGGGAGGTGGGTGACGGAGGCCGGGAAGAACACCCTTTGCAGGAAAAGGCTCGTACAACCCAGCTTATTGGTGGCTCTGGAAACACTCATGGGCAGAGAAAAGAAAAAGAAGAAGAAGAGTTTGGATTTGATATCCCGCTTTATCACTACCCGAAGGAGTCTCAAAGCGGCTAACATTCTCCTTTCCCTTCCTCCCCCACAACAAACACTCTGTGAGGTGAGTGGGGCTGAGAGACTTCAAAGAAGTGTGACTAGCCCAAGGTCACCCAGCAGCTGCATGTGGAGGAGCGGAGACGCGAACCCGGTTCACCAGATTATGAGTCTACCGCTCTTAACCACTACACCACACTGGCAGACCAGGGGAAGACTTTGGTCTTTCAAATTCACCTCTTGCCTTCCATTCTGCTCATAGTTCCGGCACCCCCTGGGCTCAGCGCCCAGTGCGGTGGAACTCTTTCCTACCCTCAAGCTGCCTCTCCGAGGTCCCCCCCTCCCCCCAGTGCAGGAGATGGGAACCTGTGGCCCTCCAGAGGTCACTGGACTCTGACTCTCATCAGCCCCAGACCACATGGCCAATGGAACCGGCTATGACATCATCGGAGGCTGGTCCATCAGACCAAGCGGTCTTGCTGCCTTCTGTGCTACTAGTCCCTGTGATTTCAAACGCCAATAATAATTCATTGTCAAGGGAGCAATAACGTGCTGAGAAATGTGGGTTTTAATGGGCTGACACAACCTTGGCAGTGGGGCGTACCTTGCAGATAACAGTACTGCTATTAATTTTAATAGACTGTGCACAAGAGGGGTATTGAAGGACTGGGGGCACCCTCAGAAGCAGAGGAATCTGCCAAGGGCAGCGCAATGATTGCAAAAGCATTGCCTCTAGATGTAAGCTAAATCGATTTTCCCGTGTGCTCTGGGTGCATTGTGAGCTGTGCATTTTATTGGGTGGGTGGAGCGAGAGTGTTTAGAAAGCATGGTCTGCTGCACCGGAGGCAAGCGAAGGGCAGGAAAGCGTTCAGGTGGGTCTGTGCAGGGAGTCGGGAAGAGTAACTCAGCCCAGTTACTGAAATGGACCCAAAGGTTATGGACCCAAATCTAAATGGCTACAGATTTCCCCCCATGGGAAAAACTCTCACTTCAGCCACCAAGGTGAATCTGCCTAGTTCCCTAGAAATGGGTCAGCTGCCTGTCAGGGGAGGGGGGTGTTTAGTAAGACCATGAAGACAGTGTCCCCACCAGGGATGCTGCAGAGCTGCCAGAGTGACATGGGGGTCAGACTAGATGACACTCAATAGTCCCTTCCGACTCTACAATTCTATGATGGCCAATGGTCTGGCTCCGTATAAGGCATCTTCTCCGGTTCAGAGGTATGGAGCTTTCTTCTGGCTCTTTCTAACTACCCGCCATGTTGGGCGAAGGATGGGCTGGCGGAACAGTCTTGGTTTCTGAATGGAGAAGCATCAGAAGTGGCCCTCGCTATTTAGCTCGAGGAAGGCCTTCAAGTATCCAGCGGTGACCTGATCTCTAGGATTTTCACAGTGAGTTTCGGTGCTCGAGTGGAGCAGTGTTGGAGGGCTTGCCTTGCAAACCAAGCGGTGCTCGGGGCAGCACTTTCCAATCACAAGTGTTTTGGTGCAGACATTTTTTTTTTAATGTTGAGAAGAAGAGAAGAGTCTGGATTTGATATCCCACTTTATCACTACCCGAAGGAGTCTCAAAGCGGCTAACATTCTCCTTTCCCTTCCTCCCCCACAACAAACACTCTGTGAGGTGAGTGGGGCTGAGAGACTTCAGAGAAGTGTGACTAGCCCAAGGTCACCCAGCAGCTGCATGTGGAGGAGCGGAGACGCGAACCCGGTTCACCAGATTACGAGTCTACCGCTCTTAACCACTACACCACGCTGGCTGTGCATAGAGGCTGTGCACGGAAGTACAGAAGGTGCTAAGGTTTGTAGTTAGGGCAAAATATCTTTGAGGTGTAAGCTAGTATGAGATGGAACCAGATCCAAAGGTATTTGGGGTCTCTTTCTTTCTTTCTTTCTTTCTTTCTTTCTTTCTTTCTTTCTTTCTTTCTCTCTCTCTCTCTCTCTCCTCCCTCCCTCCCTCCCTCCCTCCCTCCCTCCCTCTCTCCTTTCTCTCTCTCTCTCCTTTCCCTCTCTCTCTGTTTCTCTGTTCTCCCCCCCCCTCTCTTTCTCTCTCTGACACTTCCAACTTTGTCTCTGCCGTCTCTATCCAGCAGTCTGCTAGGAGAAGGACCAACAACTCTTTGGCCTTTTTCAGAGGACGTGCCCTCCTTCTCCAGGTCACCCCTGCTTGCAGGAAATGGGACACAGGGCCACTGTCCCCCCCCCAAATGTTGAAAGGAGGACTGTGACACTGCTTGCGAACCACTACTCAGCACATGCCAAGCATCATTATTAGATGTGGGTGGGTTGTGGGGGGGGGGGAGAGGGAATGCCAAAAGCCTCTTTCACAAAAGTAATTATTAAACAGCTCGGGACTGCAATACCTCAAGGACCCCATCTCCCCATTTGAACCGACCTAGACCTTGCAATCATCACCGGAGGCCCTTCTTCGTGTGCCTCCACCACAAGATGTCTGGAGTGTGGCAACATGAAAACAGGGCCTTTTGTGCGGTGGCTCCCCGTTTGTGGAACGCTCTCTCCAGGAAGTCTCTCTAGCCTTTGGCTGATTAACATTCTCTAGCCTTTTAACTGTGTTTGGGGGGTTATGGGTTTACTTTTGTTTTTGCTTCATTATGCATTTTGTGTTCTCATTTTATAATTTTATGCTGTGAACCGCTCTGAAATCTTTTGGATGAAGGGCGATATACAAATTTAATAAATTAATATTGATAATAACATTTGCTACCTTTCGGGGATTCTGTGTGTTTGCTCACTCTCGTTGATGTTTTTTTTTTTTACAGAAAACCTTGTTAAAATACACGGCGACTCTTAATTTAAATTCCCGTTCCAGAAATGTGGGTTGTTGTTAGGAAGCGGCCTAATAGCAGGTCCAAGAATTTGTCCGCGAAGTTTAGTATGGGGCAGAGTTTCTGTCCGGGGTCTCAATCAGGAGGTCCCTCCCAACAACTGCTCCCAAATCTTTGGAACTGAAGACCCCAGGAACTGAACGTGAGACTATTTGCATGCTAAAGGGGTGCTTTACCAATGAGCAACAGTCCCTCCAAAATTTCCAAGGTGACCAGTGACAGAGACAGGCTGCTTCCGTGGCCAGAGTCTGGCAGTACGTAGAGCTACCGGCTGCCATCACTCTCAATCCAGCCTTGGCTTCTCAATACAACCCCCCTCCCCAAATATATCACAGCCTCAGCAAGGAGGAGACAGCCTGAATGTTGGGCAGAATCCACTGCAATTAGCAGCAGGAATTGCCCTAAAAGCGTATTATTTTTTTTAAAAAAAGTCAAGTCTGGGCATTTGTGCATTCAGGTTAAAAATCTGACCAAAGTTTTGCAGTAACACACCCACAAACAGGACCCTCCCCAATTGCTTTTACTCTCACGTAGCATTAGTAATGATCAACAGTGCTTACGTAGCATGTTAACGAGTGTTCAAAATGATGGGCACCTGGTTGTTATCCTCCCAACAGCCCTGTAAGGTAGGCCAGGACTTTTATCCTCATATTGCAGACGGCGGTGTGGGGGGTGGGGTCAGAGGCTGGTGAGCTTGTGGCAAAGGCAAAGGTTCAACCTGGGAGTCCTGAATTTGGAGGACGGCCTCTGGACCACTCCAGCCCACACACCCTGATAGCTAAGGAGAGCCTCTGGACGAGATCCAAGATGCCTGTCCAATGAAACGAGTGAAGCATTTGCAAAATCCTCGGATTCAGAAGTCTTCCGAGTCCTTCTCAGGAGAAAGCGAACCAAAAGTCTGTCCTCGCTGGTTTCGTCAAGGAAACAATTTCGCACTGTGATCGGATCCCACAAGGCTGAGTTTGACAAGTCCTAGTGGCGGTGGTTTGGCATGGCATGAGTTCTGAGCCAGAGAGCAGCTGGTCTCTGCATGGAACCAATGAGGAATCAAAGAGAAGAGTGAGGGGTATGTGGTGGGGGGGGGGAAGAGAGAGAGAGAGAGTGCACACACCAAACACCGCCCCCCCTGGAGCCAGTCTGGGATCGGGTCCCTTCCTAATTTCCCAAGCATGCAATTGAGGTGTCCAGACCTGCGGTCCACACAAGCCATCAGCATCCCAGAAGCGATGCAACTTCACAGTGTCGTGCCGGGACAAGCCGGAGGGGTTAGGAGATGTTCCCAAAAGAGGCTGGAAGGAGGAGGGTTGGGAGCGAAGGAAAGAAACAGAAAAAAGGGAGTAAGTACCACAGCTGTCAAGGGAGATCGGAGGCGGAGGACACAGGGGAAAACTCGCTGCGGTGACGGGGGAATTGGGGAGGGGGTGCCTCGAGGAAGACTGGGGGACAGCAGTCCTGGGCCCGCCTGGAAGTTGGAAATGAGGCCAAGGGGGAGAGGGTGAAGACACTTGGGAGGTTCTCAGAAGGGTTTCCTCTGGACAGATCTTGGAGGCTTCTGGTCCAATCTTGCTCCCGGAGCCAGACAACTGGGTGAATGCAATGGAGCGGGGGGGGGGGGAGCCCGGCTGCAGGGGAGAGATGCCCCACCCATGAAGAAGGAACAAGGACAGGCTGGTCCCGCTCCCCTCCTCTGCAGCAAGGCCAGGACATGCAGAGGGGAAAAAGCTGGCTGAGGACAAGCATAAGGAGACAACATGTGGAGGGAAGGAGCGAGGGTGGGGGGGGGGATGCTGAAGAGAAAAGGAACGAAGGAGATTGGCGAAATGGGGGAAGAGAAAGAAGTAGGAATGGAGGAAGGAGAGAGGGCGACTAGGAGGAGGCAGGGAGATGGGGAAGGAAGGGCAAAGGTGGGGAGCAGACTCAAAGGACGGAATGAGAATGGAGGGTGAAAGAGAGAAAGATGGCTGGCTGGTGACTTCGCAGCAGTTTATGGAGGGGTTGGTGCATGCAAAATTTGTTTGGACTCTTCTCTGATGTCATCCTCATCAAACTCCCACCCCCTATTAGTTTCCAATTTAAAACGGATTTTCTATTTCTGCGGAAAATCCAGTAAGTAAAAGTCAAAAGATGTTACAGTACCTTTGGAATGGCAAATGGGAAGGTGCGGGGAAGGGGAACTATGGGAAACTTTTTATTATTATTATTATTATTATTATTATTATTATTATTATTAATAATACATGTGGATTTTGCAGTAAGACTGCAGGAATAAGCAGCACCCAGGTCCACAATAAACTGCTGTGCGTCGAAGCACCCACAACATCCCGCTAAAATGCTCTTTAAAAGGATGGCTGAGATGCAAATGTCAATTCCAGATAAGATTCACCCTGATCTGTTTGCACGGAGCTTGCAGGGAGGCCGGACGAATTTATCTTGATTTGTTGGCAGGGAGGTTAGACGATATTGTGCCTGGTGGTCGTTAGCCCACATTTCCCCAGTGCAATTTGCCGGCAGGTTCCCTTATTGCAAAAAGTCCAGTTGGAGGGCGGGGCAAGCAGGATTGTTGCGCAAGAGGCCCAAATAAGAGCTTTAACTGTGCAACATGGATTTGCTGAATCCCACCCAAAATTAGCAGCAGACTGAACGTGCCCCGAATCTCAAAGCTTCACCCCACAAGCCCCAGCTTTGCAGGCGGAGAAGTGGAATCCATATCTCTTTCTGCTTCCTTCTATCAGAACGCCCCCCCCTTCCCTGCCGCCCTTTACCAGCGGCAAGACACAGACAGACCTAGCTGGGAGGAACAAGAAGTAACCCCCAGAGGTTACTCATCTTTAGGCTGACCAACGCAGCAGACCACTGAAATGCAGGGAATCGGGAGTGACTCGTGGACATCCCCCCCCCCACTCCCCGGCCACCGTACCTTGACTGAGGAGCTGTAGGTTGCGGACTTCCTCGCGCACCTGCAGTTGCAGCACCTGCTGGAGGACTTCCTGCCGCTGAGACTCGTGGATTATCCCCATACGCTGCAACTTCTCCGCGTTCAGCCGCAGCAGTGCCCGACCTGCCGGGGAGAAAGCAGAACAATGAGGAAGAGGAGGGAGGGAGAAAGGGCAAGATAAGAGCTGTGTTTGTGTGTGTATGTGTGTGTGTGTCTTCCCTGACACCAGGCTTCTGTGCGGAGGGATTTTATTTTTTGGGTCGGGGAGCAATCCAGCCCAGCTCCCTCTTGCAGCCTGAAGTGGAGACAGCCTAGGTCTTGAAGGCCTTCCTAAAAAGTGACTTGGGAACGCAATAGATACCGTATTTTGGTTAAATCAGTATTGTTTAGCTTTGCTCGGTAAGTAAAATGTGTGCAACGTGGCACAGGAATAATTAAAAATCATTGCCAGGTACCTGCAGCCATACTCTGTATTTTATAAAGCATTACCTGCCATTTTCATAAGTTAAAATTGAAACGCTTTGGTTTCCCCAAAGGCAGTTTCTGTGCTTCTTCCTCTTACCAAGCTAAATGTCCAGTCACTAAAATGATGGCAGATTAGAATTCCTCGCACCCAAAAGCGTATTTTTAAGGCCCCTCGCTAAAGAGATTTGCAAAATGCAAGCTTCACCCTTCT
Organism: Lacerta viridis; assembly: GCA_900245905.1. NCBI lineage: Eukaryota > Metazoa > Chordata > Lepidosauria > Squamata > Lacertidae > Lacerta > Lacerta viridis. Next base: position 175,640 of record OFHU01000309.1, on the reverse strand, counting down.
TGGGAGGAAAGCAATGACAAACCTAGACAGCATCTTAAAAAGCAGAGACATCACCTTGCCAACAAAGGTCCGTATAGTTAAAGCTATGGTTTTCCCAGTAGTGATGTATGGAAGTGAGAGCTGGACCATAAAGAAGACTGATCGCTGAAGAATTGATGCTTTTGAATTATGGTGCTGGAGGAGACTCTTGAGAGTCCCATGGACTGCAAAAAGATCAAACTTATCCATCCTTAAAGAAATCAGCCCTGAGTGCTCACTGGAAGGACAGATCCTGAAGTTGAGGCTCCAGTACTTTGGCCACCTCATGAGAAGAGAAGACTCCCTGGAAAAGACCCTGATGTTGGGAAAGATGGAGGGCACAAGGAGAAGGGGACGACAGAGGATGAGATGGTTGGACAGTGTTCTCGAAGCGACTGGCATGAGTTTGGCCAAACTGCGGGAGGCAGTGGAGGATAGGGGTGCCTGGCGTGCTCTGGTCCATGGGATCATGAAGAGTCGGACACGACTGAACGACTAAACAACAACAAGTTTCACTCCCTCAAATGGCATGCACTATTGTTCACAGCCTCGTCCCAGAATTTTGTGGTGGTTTTTCTACAGCATAAAAAAGGTCAAACTGGATGATACGCAATTCATGTATCTGGGCGTTTCAGATACATGTGTGTGCCTGCGTGCACATGAGGGGTTTTAACCCTTTCCTCCCCACCCTGTGGCCCTTTCAGAAATCCCTGCCCTCCAGAGTTCTTACCTGGCGCATGAGGGAGACTGCTGTGACATAGGCTTCAAGGAGTCGGCCCCACAGTCCTGATCCTGATCCCAATTCCTCCCCCCACCAACTCACCGATTGCTATTTAACAACAAGGAACAAAACCCCAGACCCACAAACTGTGATCGGGTGTGTGTGTGTGTGTGTAGTGGTTCGCGTGCTGGACCAGGACCTGGGTTCAAATCCCTGCTAAGCTGCAAAGTGCACCGCCTCGCAGGGCTGTTGTGGAGATAAAATGGGGAGGCGGAGGATCGCCTTGAGCAACTTGGAGGAAAGGTGCGATTTAAGTGGAATGAATAAAATGAAGCCTGCCATAAAATGATGCTGTGCTGCCCCGACCCTACAAACCATGCAACTTGGAAGGTATTTCTTTCCTGTAACAGGGTCTTCCTCTGTTTCTCCAATCTATCTCCTGCATCGAGACACATTTTATTTCAAAGGCTCCTCTGTGTGCACTGGTGGAATGTTGGAGCAGATTGGTGCACCCTCCCCAGAATGCAGGAGTTTCCCATCAGCCCCCTCTCCTGCCATCCAGGCTTTGTGAGCAGAGGGATTTTATAACTCGCTCGGCCCACCTCTCCTGCGGGTACAATTGCTAATGCTTCCTTTATTTCCAACGCAAGGGCTTGAGCGAGCTGTTCCATTAGTGCTTCACCAAGCCCTCCAAGGCACGCAAGGCTGAGGGAATCAGTCTTTGTGACTCCCGGGGAGAAAACACCACAACTTCGTTCCCTTTCTCTTCTCTTCTCTTTCTTCCTCTCTGCCTCCCAAATCAGGGCACAGATACATTACCCTCTTCTAAGCAAAGGTTGGGTGGGAAACACAGGCAGTTTGAGCTGTCTGCCTTTTTTGGTTCCAAACAAACATACACAAACACACACCCCAGACAGTGTCTGTGCAGTAATTATTGGCTCTGGCTACTTTCTCTCTTGCTCAACGGGAGTACATTCCCGGGGCTTGTAAAAAATTAATCCAGCAACTTCGCTTGCTTGTCTGCTTCATGTTCTTCTGCAAAGATCCTTTTGTTCTCCAAATCAAGCCGCCCTGGATCTACTATTTTCAGTCAGCCTGGAAAACCCAGAAAGGATGTCACGCTGAAAGGCTGCCGCAAGTACCTACACAAGGAGCAATTAATAATGCCTGGCAGAGCTGGCCCAAAACCTTTTGCCGCCTGAGGCAGAAGGACAATAAGATGGCTCCCCTACTCCACTTTCACGTTCAGAAGGTGACTGGGCGGAGAGCTGGCTCAAACTTCCATGCTGGCAACAGGACAGTAGCATCCCTCAGCACACCTGAGGGCTGCTGGCTGGTGCAGGGCACTCCTGCTTCCGCCCACCAACAGAGGGGAACAGTCAACGAAGCAGTGCTGTTGCCACCCCTCAGCTTCTGCCGCCAAAAGCGGTTGCCTCCCTCTGCCCAATGGCTGCGCCGGCTCTGTTGCTCACCTGTGCATATGTGACAAAAGGAACGGTCTTCTGGTCAAGGGCGTGAAGATGCTAAGTTCTGGCCAAAGAATCCAATAACCTTTAGATAGTGCCAAAGCTAGAGAAAATATGTCCCCCCGCCCTCCTGAGCTTCCCATCGGCTGCTCCCCAACTCATCCATCCACTGTTTGCCGAAGCATGCCAGACTGTAATGCGGCCACTCTCCCAAAAACTTAGCGCCACAGCATTATCTAGAAGCATGCCTGTTCCCAGCTGCTTAAAGGATCCTTCAATACAATACTTATTTTTCTGCTAGGTTTTCAACCTTTTTGGGTCCATGGCTCCCTTGACCAACTACGTTCTTTCTGCGGCACCCCTGTGGGGCTCAGGAGCCCAGTTATGGCACCCCTTGCCTGCAGCCTCTCACCCTTTCTTGAACACCCTCCTTTGCAGAGTGTTCCCTCAGCTCCCTCTCCCTTCTCCTTGGGAGTCCTAGCCACCACCCCTGGTCTCTGAGCTGCCCTGCCCGCCCCAAAGAGGTGCCTCCTCACAGTGCCCCACAGAGGCCTGTGAAGCACCCCCTGGCCAGCCCCAGAGGCACCATTTGACCGGGGAGCTTGTAGCCATGGCTACTGCAACAAACAGCTGTGCAAGCCTTTGGGAGGCAGAGATGCGAAAGGGCATCAGAGGAGGGAGGAAAGGAAAGAGGGACAGAGGCCAGTGTTGCTCACAGCACCCCCTGACCATCATTCAAGGCACCCCAGGGTGCCACTGCACACTGGTTGAAAACCACTGTGTGTGTAGTTCCTTGCGAGCCTTGCTAAAATCTGCATTCTGCAACTTTGCCGTGATATTTCGCCTTGCTTTACTCCAGGCTTCCTCAACCTCGGCCCTCCAGATGTTCTGAGACTACAGTTCCCATCATCCCTGACCACTGGTCTTGCTAGCTAGGGATCATGGGAGTTGTAGGCCTAAAAACATCTGGAGGGCCGAGGTTGAGGAAGTCTGCTTTATTCCAAACTTCCCCTCCTCGTCAACGAACGGTTGTTACAATCTCGTGCCTCAGCACTTTTTCTGCGGTTGTTATCCTGACGACGAAGCCCACCCCTTTCTCCCAGGGAGCCTCCTCTTTTGGGGGAACCCGGAGAGGCTCAATTACCTGTGATGGCGTGATGGGAAAAGGCCTCCACGTAGATGAGATAATTGTGTGGGCAGTGCTTTTTGAGCCACTTGCACACATCTTGTTGAGTCCAAAGGACCACCGGCTTGGTCAGGCTCCCGAGCGTCGGGCTGGTGTGGTAGATGCCGTAGTGATCGTAGGTCCGCACCTGGTGGGGTTGAGGAAGAGGGGAAAGAGACGAGAAGCATTAGGGAGTCCCCTGCAGGCTGCCACAAGTCAGTGGTGCCTGGGACCTTCAGCATCCCAAACAAGATCTTCTAAGTAGTTGCACAAATGATGGAAAACTGCAGCAGGGATATTATGAGTCAGTCTGGATGAAACCCCGTGCCCCTCCCCTAGACCTGCAATCATATCATGGAAAAGTCCATTTAGGTAAGCAATTGTTTTCATTAGCTACTGGAGTTTAATATATAATATCATGACATGCAAAGCGAGATATGTCAAGCCTTTGTTTGTTGTAATTGTGATGATTATGGCATACAGCTGATGAAAACCCCAAAGTTGAAATTGTTAATTTGGGGTTCTCATCAGCTGTACGCCATAATCATCACAATTATAACAAATAAAGGCTTGACATATCTCGCTTTGCATGTCATGAGTCTATCTCATATATTAGTTTCACCTTTTAAGTTGAATTACTGAAAGAAATGAACCTTTCCACGATATTCTAATTTTTCGAGTTTCACCTGTATGTAAAGTTAAAGCAAGATAAAGGACCCCTGGACGGTTAAGGTGACTATGGGGCGCGGCGCTCATCTCGCTTTCAGGCCGAGGGAGCCGGTGTTTGTCCTCAGACAACTTTCTGGGTCATGTGGCCGCCAGCATGACTAAACCGCTTTTGGAGCAATGGGACACCATGACGGAAGCCAGAGCGCACAGAAACACTGTTTACCTTCCCGCCAGTGGTACCTATTTATCTACTTGCGCTGGTGTGCTTTTGAACTGCTAGGTTGGCAGGAGCTGGGACAGAGCAACAGGAGCTCACTCGGTTGCAGGGATTCGAACCGCCGACCTTCCGATCGGTAAGCCCAAGAGGCTCAGTGGTTTACACAGGTAGAATGTGTAAGAGGAAGCTTGCCAATGCAGTCGTAATTTTATTTTCACTCTAAATTTCGACTCTAGGTGGATGCAGCGTCACTCGGATCCTGTGTCCAATGGCTTTGGCAGGTAAGTTGGAGCAGAACTTTGCTTGTACCATGTTGCTGCTTCCCCCAGATTACTCTGGTTCTGTTGGGTTTGTCACCAGGAGTCACAGTCTTTTCCCCCCTTTTTTCTTTGTACACATAGGCTCATTTCTTGCCCCAACAGAATTCTGTCTCATTACGGGAATAAACCCCCTCCATTTTGAGAAGAGCTGCGTGCTCTCTGTGGTTTTGAGGACCTTGCTTGTAGCCAGAAAAAAATGGCCCTGAACCACAGTTCGCCAGTCAGAGCATCGTCTTGTTCCCTCAGCAACACTGGCTCAAGATGGCGGCAATAAAGCCAATATGAGTCCCTTTGTCAATGTTGTGGCTTTGGCTGGCCTGGCCTGGTACTATTTATTTACTTGAATTTATTTATTGAGGTTGTATCCCGCCCTTCATCTGTAGAACTTAAAAACACAAGAAAAAAAACACACAAAATACAAGATAAAAACAAGAACGAACTATTATTATGATTGGTGACACAAAAATACAGAAGAAGAAGAAGAAGAAGAAGAAGAAGAAGAAGAAGAAGAAGAAGAGTTTGGATTTGATATCCCGCTTTTCACTACCTGAAGGAGTCTCAAAGCGGCTAACATTCTCCTTTCCCTTCCTCCCCCACAACAAACACTCTGTGAGGTGAGTGGGGCTGAGAGACTTCAGAGAAGTGTGACTAGCCCAAGGTCACCCAGCAGCTGCATGTGGAGGAGCGGGGACGCGAACCTGGTTCCCCAGATTACGAGTCTACCTCTCTTAACCACTACACCACACTGGCTCTCAGAAGTTCCTCTACCACTCTTCAACTACTACAACGGAACCTCGGTTTTCAAGCATCTCAGAAGCCAAACAATTCGGAACCTGAACGCTGAGAACCCAGAAGTGAATGCTTCCATTTTCGAACACGCCTCGGAAGTCGAACGGCTTCCGAGGTGTGTTTCTCCATTTTCTCAGTGGAATTTGCCGACCGTCCATTGCGCCTCGGTTGTCAAACGTTTCAGAAGTCGAACGGTCTTCCGGAAAGGATTACGTTCGACAACCGCGGTTCCACTGTACTTGTATTTAATTGCTTTAAGAAGATTCAGGCCATGGGCATATTTGGCCCCCACGTGGCCAGCTGCCGACCACTGGGGCCGTTGACCTGCCCTCCTGCCGCCAAACCCTGAGCCAGCCATTTCAGAGTCGCAGTTCCCTTTCCACAATCCCACACGGCAGCCCCCTGTCCTTTTCCGAACGCTTCCCCTCCCTGCCATCTGACTATTATGCAACTGGTACCACCTCGCTGCTCAGAGTGGGCTGTCACTTGGCATCTTCTTCCACCTCAGAGCAAAGTGTCTGTGGCATCGCTGGGTAAAACCATCCCAGGCGTCTGCGGCTCAGCTACTTAAGAATCCAATTACGGGAAATGCTCAAGGCTGCAATGCGCTAACCGTCTCTCCCCCCACCCCCCGGTACCAGCTCCCGCTTTTCTCCTCCGGGTTTTTATTCCGGTGCCTCCGTCACACGCTCTGTTCGTCTTGGAAATGGGGTTCTTCACCTTAGATATTTATTTTCCATTCCCTCCTCCTTGGTCCTAGGATATCAAAATACCGCCCGCAGCAAGAGGATGTAGTAGCAGGGATTAAGGAAATGTTATGGGCAGCAGGAAATGCCCACTTCACAGAAGAGAAACGGCCCTACTCCAAAAATGGGCAAAACACCTACAGCTCCTCAAACAAATAAAACGGAGGCAAATTCAGGATTCTCCCCCACCCCCAAAAATAAAAAATCAGGGAATCCTCTCCCAAGGAAAACAACAACAACATCCCTCATTTTATTTTATTTTAAACTAGGAAGAGTAGGGGCCATTGGAGGAGGTCATGGAGGTCAGATTCATTGGTCCATTTAGCTCAGTATTGCCAACACGGACCGGCAGTGGCTCTCCAAGGCGTCAGCAAACAGACATTCCCATTCCTACCTGGAGTGAACCTGGGGCTTTCTTTATGCAAGGCAGATACCCTGCTGGTGAAGACACCATGTCAGAGACCTCAGGTATACAGCAAGGCATGGAGCTGCACCCCAATATTGCTGTCTTAGAAATGGTCCGTTTCCCAGTGTGTGGCTCAATCGTCTGGTTGAGATGCTTGCTGGACAGGGACCTATTTGCAATGCAGCCTCTCGCTGCCTGTGAGGGAGGGATACAGGGCTGTGGAGAATGGTGTGTGTGTGTGTGTGTGTGGAGGGGTCGTTCTGGGGTTTTAGTAATCTATTCAACGTGGTTGTGTATGCTGCCTTTTAGGGTACAATCCCCCCCACAAGGAGGCTTACAAGGGAACCAATAAATACCGTACATCAAGACCAAAAAAATGTACAAAACAGACCGGTAAGATAGAAAGAGCAATCCTTTTTCTTTTGCTCTGTGGACAGCAACTGGGGCAGCCCCACCACCATTCACCGGGGGGGGGGGTACAGTGTAGAGGGGGAGTTTTGTGCTAAAATGGGAGAGGGGTTGCCACCCATTGAAAGAAGGGGATGTGATAGGGGGGCATTGACAGAAGAGATCTGGGTGGGGCGTTCATTTCCGGGCAATTCGACCGTGGACCGGACTCCCTTGGGAAGTGGGGGACTCTCCTTCCTTGGAGGTTTTTAAGCAGAGTTTGGGTGGCCATCTGTCATGGATGCTTGAGTTGAGATTCCTGCATTGCAGGAGGTTGGATTAGAAGAAGAAGAGTTTGGATTTGATATCCCGCTTTATCACTACCCGAAGGAGTCTCAAAGCGGCTAACATTCTCCTTTCCCTTCCTCCCCCACAACAAACACTCTGTGAGGTGAGTGGGGCTGAGAGACTTCAGAGAAGTGTGACTAGCCCAAGGTCACCCAGCAGCTGCATGTGGAGGAGCGGAGATGCGAACCCGGTTCACCAGATTACGAGTCTACCGCTCTTAACCACTACACCACACTGGCTCTAGACCAGGGATGTCCAACAGGTCAATCAGGATCGACTGGTTGATCCCTGGGAGGTTTAGGTAGGTTGCGGTAGATTGCCGACCCCTCCCCCTCCCTCTAGATCGGTAGAAATCGGATTTTTCACTGTGAGGCTGACTGTCTGCTTAGCGATCTATTGCTGAGCGGCTTTTTTCATTTTTTAGACCTGAACAACCCCCTAAAAAGTGGGACATTCCTCACTAAAAAAGCTCCACAACTTTGATCTGAACCCCCCCCCCCAAAAAACAGAATGTTCCTTCCTAACTGAACCCACCCCAAAAAGGGGTAGATCCCTGCCAGATTTTAATTGTGTGAGTAGATTGCAGTCTCTTGGGGTGCCTTAGAATTCTATGATTTCACATGTCAGCCATCCAGTTCCTTGGGCTTAGCCAGGTGTCTCATGAAGCACAGGAAGAGCTAAGTCTGTTCTTGATTTTATACTTGTAAACTGCTTAGGAGCCACCCAGGCAAATAAGCGGTATATAAATTAATGAACAGTAACCACAGCTGTGAATCCAATGAGCTTGGAGCAGCTTGAGCGTCAATGGCTGCTAGTCATCATGGCTGCCTCTACTGCCAGAGAAGATCCTTGCTGGGAATCGCAAATGGATCGAGTGCCCTTGCGCTCAGGTCCTGCTTGCGAGCTTCCCACTGTGAGAACGGGGCGCTGGATCAGACAGGCCATTGGCCTGATCCAGCAGGCTCTTTTTGCATTCATATGAGCAGCTTGGAGAAAGAGCTAATATTGGATGGTTTCTGCTGGGGATGTTAGCCTTCAAAGCTTCACATTGGAAATACAGTGGTACCTCAGTTTACAAACTGAATCTGTTCCTGAAGTCCGTTCTTAAACCAAATCCATTCTTAAACCGAGGCGCACTTTCCCTAATGAGTCCTCCCGCTGCCGGTGCCCTTCCACCCTTCAGATTCCGTTCTTGTTGTTGTTGTTGTTGTTGTTGTTTAGTTGTTTATTCGTTTCCGACTCTTCGTGACCCCATGGACCAGGGCACGCCAGAAACGCCTATCTTCCACTGCCTCCCGCAGATTGGTCAGACTCATGTTGGTAGCTTCAAGAACACTGTCCAACCATCTCGTCCTCTGTCATCCCCTTCTCCTTGTGCCCTCCATCTTTCCCAACATCAGGGTCTTTTCCAGGGAGTCTTCTCTTCTCATGAGGTGGCCAAAGTATTGGAGCCTCAGCTTCAGGATCTGTCCTTCCAGTGAGCACTCAGGGCTGATTTCCTTCAGAATGGATAGGTTTGATCTTCTTGCAGTCCATGGGACTCTCAAGAGTCTCCTCCAGCACCATAATTCAAAAGCATCAATTCTTTGGCGGTCAGCCTTCTTTATGGCCAGCTCTCACTTCCATTCTTAGACCAAGGTAAAGTTCTCAAACCAGGACACTACTTCCGGTTTTGCGGAGTTGGTAAACTGAATCGTTCATAATCAGGACTGTTCTTAAACTGAGGTAACACTGTATTGTATCCCTCTCCCCTCCCTTTAGCCTTGTTTTCAGATTATAATGAACCCAGGGCGAGCCTCTAGGAACAGGCGAGATACAGATCTAACTCAACCGCCCATTCTGAATTTATTCCAATAGCACATGTGGGGCTTTCAGACCGCAGAATTTAGGCAATGCCCCCCACATAGTCCCATCTACTCCCTCACCCCCCGGCTCCGTTTGGATAATTGCGGAACAGAAACCCAGCAATCGCGGAGGCCGGCGTGCTGGTTTTAAACTTCTTGGCAGACAAAAGCCACAGCTTGTTAATAAGAGGCAACGTTTAGGATGCGTTAAGCATCAGGTTCCGGGTGATTTGGAAATCTGGAAAATGAAGAGCTATTAAGAGCTGGCTTCAGCGTGGCATTGACAGCTGAACAGCAGCCAACTCTGGCCGTTGGAGTCCCATGCCTAACCCTCCCCTCTTCTTCCTTTCTCAGCAACAAGCTGTTTCAGGGACATCGGGCTCAAGGGAAGGATTCTGTGAATAACTGCACAGCTCAGCAGCCTTCGGTCAGGATCTGCCTTTAATCCCAACCTGCAACATAACGCCGACTTGCTTTCTGTTTTCTGCCATTTTTCTCCTTCCCCATTTCTTTTACCACGCTGCAGATTTATTTACTTTCTAAAATGCACTCTTCTAAATTGGATTTCATGTGGAGCTATTTGGATCTCCTATTTAATTTTTAGCAGTTTTCTGAGGGCCGCCCTTGGGAGGCTATTTCAGAGGGAAGGTTGCAATATCAATTTAAATAGGGTTGCCATATTCCCCAAAGTGGTTCAAAGTTGTTGAGCTGTTGCAGCAAAAGTCCACCTGGACGCCTTTTTGCAGCCCGATTCCCAGATGTGTCCGGAGAAACCTGGGCGTATGGCAGCCTTAATCTAAAGGAAGTGAAACAAAATGAAAATGCTCTAGGACAGACGCACGGAGGAAGGAATACCTTGAAGTGCAGATCTTCTAGAGGCCCCTCTAGTGGGTTTGGGCAGATGTATTATGCATTGTGCCATTGACACAATAAGAATGCATTTGTGGTGGATTTTTACTGGATCGTCCACACATTCTGCTTTATTGGTTGGTTCTGCAATGCTTCCCCAGCGTAATAATAATAATAACTTATTATTTATACCCCGTCCATCTGGCTGGGTTTCCCCAGCCACTCTGGGCAGCTCCCAACTGAATATTAAAAACACAATACAGCATTAAACATTAAAAAGTTCCCTAAACAGGGCTGCCTTCAGATGTCTTCTAAAAGTAAGATGGATGCTTATTGCCTTGACATCTGGCAGGAGGGCGTTCCACAGGGCGGGTGCCACCAACAAGAAGGCCCTCTGCCTGGTTCCCTGTAACTTCACTTCTCGTAGTGTCTGGGCTGAACGATGGGGGTGGAGATAATAATAATAATATTTATTATTTGTACCCCGCCCATCTGGCTGGATTTCCCCAGCCACTCTGGGCGGCTTCCAACAAAAATCAAATACATTAAAATATCACACATTAAAAGCTTCCCTAAACAGGGCTGCCTTCAGATGTCCTCTAAATGTCTGGTAGTTGTCTATCTCTTTGACATCTGAAGGGAGGGAGTTCCACAGGGCGGGTGCCACTACCGAGAAGGCCCTCTGCCTGGTTCCCTGTAGCTTTGCTTCTCGCAGTGAGGGAACCGCCAGAAGGCCCTCGCGCTGGATCTCAGTGTCTGGGCTGAATGATGGGGGTGGAGACGCTCCTTCAGGTATACTGGACCGAGGCCGTTTAGGGCTTTAAAGGTAAGCACAACACTTTGAATTGTGCTCGGAAATGTACTGGGAGTGTTACCACATTACTGCCGCACTCTTGCACTACAGTGCAACTCAAAGGGGTATCAAAACACCATGGAATATTTGCGATATAAAAAGTTGCAGGAAACTACAGAAGATGCACCGATTGGCAGCCTGTCTGCCCTGAAACTTGCAGGTGCATAGGTATCAATGCTAAGGGGCCCTGGTCCCCTTGCCCCTCAATAAAATATTTAAGGGGCGCCCCCAAAATGCAATGATACAAAGGTTAATTTTGAAAGCCATGAGGTGGGAGGGAAGGAAGTTGAAAGGGTATTGAAAAAGGGACTTGGGTCTAACTGCCCCAATAGAGTCGTGAAAACAAATCACCACTACCACCGTCAAAGGTGGAAAGAGTAGCAATTGAAGGTTGTGTAAGGAGCAGCAGAGACAGAGGACAGAGGCATTCAGAGAAGGGTTGATAAATGAAAAACGGATCTCTCAGGGCGACTCTGTGGACCTGGAAACCAGAAGCCAAGCAGAGATTGGAAGTATCAGGGCCCAGGCAGCGCTCAGGAGGTTGATGGCGCTTGACATGCATTGTACCACAGCCAACTTCCCCATGTGTGAACATTGGCTAATTAAGCACACCCAATTAAGGAGCCGCCGCAATTAGCACAACAGGCATGTCAAGACCTGCTGCCCTGCTTAATGGCTTGTCCCTCAGAGATGTCAAAAGCCTGGGAAGCAGAGACTGAGGTCAATTCCCTGCCCGATTGACCACGGGGCTGTTTGGCCACAGGGACAGCCCAATAATTCCTAAAGATCTGCGCAAGGGCTTCTGTCAAGCCTGGCGCAATCTTGCAAGGAGGCGGCGGCTTTGCCAGTTGCGTTGTCGAGATGGCAACAAGGCTGGAAAACGCATCTGCCCGTTCCTCCTCTGCAAAGGAAATCAGACGCCAATCTTGCAAACTCTGACATGGAAACTATTTTGGGGAGCTTGGTCAAGGAGGCAGGAAGATGCCGTGGGCTTGCCTTCTGGTGCTCCTCTGCTGAGACTAATCTGGTCCACTCCATCCATCCATTTAAAGCGCACTGCCTCTCCTGGGAACTTGTTGAGGGAACTGTAGCTCCGTCAGCAGTAAACTACAGTTCCCAGGATCCTTGGAAAGGGCGGAAGCCTTGTGCTTTAAGTGTGCAGTGTGGATGTGGCCTACCGGAGGGCTTGCTTCTCCACCCGTGCATTCTTAACTCAAGCAATACGTCCGTCAGTAAGCAGATGATCACAACAACGCAGGCCATGGGCTCCGGAGGCTGCTGGCCTGCTCCTTCCACCTCCTTATGGGGCTTAGTTAGAGAACAGTGGTCCAGCGTACATTTAGGGCTGTTTATCGTTACTGCCTTTTAAGCTTATTATAGCTGCTTGTTATCTGAAGGTCTCCAAGTGGCTTAACAGCAAAATATATATCTATAGACATATATATAATACCGTACGGGAAGGAAGGGGGGGGAAACGGGCTGGGGTCATTCCGTGCATCAATATAGGGTTTAACATTCTGCATCGCAGGAAATTGGGATATCATCGATGCTAACCCTTAGGAGCTTAATATTCCCAACAGCTACAGATATTTACATTTTCCTAAAAATCAGAATACAAGTTTAACAAGTGTCAGGTTAGTTCAGCAGCAATCATGTAAGCGCTTCTATTATTGACACTACCCCTTAGGGTCTTAATATTCTTAACAGGTACGGGGTGTGTGTGTTACTGGGTTGTTGTTTTTATTTTTATTATATATATTGTGGTTTTTACGTTGAACTTTTCCGTGAACCGCCCTGAGACCTCCGGGTATAGGGCGGTATATAAATTCAAATAACAATAACAACAACAACAACAATAATAATAACAACAACAACCCTTTCCCCTCTACCAACACTCTCCTCTGAACTTCCTTGCTGCCCATGATCCTTTGTGACATCACATGGACACTGGCACACAAACACTCTGCACATGCTCCAAAGGCAAGTACCAGCATGGCATAGCAATTTGAGCGTTCAATGTGTACATCCCCCGTGATCCTTTGGGTTACCCTCTTCTGCCCCCTTGCCAGTTTCTGCTCATGTTTGTTTGTTTGTTTGTTTGAGTCAGGGATATTTGGGGACGGAAAGAAACCCCTCGGTTTGGCCCTACTTTTAGAGTCTCTAAGCGAATCCCATCTTTTTCTGTTTTTAAGCATGAAAAGCAGGCTTTCGAACGTGCAGAGCAGAGCAAATGCATGCCTTAATTCCCGGAGAAAAAAAGAGGAAATTGGTCCAGGAAATCTGCGCCCAAGAGTGACGGCATCCTTCCTGGGGGAAAAAGACGCTGAGCCCACAGCAACCGTTATCCAAATAACCCTCCTTACTTCTGAGTAATAGGTACCCAGAGCAACTAGCAATTTCCCCCAGACCAAAGCAAACTGCGCATTATTCTTGACGCTAAGTCTCTTTCTTGCAAATTGGCAAACGGTCTGGATTTGCCACTCTCATCTCCCTCCCTCTCTCCACAACCCAAACTGGCGTACATTGCCTCAAACGTGACCCATAAATGGAACAGATGCAGAGACTGGCACCTGGAGGCAATTTTTCAGATGGTTTAAAAGGAAGCTTTTTTCTTTTTCTTTTCCCCCTTTCCCCCCGTATTTTCCTTCCAGGCTGAAGGCAGCCAGTTCTGCATTTCTAGCCCCTCGCCGTCCCCCACCCAACTCCCCTGCTTCAGTGCCCCTCCCGCAAAAGACGGAACTGAGATTCAAAGGAGGATATTAGGGCTGAAAAGCTCTGTTTTCTAGAAGGAAAGGAACAAAAGAGCTGGTTTTTGGCAGGTATTTCTGGGGCTTAATTCTGACTGAAAGGCCACCTCCGTAATCCCAAAAGCAGGAGGCTGGACTTGGCTTCCTTTGGGCTGCTGCAGATGTGCCACAACGGCTTCAAAGAATCTGTGCAACACCCTTAAAGCATATGGCTTTCCTCAAAGAACCCTGGGAACTGTAGTTTCTTAAGGGCCCTGGAAATGGTAGCTGTGGGGGGGAGTAAACTACAGTTCCCAAAATTCTTGGGGGGGGTGCGTGTTAGATACGATAAGATAAGATAAAACTTTAATTTCGGCTACAAGCCCACACAGATAGAAATAGCTCATATCATAAAAACATAAAAGCACAGATACACATTTCTGGAGAATAAATAAAATATAGCTATACATCACAATCTTTAAATATGTCAGTATATGATTTGAAGGAATAAAAACCAATAATCGTGTAACATTCCAGCACGTCTCTTATACGAGAGAACTGAAATCAGAAATCTTGCTACCTGCAGTGTTCTATGCGGGTCATTGTCTTGCAGCACAGTGTGCTAAATGAGATTCAGATGGATTATTAGCAATCTCCAGGATTATTGGATTCGGAATGCTAGTCCGAGCTGCATTGTACAGGGGGCAATTAAACATTATATGGTACAGGGATTCTATTGATTTATTATCGCAAGCACATAAAACGGAAACTCGGCCTTTAGAAAACCTGTGACTTTGTACATTGGATGGAAACACATTGAACCTCGCTTTAATAAATGCGAATCTATGTGACGCAACGGAGAGAGGGGACAAATATGATGGAATCCGAGGCATAGGAGTAATAGCAAAGTTTAACGGAGAACAAACTCCTCCACCCAGGGGCGTTGCTAGCCACTGGGCTGGCCAGGGGCGGCAAGCCCAGCGGCACCCATGGGGGCGGGGCGGCGCTCCGTGCGCATGACGTCATGACGCATGCGCACGGAACAACGCCTCCGCGCGGGCCAGTTGGCCCACCCCTCTCCCGCTGCGCTCCGTGAGCGGAGCCGTCCCGGGGAAAGGAGAGGGGTTGGGCCAGCGGGGGGGTGTCATTCCCCTCGCTGGCCTGCCCCTGTCCTTTCGCCCCGGGCTCCGCTCCCTGAGCCCAGCGGGCAGGGAGCGGAGCGGCGGCGCGTGGGAGTGGTGGGAGGGGCCGGCGCTTGTCACCCCACGCGCCGCCGTTCGTTCCGTCGCCCCGGGAGCAGCAGCACCGCACACACCCGTCTAGGGGTGGCCCGAGGGGCGGCCCGCCCCCACCGCCCCCACCCTACGACGCCCCTGCCTCCACCCGTCACAAGATTATGTTGTTAATTCAACATCATCCAGTCTTTGTTTAATGACTCTTTTGGCTGAGGCGAGATCTAGATTCAGTACTTCAGACGGAGAGATTCTGTACAGAAATTTAGCATGGATTTTATTTGACCATGGGCTGGTAAATTCATCTCGCCATAGACATTGAATAAGATAATAGTTGGTTAGCCTATGCCAAAGAGTCAGCCAGTAATTAAAGACTCGCCTCCATAGAGAGACTTCTAATGAAGGGATCTTAAGTTCTAGATGTATGGATGCGTTGCTTACACATGGAGGTAATTTTAGAAGGCGTTGCAGAAATTGATTCTGGAGTGTCGTCAGGGGCACAAGGTTTGCTAGAGCGACCCATAACGGGGTGGCATATGCCATTGTTGCAACCACTTTTACATTAAATACCTTTAGGGCCGATGGAACATGTAAGGCCCCCTCAGAAAAGAAAAAGCGCAATAATGCATGTGAGAGGGCTTGGGCCTTATTTTGTAGGTAGTTAATTTGTGCTGGTGCGTGTTACAGACCACCCCAATCTCTGAGCAGTGAGAGGTTCCAAAGGTTCCCACACTTATTCAGGGTTCAGTTTCTTTGGAATGAAGGTCAGTGGAGAGCGGAATGTCTTCAGGATAGATGGTTTCAGTTACACATATACGCAACCTGAAGATTCATTGGAATGAGCGGAGTGCTTTCTGATGTGAAAGCATTCATGAAAACTGCTCTCATTTAGCATAATGTGTGTTTGGGGGGGGGGCTACTGGGTTGTTATTTTAATTTCTATTATGTATTTTGTGGTTTTATATCCCGATTTTATTCTGCGATTCAGGGACGCGGGTGGCGCTGTGATCTAAACCACTGAGCCTCTTGGGCATGCTGATCAGAAGGTCGGCGGTTCGAATCCCCGCGACGGGGCGAGCTCCCATTGCTCTGTCCCAGCTCCTGCCAACCTAGCAGTTCGAAAGCACGCCAGTGCAAGTAGATAAATAGGTACCGCTGTGTGGGAAGGTAAACGGCGTTTCTGTGCACTCTGGTTTCCGTCACGGTGTCCCGTTGCGCCAGAAGCGGTTTAGTCCTGCTGGCCACATGACCGTGAAAGCTATCTGTGGACAAATGCCAGCTTTCTCAGCCTGAAAGCGAGATGAGCGCCGCAACCCCAGAGTCGCCTTTGACTGGACTTAAGTGTTCAGGGGTCTTTTTACCTTTTTAAAAAAAATTATTCTGAGAATCGCCCTGAGTATAGGGTGCTATATAAATTCAATAAAAAATAAATAATAATAACCTGAGCCTAAGATGGAGGGGCTCGCAGCATGAACACCCCAACAGATCTCGCTTTTCCATTAGTCACAGCTTTGGTTCCAACACGGATCCAGCATGCCTCTGTGTCTCCAGCTTCCAGCCTGTTTTCAACTCACTCACACACATGACATTGCAGGGGTTTGGACTTGGTGGTACCTTCCAGCTCCATGACTCTATGAACTCTCCAGCTATTATTCTACACAACAGGTGAGAGCGAGGGGAGGATAGGCCCACCCCTTAGCCTGGAGGGCACCATCACTTCCTTGCAGCTCCTGCAAGGAAGCTCATTTTTTTGGGGGGGGGGGAATGCTGATGAGGACGCTTGGGTGGCCAGCTGTGAAGGTCACTGCATTACAAAGAAGCTTGTGTGCTGCTTCAGCAACTGAATCCTATTAAATTCTAGCCCTCACTGGGCACAAGATCCCGAGAACTGGAAGGGACTCAGGGCATCATCCAGACTGAACCCCCTCCCCTGCCCCAACCCCCCCCCCGCAACAGTGTGGATGTGGCCCTCAATTCACAGGCAGAGAATTATACTAGTAATTACAATAATAATTGTATTATTTATGCCCCACCCATCTGGTTGGTTTGCTCCAGCCACATTGTGCAACAAAAACACACGAGCGCACGTGGCCTGGCTTTCCAGCAGTTGCACACACAAAATGCACAGGCATGCGCAATTGTTGCGCATGGATCTCCACAGACCAAGGTGTGAGGAACCTCTTTGGGGCCAGGATCCTTTTTCAACCCAGGACTCCGCAGCTGATCTGGATTGACTGGCGCCAGGAGGGAGGAGCTGCACTCCAGTGGGCGGGGCCAGAGGCAAAAGTGGGAGGGGCAATGGTTGGGAATTCTGCCTTTGTGCGGTTGGCTGGTTTGTAAACATGCGCCCGCCCACACCCCTCTGTATCCTACAGCCAACTAGGCAGGAGTTGCGATCTGGTTTCCAGGGCATTGCCTACCCAGGCAGAAACACGCATGGTGATGGGTGCTGCAGGGGGCCGCATGTGGCCCCCAGACCCTTGTCAGCACAGGCACACGGCCCGTTTCGCTCCATGTGGGAGAATAAGCACCAGCGGATCTTTAGTTCCTGCCGAGGGGTAGATCCTGGCAACATTTGCAGACTTCCTGCCCGCCACCATACCTGGGAGCCTTCCGTTCCTGGCTGCTGCAGGAGTTTGACGGTCCTCCCTCCCGCCGACCGCTGGCTTCGCCCATCGTGCCAGGTCAGGCTGCTGCCAGAGTTCCTCTGCAGGCGGTAATTGAGGTTCTCGGCTGACACGGTGTGTTCTAGAAGGTTCTGGCAGAAGCTGAAGTGAGCGGCGGCGGCTGTCGGGCAGAGAAGGGTGAGAACTTAAAACCAACCGAGGCATTCAAGGGGGGGGGCAGTAATCCTCTCCCAATGCAACATCCCTCCCCTACACAAACACACCCGTCCCCTCAAGATCAAAATATATTCAGAGTGTCGGACTAGGGCCCCTGGGAGGCCAGGGTTCGAATTCCTCACTCGGCTGTGAACCTCACTGGTCAACCTCGGGCCAGTCACTGCCTCTCAGCCTAACTTACCTCACAGGGTTGTTGTGGGGATTAAATGAGGAGCGGTCAACCTTGAGACCCTCGGAGAAAATAGTGGGATATAGACGCAACCATAAGCAAACAAGCACACAAATGAATGCAATATTCTTATCCCACCCTTGTTCGTTGGAACTTTGGGGGGGGGCTACACTGTTCCCTCGCCTTTCATCTTCACAACAAGCCTGTGAGGTAGGCACAGGCAGAGCGATAGGGCCTGGTGCGAGCTGCCATAGCAGTTTTAACCGTCACGGCTTCCTCCCCCCAAAGAACCCTGGGAGCTATAGTTAGGGGACCCCCCATTCCTCACTCTGGGCCACAACTCCCAGAGTGGTTAAACCACCGATCCCATTTCTCAGGGAACCGTATGAGAACGGTTTCCTCAGACGAGGAAAGTCAGTGCTTGGTCACTGACAGAGGCCTTGCTCCAGGCGCCTCCTTCTCTCGGAGGCTTGGGGAGAGGCGGTGCAAACAGCACATTTTTGGTTAAGGCATCCAGATCTTAGATTTCTCTGCCTCGGGAGTCTCAGTTGACCTCCCCATTGGAAAACTGCAGAAAGCATATCAGAATGATCTTGCATCTCCTTGCATGCAGCTGTTGGTAGAGCACGAGACTCTTTATCTCAGGGTTGTGGATTGGGCGAAAGATTCCTGCGTTGCAGGGGGTTGGACTAGATGACCCCCTGGGGTCCCTCCTATGACCTACGACCAGCTATGTGTGTCTTTTCCTCCTGGCTTTAGAGGGGGGGGGGTGGCCTTTTTTGGCTG
The DNA here is from genome assembly GCA_900245905.1 of Lacerta viridis. Classification (NCBI taxonomy): domain Eukaryota; kingdom Metazoa; phylum Chordata; class Lepidosauria; order Squamata; family Lacertidae; genus Lacerta; species Lacerta viridis. The sequence goes on along the minus strand of OFHU01000309.1, from coordinate 157,086 downwards.
CTCTTTGGCCTTGCTATTATTGCTGGCAGCTTCTTTCGTTTTAAAACTCTTTCGTTGTCAAAAACGTCCTTACCGCGAGCCGCCCCGGGGGTTCCCACCGAGCTGGAAGGTATATTAAATATTTCCCTAACCCAAGTGAAACAACACGGATTCAGGTTGCAGCCCAAGCCTGTGCCTATTTACTCAAACTCGCAATCCACTGAGCTCGGACACATCTGCTCCCAGACGTGCATCGTGTCGCTTCACTATATACATATAGTCTTTGCGGTCGGGCTGGAGCGCAGGGCTGAATCAAACGCTGCGGTTAGCCGAGCCACAGCGCTCTCTGATCTCCGCTCGGCTGGACTGCCAATTCCCCTCCAGCAATCTAAATGCAATGCAATTAAACGTTATGTCCCAGCAATTAAAAGCTTTATTGAAGGGGAGTGCAATCAGGCTGCAGGGTGGGGCTGTTTGTAAAAAAAATAAAATAAAGCCCAACTCAAAGGGATGAGCTGTGCCATTAGTTGGACTGCCGGGTTGCTGGAACAGAAGCTGCATGCCTGGAACCAGAGCTGGGTCAGTGGTTTCTGCCTCCCAGGACTCTGTGCTTGGCATGTAGCAAATAATATTTTGCACCAGTGGAGGAGAAACAGAGGCGGAATGTATTTTTAAAGTCTGCGGCCCAATTGGAACTTCGATGTACATCGGAACACCGCTGCTGATCCACACCAGGGCAGAGGCGTAGGAAGGTCACGTGGTATCCAGTGTGGAAAATTTCTTGTCACCCCCCCCCCACATTGATTTTAACTGATATGCATGGAATTTCATATATAGCTATATAATCCCTACTGTAGTAAGATAAGACCTTTGGAACAGGCATTTAAAAAAAGAAGAAGTATTTTTTATGAACCACGCTAGTAGGGGAGTAATTGTTCCTTGATAATTTGTCACCCCCCCTCTATGATGGCACATGGGGTGGAGCGCCCCCCTGCCCCCCTTTCCTACGCCCCTGCCAACCTGAATAAAATATTCGGGGAGGGCATGTAAGCCCTGGCCCACATAATGGATCACACCATTTGAATGGCAATGCCCATCAACTTTGGGGGGGGCAGCCCCCTCAAATATTTTTATGGGGTGGGGCAAAGGGACCTTGGTCCCTAGGGGCTGGCTCCTACGCTTCTCTGATTATGGTGGTGCTGTTTTGGTTAAAAAAATGCATACAAAAATTTGCACTTTAGCAGGAAAAAGCATTGGAAAGCATACAGAAAATGTGTATTTTAGAGGGAGAATGCGTGCAAAAATGGGTGTTTTGGGGGAAAGTCTGTGCAATTACTCTAATGTAACTTGGCCTAAAGTACTGGAACTACCGGTAAAACTCTGCATATTCTCCTGGGATGAATGCTCTTCTTTAAGAGATGGGATGACTTGTTACCGCTGGCTATTCTGGAGGTCAGCAGAGCTAAAAATGGAAACCGTTATCTCAAAAGGAGATACCTCTGGTATGAATCTGATTTTTAAGGGCGGAAATTCGAGAATGAGTTATTAACAGTGATTTTTTTTTATTTTTTTTTTGCATTTCTTATGGTTATAGGGGCCTCACATACAGTACAGTGTTACCTCGTTTCTCAAACTTAATCCGTCCTGGAAGTCCGTTCCAAAACCGAAGCGTTCCAAAACCGAGGCGCGCTTTCCCATAGAGAGTAATGCAAAGTGGATTAATCCGTGCCAGACTTTTAAAAGCAACCCCTAAAACAGCAAATCAACGTGAATTTTACTCTCTAACGAGACCATCGATCCATAAACAATGTACTGCAGTCACACAATCCTTCAGTCGCTAAACTGGGCTCCACACAGTCACAAAAACAAAACAAAAAAGAGCCACAAAAACACAAAATAAATAGCAAAAACAGACAGACCTAAGTGTAACACTCAAAACGGAGCACGTTCGGCTTCCGCAAAAAGTTCACAAACCGGAACACTTACTTCCGGGTTTGCAGTGTTTGTGTTCCAAGTTGTTTGAGTACCAAGGCGTTTCAGAACCAATGTACCACTGTATATAAAAATTACTGGAAAAGCTTCCATTAAAATTATTTTATATTTATGCATTTCAGTTCTCTATTACATCTTTTGAAACTTTATTTGCTATTTCTTTCATATCACTTCATATTATTATTGTTATTTTTTTAACAACTTCTTAGTGATTTCCTCCTCAGTAATTCAACTGTCCTTTTCTTTTTTTAAAATGCCTTTCATGGATGTCATGTTTTTTGGAAGTTTGTTCTGACCAAGTTAATGGCCTTTTAGGCTTCCTCCACGTGAATAGGAGTTCAGTTTTTGAATAATAAAAATTATGTTACAACGGGGGTGGGGTGGGGGGTTTATTCAGGATTTTAGAGGTGCTTAGGTGGGGCACGGCCAAAAAAAGGTTGGGAACCACTGGTGTAGACAATATTGAGCTAAATGGACCAGTGGGTTGACTTAGTTTTGTTTATTCATTTAATACATTTTATATACCGCTTGAAGCAGGTTACAAAATGTTTAAGGCAGCTGGGGCAGTGAGAGATTTCACTTTCTTGGGCTCCATGATCACTGCAGATGGTGACAGCAGTCACGAAATTAAAAGACGCCTGCTTCTTGGGAGGAAAGCAATGACAAACCTAGACAGCATCTTAAAAAGCAGAGACATCACCTTGCCAACAAAGGTCCGTATAGTTAAAGCTATGGTTTTCCCAGTAGTAATGTATGGAAGTGAGAGCTGGACCATAAAGAAGACTGATCGCCGAAGAATTGATGCTTTTGAATTATGGTGCTGGAGGAGACTCTTGAGAGTCCCATGGACTGCAAGAAGATCAAACTTATCCATCCTTAAAGAAATCAGCCCTGAGTGCTCACTGGAAGGACAGATCCTGAAGCTGAGGCTCCAATACTTTGGCCACCTCATGAGAAGAGAAGACTCCCTGGAAAAGACCCTGATGTTGGGAAAGATGGAGGGCACAAGGAGAAGGGGACGACAGAGGATGAGATGGTTGGACAGTGTTCTCGAAGCTACCAACATGAGTCTGACCAAACTGCGGGAGGCAGTGGAAGACAGGAGTGCCTGGCATGCTCTGGTCCATGGGGTCACGAAGAGTCGGACACGACTAAATGACTAAACAACAACAAGCTGGCATTATGGCAGCAACACTTTAAAAAAAACAAAAAACAAATTAACTCTGACTTTAATACATTTTTCCCTTAATGGTCTGACTTCCCACCTTTACCTCCATGACAGTTTTATTCCCAGCCTTTCCCTGCTGCATTATTCAGTGTATTTATATCTCATATAAATATTTCCTCTATTTCAATTGCTCAGGCAGCAACACCTTTGAAGGTGCATCAAACGGGATGAAGAAAAACCTTAAAATAAAAATATTAATAACACACAGAGAGAAAACAACGCTTAGTTTTTTCTCAGTCTTATTCTCAACCCTGTCTTTTCCATAGCGGTGTGAAAAGACACCAGGAGCAAAAATCACTGCATCATTTGGGTCTTTCTATTTCTGCTCTCTGTCAGTCTAGTCACCCAAATGTTGGTTTAAATGTCATCTTATTTTTAAACACACACACACACACATTTCCTTTTCTTCTAACAAAGACCCAAACTGGTGATACTGATTCACTCCGAGGCAATTAAACCGTGAGGCCGGTGGTGGCTGTGATTTCCAGACACTTTCCACAGGGAGGAAGATGCGCTCAACAGCCAGCTTTCTCACCAGAGGCAGACAAATGATTCACCACACGATCACCCTAGATTTATGCCAGGAATTGGCTGCGGTGGGTTCCTCCACTCAGATGTCTGCTGCGCTGACCTCGATGCAAAAATCCGCGCATCATTTTCGCACCAGCCGAAAACACACGATAGGGAAACAGGAGACCCTGACATCCTCTGCTTTCCAAAATATAATTTACTTCGTCATAGGACTCTATCTGCCTTACACAGAGTCAGAGTGTGGGTCCATGCTGCCCTGTGAAGACTACTTAGGAGAATGAGGAATTTTACACATCACTTGGGAAGAAAGGCAAACTAATGCCAGTGTACTGGAAGAAGCAAAGATCACCAGTGTTGAAGCAATGATTCTTCAACATCAACTTCGTTGGACTGGTCATGTTGTTCGGATGCCTGATTGTCACCTTCCAAAGCAACTACTCTATTCCGAACTTAAAAATGGAATGGAAGCAGAATGGCTTCTTGACTCACTAATCAATAATTTGAATTCTTTGAGAGTGTCAACAAGGAGATAGAGGCAGCGGCGTGGCGTCGATTTCTGGTGGCTGTGGGGGGCGCTGAGCAGGGAGGGTACAAAGGTGCTGGGCAGTGGGATGCCAGCCCTGCCCTCTCTGCTGCGACCCACCAGAGCAAAGCAGGGCCACACTGAACTGGCTGCCCGGCCACACAGGGGGGAACCGAACCGGCCAACACAGCAGGTAGAGAGGAGCACTGGGCCAGGCCACACTGGGAGTGCCTGGGGGGGGGCATCTGGTTTGTGCCCCCTTAAAAACTGTGCTCCCAGGGCCATGACCCTCCTGGCACCCCCACTCCATGCTACGCCCCTGGATAGAGGCAATCTAGTTGACAATGTGTACTTAAGACTTACAAAACGCTTTTGCCTAAGTAACTCTCCAAAGACTCTAGTAAGCTTAGCAGTTGTGGAATAAAGGGAGAGTTCCTCTTGCGCATCCGTGACAGGTTAAGCAACAAGAAGCAGGAAGTAGGAAGCAGGAAGTGCAGCCTGCCAAGGATGGGTGTTGAGACCTGTGTTTTTAAACACGTTCATAAATGATTTCGAGTTAAGGGAAAGCAGTGAGATTGCCAAGTTTCCCGGCGATACCAAAATAGTTTGGGGTGTCCAAAACAAAAGGGATTGTGAAGAGCTCTCCAAACTGGCTGAACGGGCAGTAAAACAGCAAATGCATTTCAATCTAAGCAAGTTCAAAGTGATGCCCATTGGGGACAAAATATCTAAATTCACATACACACTCCTGGGTCAGAACTGAACAGGAGAGAGACCTTGGGTTCATTGCGAATCGCTCAAAGAAGATATTGACCTAGTGCACGGACAACATACTTGCTACGTGGTATATCTCTATATACTCCCCAAGGGTATTTTCAAAAGATTATGGAAATCCGCTTGGGATAGGTCTCCACCTTCAATGTTCTGCAGATGTTCTACTACAGAGCTAAGGCCCTTCCCTTGGGAGATCACTCCAAAAACCCAGGTCAGTGGTGTGTCCTCTGCAGAGCTGTGGACCTTGGCATGTGCCTGGTCAACTTGACCCTTGATGCCGGTCCAAGACTGCAGCATTTTTGGGAAGGTGGTGCATTCACAAAAAAACATCAAAACACGTAAGTGGTGCATTTACCATGTGGGCATATTGTAGGTCTTTGATGCTCTGAAAGAGAGAGCATGGCAGAGTCTCTCCAATACCATCCACAGAGAATCACCCTTAGATCAGACTGTTCCACCTGTGTTAACAATCAGAATATCAAAACCTGCCATGATCAAGGAAGGGGGTGTGTGTCAATGAGGAAACTCCCCTGCATGAGACTCGTGCGCCTGTCTCCCTGGATAAAAAAGCGTCCGGCTTTGTCTAAGCTGCCGTTGATCCTGGCAAGCAAAGACGAGCAGCGAGCACTACAATAAACAGGCAGATCAGAGAGCTGAGGAACGGGGGCTCCTGTGAGAGTCTGCCTCGTGTGTTCCAGGAATGAAAGTGTTCCGGAAAGCCATTGATCTATTGTGTGCTAATTCCATTGCCTCTCTAGCTGCGAGACCCTTGACTGAAGCCGGATGTGTGAAATCCACCCCTGAAAGAAGGTAGCTTCAAAGCCAGAGGCGGGGGAAATAAATATGAGCAATTGCCCTTTCACAGAAATAAACCTGGCCAAGGGGCATAAGCAAGTAGAAAGGGGTCAAGGGAAAAGGAATGGAAATTGGAAACAACAACAAAATGGGGAAGATTAATCAAGCCCTTTGTAAAAGCAGGATTACTGCATCCTTGTAAAGGTTGAAAATGCCCTTGATTCGAAAGGTTGTAGCTGGATTTCAAATGCTCACGCCAGAGAGGAATTTGGGAGTCTTCCCTCCCCTGCGCTCCGGCAGAAGGGGTGTGGCAGCCTACCTTCCCTGGCATCGATTTGTGATTTCTCATGCTCTAACTTTGGACAGTTAATGAAAGCGGAGAAAGGACTCCAGGGCACAGAGATGATGTGGAACACACATGCATGTGCACACAGACAACGCGGCAAGGAAGATCTATGTGCAGACATCAGCCTTCCATGCTTGCAGCTGAGACAAATGTGGATGGGTGTTTGCATCCAGCAATGCTCCTCTGGCCCAGAGATGGGTTGCTGTGCTCATTAGGCCTGACACTCCTGAGCAGATTGTGCTTCTGCTAATAAAGCGTTAACTCCAATTCTGAACGGTTACTGACCGGCAAGCTCCCGGGAGAGGAGTGCATGTTAGCATCCCTTGAAATCACAAGTGGTGCTGAGCAGTACCTTTCAGATCATGCAGTGCATAAACAGAATCTCAAAGGCGCCCCCCCGAGATAGCACTTAGGGAACGGGCGCAGATCAGCAACAGATCAGCAACAGAGAGCATCCCTTGCATGCATCCCAGGTCTGAGACCATGGAGACACACTGCCCATCAGTGCAGGCAACACTGAGCTAGGTGGGCCAACAAGGCAGCTTCTTATATCTTACAAAACTGTAAGAATGCTGTCCTGCGAGGCTCGGATTATTCACTGTTTATGGCTACATTGCATGATTTGAGAACGGTGTCTCACCTGAGAGGTGTGATTGGGACACAGTTCCCAAAGTGCATGAAAACCGGTACACTTGTGCTGTGCACACACCATACCTTTAAAGCACGACACTTCCCCCAGAGAATTCTGGGAACTGTGGTTCATTACGGGTGCTGGGAACTGTAGTTCCAGGAGGGACGAAGGAGGGTTCGCAGGATTCTTTGCATGTGTGCTTTAAACAGATAGTGTGTTGGAATGGGTATACCTTGTACAGGTACTTAAAAAAATGGGCACCTTCCTGAATAAATCGGTATCATGGCACGAGTAGTCACCAAGCACTGGGGAACTCTCATTTTCGAAGATAACTGCTGGTTTTGGACAAGTTAAAAATACGGAAAAGCAAGAGGCTGGCTGAGCAACAGCTGGAGCAGATGGAAGGAAATGGGGCCGTAAATAAAGAGGGATTTCGGGAACGGCAAGCAGATTCGCACTTTGATGGAGGAGTCCAGGCCTCGAGAGCCTTTGGTCAACTTGCGAGATATATATGACACAACAGGGTGCAGAGCCTCAAGCTCAAGACATACAATTCGCACATCTGTTCGGGGTGGAGGGAACATGTTTTGTTCCAGGGCAAAAGGGTTCCAGTTTAGAACGGTGGCAGAACAAATGGGAGCGCACAGTCAATCCATCAGGGAGCCTGATTTCATTGCACCAAATGTTGGATTGGGGGGGTTGTGCGGAGGGGAGGTCTGAACCGCTTTCTTTTTGTAAACGGGAACTGCAATGTGAAAAAAGAGATTTAAATTAAAATGCATGTCATTCTAACGCATCTATATGGTACCACTCCAAGATATGCTCTTCACGGCCACATTTTGCAGCAGGCATTAAGTTTCCTGGTTGTCTTTAAAAGAAGCCCTACCTACAGGGAATGACAAACCTGAGCTGGGCATGAGTGGAACCTGGATTATTCTTGCCTTGGGGTGACCCTTGGGGTGCCTTCAAAGTCTACAGGCCAGATCTCTCCATGCAGGGCTGCTTTGAAGCTGGTGAAGAACATTTCTGGTTACCACCACCTGGACTTCCCCAGTTATTGCAGTCAAGTTGCAGTCCCAATCTGGACACTTGGTCTCTTAACGGAGAGGGCAACCCTATCTAAGGCCAGTTGGAGACTACCTTGTGGAGTAGGCAATCTCCCAACCACAACAACCTCCTTGGAACTAACCTCATCTTGTTTGCCCTGATCTACCCCCAAACGTGCCTCTGGTACAACTTTGGTTGCCCTTTAAGATATCATCACTAAACTTGGAATGAGGGTTATGGGGGGGGGCAGTCTTTGTCGATGTTTCAATGCTGGGTGCAATTTTGATTTCAAGATGGCACACTGAAATGTGATTTTGGTGTGACTTTGCCCATATTTTTTGGCATAGGTTTGGCCAGCTCTTGAGATATAGTCACCAAATTTGACACGAGGGTTCCCGAGCTGGGGGCAGCAGTCTTCATTGATGCTTGGATGCTGGGTGACATTTTGAATCAAGAAGGTGGACCAAATGTGACTTTGGATGGACTCGGCCCATTTTTTTGCCATGACGGGCCCAAGCTCACAAATTACACTACCCATTTAAAAATAGTATTTTATTTTTTGTTTCTACAAAATACTTCCATATTGCTGTGCGCTCTGCTAGTAGGTTCTAGTTGGAGCTTGCAGAATCTGGAATTTGCTGGCTGTTTAGGCTATGGTTCTGTTAGCACAACACACTTTTAATGGTTGGGCCACTCAGACGCAGATTGGCTGGGACTGCTGAGATCTTGAGGAAAAGAGGGATAAAGGAAAGATGCCAAAGTGTGAGAGAATGCATAGTGCCTGCTTTGAGGGATCTGCTCGCTTTCATTTCTTTTCCTGTTCTTCACAACGCCTCAAACAATTCCCTCCGACTGCTGCTTCCATCTTTTTGCACAAACCGCAGTCTGTCCCCGGCTTCTTTCCCGTGCCCCCGAGTTCCTGGAAGCTACCTATCTGGGCCTTGTAATTAAAAGAGGAGGATTAAGAGCTTGGCATCCTTTGCGTGCACACACAACACTCTCCCGCTGGCTAGGGGAGCTCCCCCCCCTCCTGCCTCATTGTCCGCCCCATCCGATAATCCCTTTCTCCCCCAGCCCCTTGCTGGTTTCATTCACTCTCAAGGCGGGCCATGCAAAACGAGGCAGAATGCAAAGGGCTGGAAAACAGCTTAATCCACAAACGCCACCAGACTTCTAAATCTGCGGCCCACTTCCGCAGCTCAGCCCCTCTTAATCCCATGTCAAGTGGGGATTTCCAGGGTCTTTCCAGATGAGCAAGGCTGAATGACCCTTGCAGACACATTGATTACTGCCTGCGTGACACGGCTCTCCGATGGGAGTCCCTCAAGTTCCGCTCTCCAAGGGTGCAGTCAGACGTGGGGCTGGTTGCCTTAGCTTTCCTGGTTCAAATACTAGCACCTCTGCCCTGGTTTCTGATGTTCCTTTTATGCTGCATTGCCCATTGCCAGTGGTGGAGGAAGCCGCTCGGGCGCCTGGGGCAGCGTGCCCAGGGGTGGGGCGCATTGCCCATAGGGGTGGGGAGAGCTGCCCATAGGGACGGGGCCTCCAGAGTGTGCCTGCCTCCTCCCACTCAGCCGCCCTACAGCTGGGGGGAGGCAGTGGGTGGACCATTTGGGCAGCGCGGAGCCTGAGTGCACCCAAGCCACCGCGTCTCTTGCAGGAGAGACACATGACTCAGGCATGCTGCAGGCCCCGGCAGTGAGTGCCGCCCGGCATTTTGTCACACACCCCTCAGTTGTGACACCTGGGGCGGCCCGCACCTACTGCACCCCGCTCCCTCCGCCCCTGCTTGTTGCGCTGCGGAACTGTGGCTCTCCGGCAGATATACCTCCACACTGCGTAAAATTTCATTCGTACCAGTAGGCACAGTGTGACACAGCTTTGGGCAGGTTGTCACCTTCGAGGCACATTCGTGCATCTGTTCCTCCATCAATACCGCCCCCAAATCTGTCGCATTCCTCACAACAGCCTAACCTACCTCACAGGGCTGTTGTGAGGATAAAATGGGGAGCCTCGAGCTCTTGGGAGGAAAGGTGTGATGTAAATGTGATAAATGAATAAATGGAAACAGTGAGGAAATTGCAGCACAAAACTCCATGTTCGTGAGGTTGCGGATGGATTTTTTTTTCCTGGAAGCAATTATCACAGAGATGAGCGTTAAACCGTAAGTTAGATTTCCAGAAGAGGCCGTCATGTCATGTGAAAGTTCATATAAAGTTTGGAAATTGTCAGGCGAGGAAATCTCACAGAATAAAGCGCTCACAGCCAAAGACTCCTTCACACTAGCAGAAATAGGGGAATAAATTGGGGAAAGAAACACATCTGGGCAAACTTGCCTCCAGATTCATTTGATTATTTTGCAACGTACCTCATTTGAAAGGCTGCAATCGAGGCTAGCTCCAGGTTTGACTGCAACGGGCTTCTAATGCACCCCCATTTACCGGTATACTGGCGTGCCCCTCTACCTGCCAAAGTAATGAGCTTAGCTGGTGACAGCGGCATGTGACCCTTAAAATTTCCAGCAATGTCCCTCATAATTTTGGGGCACAGTGGGAAATTTAAACAGTGGTTTGCAGACACAGATGTCTGGCTCCTGAGTGACAGCACTGCCTTGCTGGGCCAGTGACTGACAGCTACTCACAGGTGCTGGGTGCTGATGCTGGGCCAGGCTGCAAAAACGTTTTTGGGGTTGATGGCGGCTAACAGATTGAGGTTAAATCCTGACAAGACAGAAGTACTGTTTTTGGGGGACAGGAGGAGGGCAGGTGTGGAGGATTCCCTGGTCCTGAATGGGGTAACTGTGCCCCTGAAGGACCAGGTGCGCAGCCTGGGAGTCATTTTGGACTCACAGCTGTCCATGGAGGCACAGGTCAATTCTGTGTCCAGGGCAGCTGTTTACCAGCTCCATCTGGTACGCAGGCTGAGACCCTACCTGCCCGCGGACTGTCTCACCAGAGTGGTGCATGCTCTAGTTATCTCCCGCTTGGACTACTGCAATGCGCTCTATGTGGGGCTACCTTTGAAGGTGACCCGGAAACTGCAATTAATCCAGAATGCGGCAGCTAGACTGGTGACTGGGAGTGGCCGCCGGGACCACATAACACCGGTCCTGAGAGATCTACATTGGCTCCCAGTACGTTTCCGAGCACAATTCAAAGTGTTGGTGCTGACCTTTAAAGCCCTAAACGGCCTCGGTCCTGTATACCTGAAGGAGCGTCTCCACCCCCATCGTTCAGCCCGGACACTGAGATCCAGTGCCAAGGGCCTTCTGGTGGTTCCCTCACTGCGAGAAGCAAAGCTACAGGGAACCAGGCAGAGGGCCTTCTCGGTAGTGGCGCCCGCCCTGTGGAACGCCCTCCCATCACAGGTCAAGGAGATAAACAACTACCTGACATTCAGAAAATACCTGAAGGCAGCCCTTTTCAGGGAAGTTTTTAATGTGTGATATTTTTGTATCTGATTTTTGTTGGAAGCCGCCCAGAGTGGCTGGAGAAATCCAGCCAGATGGGCGGGGTACAAATAATAAATATTATTATTATTATTATTTATCACCATTTGTTTAAGTAATTAATTGATCAGTCAATTACGTTTAGATACATGAGAATTGTTCCATGCAACTCAGAAGGCAGTGGACACTCCTTCGCTGGAAGTTCTTAAACAGAGGTCAGATTCTTCTTCTTCCTCCTCCTCCTCCTCCTCTAGCTATGCTCCAAGAGCTATTTTAGGGTCTGGATCTGAGCTGGCAACCTAACACCAAACTACGTGACAGAGAAAAAGGGGAGGTGGAGTTAGTGCCCTGACACTGCAGAAAAGAGTATTATGGGATGCTGTAAAAGTCAAGGTAAAGGTACCCTTGACCGTTAGGGTCCAGTCGCAGACGACTCTGGGGTTGCGGCGCTCATCTCGCTTAACTGGCCGAGGGAGCCGGCGTGCAGCTTCCGGGACACATGGCCAGCATGACTAAGCCACTTCTGGCAAACCTGAGCAGCCCACAGAAATGCTGTTTACCTTCCCACCGGATCAGTACCTATTTATCTACTTGCACTTTGATGTGCTTTCAAACTGCTAGGTTGGCAGGAGCTGGGACCGAACAACGGGAGCTCACCCCGTCACGGGGATTTGAACCGCCGACCTTCTGATCGGCAAGCCCTAGGCTCTGTGGTTTAACCCACAGCGCCACCCGCGATGTTGTAAGTGGGTGCAATTTTTGAGGATTTCATGCTTTATACCTCTCCGGCTCTTAAAATAGTTTCCTCTAGATTGCCTTAATTGATGTTATATGAGTGTTGTGCCGTGAAATGATTTTAAACTGCCGTTTTAACAGCTTAGTTTTATTGGAAGAAGAGGTTTTAGTTTTGCATTTTACGTTTTATTTATACGTGCAAGACATCTTGGGAGGGTTTTTGCCCTGAAACGCAGCATAGACATTTTTAAATAACAAATACGATAACCTCAGGGGAAGGGGGAAATCAGCTTTGCGGTGGCAGGATGTGCCCCATATGTGAAGGAGGGATTCTCCGCAGACATCTGAATGCAGGGGCAACCAACATGGCACCCTCTAAATGTGGATGGACCAGAACTCCCATCAGCCCCTGCCAGCGAAGCTGATGGGTGAAAATTGACCATATGGTGCACAGGTTGAGACTGAGGGAGAGTGGACCAACCCCCTGCTGAAACAGTTTGCTGACCCTTGGCTTAAGTCGACAGGTAAATAAACATGACTTCTGTATTTAGCATGCAGGGTATGACTAGCCATGACTTAGGCCCTTAGAACAATTGAAAAGGGCAGGGGAAGAGGTGAGCCCACGTTGCTTTTCCTTTCTGTGATTTACTGGCCGTGATGTACATTTTGGCTCCCACTTTGACAAGCTGATCACTTTTGCCACAGGGGGCATTTTCTACCACGCCTAATTTCCAACACAATCAACACCACCTCCGAACCATAAAATTAAAACAACAACAACACTCCCCCTTTCTCTCCTTCAGCAAACAACAGCGCAGCTTCTATCGCTGCTGCTCTCCAGTCGTTTTCTACAAAAAAATAGTAATAATTGAGCAACTAGAGGTGTCGGTGGGAAACAACGAAAACAATGCCTTTAAACAACTCTCTTTGATTTATTAGCCCCTTTATTAGCAGAACACCACTCAGGAATTCTGCAAATGCGTTCAGGTCAAAGCTTCCAAGATGGCTTCATAAACACGCAATTTCACTGCTCCTAAAAAGGAAAGTTCTTTAATTTGCCAAGCCCAACGGAGGAGGAGGAGGAGGAGGAGGAGGAGGAGGAGGGGAGAGAAGAGAAGAGATTATCTCGAAAAGGAAAGTTTCCTCTGCCCTCAAGGATTGCATCTCCACCCCACCCCATACCCTGCAAATGCCCTGGGGAAACCAGGACATCCTCTATTTTTCATGCAAGAAAACGGCTGCTATTTTGGGCGCCAGGATCTCAAGTGATCTCACCCCCCAAAGTGCACTTTTTTAGTGGCTGTGATCTCATGAGGGTCACTAACCCAGAAGACGTGTGTCCTAGTTTTTGGCCAAGACACATTGGAGGGTATGCCGCCCCCAACAGAGACCAGCAGTGCATAACACACACTCAATGGATGCTGCTTTTCGCAGCATGGAGTGAAGGAGCAAGCTACGCCTGTTGAATATCTTGCTGCGATGCAGCTGCTGAAGAAATCCAAGCAGCACACACTCTCGCTCTGCTTCTGCAATTGGTGGCAGTAAGTGCTTCTAAATACCTGTTGCTGGAAACCACAGGAGCAGAGAGCAATGAGAAGCCTCTGAGTGACTGTGGAAGCTCCAGGATCCGCCAGCTGCAACAGTCATCTGCTGAAAGCCCTGCACTTCTTGCTTTCTCACTGAGCAGCACTTGGTTTCTTGTTGCAACTTCCTTTATTCTTCTCTCCTGCCTCTTCTCAACCACCCTGTTAGGCAGCTTCGGCCGAGAGGTGGGCTTCTTGACTGGGGATTCGAACCCTGGTCTCCCTGGTTCTAGTCCAGCAATCAAACCATTGCAGCAGTCTTCCGCAACCTGCTGCCAACCAGATGTCTCATGGCTGGGGCTGATGGCAGTTTCTTCCCCAAACATCTGGAAGGCACCTGATTGGGGAGGAATGAAGTACAGTACACAACACTGGTGTTTGAGAGGCAGATAATTACTTTTCAGTGTTACATTATTATTTATTAAATTTGTATACCACCCTTCATCCGAAGATCAGAGGGTGCTTCATAACATAAAAATGTAAAGTGAGAACACAAAATACACAATTAAACAAAAATAAAAAACCCTCCCACAAGCACATTTTAAAGGCCATGAAATGTTTGCTGTTGTTTAGTCGTTGATCCATTCTTAAACCGAGGCGCGCTTTCCCTAATGAGGCTTTCCACCGTTCAGATTCCGTTCTTGTTGTTTAGCCGTTTAGTCATGTCCGACTCTTCGTGACCCCATGGACCAGAGCACGCCAGGCACTCCTGTCTTCCACTGCCTCCCGCAGTTTGGTCAAACTCATGTTAGTAGCTTCGAGAACACTGTCCAACCATCTCGTCCTCTGTCGTCCCCTTCTCCTTGTGCCCTCCATCTTTCCCAACATCAGGGTCTTTTCCAGGGAGTCTTCTCTTCTCATGAGGTGGCCAAAGTATTGGAGCCTCAGCTTCAGGATCTGTCCTTCCAGTGAGCACTCAGGGCTGATTTCCTTAAGAATGGATAGGTTTGATCTTCTTGCAGTCCATGGGACTCTCAAGAGTCTCCTCCAGCACCATAATTCAAAAGCATCAATTCTTCAGCGATCAGCCTTCTTTATGGTCCAGCTCTCACTTCCATACATTACTACTGGGAAAACCATAGCTTTAACTATACGGACCTTTGTCGGCAAGGTGATGTCTCTGCTTTTTAAGATGCTGTCTAGGTTTGTCATTGCTTTCCTCCCAAGAAGCAGGCATCTTTTAATTTTGTGACTGCTGTCACCATCTGCAGTGATCATGGAGCCCAAGAAAGTAAAATCTCTCACTGCCTGCATTTCTTCCCATGAAATGTTAGTCAAATATTGTTGTTGTTGGTTGTTGTTGTTTGTTTATAGTCTGCCCATCTGGCTGGGCTTCCCCAGCCACTCTAGGTGGCTCCCAATTGAGTATTAAAAACACAATACAGCATTAAACATTAAAAACTTCCCCAAATAAGGCTGCCTTCAGACGTCTTCTAAAAGTAGGAAAGTTGCTTATTTCCTTTCAAAGTCCTGGTTATACAGAAATGTTTTCATCTCGCACCTAAAGATATGCAAGAAAGGTGCCAGGCATGCCTCCCTGGGGAGAGCGTCCCACAAGTGGGGAGCCACCACAGAAAAGGCCCGTTCTTCTGTTGCCACCCTACAGCCCTCTCGTGGAGGAGGCACGTAAAGAAGGGCCTCAGCTGATGATCTCAGGGTCCGGGTCAGTTCATCTGGGGAGAAGCAGTCCTTCAGTAAACAAACATAGGAATGGGTCGGCTCCTTGCCGAGTGCAACGCACACAACATATCACGTTAAAGTGCTTCGGAAATAGGCCAGTTAGCCTCCAGATCCTGCGAGCTATTTATCTCCAGGCGGGGAAATGGATTTGCGGTCAGGAACGACAAGCTAGGTGCGTGTTCTTCAGTAACAGGCAACAAAGAAAATCAAGAGTCCCCTGGGATTCCTTTGGAAAGGAGAATCATTCACAAAGATCCAGCACCTCCCCACAGCAGCTTTTTATGTACTAGCTGTACTTGATCAGAGAACCAGGCAGGAAGGAACGCTCGCTGTGGTCTGACTTATTTTCTTCAGCTGAACATATTGGTTTTAATCCCTCTTCCGTGAGAGGTAACAAACTCGGAGCATCATTAGCAGAGCTGCTTTCCTTCCAAAAGAGAGAACGTTGGGTTCTTAAGAGTCAAACTGGACGTGATGTTTACCGTGCAGATGCAATTACGGTATATATTTTTTGGTTTAGTGCAGAGCATTCCCCGAGTTTCCTCAGGACTCTGGGAGGTAGGGATGGGAAAGTTTAACTCACTGTCTCGCTTGAGATGCAAGAAGCAGCTTCAGAGACTAGGCTACACTGGCGTAGTGGTTAGATTGTGGGACTAAGACCCGGGAGACCAGGATTTAAATTCCCACATGGCCATGAACCTCACAGGTCCTCGCCAGCCACTGTCTCGGCATCAAATATATCACAGGGTTTCTGTGGTGATAAAATGAAGAGAGGGAGAACCACACATGCCACATTGAGTTCCTTGGAGGGAAAGCAGGATAGAAGCGTTAGGATATCCTATGTGGTCCAGAAAATTATCGGGCTGATCTTGCCTTTAAAAAAAACATGTTTGTTGTAGACAGCCATAGTAGTAATTATTATTATTTTATTTATTTATTTATACATACATACACACACATACCCCACCTATCTGGCTGGATTTCCCCAGCCACTCTGGGTGGCTCCCAATAGAATATTAAAAACACAATAAATACCGGTACATGGAGCACGGGAGAAGATCCGTGTCTTCTCACATGATGCGGAAGGAGATGGGAGCTGCAGCATTCGTAAGGTCCCTCCTGGATCAGACCAAAGACCCATCTGGTCCAGCAATCTGTCTCCCACAGAGGATGATGGCCAGATGCCTCTGGGAATCCCACAAGCACAGCTCGGGCGCAAGAGAGCAAGGCAGCTCAGTGCGCCCGCTGAAGTTTCTTCTCTCGCACAACAAGCTTTATCCCGGCTGGCATCTGTCTTGGATTTTAACTGATTCTATGTATGTGCTGTTGCTGTTAAAATGTTTTCTTTCTTATTCATATGCTAGAGCAGGGTCGTGGGTTTGAGCCCCACATTGGGCAAACAATTCCTGCATTGCAAGGGGTTGGACTAGATGACACACGGGGTCCCTTCTAGGATTCTATTAAAAGATGCTTTTATATATGCAACTGTGTGTGTGTGTGTGTGTGCTGTTATATTGTAAATCGTTTCAGGATGCCTCGTGGGAAATAATTCAGAACTGAAGTAAACAAATTAAGGCACAATACAGCTTGGCTCTTAGGACTAGTCCTCACTGACGGATCTGCACTTCAGACTGCCCAGGCAAATGAATGCTCCTTTGATGCAATATATATATTCCCGACACATAAAGAACTAGCCAGCTAGGGCAGTGCCTTCAAAATTCTGTCCCAACTCCGCACTGGACCGCGTGAATATTGCTGAAAGCGATGGCAGCAGACCACGGAACGATTTGAAGTTTTGCTACTATCCTTTTTAAAAATTAACTTTGAGTCACTGCCTTTTATTCCTCTGAGGAAGACAGAGCCCTTTTCCTCTGTCGGTGCCGATCTTTCCTGCTCCCCCTTCCAGGAAGAACTATGGAGCAGTCACCGTACTTGCCATTCTTCAAACACACACAGAGAAAGTCACCACCACATGCAGACTGAAAAACTGGGCTTTTTAATCCTTGTTAAGGCCACTGCCTTGGTTAGTTCTGCTTAGTTGAGACCATTGTATTTTTTTTGTTTTCACGGCAACATGAGTCGCCTAAGGTGGGCTGTGTCCCCAAAGGTGGCACATAATTCTAGGAGCAAATAAACTCAGCCTCGGAGTGCCTTTATGAAAAATCCATTTACTTACACAACTTGTGGTTGCAGCCGAGATCCTTTGACCTTGCTGCATCCTGTGGATTCTTAATTGGCAAATTTAACAAGTGTCCCTTTCCTCCTGCAGAAAGACAGCTTCAGGTGCAGCGATAAAAGCTTTTCCTTTCTGCAGCTCAGGCAGGTTGTGAAGCAGGGATGGGAAACTTTTTCTGGGCATGAGGGCCATATTCCTTTCCGGGGGCTGCACTGCAGTGTTGGGCAGGGCCAGGTGCAAAAAGGGGCAGAGAAACAGATATATATCCAGTAACTTTTTTTTTTTTACCTTTGTACAACACAACACCTATGCAAGAATTCACAGGATTTCACAGGGCCCCACCACCACAACCAATACCTCCCTCCACCCTCCGAGGTGAGCAAGAGGCATTAATATCACAGTTCAAGGATGCATTCCAGCCAATCAGAAGTGCTCAAGGATGGGGGCATGGGCTGTGGAGAGTCCGGAGGGCCCACAGAGAGAGATGTGAAGGGGCAGATAAAAGAAAGTTACTTTTTCATGCAGTGCATAGTTTAACCATGGAACTCACCTCCACTGGATGCAGTGATGGCCACCAACTTGGGTGTCTTTAATAGAGGATTGGACAAATTCATGGAGGAGCAGAGGGCTATCAACGGCTACTAGCCAGGATGGCTATGCTCCAGGACTGACCTGCTGGGAGCCAAAGGGCCCTGCCCTGCTTCTCTCCACCTGGCTTGGGCGGGGCGGGGCCCGACAGGCTCTATAAAGGGCTGCGGCTG
Organism: Lacerta viridis; assembly: GCA_900245905.1. Lineage (NCBI taxonomy): Eukaryota > Metazoa > Chordata > Lepidosauria > Squamata > Lacertidae > Lacerta > Lacerta viridis. Next base: position 138,857 of record OFHU01000309.1, on the reverse strand, counting down.
CTGCTGCTCATCAACCGAGAGGGCTCCTTTTTAATGTTTTTTAATATTTATCTATTTAACTATGTCATTTTAAATTGTTGTTGATATTCATGTTGTATTTTTAGTTTTAGATTTTATGATTTACCGGTATATGGAAAATTGTTTTCCATTTGGTTGTATTAGGCAGTTGGCCCCCTACCTCTCTCTCGCCCTGATCTGGCCACAGTGATCCATGTGACGGTCACCTCCAGACTTGATTATTGTAACTCGCTCTACGCGGGGCTGCCCCTGAAGCTGACCCAGAAACTCCAGCGGGTGCAGAATGCCGCGGCGAGAAGCTCCTCACGGGGTCTTTGCCGCGGGACCACATTCATCCAGTGCTCTACCAGCTGCACTGGCTCCCGGTGGAGTACAGGGTCAGGTTTAAGGTGCTGGTTTTGACCTTTAAAGCCCTATGCGGCTTAGGACCCTCGTACCTAAGGGACCGCCTCTCCTGGTATGTCCCGGGTAGGACCTTAAGGTCCTCAAATAATAACTTTTTGGAGGTCCCGAGCCACAAGGATGCTAGGTTGGCTTCAACTAGGGCCAGGGCCTTCTCAGTACTGGCCCCGACTTGGTGGAACGGTCTGTCACAAGAGACCAGGGCCCTGCGGGATTTGGCATCTTTCCGCAGGGCCTGCAAGACGGAGCTGTTCCACCTGGCCTTTGGGTTGGTTTCAGTTTAACCCTGATGTTTCATTCTTTTGGTGTGATGGTGGGCTATTAAAATTGTATTTTAATCTGTATTTTAATGAATTGTTTTATGTTTTTGTTGTGATTTTATTGGTGTTAGCCGCCCTGAGCCCGGTTTGGCGGGGAAGGGCGGGGTATAAATAAAATTTTATTATTATTATTATTATTATTATTATTATTATTATTATTATTATTATTTACCTTTTGATGCATTTTATCTATTGTTTATTACTTTTGTTATGTTTGTAAGCCGCCTTGAGCATAGTTTTAACTATGGAAAGGCGGCATACAGATAAAATGATGCCGATGATTATGCTCTGCCCTCCACTGGGTCAGAGGCAGTAATGCTTCTGAATGCCGGTGGCTGGAAACCACAGGAAGGGAGAGTGCTGCTCCTGCGTTCAAATCCTGCTTGCTGGTGCCTGGTTGGTCACTGTGAGAACAGGATGCTGCACTAGATGAGCCACTGGCCTGATCCAGAAGGGCTCTTCTTGCGGTCTTAGAAGTTCTTAGAAGGAAGCGGAAGGAGAGAGTTTGGGAGGAAGAAGAAGAAGAAGAAGAAGAAGAGGAAGAAGAAGAAGATGATGATGATATCGAGCAAGAGAGGGACGAGAGAGAAGTGGTTTGCTGCCGTGAGGTCACTCGATAAGGAAGGCTATTGCACTAACACTATGAACTTGATTGATCTGTGTGGTTTGGAATATCTCCCAAAGAATTTGCATACACAGCAGAGAGGACCAGGGAGGAGGGTTTGGAGGAGAGGGAAACCACACAATGAATTTGTTAGGCTTCTTTTGCAGGTGACAAGTCCTTTATATTTATGTGTTGAGGATCTGGGTGGGGGAGGAGAGGAATACCGGTAAATGCTCTCCAGCGGCCATTCAAATCAACTGGAAATGAGGCAGGAGAAGAAACGTTTCATTTTCACCCCGGCCCAGCGGTGGAAAGAACCGCTGTCGACATCGCCTTCCTTACCGGCTGAGGTCTCTCTCCCTCTCTCTTTTTTTTTGCAAAGAGAACAATTGGGCTGTGTTTGCCCACTGAGCCCAGAGGTGTGATCAGAAAGGACAACTTGACCCCTTTCTTCACCTTCCCCGTCTGAAAGAAACAACTCTGCAAGCGAGACATTTTGCTTCGCTAGCTCCCCGGCGTCAGTCTCCTCTGCGTAAATATTGTGACAACCTTTTTTCCCCTTTCCTTTTTGAGGGGTAAGACACTCAAATTACTGTTACATTGTAAAACAGGATGAGGACGTTATAGCAATAGTCTCCCCCCAGGGGGGGGGCTGCACCAGAAGTTATTGTTCTGGGGTTCGGCTATGGAACACGCGAGTAATAAAAGGAAAATAAGAGCATGTGCAAAGTGCATTTCAGCAAGTAATCAGAACCAGCTCCCACATATCTGGGAGTAGAAGCTGCCAGAAAAGATAATGCAGTTTCTGTCAGGCCTGAACTTGCTCATAATATTTTTAGTTGCAATGAACTTGACATAATCCTTGCCATTTTTTAAAAAGCCAGCTGGGCTAGCAGCCAGGTCCAAATCTTACAGCAGCATCTTGGAGTTCGCAAATCTCTGGCGAGACGCAATCTCACTAGGAGGCATGGGTGAGTCACTTTCTCACAGTCTCGGTTCCTTATCTGTAAAATGGGAATAATACTGAGTTGAGTCACAGGGTTGGCTGTCCTGCCTCAGCCTTTGAGGCTAGGATGGGCTGCTAAGCGTAAACCACAGCAAGGGTGTGGTGCAAGGACATCGGCACCTGCTCAACTGGGAAGCGGCATGAACCGCAGAGAGAAACAGCCAGAGCTTTCAGCACTTGAAGCAAAACAGCTGCAATTGTTTGATGGCAGGGGCAGACCAAAGTTGTTGCTTCCCCGACCTGCTTACCCAGCCACCCTTCCATGCTAGAGACAGCGTGTCACAATGGTTAGATCGCTAGACTATGGCTGCGTGCACACCGTCCATATAAAGCAGATGGCTCCCCCCAAAGAATCCTGGGAGCTTTAGTTTATTAAGGGTGCTGGGAATTAAGAGCTCTGTGTGAACTATAATTCCCAGGATTTGAGAGCTACAATTCCCAGCACCTGTAACAAACTGGGGCCATCGTACCCCTCTTTAGTGTTGTAAGTAGGGCACACCGCTGTTTAAACAACTGGGGCGGCTGCCAACACATCCGGCCCAGAAGAAAACCAAAGTGGCTCACAGATCCAATGGACTAGTGACTTGATTTGGGGAAGGGGGATTTATATTGGTTTGGTTTGATGTGGATGTGTTGCTTTCGTTCGTTACAGCAGGTTCCTCTCCCACATGTGCCACGCATGTCTCAAGCTACCTAGGGCCATCGCTATTCCTCTGCCTTACATGAACCACCAGCAATAAGTTTTAGAATCATAGAATCGTAGAGTTGGAATGGGTCTCCCCAAGGTCATCTAGTCCAACCCCCTGCAATGCCGAAATATTTTGCCCAATGTGGGGCTCAAACCCGCCACCCTGAGATTAAGAACCCCATGCTTTGTCAACAGAACTATCGCTTCCTTGCAAGACTGTCGTGAGGGCTGATGCCTGGACAGCACAGTTGGTCAGACTGTGGTGCTGATAACCCCAAGGTTGCAGGTTCGATCCCCGACAGGGGCAGCTGCATATTCCTGCATTGCAGGGGGTTGGACTAGATGATCCTCAGGGTCCCTTCCAGCTCTACCATTCTATGACAGCTGAGATATTGCACGTGAAGCACTCCAGGAAAGAACGACCTAAGCGCTACATGCTTTGTACAGGAGAGCAACCTCAAATGTCATGGCTGCATGGCTTGAGCCATAACTGAATAAAGGGTCCCTGCAGAGATTCCTTTTCTTCTGTGTTCCTGATGATTTCCACATGTGATTCTATCTGGGCAGTTATACGTGAACTTGCCTCCAATGCGCTCTGCACCTGAAAAAGTTTCAGGGTAGACATATGGCTTTCTTTCCAGCAATTAAGCGGTAAGAAGTGTTGCAGAACTAATAAAGCAGAAGGACATGCGGGTGGTCAAGTATAAATCCACAGCTAATGTGCCGTTATTGTGTCAATGGTATGTTGGGACGATACGCCCACAAAAAAACATCGGTCCGGTGGGGCCCAATAAGTCCCGGGTTCAAACCTCATCCTAGCCAAGCCCTCACGAACAACAAGTCTCTGCCTGTCTATTCACGAGGATGTTGCTCAACGGAACTTACTCAAGCGCTACACTGGTATCCCGTCCCTCCTCCAAGAATCATAGAATTGTAAGGGGTCCCAAGGGTCGTCTAGTTCAACCCCATACAGAAGCAGCATGTATGTTCCCCATACACCAATCCAGCCTCACAACAACCCTGCGGGGTGGGCAGGTGACTAGGACAAGTCACTCCATTCAGTTTCATGTCTGAGATGGGGGGTCAACCCCAGATTGCCCTGGTCCTAGTCTGAAACTCGGCTCTAACCACTACGACGCACTGTCTCCCAGCACAAAAGTGGTGGCGAGCAGCAATTATGTCTTCTTCTGGTACCTCTTTTCCAGTTCCATTGGAGTGAATGAAGCAAAAAGGAGGAACTTCTGCTCCATTTGCTTGCGCAGAAGGCAAGAAAATGAAAATGGGGGTGGCTCACTGGTCCCACCCCCCAACATGACACCCCAAGGGTCCAGGAAGGATATTATGGGGCCCATGCAGCCTTTCAAGATTTTGTCTGGCCCCCTCCAGGGAACCCATTTATTTGCTTGCCCAAATCTTATGTGGGCTTTACTCATTCATTCTTATCTGCCTATGGGGTGTTTATACGACAGTGAGCATTCATTCCCATTCGCTTGCAGGGGGCTGGCTGGCTGGCTGGCTTGCTCTATGTATCTATCATCTATCTATCTATCTATCTATCTACATCTTCCTCTTAATCGTTCATTCATCCCCACACACACACACTTTGCAGTGTGTTTTCCTGCCAACTTCCTATCCACCCAAAGTCCTTTTTAAAAAGTTAATTTGCTTTAAATCCACTTTAACTGTGGAAGCCTAGATTCCTGGTATGCCCTTGGATCCTTCCCACAAGGTGTCAAAAATATTGGGGCACAGTCCCATCATCCCTGACCTCTGCCCAACATCTGGAGGGCCACAGCACCCGCCACTCTCGCCCCAGAGGACTTTCTCCAATTAGTTTGGAGGGCCTGAACTCTTGCCCCACACATAGCAGCTGCCTGTTCTGCATAGTGTGCTGGGCTCGCTCAGAATGAACATGGACTGCTTTGTACATTTTAAAGCACCGTATAAACGTGACGGCGTTACTACTGCCGTTGTCGTGCCTCGCTGCGGAATAACTACCACCCCAGGCTCCTTCCTCGCAGATGCAAAACGCTGATCGGAAACCCATTTTGCTCCTTTAAAAAAAGGTTGGGGAGAACCGTGATGGAGACCGCTCTTTCGCCACTCAGAGCTTGACAAGGTCATTAAAGGATGTTGAGGGATAACACGGGGTTCTTGAGATAGATCCTCTACTGCCTTCTTGCCCCTGTGAGTCTCTGAACCGAGCGTCCACATTTACTCTGAATTATTCAGTCTGGAAGATTGCATGGAAATGCTGTTTACACACATCTGCGAGTCCTCAAGGCTTACTCCCAGGGTGGTTTTATTTAGGAAGGTCAATGGGTATATTTCCCTAAACACGTATTTGTGCTCAGAATTAAGTTCTGCTGAATTCAGTGGGGCTTATTGAAAGAACCATAGCTCAGCGGTAGAATCACACCCAAATGTCCCAGGTTCAATTCCCAATGGCATCTCCAGTCAGGGCTGCGAGAAACTCCTGTCTGAAATCCTGGGCTGCAGCTTCCGATCAACAGAGACAAATTACCGAGCTGGATGGACCCTCCTTGTTTAGGATATGTCTGTCAATGCTCAGTGCCTGTACTTGTGAATGAGTGGGAGTTACTCCCTAGTAAACATGGCTGGCATATGAGCTGCAACGTTATTTAGTTGCCCTGTGCTTCCAACAACCGGGAGCCTTCCAGATATTTTGGACTTCAAATCCTATCAGTCTCATCCAGCACAGCTGGTCTAACTGGATGCAAGGCTAGTCTTTCTCTCTTTTATCACACTTTACAGCTCTCACATTGGACGGGTAGTATATACTCTGCTTTGGAAAACTCACAGCACTCCACAGAAGGTCTAAATAGAAGCAAAGCCTCTCTAAAGGCTGGGAATGGTTTTCAGCAATTTTGCAAAACTCGGGAATATAAAAAGCACCTGCAGAGCAAAGAGTACACCTGACCATGTGCAGAATGGAAGTCGCTCCCACACTGAATAACCTCTACACAACATCTGAGGGTACCCAGGCCAGAGACTGTGGCTTAGCAGGCTTAACACCTGCAACCTTTTTTTTTAAAAAAAAAGAAATTAAAACAGCCCCCCCCCCACCAGTGTTCCTTGTGCCTGAGATACAAGCATTCCCAGCGGCAACCTCCCTCCTTAAATCTGCTGTCAGTTGGCAGTCTCAAACACTTCCCATCCCCATACAGGTCATTTCAGGAGCAGAGGCACCCCCAGCTCAAGGAAGCTGACTCCCATGCAAATGTGCCCAGGGATGCCAGCTTTTCATTTTGTTCACTTTAAAGATGCCCAGAGCAGCACCCACCACTACAAAAGCAGCAGTGCCCCCAAGTCACAGAGCCTCATTTTTCACCTCTGACACTGGAATCAGAAGTCAAGAGGGACACTGAGCCTGTGCAGAGTGCTTCCCGTGCACGCATGGGAGGACGCCACAGCAACCTACCTAGACAGCAGGGGAAGGCTACCAGGTCAGACATCTTTTCAGAAACCCAGCGCTCGGGAGAGTCCGTGCAACCGTTCCCTACACGGGCACATGAAGCTACTCGCAAGCACCGGGGCACCTTCCGAGCCCCATACCACCTCTTCTGCCCAGCCACCTACGCGCATCAGAGCCTCGGGCATGCTAATCCTTCATCCTCATCCGCAAGACGGAAGAATAGCTGGCGACCCCCAGCCCTTCACCTCCATTTCTCAGTCTCTTAAGCTCTTGTTCCTCATCCACACGCCGTGCGCGCCTAACTTAACACGGAGGTCGAACAAATGCCCTCCGGAGTCCCGGCTTGCATGCGATGATTAGAAAAGAGCCCCGGAGGGCATCAGCCAAGCCCTCGAGCCGGACTCAGAACAAAGAGCCCCCCCCCGCTCACCTGAGAGCCACAGGCGAGGGTCGCCAGGTACCCAAAGCTGCCCAGGCGCCCCGTGACGGCTACCCGCCCCGCCGCTTTCTTACCTTCCATCTCCTTGGTCTCGCCGCAGTTCATCGCCAGAGCCCGTTCATGGCCCCCTCCCGTGTCCGGCAAGGGGTTGCCTTTGGAGCGGAATTCCGCGAACATCAAGCGCATGCGGCCCGAGGCGCGGGGATGGGCGGCGGGATTCAGACGATAGACGGTCTGGCGCAAAGAGGTCCGGCTGGGCGGGGCAGGACAAGAGCCCGCGTTGCTGCCGCTGGTGTGGACGGACCCCGGCGCTCTCCTCCTTTCCGCGTTCAAGACACTTCGGCAAAGTGGCCAGCGCTCGCCTTGCGCACCGCCTATCACTGCAAATCCGCCTCCTCCTCTTTCCCTCCTCCCTTCCCGCTTTTGTCTCTCTCTCTCTCCTACTCTCAAGTCACCCGACGACGCTGCTGCTGCTGCCGGATCGGATGGAGACGATGCTCAAACACGCCCCTCGCCGACATCCCTGCAAGGTCATCCTCGCCGCCGCCCATGCCAGCCCCTGCCTCGTTGCGCAGCAAGGCGCACGGCAGAGTCCAACAACAAGGCGATAATTTCGCCTTCGCCGCCGCCGGTCCTCCCACCCCGAGCTGGGCGGGGAAGGGCTGCGGACGCAGCGGCTGCCTGCAAGTCCCGGACAAAGCCCAGCAAGAGGCGAGGCGTCGTGCTGGTGGTGGCGGCGCACAGGAGCGCCGCTGTGCGCGTCTCCAGCGCGCCGAGAGCCCTTCGGCGGCGCCTGGGCTGGGCCCAGCAGGCACGACCCCGGCTCCGGCAGGGAGGAGAAGCTCTCCGCGAGGTTGCGAAAGGAGAGGAGGAGCCGCGGGAGGCGGGAGCCGCCGGGATCGGGCCTGCAACCTGCTGGCCGGGGAAAGAAGCCGGGAGCCGCACGGTGTGCCCGACCGGGGGGTGCTTCGTAGCGCGGCTGGCGAGGGCGCGTTGGCGGCGTTTGCGTATCGAGATGGCTGGAGGCGAGGTCAAGGCTCGCGGGCTACCTGTCGGCCGCCGGGCCAGTGTGGGCACCATCCGGCCGGGTTCTGGCTAGCTCCGGCGAGCAGCAGCTCTCCCTGCGCGATCCCGCCCATTCCGCGCTGCCTTTTCCCCGGCGGCCACCGCCCCGAAGGGCTCTCGGCTTGGCCGGCTGCTGCGCAAGGGAGGCCTCCGCCGTCGCCCCGCGCTTGGGCGCGCACGTGCTCCCACTGCGCACACGCCCCGATCCGCCTCGCCCTGCCCTGCCTCTAGTTGGGCTGGTTTTGCCAGCCGTACCTTTTTTTATTCATTTATTTCCCTCCCCCCCACGCCTTTTGCAGTGCAATACCATGCATATCTACCCAGGTCAACGGCTTACTCCCAAGTAATCCTATGCACGCTTAACTCGGAGAGCAACCCAATCGAATTCACTGGAGCTTCGTGTAGGCATCCAGAGGGTTGAATTGATTAATCTTTTAGTTTATTATTATTATTAAGAATGCGCTTGGCTTCATTGCTATTTGGGGGATGTTTTAAACTACAGACTGTCTTTTCTTAAGCTGCTTCTCGGCCACTTTCAGAATTAAAATAAAATAAAATAAAGCATACTCTGAGATCGGAAGGAAGCTCACCTGTCATTTAGCCTCAAGCCACCATAGGGGAGAGATCAGCTATTATATATTTGTAGCCATATGCCAACGTCTTTCTAGAGTTGCCTGTTTTACTCCTCCCTCTCTCTGTCATTTGTTTCCCACCCCCTCACCTCCTGATTAATGGTTGCTATTAGCTAGTCGGTTAGGGATGAGGCGGGTGCCGTCCATGTACACAGTGCTTGACAACAGCAGCCAGAGAGATAGGGAACTAGCCGCCTCCTGAGGAGCTGAGAGGCTGTGCCTTGACAGCAGGGAAGACAGAGGACCATAGGAAATAGAAGCACATAGGAAACTGCCTTGCACTGAGACAGACCATTGGCCTATCTTAATCAATACTGTCTTCACTGGCCAGCAGTAGCTCTCCTAGTCTCTCACAGCTCTACCTGGGGATGCCTGGGATTGAATAATAGAATTGTAGGGTTGAAAGGGACCACATGGGTCATCTAGTCCAACCCCATGCAATGCAGGAATCTTTTGCTCAAGGCGAGGGCTCGAACCTATGTCCCTGAGATTAAGAGTCTCATGCTCTAGCCTTCCGCATGCAAGGAATATGTAGCTCTACCCCTGAGCTACAGCTCTTCCTTGATAAAGGAAGGAAGAAAGGAGACACTGTGAGGGATGCAGGTGTGCTGGCCCCAGGGGTTTGTCAGTGAGGCGAGGTCAAAGTCCAGTCCTGGGTCTAGGTGTCCAAAGGAGGTCAGTCAGGCAGGGAGCAGGTCAAGGTCCAAGGCAGGTGCAGGCACGAGGTTGCAGGTCAAGCATACATTTGCAACTAAGTTGCTCACGCAACTTGGGCTGGGTCTGGCTGGCTTTTATCTGGCCCTATGCTTAGGGCGGCCCCGATCCTCTGGAGACTCGCCTCTCCTCCGGGCCTGGAGGTGAGCACTCCTCCTGTAAGCACTTAGCTCTCTTTGCCTCTCTGTCCTGAGCCTCTGCAGCTCAGGAGAGGCTGGTGGGTTACTGGACCCAGGGGCCGCCTCAGCTTCCTCTGAAGAGGCTGGGAGTGGAGCACCTGCAGGCAATGGGTCCTCCCTCCCATCAGGAGCCAGAGCAGACTCTGCTGATGCCTGCACCTGGGGATCCAGCACAGGTGGGGATCCTTCAGGCTCAAGCCCTGGCCCCGGCTCAGCTGGTTCTGGAGGCGGGGAATCCTGTGCAGGCTGGGATCCCTCAGGTTCAGCATCTGAGTCTGACTCCCAGGCCATCACAGCAGGCTTGCACAAGTGCAGCTAGAGCTGTGGAAGTTTGGTTATATTGGGGCAGGCATGGCCAAACTTGGCCCTCCAGCTGTTTTGGGACTACAATTCCCATCATCCCTGACCACTGGTCCTGTTAGCTAGGGATGATGGGAGTTGTAGTCCCAAAACAGCTGGAGGGCCAAGTTTGGCCAGGCCTGGTACGCCTGAAGATTTAAGGCATACAATGGACTGCTTTGCTAAAGTGACCCTGAGAGCAAAAAACTGGGCTATACAAAGAAGGCCCTGGATTACTTATTCAGGCAACAGAGTCACTGCCGAGTGTTCCAGTGACCTATGACGTCTCCACTTGTGGATTATTGCACACACCATTTGTAGCAAGCTTATGGACGGAAGCGCGTGTGATGCAAATACAATGCAATGACTTCCAGCATGCAAGAATATTGCAGAAGGCCTCAATGAAAAACCATAAAGCAGCAGTAGACTTCAGTGTTACGTATTATGGCTCCTTCGACCCATAAAAATGGTACTGTAAGAGGGTGGCCGTTTCCTATCTTCGGACCCCAAGCACATAGAAGGAAGGGGGTCTTGTTTTTACAGCAAGAGGAGCGTGTGGTCAAGGGTGCCAAATATCCCCCCACACCACAGCTTATGTCCCCTCAGGTATTTTACCCACGTCACGTGGGGTCAGTTCTGGCTGAGGATAAGACTGCTGGTAGACGGGGGGCAGAATAAGCTGTAGGGTGGTTACATAGCAGCATGTTAGAAACTCAAAATATATAAGCTAGGTGCCAAGTGGCTCCTGAAACCAGGGTTATAGTTGCTAAAACGGAATGTCTAGTTGCCATTTGGGGGCCAAGCAACTCCAAAGCCATACTTTTTCATACGACTTTGGGGTTCCTGAAATTTGTTCTGACTGTGCAGATAAAGAATCGCAGGTAGAATTCTACAGGATGCGCCGTTAGTGTGTGAAAACAGGATCCGAGGGTCCCCAGGCATGCACCTCCAGGCGGTGGAGACGTCGGGGGCAAAATGCTCCTGGCACCTAACGGATTTCAAACGCTACACAGCAGATCTAGTCCTCTGTTAGGGATGGAGAGAAGGCAGATTGGGGTCTACTGGGAGATAGGCAAGGATTTCTGACACTCACTTGTTTAGCAATATCAGCATACGGTAAGTGTTCTCCCCAGAAAGCCCATCTAATCCAGCATCCTGTTTTCACAGTGGCCAACCAGATGCCTGTGAGAAGCCCTCAAGCTGAGCTCAGCAGCACTGGAGTTAGTTAGACAGCTCTAAAATGTTACGAAATGCATCCCTACCTTCTGTATGGCTGCCACCCTCTTTGCTGACATAGTGCTAGCCATTGACCTTTACATAGTTTTTTCCTATTTTGGAGCAGATGGAGTAAGCTTTGTCTTTTTAATTTATTGTTTGGGACAAAGGTGTTAAGAGCTCCCGTTACTCCATTTAAATTCACCAGGTTTCACGACCTGCTCCCCTTTAATTTGACCGTATAACTGGAGAGACAGTAGTGTAAAGGCCCATGAAAAATTAATCAGGCTTATTCCACGGGAGCGGGATAAAAAAAAGAAGAAGAAAAAGATGAATCCAATTCAGCATAATAAGAAATCCAATATAATGAATCCCGGCCGTGGCTAATGATCTTATCAGCATGCAATGTATACTACAGGCCACAGAAGGAGAATAACCTCATCAGTTTTGACAGGCTGTTCTAGCCAGCTAAACAGAACAGTCACCGCAGATATGCCCAGCAAGGGGAGGATGTTGACAAGGAAGGAGGTGAGGGTGTTAGCATGGGTGACCTTCAGGAGATGCAACAATTTTCCTGTCCCCATTCCCCTTGCCAACTCGCCAGCTGCTGCTCCCCTGGCTGGCATGTCTCATCAGACAGGTCTCTGCTGTGGGTATGACCTGATGTGTCCCAAGGTGAAAGCAGGACCAGCTCGGATCGGGTGTGGTGCTAGCGGCCAGGACTGACCTGCAAAGTCCCTGGAAAACCAAGGGCTCCTCTAGACAACCTATTTACTGACCATTCATCTAGACTTGCCTGTGCAAAGCAGATTATATGCTATGGTCAAAGCCACACCATATATTTTAAGCACACGACTCTTTCCAAGAATCCTGGGAATTGTAGTTTGTTACAGGCGATGGGGATTCTAAACCACAGTCCCCCGGATTCGTTTATGGGGGAGCCATGTGCTTTGACTTACCTTTCTTCCATCTTGAGACCCAAGGTAGAGCGCACAGGTTTGTAGGCAGTTTCATATGCAGGCACCAAACAGAAAATGTAGATTGTGCTGGATCCAACCCATAGGTGCCTGTCTAGTTCAGCACCCTGCTTCCTGCAGTGAACAACCAGTTTCCCAGAGAAAGTCCTCAAGCAGGGCATGAGGAAAATGGCCTTCTGCTGTTGTTCCCCATCAGCTGGTCTTCAGAGGCATGGTTCCTCCGATCCCAGAGCTACAGCATGTAGAAATCTGGCACGTTTGCAGAGGAGGGCAACCAAGATGATCAAAAGTCTGGAAACCAAGCATTATGAGGAATAGTTGAAGGAGCTGGGTATGTTTAGCCTGGAAAAGAGGAAGATGAGAAGAGATATGTGATAGCCATTTTCAAATATCTCAAGGGCTGTCACATAGAAGAGGGAACAAGCTTGGTTTCTCCTGCTCTGGACTGAAACCAATGGCTTCAAGTTACAAGAAAGGAAATTCCAGGCAAACATCAGGAAGAACTTTCTGAAGGCAAGAGCTGTTAGACAGTGGAATGAACATTATCAGGAAGTTACGGACTCTTCTTCATTGGAGGATTCCAAGCAGGGGTTGGATGGTGTCAGGGAACCGCCGGAGACCCGCGGGGTGGTGCAGGGGCTGTCAAAGGACACAGAGCCCCAGCGCCGCAAGGGGAGCAGGACAGCACCCAGCGGAAACGAAAGGCAGGAGGGAAGCCTGGAGGGGAGAGGGCTGGGGGATGTGCCAGAGCTCATCTTGAACTCTTGAGATCTGCACTGTATATACTTGCACAATAAAACCTGTAAATAGACGAACCGGAGTCCAGCCTCCCTACTCGTGAGAAACCACTACAGAAACGACTATAGAATCCACACAGAGCCAAACCACTACAGAAACGACTATAGAATCCACACAGATGGCCACCTGTCATGGATGCTTTAGCTGAGATTCCTGCATTGCAAGGGGTTGGACTAGATGACCCTTGGTGTCCCTTCGAACTCTACAATTTCTATGAAATCAGGACTTGTAGCCAGTGGACAGCCCTTATCCTTCGTGAATTTGTTGCAGCAAGGTTGTTCCATTACATGAACCAGTCCTAGGCCAGGGTTGGGAAATATTTTTTTCAGACTGAAGGCCACTCTGCCATCTGTGCAACCTTCCAAGGGCCACATGCCAAGGATGGGCAGGGCCAGGGACAAAAATGTAAATTTTAGCATTTCACTAAATGTTTCTATACCTCTTGCTCTCCCAGGCAAGTAGGAAGCATTGTTCCAGCCAGACTCTCCCCAGATGTGATCCAGTGGGTTTGGTGAGCCCCTAGAACAGATTGGGGGGACAGGGGGAGAGTCCTGTTTTACAAACAGAAATCCTTGCAATTTTAGGTTGTGTGGTTTTTTGTTTGGATGCAACCCTGCGTTCCAGTTGGTTGGGAGTCAACAGGCCTTTCTGATTGGATGTCAAGTACATAGCTATCTATTTCAGGAAACAGCCAGATTCTTCCTTCCTCAACCACAAGCACATTAAAACCCTGTATTTTTAAAACTGCGATTAGGGAAGTCGTCAATGAATCGCACCTATTCCTCGCCAATGTGAGAAGGCTGACGTGCAAAAATACCCAGGGAGACAATTCGACGCTGCTTGACGGTTTCTATTTCTGTGCTTTCTCTCTGCGACCACTGAAATCTTGGAAACTTCGTTGCTTCCATGAAATCTCAGACTCCCTCAAAGCGCCCAGCTTGAGGAGAAAGAAAAATACCCAGCATTCCAGATCTCAACCAAACTGCTGAAGCTGGCAAAATGGTTATTATTAGAATTACAGCTGGCAGGAAATGGAGTGCCCTCTCCTCTTCCTCTGAGTTGTCCCACAAATGGTGAATATTCCAAGTAAACTATTAGCTGACACTAGCAGATTTCCTGGTTCCTGAGGGTGGAAGCTTGGGGGTGGTGGTAAAAAAAATAGGCCTTGGTAATGATCCACAGTTGTTCCGGAGACTTGGGTCTCGTTTAAAGTTATGTAAATGATATGCAGAGTTGTGTGCTTATATTGGTCTCTGACAACTCACCAACATTCTCTCTCTCTCCCTCCCCCTGAGCTCTTAATGGGTCAGCATCTGTTTGTGCTCTTTCCTCTTCAATTTGCTTGTGTAATTGCAGAGGCGTAGGAAGGTCAGGTGGTACCCAGTGTGGAAAATTTCTTGTCCCCCCCCCATTGATTCCCCCCCTGCAAAAATGGTTTTACGTTATTTCATATTTTCTTACAAAGGAATAATAACAAGTAATAATAATAATAAACTTTTATTTATATCCCGCCCTCCCCGGCCGAAGTCGGGCTCAGGGTGGCTAACATCAGATACATAACATTGGTATAAAATCAAACAATAATTAAATTACCTCCTAAAAACATCTCAAAATCAAATTAAAGTCTAATTAGATGGCTTTCCACAGGGTTAGGGTTGGGAACAGTAAGTGCTCCACTGAACTGAAATTTCAGCCTTCACGACATAGGAAAACAGCCAAGTAAACAGCTATTTTGGTGGAGGAGGGTCAAGATATTAACCGATATGCATGAAATTTCATATATAGCTATATAATCCCTAGTATAGTAAGATAAGACCTTTGGAGCAGGCATTTAAAAAAAAGTTTTTTATGAACCACCCTAGTAGGGCAGTAATTGTTCCTTGATAATTTGTCACCCCCTCCATTATGGAACATGGGTCGGACCGCCTCCTACGCCCCCTCCTTGCTACGCCCCTGTGTAATTGTATCTTGCCAGCCTTCTTCTCTCCCTTCAGTCAGATGCTCAACTGTTCCTGTTTACCAGAGACAGCCCCATTATCTGATGCCCGTCCCCTGTAAAAGGTAAAGGGACCCCTGACCATTAGGTCCAGTCGCGGACGACTCTAGGGTTGCGGCGCTCATCTCGCTTTACTGGCCGAGGGAGCCGGCGTACAGCTTCTGGGTCATGTGGCCAGCATGACTAAGCCACTTCTGGCAAACCAGAGCAGTGCACGGAAATGCTGTTTACCTTCCCGCCGGAGTGGTACCTATTTATCTACTTGCACTTTTGTGTGCTTTTGAACTGCTAGGTTGGCAGGAGCAGGGACCGAGCAACGGGAGCTCACCCTGTCACGGGAATTCGAACCGTCGACCTTCTGATCGGCAAGCCCTAGGCTCTGTGGTTTAACCCACAGTACCACCCGCATCCCTCCCCTGTACATCCTCATTTTTACCCTTTCAGGATGCATCTGAGTGAGCAGAGCCATTCTCCGGGTGCCAGTCCCCCTACTTATCGTAAGTCCACAGAAATAAAAGGCCACACCTGCACCAAACATTTGAAGTGCAAACATACCACTTTAACAGTCATGGTTTCCCCCCAAAGAATCCTGGGAACTGTAGCATGTTAAGGGTGCTGAGAGTTGTTAGGAGTCTCCTACTGCCCCCCCAAGAGCTATAATTCCCAATTTCCCTTGGAATCTCTTCCTTGGCTCTGCTGGGTCAAATCATTCAGATCAGATCCCAGCCTCGCAAAGCAGCTCAGAGCCGGCGTGGCAGGCTCTGTGACCCTCTGTGTTCCACTCCCCCGTTGCACTCATGACTGCCCCAGGCACCAGCAAGCCACGCTACACCACTGGGAAAACCAGGGGGAGGGAAAAGGAATGAAGTATCCTGTAGGAGGGAACTGAACAGGAGAAGCATGATTGCAGCATTTTGTCGCAGGCCCCCCTTGCATCTTCCTAACACACTTGTGTTTTTCGCTGCTCAGATCTGACCAGCCGCTTCCCATGCAGAAGCAATCAGATGTTGGTAGCTTGTGACTTGAGGGCCTTCTGTTGATGTACCTCCCTGGGACCAATGAATATTTCAGGAAGAATGTTTACCTAATGCACAGTTGATTTTGCTAAATAGGCCACCCTGCCTTCAGAGAGTTGCAGCAGCCCTGTGCAATAATTGAGAAAGAATACTTGCCACAAGTGTTAATTCAGGAGCTGCTCAGACAAGTTTCCAGGTTTGCTTATTTAAATCATTTTTTTTAAAGCAGCTGAAACTAAGATGGGCCTCCTAACGTCTCTTTGGCGCTGCAGCTTTTTACCTGAATGCAAGAAACAGCGGCGCAGATCAGCAGGTGCAAAAAATATGATCAAAATCTACAGTCTAGGATGACAACGCACTCTCTCCCCAGCACACCGGAGTTTACTTTCCAATTTGCATGGAGAAACATTTCCCAGGCTGTTTCTTTCCCTGCAATTACACTTCACACCTCGCGCACTGAAGAAGCTGTGACGCTATGTGCGATGTGCTGCGTTAGTCAGCTCGGTGTGTGAGTGCATATGTGTATGTGTGAAGGAACAGCCGAGAAGACGTGGGCGCACATTTTGCAACATTTAAGCGTGCGTCTAATTAACACACAGGCAGCCCAAACAAACTGGTGATTTCATTCCATCTGGAGCTGGCTCCAAATGTGTCTATTAAATAGGTATGGTGCCCATTCCGCCCACGACCCTCCAACCCCAGAAATCAGTGAATGGATTCCAAATTTTGCACTTCTTTCTTTATTAAATTCATTTAAATAAATGAATTAAAAATAATAATAATCCCAGACCAGTCGTCTAATTACACTGTCAAATACATAACGTAAACAGTCCCATTGACTCTTCTGCACAACAGATTTTCCAGAGGCTTATTGGCAATGATATCAAGGAAGCCTGGAATTGTGGCAAGAATTTAGCTTCTAGGTAAAGGGACCCCTGACCATTAGGTCCAGTCGCAGACAACTCTGGGGTTGCAGTGCTCATCTCACGCCAAGGGAGCCAGCGTTTGTCCGCAGACAGCTTTCAGGTCATATGGCCAGCATGACAAAGCCGCTTCTGGCGAACCAGAGCAGTGCACGGAAACACTGTTTACCTTCCTGCCAGAGCGGTACCTATTTATCTACTTGCACTTTGACGTGCTTTCGAACAGCTAGGTTGGCAGGAGCTGGGACTGAACAACGGGAGCTCACCCCGTTACTACACCACCCTTAAATAAAAAACATGGACCCAAGGAAATTAAGCAAGTCCAGTGTCTGGTTAGTTATTGCAATAGGGCAGAGCTCAACTCAACGTTGTTGTTCTAGCAGGATAAGAAAATGTTCTGCCACGAGGAGCTTCAGAACAAGGGTTTTATAGCCACAGCACACAAAGGGTCCCAAAACACCAAAATATAGCATTCTTAAACATCCTACATATAAAGGTTACAGGTCATGGGATGGTGAACATTTATGGCTCCATGCTGCTATCTTCTCCCCTGCAGTTACCTTGGGAGTGCCCCAAGTGCCCAGGCCATTTGGGCATCAAATGTTGCATTTTTATCACAGTTCCCCTGGCAAACAGGCCTGCAGCTGGCTTGTTGACATTCCTTTCTCTATCTCACTTCCCTTGCCTCTCCTATCTCCCAGGAAGCTTCAAGGATATGTTTGGATTTACACTCCAACGTTGACTAAAACAACATCCTTAATGACCGTACATAAAAACGATTCAGTGATGCGTTCCATCTTTCTAAAGGTTAAATGCCCTTAATATTTCAAAACATGATTAAATCAAAATATGCACCCTGGGTCTCTGATTCTTCTATCAGAGTGTAGAGGGGCTTCTTTAGCACCAGGCAAAGATGGAGTACGAAAGGGTGGGGTATGAATGCAATAATTAAATAATAATAAATCCCACATGTAGTTTGTGAGGTCAACCCTGTTGGATCTGCTGACTGAACGAGATTCACGCAGGGAACTCAATTGCACAGCTGATCTCTCAGGGATGAAGTCACTGCCCATCAGTTGGGATGACCCCAGGCCAGTCACTGTATCTCAACCGAACCTACCTCACAGGGTTGTTGTGAGAATAGAAGAGCGAAGGGGAGAACCCTGTACACTCCTTTGAGATCCTTGAAGGAAAGGTGGTAAATGTAAACGAGCCATCCCCAAACCCGGCCCTCCAGATGTTTGGGGACCACAATTCCCATCATCCCTGACCACTGGTCCTGTTAGCTAGGGATGATGGGAGTTGTAGTCCCAAAAGCATCTGGAGGGCTGTGTTTGGGGATGCCTGATGTAAATGCAATAAGTAAATAAATTAAAAAATGGGTATTTACCAATAGAGAGAAAAAAACCGGACAAGGTAAGTTGATGGTGTTACAGGAAAGGCAAAAAAATATTTGGAAGGCTCAAACCCACCCCCACCCCCCAAATTTGGATGGGAGTCAAGAAAATCAGAAAGCCTGAAGAGAGACCAGCCCAACTTTATTCCTCAAGCTTTTCAAACAGCGGCATGATGCAACTGCCAGGGTTTCCCCCTCCTACAATAAACTGAAGGATCTGAATTGACTGTTGATGCACAAGAATGAAACTTTGGGTTCACGGTCCAAAGTTCATGGAAAATGTCAGACCGTCATGCGGCGGTTGAGGAATGCAAAGGCCGCATTCAGAAGGTCTCAGAAACAAACCATCAACTTTTGTCATGCCGTTATGTAAGTCTGCAGCAGGCCTGAAGTTGGAATGTGGCATACACTTCTGGACAATAGTGCAGATGGCTAAAATCTGGAGTTAATGGTCTGATGCAGACCCCACTCCTGAGAGGGGAACGTGCAGTAGCTTCGCTTGCTTCAAAATGCATTACTTAGAAAATTGCAAAGGGTCTTTAAGGATTGCTTATTGATTTTCCTGCCAGCCGTAATAATTATAGCAATTGTGCTAAAATAATAATAATAATAAAAAATTCCTTCCAGTAGCACCTTAGAGACCAACTAAGTTTGTTCTTGGTATGAGCTTTCGTGTGCATGCACACTTCTTCATACAAGAACAAACTTAGTTGGTCTCTAAGGTGCTACTGGAAGGATTTTTTTTATTTTTTATTTTGTTTTGACTATGGCAGACCAACACGGCTACCTACCTGTGACAGCATTTTTTATTTTGTTTTGACTATGGCAGACCAACACGGCTACCTACCTGTGACAGCAATTGTGCTAGACGCTGTATGATTTTTAATTGTTATTTTTATTGCCTCTTTTATTAGAGACATCTTTTGCCTTCCATTGTATGGCACAGAATTCAGATTGCAATACAATCAAATGCAATAAGAAGAAGCCCGGCCAAATAGGAAAAAAAAAATGTTGCAGTCCTAGTTTAAAAGGCTAAGCAATTAGCTTTGAGGAAAAGAGAGTTTGGAGGATGGAGTTGATAGAGAGCTGACGAAAGCATGAACGGCATGGTGGGAAACCGAGCAGGGATGAATTATTCACACCCAAAATTAACAATAACAAAAGAAGCCAACAACCTGAGGTCAAGATGCAGCGGATTTAGAAATGGCAGCGCTTTTCCATACAAGATCAGGACTCACTATACGAGCCTCTGCTTTACATGCAAAACTGCCTGCGTTCGTTCAGTCCCTGATAACTCAAGACAAGCAGAGAACCTGGTAGCAGCAGGCAGTGGGAGTATAGGAAATTATACTGAGTCAGGCCATTGGTGCACCTGGCTCCATATGGACTGTAGTGACTGGCAGCAAATCTCTGGGGTTTCAGACAGGGAAACTATCACAGACCTCCTGCAGATGCTGGGGACTGACTCTGGGACCTTCTGCATGCCAAGCAGATGCTCTGCCACTGAGGTATGACCCTTCCAGAGGGAAAAGTCTCCGCCTGAGACCCTAGTGAGCCATTGCCAGAGGAGATAAGGGCTAGGTGGTCTGGGTCAGTAGAATGGGCAGCTTCATATATTTGAGGTATAATGGAGGGGATGGGGAATGGGTTCCATGTGCTTCTGGCATATGACTTGCATCATCCCTGACTATTGCATACCCCTTAACTGCCCTGATCCTGTTTTGGGGTGCTGGACTCTCACATGAGAGCACAGAGCCCAAAAGATCTCGCACAAGAGCACAGAGCCCCCCAAAACACGATTTTGGGCTTTGTGCTCTCACACGTGTTATGTGACTCATGCAGGAGCATAGCCAGGAAGACACATGTACCGGTTTTCGGCCTCAAAATGTTGGAGGGTATATGCTGGCAGGGGGTGGTGGGATTTGGAGTCCAACAACATCTGGAGAACCACAGATTCTTTTCCTCTGGAACCGGGGTCAGCAAACTTTTTTAGCAGGGGGCTGGTCTACTGTCCCTCAGACCTCGTGGGGGGCCAGACTATATTTTGAAAATAATAATAATGAATGAATTCCTATGCCCCACAAATAACCCAGAGATTCATTTTAAATAAAAGGATACATTCTACTCATGTAAAAACACGCTGATTCCTGTACTGTCTGCGGGCCGGATTTAGAAGGCCAGATCCGGCCCCCAGGCCTTAGATTGCCTACCCATGCTCTGAAATTATGGCTCTTAGGCAGGATTTAATTACTCTTACAGGAATACGAGTGTCTACTAGGCTTCCTAATCCTTACTACATAAGGCAGTGCTCATGCCGAATTCTCGCTTCTAGGATTGCCAGTGTTGCAGCTCAGGTTTGGCAATGGTTACCTAAGCTGCTATCTTGCAGGGATTTACTCCTCCCCATCACTCTGGTTCCCAAAGCCTCACTTTAATAAGCTTAGAGAGGATCTGGACTTACAAAATGTCTTTCCTCACTGTTTTGGGGGGCTGGTAAACTCAGCTCTTGTGTCCAAGTTAGTTTTGCAAATGACAGTGCTCCAAGAAACCTCAAATGCAGCCAAAACAGAACAATAGGCAAAAGGGGGGGGGGGGCAAAACATGAAGATTTGAAAAATCAGCCTTACAATTTGGGGTTCCTCTTCAAAAGGAGAGAATTGGATTGCACATCAATTCCTCTGCTCTCCCTGGGCCTCACTCTGTATAACCAAAGAAGCAGGAAACAGCTTGTTCCATTATAGCCCTTCAGCGATGTGTGCATTGATTTTCCACATCAAATTTCCCTCTGGGTGCATAAGAATTTCCCTTTCTGGAACAAAATTTCCCTCCAGACTTATATTCAAGCTCCTGGAACAGGATTTGCATATTTGTTAGAGATGCAAATAAATAGACACAGAGGAGGAAATGGCTAACTCATCTCTCCCTCGAGGCAACTTTCCCCAGCCTGGTGCACTTCAGATTTTTGGGCCACTAACAACAACAACAACAACAACTTATTATTTATACCCCACCCATCTGGCTGGGCTTCCCCAGCCACTCTGGGCAGCTTCCAACAAAATATTAAAATACAGTAATCCATCAAACATTAAAAGCTTCCCTAAACAGGGCTGCCTTCAGATGTCTTCTAAAAGTCTGGTAGTTGTTTTCTCTTTGACATCTGGTGGGAGGGCGTTCCACAGGGCGGGTGCCACTACCGAGAAGGCCCTCTGCCTGGTTCCCTGTAACTTGGCTTCTTGCAGTGAGGGAACCGCCAGAAGGCCCTCAGCACTGGACCTCAGTGTCCGGGCAGAACGATGGGGGTGGAGACGCTCCTTCAGGTATACTGGGCCGAGGCCGTTTAGGGCTTTAAAGGTCAGCACCAACACTTTGAATTGTGCTCGGAAACGTACTGGGAGCCAATGTAGGTCTTTCAAGACCAGTGTTATGTGGTCTCGGCGGCCGCTCCCAGTCACCAGTCTAGCTGCCGCATTCTGGATTAGTTGTAGTTTCCGGGTCACCTTCAAAGGTAGCCCCACATAGAGCGCATTGCAGTAGTCCAAGTGAGAGATAACCAGAGCATGCACCACTCTGGTGAGACAGTCTGCGGGCAGGTAGGGTCTCAGCCTGCGTACCAGATGGAGCTGATAAACAGCTGCCCTGGACACAGAATTGACCTGCGCCTCCATGGACAGCTGTGAGTCCAAAATGACTCCCAGGCTGCGCACCTGGTCCTTCAGGGGCACAGTTACCCCATTCAGGACCAGGGAGTCCTCCACACCTGCCCACCTCCTGTCCCCCAAAACAGTACTTCTGTCTTGTCAGGATTCAACCTCAATCTGTTAGCCGCCATCCATCCTCCAACCGCAATCCCATTATCCTTGTCCATCTGCTGTGCTGATGGGACCCGTGGTTCAAACTATCTGCAGGGCACCAAAGACTGTTCTAGGCTGACAGCTAAACTCACCTGTCCAGTCTTTGAGTACAGATGCTCCAGGTATTTTCTGAGTACAGGTATCTGATTGCTTTAAATACTACTGGGCTTTCTTTTAACTTGCAAAATTCAAATCTGTTTGTGTTCAGCTGCTGGAGGGAGTCTGTGGCAGAGAGTGGTCCAGAATCAAAGGCAGAAGCTGAAACAGGAGGGTTGGAGCCGAGAGACCAAGAAGCTGAAGTGAATCAGGCTGGTGAATAAGCAAGGATGTCTACCCCTCCTGCTGCAACAAGCTCTCCTCTCCACTTGTCTCCCAGAACCAAATGAGGTATGAAAAGGGCGGAGGAGAGGTTGGCTGTGTGCAGACACCATCTCTGATCGCTTGGGGAAAACCCTGGAGAGGAGGGGACTTAGGCAGCTGTTGGGAGGCGGGGACCTTCAGTCTCAGCAACTGATTCATGGGGGCAGGACCTACTGGGGATGAGTTGCTGTGCTCATTAGGCTTGGCAATCCTATGCAGATCATATTTTTCCTAATCAAGAGTTAACTCCAACTTGCATGGTGTGATTTACTGCTGGCACCACCCCTCTTTGCACCACCAGCACTCTGGTCTCTGTCAGTTAATCCCATGGCCCAAATATGGTCAGCTGGCTTCACAGGCCAATGTGGATCCAGGAGGTCGATAGATCCACACCAGCTCCTTTGCTTTTAGAACTTCTTTTTTAATTATCTATTTTAAAAACCGCTTTGTAGACTGAAGTTGCTATGTGTCGGCCTTCCATCCCAAGCTTGTGGTTCTGGACTTGCTGACTGGAGCTGATGGGATTTGTAGCCCAAAACATCTGGAGGGTACCAGGTGCAGGAAGGTCTCTCTTAAGTAAGAGAGAAATACAACGGATTAGACAGCAGGGAGCTTCCTGCTGGTGTTATCAACAGATAAAAGTCCTTCTTTGTTCACAAAGGGCTGTCTTCTCCAATTTCTGCATGTCTGGGGAGCTTTCCCTTCATCTGCCAATGCTGATGAGTCACATCTTGGCTCCCAAATACCAGCCTGATGCCAGAAGCAGGCTGCTCCCTCAACAACCCCTTTATCGCACAAACTTTTCTGTCTCTCTACTCAGGCACAATGTTCCGCTATGGGAAAGCTGGGCCCAGGAATTACTTGCAGTCTGGAGATCACCCATCCTGCTGAATTCTTTTTCAGCTTTTGGCACTGAACAAGGACCACAAGAAGCTGTTGCCCTCTCCTTGGATGGCAGGCAGACAAAACCAGGAAGCTGGGGGGCGGAATTGGCAGAGTGCAAAGTGGCAGGGTGTGTGGGGTGAAAAGGGTCACTTTGCCACTCGCCGACACAATAGGCATCCTGTTTGGGACAGCCATTCCACTTGCTTCTTACAGATTCCAGCCACCCTCCCGATGTCGCAGGCCTCGCAACTGGGCTAAATGCCCAACTTGGAAGTGGCAGCCTAGGCAGAAAAGACTGGCCAGATAATATCTGAGGGCAAAGGCAGCCCAGATCAAGAAGCATTCCCATCCACCGACACAACTCTAAACCACTCAAAGAAGACCTTTTTTTCTATTTCTGTGCCACCTAACTGAGTTGGAGGAAGGAGGCTTTTCAGCTTAGCATCCCTGACCCTGCAGACTATCTGCTTGACTCATACACACACACACACACACACACACACACACACAACTCCCTGCTTGTGGGAAGCTGTTGTTGTTGTTGTTCAGTCGTTCAGTCGTGTCCGACTCTTCGTGACCCCATGGACCAGAGCACGCCAGGCATGCCTATCCTTCACTGCCTCCCGCAGTTTGGCCAAACTCATGCCAGTCGCTTCGAGAACACTGTCCAACCATCTCATCCTCTGTCGTCCCCTTCTCCTTGTGCCCTCCATCTTTCCCAACATCAGGGTCTTTTCCAGGGAGTCTTCTCTTCTCATGAGGTGGCCAAAGTACTGGAGCCTCAACTTCAGGATCTGTCCTTCTAGTGAGCACTCAGGGCTGATTTCCTTGAGAATGGATAGGTTTGATCTTCTTGCAGTCCATGGGACTCTCAAGAGTCTCCTCCAGCACCATAATTCAAAAGCATCAATTCTTCAGCTAGATGAGTGCAAATTCCTCCACATGTTCTGAAACAGCTTCATTAACTATGAACCCCAACATCCCTTTTGTAGGGTTTTGTAGTCGTTTTGTGGGGTTTTGTAGGGTGAACCCTGTGTTCTGTAGGGCCCCCAAACTGAATAACTGATATATCAAACCGGGGCTTGTAGTTAACACCTAGAAACCCAACATTGTGCGATTCACTCTCAACCTGTGCCATTGTTTTGTAGTTGTTTTGTAGCATGAACTCCATGTTTTGTTGTGGTCCCTGATACTCAAACCATAGGTATCCCTCGGAAACCCAACATTATCCTATTCAGTCTGAACCAGTGCCAGAGTTTTGTAGTTGTTTTGTAGGGGCTTTGCAGTGCAAACCAGCATTTTGAAAGTCCACCCCCCAAGTGAGTAATTGATACTAAAACTGGGGCTCCTGCTAAACATGGGGCTCCCCTTACAAAACCCTGCAAAAGGTTTGGAGGGGATCCCAAATGTGCAAGTTTGTAGTTAATGAAGCTCCCAGAAACTGAGCTTTCAGCCTGCCACACTGAAGGTACAAAAGACACCCCATAAACATGAGAAGAGCCCTGCAGGGGCCAACCAGGTGTCTCTGAGAAGCCCCCAAGTTGGACATGAGGGGAACTGGTATGCAGAAGAACACTGCCTCCCAAGTTGGCTCACCCATTCCAATCACAGTGCATTTCATTTCCTCCAGAACAACCAGCACTGCCAGGTGCTCAGCTCACCTAGGCAAGGCAGACTCTTTTGGGGTTGGGGTGATGCTTCATGGATCCTAGGACCCATCAACTCATTTTAAAATGGAGCATGTCCAGTATTTCTAAACGAAGATAGCCTTTCTGCCTGTGCCACTTCCCAGGACTGAAGCTGGCAAAGAAAGCTCCTTCCACAGATTCCGACAGCTCACCAACATGATAAAGAAACAGATCACATCATGCTTGGCAGCCGAGTCTGCATCCCTGGGTGATGAATATTTTATCTTTTGTCGATCCAAAGGCAGGCAGCAGGAACATCCCTATTCAGTTATCATTGGCAAGGGAAGAAAGTAAAGATTGCAAGGGATGTCTAATGAGAATGATGGCTGGAGCACTGAGCATCTCTCTCATTCTCTGTCTGGACCCCAATTAAGACTACAGTCCTAAAACCATCAACTGTATAAATTGGTTAAGTCTTCCTGCAAAACATGGATCTGATTTCAGGACTTGGGCCAGAACTTTGTTCTCCCCGAGCAAATTCAATATTCACTTCCAGCAGAGACGAGAACACACTACAGAAACTGTACAAGAACAGACGGAAGTAGTTCTGGGTTACATCCAGGCCATATTTTTAAGTACATGACTTCCCTCAAAGTCTCTTGGGAAATGTAGTTTGTTAAGGGTGCTGGGAACTGTAGATCTGTGAAAAGTAAACTACAGCTCCTGGGATTATTTGAGGGAAGCTATGTGTTTTAAATGTATGGTATGGAAGTGACCCTAGACAGTGCTTTTTTTTCTACAAAAAGGGTGTCGGTACTCACCACGCAAGAGAGGGCTCTTCGACCCTGCCAGAGCATTGCACCTCCCTAAGTAATAATAGTAATAATAATAATAATAATAATAATAATAATAATAATAATAATAATTCATTATTTGTACCCCTGCCCATCTGGCTGGGTTTCCCCAGCCACTCTGGGCAGCTTCCAACAAAGATTAAAAATACATTAAAATGTCACACATTAAAAACTTCCCTAAACACTTCCTGGGCTTTGGGAATGAGGTGTGAGACCTCTGGCAGGATCCTGCAGCCCTCCTGCCTCTTCCTAATCCCTGCTGCGTACTGCCAGAAAAAAGCACTGACCTTAGATAACATGTATGTGAACATGAGTGGGGTCAGACTAGTGGGGGCAGAGTGAGGTGCACCTCCAAGGGGAGGGAATTCCACAGCTTAGGGGCTGCCACACAGAATGCCCCCCCCACTATTTCTCTGCACTTCCAAGGCAGGCAGAACTTCTAAGACAGCCCGCCCTGCTGACCTGAGCACCCAAGATAGTCTACAGGTGGTCTTTCAGGTATTTCAGATAACAAGAAAACCAGCAGCAGCCGAAACCTGCACTTCCCAGGCTCAAGATTCTGATTTACGGTACTCAATCACACCTGCTTCCAAGAGGCAGGTTCTTGGGAAGAACCTGTGGTTGGCTCAAGAATAACACAGCAGTCTTGAACAATAGAGTCAGCACCGAGCTGAGAGGCAAAGCCAAAAAACACATTGGAGGCAGGAAGGATTTATTGCTCAGGCAAAGTCCCAAACCAAACAGGAAGCCTTTTGCAGCCCTTCCTGTCTAACAGGGGCATAATGATCAGCTTGGATGGGTGGAATTGGCCCAGAGCCTCTGAACAATGCCAAGTTCTACAACAGTGCAGTGGTGAACCTGCGGCCCTCCAGATGTTCATAGATTCATAGAATCGTTGAGTTGGAAGGGACCACGAGGGCCATCTAGTCCAACTCCCAGCAATGCAGAAATGCACCCAACCTCTGCTTAAAAATCTCCAAGGAAGGAGAGTCCACAACCTCCAGTCTGTTCCATTGTCTAACAGCTCTTACTGTCAGAAAGTTCTTCCTGATGTTTAGTTAGAATCTCCTTTCTTGTAATTTGAATCCACAGGTTTGGGTCTGACCCTCTGGAGCAGGAGAAAACAAGCTTGCTCCATCTTCCATGTGAGAGCCCTTAAGATGTTTGAAGATCTCCTCTCACTCTCTTTTCCATGCTAAACATACCCAGCTCCCACAACCATTCCTCATAAGTCTTCATTTCCAGACCTTTTATAGTCTTGGCTGCCCGCCTCTGAATACGTTCCAGCTTGTCAATGTCTTTCTTAAACTGTGGCGTCCAGAACGAACCACAGTATTCCAGGTGTGGCCTGACCAAGGCAGAATAGAGCAGGACTACTACTTCCCTTGCTGTAGACACTATACTTCTGTTGATGCAGCCTAGAATAGCATTAGCTTTTTTTGCTGCTGCATCACACTGACTCATGTTAAGCTTGCAGTCTACTAAGACCCCTAAATCTGATTCACATGAACGACAGGAAAGCCAGGTGTTCCCTATCTTAAATTGTGCGGCTAGCTATAAATTTGTGCACCTGCCTAAGTGCAGAACCTTACATTTGTCCCTATTGAAATTCATTTTGTTAGTTTGGGTCCAGTTCTCCAATCTGTTATCGTAATCTTGAATTCTGTCTTCTGTGGCATTAGCTACCTGTCGCAGTTTGGTGTCATTGGCAAATCTGAAAGAAAAAAAATGTTGCTGAACTACAAATCCCATCAACCCTGGCAATTGGCCGTGCTAGCTGGGGCTGTTAGGAGTTGGAGTCCAACAACATCCAGAGGGCTAGAGCATGGGTAGGTAAACTAAGGCCCAGGGGCCGGATCCGGCCCAATTGGCTTCTAAATCCGGCCCGCAGATGGTCTGGGAATCAGCGTGTTTTTACATGAATGGAGTGTGTCCTTTAATTTAAAATGCATCTCTGGGTTATTTGTGGGCCATAGGAATTCATTCATTATTATTTTTTCAACAAGGTCTGAGGGACAGTGGACCGGCCGCCTGCTGAAAAAGTTTGCTGACCCCTGGTCTAGAGGCTGCCTGTGCTTTGAATTGCAGTTATGGCTGATAATCGCACAGTCCAAATGCAACCCCAACCCCAAACACTCCCAGTGGTTTCTGACAAATCAATCGCCTCTCTGCTCTGAGTCATTTGATGCAATTATTTTTTAACATATGGAGGTATTAACCCTGCTCCCATCAGACAAGAGGCGCACATTTCTTACCGCTGTAGTCAAAATAACCCCCCCATGCTGCACTTAAAGTTCGTTTTCTCTCGGTCTCCAAAGCAACTGCTTTGCATCAAGGCCCCCCTCCCCCAAATCCCTACCCACCAGTGCTGTTGAAGAAAAGCCAAATTAATTATCGACTCAGCAATCAAGGGTGTGAGAGCACATAGGGAGAGAGCACATGGCCCTGGTAAGAGGAGGCTGCAGCTACAGCCAGAGATCTTGTAAGGAGCTTCTTGGCAAACACTTATCTGAACTAGGAACACTCAGTCTCAGACTGTGTTCATCCACACACCCCCTGTGCCATGTCTGCATATCGGTGCAGAGTGGGGCGGATGGCACAGAATGCTGCCACCAGACTGCTGATGAGGGCATCTGGCTGAGAACCTGTGACACCATTGTTGAAGCATCTGCATTGGCTGCCCATCTGCTACCGAGCCAGGTTCAAGGGGCCTGTATTAATTTGCAAAGCCCTGAACAACTCAGGTCCAGGGTACCTCAGGAGCCACCTGAACCATTACATCCTAGCTTGATCGCTGAGATTGCCTGCAGGAATGTCACTGGCCGTTCCCCAAGTCGATGAGGCTCCTTTGACAACAGCAAGCCTTCGGTGTTGTTGGCTCGGCCCTGTGGAACGCTCTACCAATACAGATTCAGCAGGTGTCCCTCTGTGCCAGCTTTTAAACGCCTGCTGAAAAAAATTCTATTCCACCAGGCTTGTGCAGGTGACGGAGAACAAACCTTTCCACAATAGTTGCCTGGTTTTAACTTTTTTTATATGATATTTATTGCATGGTTTTCATGTATGATTGTTGTAAACCAGGCTGATATCTTTTTGAAACAACGAATTAGCGTTATATAAGTATATAAATAAATGTGCCTCTCTATTAGCCTGTTTGTTAGCTTCATCACACTCTACAACAGCCCTCTAATGCCCTCGCTGTATTATATTCTGCCCAGAGTGGCTGGGGCAACCCATTCAGATGGGCAGGGCACAAGGAATAATTGAGGAGGAGGAGGAGGAGGAGGAGGAACCTCCAACCTGCAGACCAACCTTGGCCTAGGAGACTGCCCAATTTGGCCTACAAGGCCATTTCCCCCAAACCAAGTCCATCTGACCATCAGCTGAAATCACTGGGCCCTGAAACCTCAGGGGCTTGAATGTTCCTGACCTTGCAACCCTAGGGACCGACAGGATACAGCCTCCTAGGTTCCTTTTGATGTCAGAGATACTAACCAGCCAGAAAGATAACGGCGTGTGTGTGTGTGTGTGTGTGTGTGTGTGTGTGTTAAAAAAAGAAGCATCACCATTTATCAGTCAAATTTAACAAGGCTGTCAGGATCCCATTCTGCAAGTCTCAAATGTGCAAAGGCAGATACTTTGTCAATCTGTCTGTCTTATATGCCATACACACAGAAGCCTCTTGTAATTTCCTCCCAACCTCCTCGGACTTTGCAGACAGGTAAGGTTACCTCCGCAGTTCCTGCAACAGCTTGAACCTGCTTTCTCTCTGATGCAGAAGAGTCTTCTAATGATTTTGCATTCGATGGACTTTGTGAGCTCAGCACTGTCTGGCAGGCTCCCTGCTGACCTGGATAGGCTGCTGGCCTCTCTGGAAAGGAGCAGAGAGAAGAAAGAAGCAGGCAGCCTTGATTTCCATCCCTCCTGTCTTTCTTAGCATCTCTCTCCTCTGCTGGTGGAGAAGATATGAAAGCATTTCCACCGAGGCCTTCCTGCTCTAGGCTGACACACGCAGATATGGTACGCTTTCAGCTCTGGGGAAAGATGAGATTTGGTATGAAAAGAAAGCTCTTTATGCTTTTTTTTTCTCCAGAGCTGCCCTCAAGAAAACTACGTTCTGTGCTAAATCCAAACAGAAAAGAGTCCAAAACTGGCCAGGCATTGGCCATGCAGAGATGGGGGTTAGCCTGAGATTTGTGAGTGCAAAAACAGCAGGCCAAAACAAGGCTTGGGCATAAGAACTTTTAATGGGGTTTTTGCTTGTTTAAAAATTACAGTTTTTGAAGAATGCAATTTTTTTAAAAACGGAAAATTAAAAGAGACTTTCCTGGAGTCTGCAGGAGGTTTGGGAGCCCTGTTAGCAGTTCAAGATAATGTTGCTTTCGGTTTCTCATTTTCCCTAAACGTCAGTTCAGTTTGCCACGTTTCTGAATCAGTTTGCAATAATATATATATATTTTTTACAAAACTCCATGTGAAAATTTGTCAGCACTTCTCCTAATATTTTATTTGTTTGCAAACTTTATAGCCTAGCTTTTTCTCCAAGGAGCTACAGGTGGTGTACATGGCTCTTCATCTGAGTCACACAACAACCCTGTCAGGTAGGTCAGTCTGAGAGGCAGTGACTGGCACAAGCACAAGGCAGAATGTGTCCTTCAGATAGATTCCTCAGACTTTAACTTGTCTACATTCCTGGGGGACAATCACAGGAATGCTAAAAGTGTGTTGGTTTTCTTTTAGCTTTCTACAACAACACCTGGTACAATAATTTCATATATACTGTATAGCAGTGGGCTGGGCATGTCTCTTTCTTAACAAAAAGCACCCATTGGGAGTGGGAGGAGAGAGAGCAAGTTGTTTCAGATTGAGACATATCCCCTCCAAAGCTGGTGCTTGCTCTTGGATGAGCTATTTGCAAATAGCACTGCTGGAAATAACTAGTGGCTTGGGGGGGGGGGAGTTGGGAAAGTGAATCAGGGGAAGGGGTTTAAGCTTAAACTCCTCCCCATGTTGCTGACCTGATCCAGATCAGGGGCCACACAGCTGCCTTTTATTGAGAAAGAATCATGTCCAGTCCTAAGCTTGCTATTTTTAAAGACGGGGGCAGACAACCTGGTGCTCTCCAGATGTCCTGGACTACAACTCCCACCATCCCTGATTTTTGGCCAAGCTAGCAAGGGCTTATGGGAGTTGTATTCTGGATCATCTGCAGATGACCAGGTTGCATGCCTTTGCCCTTCATCTCAGCAACACGTGCCCTCTCTTGGAGCTCTCCATGGTGCTGGAAAGTCACGCTATAACCATCTGCCTGAAAGCCTCTGGTCTGTTCCTGTTGTCTGGCTCCTTTCTCCTGGTTCCTAGTTGTTCCTTGCTCCACACTGGATTCCCTCTCCCAGACCTTTCCAATTCTGTAACTCCCTGTTGACCTGCACATTGGAACATCAATTCCTCTAACACAAGTCCTGTGAATGTTACGGCCAGAAGCTGATGTTTTTGGCTTCTTCCCTTCCTCCATCATTTTGGTGGTGGGCATTCCCTCCTTACACTTAAAAACAATCATTCTGAAGCAGAGACCAGGAAATGCACCATGTCTTCTTCTTTTTTACAGGCCTATGAAATCAGGCTGCTTATCTTTGCCACAGCAGGCTCACACTTGAAGTTCAGAGCTCATAGTTCTGGAAAGGGCTTCAAATGGCAGGAGGAGCCCTTTTGAAACGGCAGAGTGGCATCAGGTTCAAAGAGCAGGATTGCATAACAGGGACTTGGATTGGAAAGAAATAAAAGCTGGAGCATCAACACCTTTCAGATCCAGACCTTGCATCTTGTTTTTCCCCAAATCCTTACAATGCATGAGCGAGGAAACCCTTCTTGGGAGGACAAAACATAATTGCTTTTGTCAAGGATTATTAATGAGCAGGCATTCGGCAAGGATGGAGATCTGGACTGCAATTCCCATTAGCCCCAGCCAGCATGGCCAGTGGTCAGGGATGGTGGGACTTGGAGTCTCCATCTCTGTGAGCTCATCCACACTTTCACTCATCCTGCCGCTTTCCCCAGGGAAAACCCACTGTTTACCACTTAATCAGAGCAAACGTCAACCAGCTTTTCTCCAGAGTGACGTTTGCTCTGATTCAGCTGCAAACAACAGGTTTTCTGGGGGAAAGTGGTAGGGGAAAGGCAAAACCACTTGAACCCATGCCGAGAGAGCCTGGTTCAGACCCGTGCTTTCCAGGCATGGGACAAACACAAGTGTGGAAGAGCCCTGCATTGCATCATGGGGTAGGCTTCAGAGGCAAGAAGTGCTACTTCAAAAGTGACTTGAATATTGCAGAGGTCGACATCTCAGAAGAAGAAGCCTGCCCAAACAGTAGTTGAGTCGTACAGCAATAATACATATTTATGAATCATCTTCAACAGAAGTCTCAATGGGATTTACAATTGTACTATAAAAAACAACTAGAAATGGGTTTTAAAGCCCCCATATATATACACCCAATACAGGTAAACATCCAAGGCAGAGACATAAAAAGGAAAACCCTTCAGTTGAAGAGGCATTTTGTAGGGTGGAGGAGAATGTCTTCAGTTGATTTTGGAAAGTACAAACAGTACGGACCTGACATATTTCAACAGGGATGCTGTTCCACAAAAGAAGGGCAGCCGCACTGAAATCCTTGCTTTGAGTAGCTGTTTGACAGAATTCTGTCATATTTGACAGAATTCAGGAAAAGGCTATCCTGCAAAATGCAGTGATATAAGGAGATAAGGGAGTCTCTCAGGCATCCTGGCCCTGAGCTGGGCCTTAGATGCTGGTAGCAAACCCTTGAGTTGGCCCAGTAGCAGATTGGAAGTCAATGTGTCATATCATATGCTGGTTTTAGGGTCCCGCCGCAAGCAGCCTAGCCACCACATTCTGGACCAGCAGCAGCCTCCAGGCAAACTTCAAAGACAGTCTCGCACACAGCAGTAATCCACCTTTGAGGTTACCAGTGGTGGACAAGTGTAGTCAAGCTATCCCAGTCCAGGAATGGCTGCAGCTGTCTTACCACCCAGAGCTCGTAAAAGGCATTCCTAGGCACCAAGGACACCTGTACCTCCAGCGACAGAGGTATATGTAGGAGCATGCCCAGATTACACGCTGAGAAGTGAGTTAAGACCGATTCGATGCTGGATTTCCATAAGAGCAGCTGATCAGCGGGACTTCAGAAGCACCATGCCCTGGGCTGCTAAGGAGGTGCGTGCTGGGCTTCCGAAGCCCTGACCATCAGATGACCAGTGGGGAAGATGAGGATCCAGACATGAGAGCAGACACAGAACCATAGAATCATAGAACTGTGAAGCTGGAAGGGACCCCCGAGGGTCATCTAGTCCAACCCCCTGCAATGCAGGAATCTAAACACAGAGGGTGGATAAGGATGGATGGATCCTGCTGGCCAAATCCACATCCTTGGGATAGAGAAAGAAAGAAAGAAAGAAAGAAAGAAAGAAAGAAAGAAAGAAAGAAAGAAAGCCTAGCAGAACCTGTTGCTCTACCTTCAGTAAATATATTTTCATCAGTACACCAGACTACAGCAAGAACCAGAGGCGGAAATGCAATCAAAACAGCTACTCCTTTTCTCTCCCACCCATGAGCAGCCACAAGGCAGCCTGAAGGAAAGAAGATAAATTGCCTTTGATACCCTGCTGTCCTCTTTTATCTGGGCATAACAGGTAGATCACTTCCATTGACATATTGATCCTCTGGGTTACAGCAAATCAATCATTCTCAGAAGTCCAAGAAAAAATTGTTTTTCTCCCCACCCCACCTGCCCACTTGAGGAGAGAACGGGCTGGTTCAGCTGTGGCTATGCTGAATGCTGCACTGTCTCTGATTATTAGGAACGTACACAAGGAAAGAAGAACCCTGACCGATTATTAGACCAAAGGACCTTGCAGTCCAGCACGACTGTTTTAAGAGTGGCCAGACAGAGGCTTCTCAAAAGCTTAAAATGCTAAGAGGAACAAGGGACTATGCCTTATACAGAGCCAGGTGGTTGGTCCACATAAGAACTTAATAAGAAGAGCCTGCTGGATCAGGCCAATGGTCCATCAAGTTCAGCATCCTGTTCTCATAGTGACCAACCAGATGCCTATGGGAAGCTGGCAAGCAGGACCCTCCTGTGGTTTCCAGCAACTGGTGTTCAGAAGAAGCATTACTGCCTCTGACTGTTGAAGACACAGCATAGGCATCCTGGCTAGTAGCCACTGACAACCCTCTCCTCCATGAATTGGTCTCTAACCCTTTCTTAAAGCCATATAAGTTGGTGGCCATCCCTGCCTCCTGGGGGAACGAGTTCCACAGGTTAGCCGTGCACTGCATGGAGTAGTAAATGCACTGCATGAAGAGGTAGCTACCTAGCTCAGCAGAACCTAAAGCAGAGGTAGGGAGCTGGATCCAGCTGGTGGAGCAGATCCTGGGTCCCCACATCCTTGGTGGACTGTTTTGACAGGCACTTTAAGGCTCCCGGTTGGGCACTGGCAGTTGTGTCTCCACCTGCCATTCACTTGATGTCTCATGTGGCATCAGGTGTGGAAGGATGTGGGCATCGGTTTGCATAAAATCCATTGGCCAGACTGGGACAAAACCCAGACCTAATTTGGCCTGTGATCCAGAGGTTCTCCATCCTGGTCCATATCGACAGCAGCTCTCCAGGGATACTGATAAGGGTCTTTCCCGTATTTCCTTGAGATGGCGAGGACCTTTTTTATGCAAAACTTGTGAACTAGAGTCCACCGGTTTTCAATGGGTGGGTTGGGACCCCCTAGTGCGCCCCAAGGTGGATTGTAACAGGAGCACCACCACCATGCAAATATATGGTAAGAGATTCTGAAAGGGGTCCCCGAATGCATGTTTGGGTTAAAAGTGCTCTCTGGGTCTGAAAAGGTTGAAGATGCCTGCTACAGCCCATCAGTAAGCAGAGCTGCTTTTGGAATTCTCAACATCTGAATCCCTTCCCAGATTTTGGAATGGTGGTGTCAGGAGCCGGAGTCAAACGTAGGTCAGCAATCAAAGGAAAACACGGCGTTTGTGAAGTTAACGCTTTATTCAAGAAACCAAAAACAGCCCAGGCCTTATGATCCCAGCAACCCTTCCCAGTAGGTCTTGCTTCAACAAGACAGTTGTGAGGACTAATGGTCCCTGCCTGTCCACCACCTTCTAAGACTCCTCCTCTCTTGGGCTTTTCCTAAGTGGTCACAAACTGTGCTTGTGAACAACCCCCTCGGCTCTGCATTTCTTGGAGTGTTCTAGGAGACCAGGGGGAGGAGAGCTGGTCACAGCAGGAGGGGGAGACTCCCTGGCTTTTTCGGCAGCTGGCCTCTCTGCCTCCTGGTCCCCCTCCTCTCCTGCCTCAGCTTCTGCCTCAGAGTCCGAACTGCCCTCTGCCACAGCCTTTTCCGGCTCACCAAGTGCTGTGGCCTCTTCAGCTTCTGACAGTCTTCCTCTGACCACTCATCCTTCTTCCCCTGGGGGTTCTCTTGGGGGTTCCCAAGCTGGTGTCTCCCACCACTTCTGGGATCCTGCCAGTCCATGACAGGTGGTCAGAGAAAGCCTGGGCACGACGAGACCTCTGAAACAACCGATAGGTGATGCTTCAGGTGCAGCAGAGGGGAGGGCTTCTGCAGTGCAGGATATATGAACTTTTAAGATCTTTGTGAGGGGTTTGAACAGAGCCACTCAAGAAGGTAGTTTGGGTTGAAAAGAAAAATCTAAGAGCCCAACCTGCCAGGCAGTTCTCTGGTGCAAGCCCCATTGAAATGAAAGGGAGCCAGACAGAAGCAACCCCATTCATTTCACTTGGGGGTGGGTTGTGCCCCAGATAAACATGTCATGCCTTGACTCCAAAGTCTTGACCCTGTGATATCACAGCCAACCTGGGCCTTTTTTTTTTTTTTTTCCTTTTTAAGCCGCTGCTTTCCAACAGTTTGAAACAGGCAGAAAGCTTAAAAGCATCCTGCCCTCCCCCTGGGAATCACACCAGTTTTCTTTAAAGCAAGGATGTTTTTGCCTCTTGGCTGTACCAAGGGCTGCCACTTGCGATCGCGCCCTCTGACCTCTGGCCGTAAGTAGTCTAGGGCCCAGTGGCAGACCTACATTTTGGGAGCCCTGAAGCTTAAACTATCATGGAGGGCCCCTTCACAACCAGCAATGAGGTCTGTGTAACCACTGTTACCTTCTTCAAGGGGGTTGTTCCACGGCAGGTCACCACACCTTTAGAAAATCTGTGCTACAGGCTCTCAAACTTTGGGACTGTCGGAATATATACAAATAAGAATTAATCAGTTTGAGTCGTGCGACTCCAATTGGGTCTACCAGACCCAAAATTCTTAGGCAATGTGGATTAAAGTTGCTTTTGGGCCCCACTGGGATCAGGGCCCCTGAAGCTAAAATTTCATTCATTTCATAGTAGATCTGCCCCAAATATGTCATAGAAAGTTGCCCTAAACTGAATTAAACGATTGGTACCGGTATATCTAGCTCAGCAATGTCTACACTGACTGGCAGAATTTTTCAGGGTTTCAGACTGGAGACATGCCAAGGCCTACCTGGAAATAATAGGGATTGTATCTGGGACCTTAAGGATGGAAAACCTACAGTATGCTATTGAAGTAGCTCAGTACTTGTCCACACTGCCTGGCAATGGCTC
Source organism: Lacerta viridis (assembly GCA_900245905.1). Lineage (NCBI taxonomy): Eukaryota > Metazoa > Chordata > Lepidosauria > Squamata > Lacertidae > Lacerta > Lacerta viridis. Next base: position 102,434 of record OFHU01000309.1, on the reverse strand, counting down.
CCTAGGGTCTCCAGGAAGAGCCTTTCATAGCCCTACCTGGAGACAAGAGGGATTGAACCTGGGGCCTTCTACATGCAAATCATGTGTTCTGCCACTGAGTTGTGGTATACGCAGTGAATGTGAAGGAGTCTGCAAACTGCATTGCTGTGAGTTGCTTCCCAATGTCTTCCTTGGGAGACACATACATCAAATGAGGAGGACAGTGATGATGTTGTCCTTGCATTTGTTTGATCTGTGGTTGGGGCAGGGCAGGGAAGAGGGAATAGCTATTGGCCCCAGGAACAGCAAGAAATAAGTATGCATAACTGGATTGTATGCGTCTGGTGGCTGGGGAGCCTTCCATCAGTCTCTCTCATTTGCTTTGGACCAGAAACCTGTCTCAGGAAATAACTGCACAATCAAATGAAGGGCTTCACAGTTTCTTGGGGGCTTAGAGAGATTAACCACATTGTAATCCAGCTGCAGGCTTCTCGTGCATCTACCAGAGGCCCCGAGCTCTCTGGGTTTAACTTGTAAAAGCATGAAATTTGCAATTAAAGGAGAGGACAGATTTAGTGGAGTGGAGAGGACATCTCTGTACTAGTTGAGCAGCCTTAAGGCGGGTTAATGTGGATTGCAGAGGAAAACTACATGAGTCTAGTTTGTGTGTGTGTGTGTGTGTGTGTGGTAGAAACTCCCCACCACCACACATACACCCCAAATACTATTAAAAGAGAATGTTGCCATTGAAGTGGAGGTGAATTTTCAGCAGTTTTTATTCTTATGTTAAAATGTATTTTTAAAACTAGGTGGAAGAAATTTCATTATGTAAACGAAAAATGTTCAAAAGATCTCAGCGTTCCTCCAGATGACCTGCTGATTGGGAATTTGGGAATTCATCCTGATCTGCTTTTAAAGGAAGTACACAATGTCCATTTATTATTATTATGATTAGGCTGCTGCTACTACTACTACTATTTATTACCTGGTCTTCACCCTAAGGTCCAAGGGCGGGTTACATTAAAACACAATATTAAAAACAGTTTAAAACAACTTACAATCACACAAAAAGGTGGGTTCCAAAAACATACACCCAAGCCAGGGTAATGATCAGCAGTACTGTATTCAACCAATGGGTCTCGTCAGTGCATTTTTGGGGATCCTTCTTCTCCCTCTCCAACCAGGTGAGCCTGAACATTGCCATTCACTGTCCTAAAAGTGTGTGTTTGTGATGTGGAGGATCTTTTCAGCTTTGTTGAAAGGCTGCTTTGAAAAAAGCTTATCCTTAGCCCTACAGCGAAGCCCATCTACCATCTCAAGGCTGTTGGCTGGTAGATGGATGCCAAACTATTCCACCTGGTTCCTTAAATTATTGAGTACCCCCCAGATTTTTGTTGTGAGTCTTGGCAGCTCATCGCTTCATTCCTGATTAATTACATTTCCAGTTATTTTTCTACAGTCTTCTTCCATCAGGGCTTGGGGTGAGGAGATGGCTGGGCGGGTACGTTTGTGTGTGTGCGTGTGTGCGTGCAAGGATCAAGGTGCTCGCTAAAAGCAATCAATCCTCAGACCAGAAGAGAAGATCAGTCCCACCACCAAATCAGTGTGCACCTCTTGACAAAAATCAATTTGCAGATGGAAGATGGGGTAGGAGATGAATGCCATAGATCAATTGGCAAAGGAACAGGGAGCCAGAAGAGAAGATCAGTCCCACCACAAAATCAGTGTGCACCTCTTGACAAAAATCAATTTGCAGATGGAAGATGGGGTAGGAGATGAATGCCATAGATCAATTGGCAAAGGAACAGGGAGCCTCTCCTTCTCCCCTATGACTGCTTTTTAATTCCTTTCTTAAAAGCTTTTGAGTGATCTCAAGAAGCCAAGACCTCTGGAAGATTTAAGTCCTAAGGAACCTTGGCTTGCTCAATTGGTTTGCTTCCTGTTTCCCAGAAGGTCCATTTCAAATGGAGAAGTTCTTGTCACGGTAAGAGACAGCCTCAAATAAAAGAGAGACAGAGACGGGGAGAAGGGGGGGGGCAGAAAGGGGAGTTGAAAGACAGGGAGAACAAAACAGGTAAAGTGCCCTTGAGAGTAACTGCACAGGAAACTTTATTATGTTCCCCACTTTCCCAATGGCAAGACGTTCTATGGGCTGGCAACACTTGTTCATCTGACTTCCAGCTTCCATGAGGGAATGAAACTATTCTGCCATTTTGTCTTTTTTTTTAACATGGGCAGAGTAATTCTATAGGAGGCTGGTGGAATTTATGCTGGCTTAAATTAAGACGGACTAGGTTACCCCTATTCCAAACGCCTTTCAGAAGTGAAGCTGCTGCTGGCTGAGCCAAGCCAAGCCCGGCAAAGGGAAAACAGGCCTTTAAAACAGAGTTTTAGACTTGCAACACCCTTTTAGCTGGTGTAAATTTCACTGCATTGCTAGGTCAAGTGACTGAGCTGTGCCTCATCTCTGCGTCCCCTTCCTCTGCTCCAAAGGCCATTTTTCATTTTTTTTAAAAGAAAAAACCCAGGAGGAAAGTTGCATAGAGCTCCTTGTTAGATGTAGGTTGGACCTCAGATTTCACTGTAAACTGCCCACATTTAAAGACCACATCTGCAAAAAGAAACTTAGAGAGAGAGAGAGAGAGAGAGAGAGAGAGAGAGAGAGAGAGATGCAGCTCCATCTGGGATGTTCCTGTCCAGCAGTGCTGTCTTCCTGGACCCAGGCCTTCCAAGAAATCTCAGTTATTGTTTCTCAGCTCATAGCACCTTTCTTTCTGGCTTTCTTGTCTCTTTTTATGGGTCAGCTACAACAAATGTTTAATAAACCCTTGTGTCTGTATTGTTGGCTGCCCCATTGGAAACTGCTCCTCACTGAAACCACAGCTCTCTGTTAACGCTGTTCGGGGTGGGGGAGTGGATGTAAGTATGAATACAGTCAAACCTTGGAACTCGAAAGGCTCCGTTGCCGAACGTTTCAGTTCCTGAATGCCGAAAACCCGGAAATGTTCTGGTTTTCGAACGTTCCTCGGAACTCGAACGCCCGACGCGGCATCGGCTTGAGTGCAAGAAGTTCTTGCAACCAATTGGAAGCCGCACCTCGGAACTCAAATGTTTCGGAAGTCGAATGGTCTTCCGGAATGGATTACATTCAAGTTCCAAGGTTTGACTGTACTGGCCTTTTTTTAGAGAGAGAAATGGGCTCAGCAAAATAGACTACCCGAGGGAGTGATGAAATTGGATACTTTTATTGAAACCTGGTCACCCTTGTTAACATTCACCAACAGGGAAGAATGCATCAATCTGACAGTCACCATTAGTGCAAACTGACAGCGGTGCAAAGCTTTCATACTGGCTAACCTTCTTATGTGTGGAACAGTGCATTACAAATATATTTCCTGGGTACATCCCCTTTCCAGTATGTTGCTATGCCACCAATTTTTTTTTTTTTTTAAGTTTTGTTTACCTGTTCTAATGAAATTCCAAATACACATTACTTCTTGGGGTGGGGTGGGGGAGCTGAGATTTTCAGCTTGTAGAATTCTGCTCAGCTTGTGTTTGCTTGTTTCCCTATTAGATCCAACGTAGCCTGGGTGACTGAGTGATTGACTGGTGACTCAGGAAGTGTCCAGTTCAAACTTCCTCTCTGTGATGAACTTGACAGGTTGCCAAAGCTTTACCCTCCCGCACCCTGAATATGGGGGCAACCACCTTGTAAGGCATGCACGAAGCTGCATAAGTGGCTATCTGGATAGGAGAGAGGAACAGGGGTAACAGGGCTTAGTGAGCTGGGAGTGTCTGTAGCAGAGAGAAGTCCAGAATTAGAGGCAGAAACTAAAGCAGGAGATGAGGGAGGCCAAGAGGCAGAGATAAGTCTGGCACAGGTGTCTCCCCCTCTTGCTGCAACAAGCTCTCCTCCCCACTGGTCTGCCAGAACCAGAAGGGGCATGAAAAGGGTCAAAGAGAAGTTGGATGTGTGCAGACGCAGTCTCTGATTTCTTGGGTAAAACCCTGGAGAGGAAGGGACTGCAGCTGTGGGAAGGCAGGGACTTTCAGCCTCAGCAACTGCAGTCATGGGAGCTAGACCTACCAAGGATGAGTTGCTGTGCTCTTTAGGCCTGACACTCTGCCAAGTCTGTGCAGATTGTGTTTTTGCTAATGAGCTTGCATGGTGTGATTTATTGCTGGTTTGCTCCCACGGGCATAGCCAGGATTTATTGGGGGGCAGGCTTTATGTTAGGGGGGCAGAACCGAGTTATCAGTGATGCAATTGGCCAGTTAGTTGAGTATTTTTATTTATTTATTTGATTTGGTGGGGGCAGCTGCCCCCTCCGGCTACGCCCATGCTTGCTCCTGACAGCTATGGCCCTTCACCCTCAATTTGCTTGGTCTTCTGATCCTTCCTCATCCCTTTCCCTCCATTTTGTATATTGCCTATTCAATAGTAAGCTTGCAGACGGGGGCCTGTCCCTGTAGTGGACACAGAAAAAATATTGCTTCTTTCTAAATAAGCAAATAAGTAATGTGGCGATGCACACAGAGTGGTTTAAACTGCTGGAAACACTGCTCAAATGCTAAGTGGGACTTCCTATTGTGTCCCTTCCTCAAACGAACAATGGTTTCAGCTGCCTGAATATTTCCTCTCCAAAGTAGGGGAGGGTGGATTAATCTGGGGTCTATCTGTATTAATTTCTGCAAAGCTTTGAAATGAAAAATCAGAGCGTTTGCGTCACTGTTCAATCATGGATGGAAATTACACTCGGCTTTTGCCCACCATGCAAGAGACTCTTATTCTCTGGAATGATAGAAAGGGAAAGGGGGGTGCGAGAAATGCAGTGATTTGTTGAGGGAGAGTCAAAGCAGCTTGCAGTTTTGCCACAGGGTGGGAAGGAAAAATAATAGTGTTGTGAAATTTCTAAGGAAATGAAGTCAAAGCTGTCAGAAGCAAGTGCCGGTTTCTGGGAAAACTAGCCCCTTAAATAAGCTTGAAATATAGTTGTTTGCCAAGAATGCTGTTCCATCTTCAAGTGTGCTTCCACTGAAGAAACCCTTCTCCATCTTTGAGGAGACTCAAAGCGAAAATTAAAGCTTCTCGCATCTCAGGACAACCTGCAGCGGCTGCTGCAGGAAACGAAATTGCTTTAAGGCTTAATTAGGCTGAGTCTTCAGAAAATCTTTTGTACTTGAAAATGCTGCTTGTGTTAAGGTTGGTGGTTTAAAAGAAAAAGAAAGGGAGAGGAAGAGAGATTAAGCCCATGGGACTATTACTAAGACAGCTCCCAAGAGAACATATTTTCCTAAACCTTTCCGAGAGATGCAAGACCTAAACAAACAACCGCTTTGCCTACAGAGGAACTTATCAATGGGGGCTCCATTTTGCCAGCTGTTCCTAGGCGATGCTTATCTCTGTATCCCAAAGAACTCTGCAATACACCAGAAGGGGAAATCAACCTCAAGAATTCACCATCAGATTTAGGGGCAAACAACCGCTTTGCCTACAGAGGAACTTATCAATGGGGGCTCCATTTTGCCAGCTGTTCCTAGGCGATGCTTATCTCTGTATCCCAAAGAACTCTGCAATACACCAGAAGGGGAAATCAACCTCAAGAATTCACCATCAGATTTAGGGGCGGTCGAGGGACAGATGGGGAAAAAATAATCTTTTGGAAACAAGCTTGTTCCAACTGCTTTATTTACAAATTTCGGAAAGTGTAGTCTAATATAAAGAAATGTAGGGATTAAGTTTAATCTCCTAGGATCTGTGTATGTATTTATTTGGTGGGGAAATATATTTCCCTAGGCCTACAGCTGGGATTGTTTAGCGCACACTCAGCGGCACGAGAGAATGCACCACTCTCCCCCTTCTCTTTTCCAGATATGCATACAACAATAGTGTTCTTGGCATGGACATACATTGGAAGCTGACTTGTACCAAGTCAGACCGTTTGTCCATGTAGCTCATTATTTTCTATATTAGGGGTGCAGAATCTATTTTAGCCCAAGGGCCACATTCCCTCATGGGCAACTTCCCAAGGGCCACATGTGAGTGCTGAGTGTGGCTACAGACACGCTGTTAGCAGAGTGACTGGAATAAAGTAGATGGTGCCTAGAGAGAAAAGAAACTGAATGATACTTCACTGAGGTGAACTGAACCAAAACAGTCTATAACTTGAAGAGACTCTTATTTACAGGGCTCACTGAGACAAGGAAGACATATTTAACCACACATTTTTGTTGTTGTTGTTCAGTCGTTCAGTCGTGTCCAACTCTTCGTGACCCCATGGACCAGAGCACGCCAGGCACACCTATCTTTCACTGCCTCCCGCAGTTTGGCCAAACTCATGCTAGTCACTTCGAGAACACTGTCCAACCATCTCATCCTCTGTCGTCCCCTTCTCCTTGTGCCCTCCATCACACATACACGCATACCACATATACTGGGGTGAAACCTCCTTCCAGAGTATTTTCCCCTTTACCTCCTCTGACTGTTCATTTGCAACCAACTTAACCATCACCCAATTTGGTGTGATGGGCCCAACCATCGTAATTTTGGACTCAGAATGTCTGTCACCCAATTTGGCATGATGGGTCGCAGTCGTGCCAATCTGGATGATTCTCGGTATATTGTCACCAACTCAGCATGCGAGTTCCTGAGGTGGAGGCAGCAGCCTTTGTCTATGTTTGGGCACCGGATGCCATTTTGAAGCAAGATGGTGGGTGAAACCTTACTTTGGCATGTCTTCATCCTATTTCCAGAGGTGGAGTAGGCGGGTTTTGCCTACATTTGGACGCCTTTGGATGCTGTGAGCCACGAGTGTGTACGCACGTGTTGCGCGCACACACAGCCCAACAACCCACAACTCACACCATCCGTTTTAAAATCACAATTCATTTAGGTTTCTTCGAACTACTGGGAAGTATCAGAAACAGAGAAGAACCCACATTGACAGAATTGCCCATCCCCGGTAGTAAGAAAGTCACAACAAACTCATGTATGGAAGACTCTGAGTAATCTGAGAGTAGTGAGTAGGGATGCTCACACTCCTCCAAGCAGTAATGTGAGAGCCTGTAAGGCAGAGAAGACTTGCACCGTACATTTTCCATCCACATCCAGCCGGATTTCAGTCCAGCAAGAACATCTACATGCAGAAGTGTCTGTCCACAGACAGCTCTCTCTTGCTGCACTGAGAGCAACGATGGTAGAGGTGAGCTAGAGGAGGGCTCACAGATAACTTTGCTGCTTTATGAAGTTGACACTGTTTTATGACTGACATTTCTGTGTCGAAAGCATCTTCCCCACACCAATCTCTTTCCTCGGCCTTCCAATGCCCCCAGATCTCTGATGTGGGAAATCCTCAGATACTATTATATGTGTCCTTTTAAATGAAGTCTGCCCCATCTGCCCTATGTCTTAATTGCAAATGCAGAAAAAGAGCAGGCTTTGTAATTAATCAGCAAAAAAAGGGGGGAGGATCTTAAGTTATTTAAATGCATGTACATGCCTTTTGTTCTGTCTGGGATGAATCTATTAGGATTCTTCCCACTTCCTTTGTCAGGGAGAAAATTGCTGTTTTTCATGGGCCAGATCTCATCTGGCGCTAAGTGGCATCACTTTAGTTGATTTAATGGAAGCTTTCCTGTTTACGAAGAGTGGGTATCTGGCCATTTGCATCTATTTTCCGGTACTGTGGCTTTGTACGATGCAAGCTGCACCGAGAACAAATTTTTCTTATCAGATCCTGCCTGTCACAGGACTCTTGTTGTTTTCTTTATGTTAAATAAAGCTGTTGGAAAATTCAAAGTTTGATAACTATTAGGAACATAACCAGGGCTCCTCACCCGTAGCAAATGTCCCTCTCCTGCAAGTTCATGAATTGCATTAGCAATTCTGTTCACCTTGGATTTTGGAAGGGCCCACCAACACGAAATGAGGAACAATCTCCAAGCTACCCTCCCCACTGAGAGTTTTGCCAATCTTACCACCACACAGGTTATAATGGAGTTGGTATATAGGTAAAACGCAAGTGCGGCCTGCAACAAAATGTTGCAGTGTGTCCTCTTTTCTAACAAGAGGGCACTTATTCATGATGCCAGCCAGTCAGCCAACCATGCCATTCTCCAATAAATTATATGAGGGATAGTATCTCTGGTGGGGACACATTGTGCTCCTTCCTGGGTCCTGGGTCGACCCTGCGCTCAGCTCTCACCTGTGGCTCCTAGAAGCTGTCAGCATGTGACAGCAACCACACTCCGGGAATGGCTTCGACTGGCTGGCTAAACCAGGTGAGGGTAGCCGATGGGTCTCAAACCCTGCATGCAAAGACAGGCTCCGGTGAATAGAGCAGAGCAGACCAATAGCAGGTCCAATGGTCAAGAAGGCAGTTTCTGCACATGATGTAGAGGGAAGTGAGAGGCACATGGGGTTTGTCAACCTGGGAGGGTAGCCCATCTAGAAGGAAACCCTGACTCTCAACTTCTGTTGCCTGGCGGGATATCTGGCTCCTTTTGGCTCTGCCTCTCATTCCCTTGCTCCCATAACTCTGCTGAGATACCCTTGCACAAACGTTGCTTTTGAAATCTAGGCCACCACACCCACTGTTTTCTTAGCATTTAGATAATCAGTAGAGAAGGGGCTAGGACAGGCCAAGGGTGGCGAGATGCAAAAGATACTAGGGCACCCAGCATACCCCTCAACTGTCCTGACTAAATCAAGACACCCTGTTTTTAGGTGCCATGCTCTTGTGCAGGTCATATGACTGGCATGGGCGTGTGGCCCAGAAGACGCGCTCCTAGTTTTTGGCTGCAACCAGGAGAGGGTATTTCAGCACATATAGCTTGCATGATAAATGTGATGCTGAGTTCCCTCTCTGGCACAGCCATTAACAGGGGCGGGAGTTCCTGCACATTTGACCACTTCTAGCCAGGTCAAGGCATTTCCAGACAATGGTGATGTCTGCCTATTTCCTATTGCTGCCTCTTCAGCTCTCGGGATTGGACTTTGCCAATATCTGAGGGTGGATGTTTGGCAGGGTATTGCTAGCAGTTATTTTATTATTACCAGTAATTAAGTTTGTATACTGCCCTGTACCTGTAGGTCTCAAGGCGGTTCACAAGATAAAATCATGATATAAGAACACAAAATACATAATCAAAACAAAAACAAAAGTAACTCAGTAACTTCCCCTCTCCAACATGTTTTAAGTTATAGCATCTGGGGAAGAGAACCAAAATGACAGCCTGCTACAAGAGCTGCAACAGGCACCCCATTGTCATCAACCTGTTTTCTCCTGCTCCAGAGGGCAGACCCTGGGCCAATGGATTCAAATTACAAGACAGGAGATTCCGGCTAATCACCAGGAAGAACCTTCTGGCGGTAAGAGCTGCTTGACACTGGAATGGACTCCTTCGGAAGGTGGCGACTTCTCCTTCATTGGATGCTTTTAAGCGGATGTTGGATGGCCATGTGTCAGGGATTCTTTGGTTGGGATTTTTGCATTGCAGGAGGTAGGGGACCTTTCAACCAGGGTCGTCTTTATCTGCAAGGAGTGCAGGGCACCCAGGTGCCGAATTCTGGGGGGCGGCAAATGTATACCTACTGTATACTGGTCCCTCTTGGTTGGCGATAGTGAAAAGCAATGGAGCGAAAGCACACCCGCCCCCCCCGTCACTCTGTTACTCCGTAGTGTAAAATTTTCCTGACTCTCGTTCTGCTGCATCGTTGTTACAGGTGAGCGATTTCTCCCCTAAAAAAAGGTCAACAACTTGGCTTCCCCTGTCCCCAAAAAGCTCAATAAAAGTTTATTTGGGGGCATTGGGCGGATCTTTGTACACTGGCAGCACATATGCTAAAATGACTGTGGCTGGAATTTCCAAAAATGACTGTGGCTGGAATTGCCCAGCATTCACTCCCTGCATGTTGGTCATGACTCGCAGTCTGGGTATGAGAAGAGGCATCATACCCACTTTGCAGCAGGCCAAAGCTGTACAGGAGAGTGTCCTCTGACACATGTGGAAGTCCCAGTGGCAAGACAGCACACGGATGCTGGTGGAACTCGCAGTTCTGGAGCAGCCCCGCTGCAAAATTATTTTCCTGGGAGAAACAGTTGAACTGAAAACCTCACCACGGTCTCTCTCTGCATCCCATTTCTCTCTCCAGCGCTTGCGGGGTGGGGGAGAATGCCACTTGTTTATTGATGTTCCAGGTCTTAACACATTGGCTGGAAAGTCCTGGGCGCTCTGCCAGCACTGAGCAAATAATAATGAATAAGAATGTCACTGATTTCAGCCGAGAACAAACGAATTCTCAGAACCACTCAGAGTCCTGAGGAGGGAGCCCGGACTCATTACTGGTGACATTGAAACCTCCTTTGAAAGCTGTATGGCATTTTGAGTCATTTTCTCACTCTCCATCCCTACGGGTTTGGCGATTAAACAGGGTACCATTCCTTTTTCTTGTGGTTGTTGCAAAACTTTGGAAGCCAGAGAGATTTTCTAGGAGCCAGACTAGGGGTGTGGAATATTATTCCGCCCCCACCATCCCTGTTTAATTAATTAATTTGTTTTTGTTTTTAAAGATCTCTCACATTTATTTCATAATCACTTAAATAATATTTGTTTCATTACTCGTGCCGATTGTCTTTTGGCACAGACTGCGTTTTTTCCTTTGACCAGCAATTCGGCCAACTCCCATGGCAGATGCTAACAGACTAGTTTTCTGTTGGTGCTCCTGGCAGCTGCCATTTTATTTCCCCCATAATTCCATGGAAGTTGCATTGTTCTGGGGCATTCTGGGAAGGGGGGGGTGGTAGTCTGCATTAGCAGCTGCCATATTTCAAACAGCTGCCATTTCCTCCCAGGGATTTCCCAGAATGCACAAGCTGTGCCATTATGCAGATAACACAAACTCTGGAGCTGCTGACAGGCAAATGCAGTCCTTGCACACTCCTCGAAGCAGCATGGTGTTGTGGTCAGAGTGTCAGACTGGGGCCTGAGAGACCAGGGTTTGAATCCCCACTTAGCCATGAAGCTCAGTCGGTGACCTTCGGCCATTCAATGCCTCTCAGCCTGACCTACCTCACAGGGTTGTTGTGGGGATTAAAGACAGAAGGGGAGAACCATTATGCCACCTTGGGTTCCCTGGAGAAAAACGTGGGCTATAAATGCAATATAATAAATAAATGAGATGAATGACAAATGAGTGGGGGAAAGACACGGGCCTCTCATATCACTCATATCACATATCACTGGGGTGCTGCTGCTGAAGAGGAAGGCAGTTGGGGAAGGTTGAGAAGAGAGTTAAGCAGCCTTTGTCTTGCTGTTCTTCCATTAACAATCTCTGGTGCTGCTTTTTAGCAATAAAGCAAAAACGTTGGAAGCCTATTTATGCATTGCCAGCATATGGTCAAGTCTGGCCCTTCGAGGGGCACTTTATAACAGAATATTTCACACAAACAGCTGGCGTCTGATGTGTAACCATTTTTTCCAACCATTGAAATAGCTCAATATAGCAAAATCATTTTTTTAGGGCATTTCGTATGCTTTTTTGGGGGGGGGGGAAGAGTCTCATATGAACACATCTGGCCCACCTCACCTCCATGAGCCACATAGCATCTGTGCATGGTGTGAATTAATGCCTTGCCTGTCTGCCTGACAGATCTGAAGACTCCTCAGAGGTGCAAATAAGGAATGGAATGATGCAGAGCGGTGAATTCCTGTTTTGCACTAAAGCATGGAACATTGTAGGGTGAAAGGTGCAAAAAAAAAAAAAAAGACCAGGAGGTGACAGCAGCCTGGAAGCTACAAGAGCCAAAGAAGTCAATAAACATAGATACTATTTAATTAGAGCAGACGTGTCCTACAGGTAGATCGTGATCTACGGGTAGATCACTGGATATCTGTGGTAGAAGAAGAAGAGTTTGGATTTGATATCCCGCTTTATCACTACCCGAAGGAGTCTCAAAGCGGCTAACATTCTCCTTTCCCTTCCTCCCCCACAACAAACACTCTGTGAGGTGAGTGGGGCTGAGAGACTTCAAAGAAGTGTGACTAGCCCAAGGTCACCCAGCAGCTGCATGTGGAGGAGGGGAGACGCGAACCCGGTTCACCAGATTACGAGTCTACCACTCTTAACCACTACACCACACTGGCTCCCCCCAAAGAAGCTCAGCAGCTTTGGCTCCCCTAAAAAAAGCTCTACGTCTTTGCCCTGAAGCCCCCAAAACAGGGCTTTCCCTCCTAAAAAAAGCTCAACTTTGACCCAAACCCCCCCCAAACATGGATGGCTTTCCTTCCTAAAATAAGCTCAAAACATCGACCTGAACCCTGCAAGAGGGGGTAGATCACTGCCAGTTTTTAACTCTGTGAGCAGATCGCAGTCTCTTGGAAGTTGGCAACCTGATTTAGAGCATTTGTACCTTGTTCTTCAGCAAAAAAAAGGCTCCCAGACTGGCATACATATAATCAGTTGAAACAAAGCAGTCCCTGACTGCAAGGCTACAGTCTAAAAAGTAATAGTTATGAACCTGACTGTCCATACCTAGACACGACAGTCATTTGGGGACCATTGGTCACTTGGAAAAACAAAAATGGGGGAGGAGGAAGATAAACTCGCTTGCAACTTTGTAAAAAAAAAAAAAAAGAGCTTCCAATGCCTGATCACCTAGATGCCATTTTCACTCACCACAGGTGACCAGACAAGTGACTGTTTACAAAGAAGCGTAATTAGGACTCTTAAGATATATTATTATGCCTGTGCTGCTAAGGTCCCTTTAGCTGCCATTTACACCTCCTTGAAAGCTATTAGTGCCCCACTAGCAGTCTCTCTTTCTCTTCCAAAGTAGAGTGGAAGGACTGAAATCTAAAAGCTTTGCATGCACCCCGTGGCTCCCTTCAAAGTGCTATTTTGTGTGCTTTTTGTCTCTGGAAAATTTAGGGTAGCTTTTACAAAGTTTCCTTTGAAGAAGAGAGCATAGGAGGCTTCCCCTGTGTGTTTGCAATAGCATGCCTGTTTAGAAATGCACACATTGAGCAGGCATTGTAAGAGGCACAGAAGCAAGCACACAGGCAGACAAGGGCAGGGCAGGACATCAGTATTGGGCCACAAATTCTGAAACCAACTCCCTGCAGGCAAATGTGGTTTTGGTCTTCACCCGACCAGTTGTCTCCTATCAGCAGCCTAGATTGGTCTGATTCAGCAGAGTTATTATGTGTTTATGAATTTCCATGAGCGCCGTGGAATCACAGAAGATGAAGTAGATATAACCTCCAGAGGAAAGAAAAAGGCTAGCACAACTAGACCAGTAGAGAAACCTTTCTTGAAACAGGAATATATCTGTGAAATTGCTCTCTCATCCGACAATGGTATCAATTTTCATGGCTCCAGAGCAGTTATGATATATAAATGGAGTTTGCTGTCAGATTAAACACCTTTGCTCCAGCATTTAATGAAGAACAGGCTTGGTTTACTCCTCTGCATACACCTGAGCTATGGATATTATTTCTTAAATAAGCAAGGCTAGGGGGGGAAATCATCCACATAGATTAAATTTAAACTTCATACAGAAGAGCTAAAATATATTGATTTTCTCATAAAGGCCACATAGATGAGAATCCTCCCCAGTTACTGAACAAAGCTAGGCTAAGATTGCTCGGTTGAAAAGCGTATAGTATTTTACTCAAGCTGTGAAGAACTTGCCCCCTTGAGGGCTGAATTAATTTCGGCCAGAGGTTTTTAAAAGAACAAATGGAGAAAAAGAAAGAAAATAGAAGAAATGGGGTGGGGGGGGAGAGAAGAGTATGAAGCCTTCACATCTTCTGCTCTGGAAACTGGGGCAGCATCCTAAGTGAAAGTATCAAAAAAGTAACCTTTAGCTTCCTCTGCAACCTCCGATGGAAAAGGTTATGGGGGGGGGGGCTCTCCATCTGGTGGAAAGCAGAACTGAGATGCATGCAAACCTTTTTTGTGCAAAATGCCCCTCTGAGTTTTTATACGTCCTATTGGTGCCTTTTACATCTGACTGAAATGTTTGGCAGTTGGTCCCCAACAAGGATGTTAGCTCTGCTCTGCAAGCAAAAGGTCCCAGGTTCAATCCCAGGTAGGAATGGGAGAGACCCTTGCCTGAAATCTGGGAGAGTTGCTGCCAGTCAGTGTAGAAAATACTGAACTAGAAGGACCAATGGTCTGACTCAGTATAAGGCAGTATCCTGCATATTCCTGTGTTCATTTCAGGGGGGTGATGGGCCTTTTATTCACTTTTTACTGTGCTCAGTAGGGCAGAGAATGTGTGTGCTGTGCTGTTTAATTTCTACGCTGAAATTCATTTATGCACAATAGCCCAAATGCAGATATTTGGATGTGAATAACAGAATCAAAGAATTTTACGGTCGGAATAGGGGCTACTGTTCAGCCATATGACTTTTCAAACCCAAGCAAATTGTGTGCTCCCTGGGGGAATTTCTAGAGGGCAGGGCTAGTAAGGCTGATTACCAGCCCTTTTCACAGTCTGGTGTCCACTGAATGATGGTGATGATGATGATGATGATGATGATGATAATATTTATACCCCGCCCATCTGGCTGGGTTTCCCCAGCCACTCTGAGGAAAACAGGGCTCAATCAGCATTAACACATTTGTAAGGATGCAATCTTGCGCATGTTTACCTAGGAGTAAACCCACTGAGACACACTGATGGTAGCTTGCATACATGCAGAAGGTTTCAGGTTCAGTTTCTGGCCTCTCCAGATGAAGTAACTGAATGCAAAAGATCCTGGAGACAGCTGCTGCCAGTCAGTGTACAGTATTGATTAGATGAATATTTAGGGTGGTATTCTGCTAAGTTTTACTCAAAGGCCTATTCCAGTCTATGGATCTAACTTAGTCATGTTCTGTAATTTCTACTCTGAGCAAAACTTAGATGACTACCATCCATAGTCTTGATATTGTGCAAGGCAGCTTATGTTATTAGCTCAGAAGGTTTGGAAAGAGGGTTAGGCAAATTCACACAGGATGAATCCCCGCCAGCTAATAACCATGGTAGCTAAATGAACCTCCATGTTGAGAGGCAGTGTACCTTGATCCAGATGCTGGGGACAAATAATAGCAGGGAAGGGATGTTGCTATTCCTGTCCTATTTTGTAGGCTTGCCAGATATCTGACTTGCAACTGATCAGGGTGGTGTTTTTTATATATATATAAAATCAACAAAAAATCAGATTTTTAAAATTTGAATCGGATTTTAAAAATAAAATGCCTTTTGGAGGAAAAATATTTTCTAAAGATAGTTTTCTATTTAAGTTACATTATAGTCCAAAGGCTATTCATCAGGAAATAAGGATTTGTTTTAAGTTTTTCATGTGTGCTAAAACTCAGTCTGTTGTTTTTTTTAAATCGTTTAACCACATCAGTTAACAAACATGGATACATATGCTATAATGTTATTGTTTTAGTTAAATAATTTTTTAAATTGTTATTAAGGAAATGATTATTTTTCTCCTTCCAATAAAGTACAGCAGAAAAGTTGTCCAAATATAAACAATAATTTCATAATTATCTGTCTATGTATTTCTAATAATAATAATAATAATAATTTATTTGTACCCCGCCCATCTGGCTGGGTCTCCCCAGCCACTCTGGGCGGCTTCCATCAAATATTAAAATACATTTAATATAAAATACATTCTAATAGTATAACCAAATCAGTAATTTTTGATATAACTGTAAAAACTACTCTGAAAATTTATTATTCCAAAAATGAAACCTTCATCTGGTTGTAAATATTAAGATTATACCAGCAAGAATGAGTCTTTCTGTAAAAAAAATGATTTAAATCAAGTCTTACTGACTAGTGATTTAAATTGATTTGATTTAAATCAAATCCACCCTGCAACTGATGGAAACAAAATAAGACTAAAAGATGGATTGGTTCACCAAGTCTCTCTGTTTCCTTATTTATTCATTTTTATGTGTTCTCTCCTCCTAGTGGTGCAGCAATAAAATTGCTAGCACATTTGCAAAGCTTAAGTAGGGCCTGGTATGGTTTCAAATTAGATGGAGGTTAGGTGTTGAGAAATGCAGCTCTATAATTATACAATAAAAATATTTATATACTGCTGTATCATTTAGCATCACAAATACAGCATAAATCATGTATAATAATTAACACATCAACGATAAAATAATTATAAAATATAAAAAAAACTATTAACAAACTAAACAATAAGCAAAACAGCAATTAAAAAATAAGCTAAATATCTCCTAGACAATGACAGTTCTCTTTCTCAAGCTCTGGAAGACCCTTCATCGACTACAGACAGCCACCCAATCTTAAACAACTCCTCACCCACAATAATACAACAACAGGACTCAACATGGACACTGGTACCAGAGCCTGCAATAAACCCAGATGCCAACTTTGCTGCCACATACACCCAGACAACACCATTACTGGCCCCAACAACATCAAACATACCATCTCAGGACTATTTAATTGCTCATCTTCTAACATTGTGTATGCAATCAAATGCCAACAGTGCCCTTCAGCTCTCTATATTGGACAAACAGGCCAAACCCTACGCCAAAGGATAAATGGACATAAATCTGATATCAGGAATCACAAGACAGAGAAACCAGTAGGAGAACACTTCAATCTCCCAGGACATTCTATACAAGATCTCAAAGTAGCTGTCTTAATACAAAGGAATTTCAGAAATAGACTGGAAAGAGAAGTTGCTGAATTGCAACTCATTACCAAACTTAAAACCATGGAGAGACCTGGTCTGAACAAAGACATTGGATTCTTATCTCATTATACATGACAAAGCTATCTTTAGCCATCTCACCCCTTGCTTTTTCCTTAAGACTAATTGCAGTCGTTAACAGGTTTTCCACACCCATCAGCCAATCCCCCATTCCCACCACCCTTCTGAGTAATACCCCTCCCCACTCTCTCACTATATATAAGGGTCTGGTGACTTCTGTTTCAGTGTATCTGAAGAAGTGTGCATGCACACGAAAGCTCATACCAAGAACAAACTTAGTTGGTCTCTAAGGTGCTACTGGAAGGATTTTTTATTTTTATTTTGTTTTGACTATGGCAGACCAACACGGCTGTTGTTGTTCAGTCGTTCAGTCGTGTCCGACTCTTCGTGACCCCATGGACCAGAGCACGCCAGGCACCCCTATCCTCCACTGCCTCCCGCAGTTTGGCCAAACTCATGCCAGTCGCTTCGAGAACACTGTCCAACCATCTCATCCTCTGTCGTCCCCTTCTCCTTGTGCCCTCCATCTTTCCCAACATCAGGGTCTTTTCCAGGGAGTCTTCTCTTCTCATGAGGTGGCCAAAGTATTGGAGCCTCAACTTCAGGATCTGTCCTTCCAGTGAGCACTCAGGGCTGATTTCTTTAAGGATGGATAAGTTTGATCTTTTTGCAGTCCATGGGACTCTCAAGAGTCTCCTCCAGCACCATAATTCAAAAGCATCAATTCTTCGGCGATCAGTCTTCTTTATGGTCCAGCTCTCACTTCCATACATCACTACTGGGAAAACCATAGCTTTAACTATACGGACCTTTGTCGGCAAGGTGATGTCTCTGCTTTTTAAGATGCTGTCTAGGTTTGTCATTGCTTTCCTCCCAAGAAGCAGGCGTCTTTTAATTTCGTGACTGCTGTCACCATCTGCAGTGATCATGGAGCCCAAGAAAGTAAAATCTCTCACTGCCTCCATTTCTTCCCCTTCTATTTGCCAGGAGGTGATGGGACCAGTGGCCATGATCTTAGTTTTTTTGATGTTGAGCTTCAGACCATATTTTGCGCTCTCCTCTTTCACCCTCATTACACGGCTACCTACCTGTAACTAAATATCACAATTACAGTAAAAGTGCGCTTTCCACTTTTTTGCTGCAAGCTGCTTTTAGCTTTTGGTGCATCAGATGTCAAGGAGATAAACAGCTAGGTGATTTTTAAAAGGCATCTGAAGGTTCAGGAAAGCTTTTCTGTGTTTGATACTGTATTGTGTTAATACTACTGTATTTTCTGTTGGGAGCCGCCCACTGTCTCAGTCAGATGAGCAGCATATAAAAATAAAACAATAACAACAATATATTATTATATTACTATACTATATTGAATATCAACATATCATTATAAAAATGCTGTTGTAATAAAATGTGCAGGTGCCAAATATTAAAATATCAATTAAAACCAACACCTATATAAGGTAACTATCAATATCGACCGAAAGGGATATTTCAATATGAATATTACGAAAATAAGCAAAACAAAATAAAACAATATAGTATTTTATTACTATATGTACTATGTTGAGTATCAACATATCATCATAAAAATGCTGTCATTGTAATAAAATGTGCAGGTGCCAAACATTAAAATATCAGTTAACACCAACAACAATATAAGGTAACTATCAATATCGACCAATAGGGATATTTCAATACGAATATTACAAAATAAGCAAAACGGAGAATAGAAATACGCCAACCATCGCCAATGACAGCAAAAGTG
This sequence comes from Lacerta viridis, assembly GCA_900245905.1. NCBI lineage: Eukaryota > Metazoa > Chordata > Lepidosauria > Squamata > Lacertidae > Lacerta > Lacerta viridis. The sequence goes on along the minus strand of OFHU01000309.1, from coordinate 83,941 downwards.
CGCCTTTTCCGCTGCTGCTTTGAGCGATGTAACTTTCCGGGTGTGTGGGAAAGCGGCGTACAAATAAATAAAGCGCCTAATAATAATAATAATAATAATGACGATGAATTAAATAATAAAAAAACAGCGCCACCGCCCCTGTTTCCCTCCCCGTCTTCCTTCCCTCTCCGAGCGGCGCCGCCTCCCTCCCTTCCCGCCCTCAGAGTCTCCCCGAAGGGCGGCTGGCGCGACCGAGGCCCAGCGAGGCTCCCGCCGCCTGAGGAGAAGAAGCCGCGAGCCCGCCTACCTGAGGCCGCCCCTCCGCGAGGGAGGCGGAGCAGTACCGGCTAGGCCCGGCCTCCTCGCCGCCCTCTTCTCGCTCGCCGCCCGCCGCGTCTTCTCCTCCTCAGTCGCCATCATGGCCGCCGCGGCTGCTTCTTCTTCGTCGGCCTCCTCGTCGGCCTCCGGGGCCTCGGCTCCGGCGGCGGGCTCCAGCGCGGCGGGCTCCGGGGGTGGCGGAGGCGGAGGCGGAGGTAGCGCTTCGGGCCTGACGGCTTCTCTGACGGGCACCATGAACAGGAAGAAGAAGCCCTTCTTGGGGATGCCCGCGCCGCTGGGCTACGTGCCGGGCCTGGGCCGAGGGTGAGTGGGCCGAGGCCGGGCGCTGGAGTTGGGCAGCGGCCCCAGGAAGTGGGGGAGGCGGCGGCGGCGGCGGGTGGGCCTCCGCCTGGCTTTCTCCTCGAGTGGGCCCTCCTCGGGTTAGGCCTTTCCCTCCCCGCCCTTTGCAGCGTTTCCTTGCTCGGCTCTAAGTTGTCCACGTTGCGCGTGGAGGGTGCCTCTGACCATTCGCAGAGTGCCTTCTCCGCAGAGCAAGGCGCGTGTGTTTGCGTGGGGCCTTTAAAAGGCTTCAAGGGCCCGACGTCTAGAGCATGTGCAGAGTTCTTTTTGCCTTCCGATCCCTGCATTGCAGGGGGTTGTACTAGATGACCCTCAGGGGTCCCTTCCAACTCTATGATTCTGTGATAGGAAACGTTATCTTTCCCTGAATAGTACCTTTTTTCATTTTAAAAAATTGGCAGGTTAGGAAAGATAAGGAAATAATGAAAACATGTTGTGAACTGCCCTGAGATCTATGGATGAAGGGTGGTATACACATTTAATAAATAATAATAATAAACTCACCCTATGGCTTTATTACCGTATTACTACTACTACTACTACTGCTAATGTATTTGCCTTTCGTTTCTTGGAAAGTCTATTTATTTATGTATATTTTACATTTTTGTGTTTATAACCCTGCTTTTGAGAGAAGGGTGTTATGTCTCCTTCCCCCACAAAGCTCAGATACCCTTTGCATCCTAGGAAGGTTATTTCAACCCAGATTCAGCTAACTCCATTGTGCCCCAGTGCAGGAAAATAAAAACAAAGCCATGTGTTTTGTGTCAGAGGTCGGTGATTCAGGTTTGCTTCCCTGGATAAGTTTTTGTTTGAAAATCCATATTGGATATCTTTTGTTTTTTTTATCCTGACTTGTTAACATTGGTTGCAACGAAAAGCACCACAGCAGCAAAAGTCAGCAGATTTCATGGGATATATTCAACCTCTGACACATTTTTGCTTTTCTAAAAACAAAAACAAACTTGGTCTGGGCACTTAAAGCTTCATCAGTTGCCCATGGGAAGCTGGGTTTGAGCACTACAGTGGTCTTCCTACTTGTGATTCCCAGCAATTGGCATTCAGAGGTATGCCAGTATAGGATGGTCATCTGTAATAGATGCTTGAGTTGAGATTCCTGCATTGCAGGGGTTTGGACTAGATGGCCCTCGGGTGTCCCTTCCAACTCAACAGTTTGTGATTCCATGGGTGCCAATATTGTGCAGGTTTAGACACTCACTGAAGATCTGCTTCAGTATTTTATATTCAGTGTATGTACACACTTTTAAGATGTCCTAGTGCGATAAAAAGAGGTGATAAAATATATATACACTGTAATTAAATATATATACACTGTATTTTTCCGTGTATAAGACTAGGGTGTTTTTTTTTTTACCAAAAAAAAGGTTTAAAATTGGGGCTCATCTTATACATGGGTAGTGCTAAGGGGTGTTTTCTTAATTTTGAGTCCCCCAACATACATGGGTGCGTCTTATGCACGGAAAAATAAGACACACACATTTCATTTGAAGTACACTGGTAACCTTGGAAAGTAAAGATTAGCATTTAAAATTTGCAGATGTTTTGCTGCCTGAGCATCCAGGGACCGTTCTCCCTTGCTACAGTTGGGGCTATTGGCAAGCCTGGGTTTAGGAAAGACTTGGAGCGAGGTTTCTGAATTTGAAGGACTGGTGCCCAGTCCTGTGCCGAATTCCCTCATACTGAACTGCCTGCTTTCTTCCATCTAGTGCTACAGGTTTCACTACCCGCTCGGACATTGGCCCTGCTCGGGATGCAAATGACCCTGTGGATGACCGCCATGCTCCGCCGGGGAAGAGGACCGTTGGGGACCAGATGAAGAAAAACCAGGCTGCGGATGACGACGACGAAGATCTGAACGATACCAATTATGATGAGGTGATGCGTCCTTGGCTTTACTGTCTTGACTGACATTGACGGCAATGTACATAAAGCTATATTGTGCTCAGACCATTGCCCCCTTTAGCCTGTCTAATATAATAATAATAATAATTTATTTATTTATTTATACCCGCCCATCTGGCTGGGCCTCCCCAGCCACTCTGGGCGGCTTCCAACACAATATTAAAATACAATAATTCATCAGACATTAAAAGCTTCCCTAAACAGGGCTGCCTTAAGATGTCTTCTAAAAGTCTGGTAGTTGTTGTTCTCTTTGACATCTGGTGGGAGGGTATTCCACAGGGCGGGTGCCACTACCGAGAAGGCCCTCTGTCTGGTTCCCTGTAGCTTGGCTTCTCGTAATGAGGGAACCACCAGAAGGCCCTCGGCGCTGGATCTCAGTGTCCAGGTAGATCGATGGGGGTGGAGATGCTCCTTCAGATATACTGTCTACTCTTACTGGCTGTGGTTCTGTGGGGTGTGCTTAGTGGATAACGGGGTTCTTGCAGTTAACGCTACCTTTTTGTCATTCACAGTTCAATGGATATGCTGGAAGTCTGTTCTCCAGTGGACCTTATGAAAAAGATGACGAGGAAGCTGATGCGATTTACGCTGCTTTGGATAAAAGGATGGATGAAAGGAGAAAAGAGAGAAGGTAGGAGGTGATTTTTTTCAGCATTGAGAGAGATGCTGGTTGTATCTGGGGCCTCTGCTCTGGAACCTTGCCTGTTGCTTCTCTGGTTATATGTTTGGCCTGAACTTGGCGTCCTGAAGTATTACAAGTACTTGCTATCTCCCTTTTAGAAATTGTAATGGGTGCCTGCATGGTTGACGCCTGTGCCTTTTATTTTTATTTTTTAGAGAACAGCGTGAGAAAGAAGAGATTGAAAAGTACCGAATGGAACGGCCAAAAATTCAGCAGCAGTTCTCAGATCTCAAAGTAAGGGGTGAAAAATGTGTGTGTTCTCCAAAGGTGAAATCAGAAAATTATGGTGGGGAGGATGGGAGTCAGAAAAATGTTTGTGTAGTGTGTGTTGGATATAAATTATTAAATCATTGTGGACCGGTGAATAACATAGGACTTCAGCTTGGGAGACCTAGGTTCAAATACTGCCTTGGTCTGTCTCTCCAGACCGCTTGGAGTGTCTGTTCCTCATTTGCACAGCAGGAATAACTTTGAAGAAGTTGTAGATGAAAAAGAGCGAGAAACCAAAACTCTGTATTTCAGTGACACACCGATTTCAACTATGGCACTGTAATTTTGTTGTCTGCATTTTTTGTAGAGAAAACTAGCTGAGGTCACTGAGGAAGAGTGGCTTAGTATCCCTGAAGTTGGTGATGCAAGGAACAAACGCCAGAGGAATCCACGTTATGAGAAACTGACTCCTGTTCCTGACAGTTTCTTTGCAAAGCACTTGCAGTCAGGCGAGAATCACACATCCGTGGATCCCCGGCAAACGGTGAGAAAGGGGAAGAAAATACAGGTCCACCTGAGAGAGGTTTCTTTTGTAACATAGTTTTTGTTCATTTTCCTCTTTAAACTGTTTAACTTGGTTGCATTGAGATCTGTCTTTGTTTACATTAAAGCATATGACAGGCAACAATTACATAAAATTAAAATAAAAGATAAAACAACAATAGGCACTCGGACAAACATTTCCGAGTATATTAACGAAGTTGCGTCAAGGTGTCTATAACAAAGTTATTACAGATAGGTAATAATGTATAGTAATGTTTTATTGCTTAGATTGGTGACCATAAGTACAGTAAAAAGCATTTTGTCTCAATAATAATTAGAATTTATAGGGAGGGGGAAGGGAAAAAATTAAAATATGTACTTCATGCACAGCAAACTGTGGGTGCTGTTCCATCATATGGCTCATTATTTGTGTAATCATTAAAGTCACACCAGACTGCATAAAAATTGTCAGAGCAACTTTGGAGTTAGCGCCTATGAACATTCCTCTGCTAATGGGAATGGAAAGGAATTGGCTGCTGCAAGTCTGGGACATTATTTGCATTGAATTCTTATTTCCACCCCCCACCCCCCGCGAACCCAACATTTTAATCTGGACACAATCCTCATAGTGTTGGCCCAGTTCTGTGGAATGATATCTCCCAAGAGGTTAATTAGTGTTCCTCTGTTTTCATACTGCTCATCTGTTTTGAAAGGCTATTTGCTAGTGTGGAGGTAGGAACATTTCCTGGATAGTTTCACCATTTTGTTTGTTTCTGCTTTTCTAGATGTGTCTTATGGTGAGTTTTTATTACATTCTATAAATTACACTCTATTTATTACATTCCATAAATAGCAGTGAGCCACCTTGAGTGATTGTGGGAAGGCTTTGTGTAGAATCAGTGTTGCTTCTAAGTGGATAGCATGATTCCAACATAGAAAGTTCACTAAGCCTTCAGTTAAATTATCTTTAATATGTAGCTAATTGGCTTGTTTCTGCTATTGCAGCAAAATATGTCTGTGTAAAAGCCAGGTCCCAACATTCTGTCATGTTTTAGCCTTCACCCCAGTGATATGTTCCGGTGTCCTGCTTTACTTTCTCTGGTACAAGTGACTAGCTGGTATTTACTCTTAGGGAGAAAACTAAAGCCCTGATCATGGAGGCAGTATTACAGTGACAGCAAAACTTTCCGTTCCCCTTGCTGACCATCATTTTGTAGTGAGCCCTGGCAGTATATAATCCTGTACACAACCCACTTCCCACAACGATGAGAGTCCCCCCCCAACTAAAAATGATGGCAAAGATACGGTGGAGACGTGGGTGTTCTTTTTGTTCTTATTTGGTTTGCCCCTTTTTTAAAAAACAGCAATTTGGTGGTCTGAATACTCCCTTTCCTGGGGGCTTAAACACACCTTATCCAGGAGGAATGACACCTGGGCTGATGACTCCTGGGACAGGTGAGCTGGACATGAGGAAGATTGGACAAGCTAGGAACACCTTGATGGACATGCGACTCAGCCAGGTAAGGATCAAGGAACAAAGCGGATTTTTGTTGCTTATTGAACCTGACGAACGATATTGGGCCTTAGAACTGTCAGCTTTGGCATCCAGAAAAGTGAGTGCTTGACATTGAGGTTATTTTTCAGGCTTATTCTCCCCACCCCACCCCCAAATATAGGGTTGTTGGAACAAAGAGTGTATGGGGGGGTTCCCAATTCTGCACAACAAAGTGATCTTGTTTTCTGAGTTTCTCTGTGAAAGAGCATTAGTAGCATTTAGGTTTTTTTAAGTCTGTGTGCATGTTAGTGAGGCTTGAGTGATAAAATTTAATGACGCTGGTTACAAAAGCTGGGCCTGCTGAAGAGGCCAGAGACCATCTTGGCAGTGGATCCTGGAAGACCTGCTCCCTGCCTTGCTGACCTTTTCCCTACCTGGCTTGGGAGGGCAGGGCCTTGAGTGACTCCAGCTACAAAAGCTGTTGAAAACTCTCTTGGGCTGTGTTATTGTCTAGAGCGTTTTGTTTGGGTTTTTGTTGTTAATGATACTAATTTTTGCGCCTTTGTTTTTAGATCTTATTATAATTTATGCAGAAATCGTTTCAGTTTGGTTGTGTGCTTTTTGATGCGTTTTATTTATGGTTTTTGTTAAGTTTGTGATTGTGTAAATCTTGTCATGTTGTAAGCCGCACTGAGCATGGTTTTAACTATGGAAAGACGCCATACAAATAAAATGATGATGGTCATCAAACACTTGATTAATCATTGGGTTTACATCTCCAGGTGTCTGACTCTGTGAGTGGCCAAACAGTGGTGGATCCCAAGGGCTACCTCACCGATTTGAATTCTATGATTCCCACACACGGTGGAGATATCAAGTAAGTCAGCAGGTGCACTGATCTGGCTATTAGAATTTTTTGTCATGAGAGCTGTGTGGGTGAACCTGTGGCCCTCCAGCTAGATGTTGTTCAACTACAGCTCCCATCTGCCCCAGACAGCATAGCTAACAATCAGGAATGATGGGCCCTGTACCCCAGCAACATCGGGAGGGCCATAGGTCCCCCACCCTTGGTGTAAAAAGGCCCCTTTGCTTTGAGTGATCTGCACATGGTTCAGGGTCCAGCCTTTGCTTGTGACACCGAATGCAGAAACCACTAAGGTGGGAGGTACCAAACAGAACATCAAACACCCCCCCATCCTCTTTCCAGAAGCAGTGATGCAAAGGACTGTGTGTCCCATAGGTCCTGTTTGGCCATTGCTTAATGGGGCAGAGTTGACTAAAGTGGGATGTGCAGGTTTCCCAGAAGTTGGTGCCAGCGCATAGGCAGGCCCTGCATGCACACTCTCAAGTTGCCTCTACCTGGTTTGCCTCCAAGAGAGCATCTTTGACTCTTACAGATTGGCAAATCAGCCAGATAATAATACATGCGAACATACACCACTCCCTTAGTTTGCTTAAATCCACATCGATGCCTCTTTCTCCTCTAGCCCTTTGTCTTTGTTCCCTCAGGTAATTTTTTAAAATCTCCTATCCATTCCACCGTCTTCCAGACTCTGCTTGCCATCCCGCTTCCTTTGCTCCATTCCTGTAACCTTCCCCACAAACTGTGGGCGCTGTTCTGTCCTCGCCATTTACTTTCATACCTTTGCTATATGACTACATTTATTACCCAGGAGAAGTCTGGTGAATTGGTGTGATGTAGGAGCATGCTAAGTTATTCTCGGTGCATTTTCTCCCCTTGCCAGTGATATCAAGAAAGCACGTTTGCTTCTGAAGTCTGTGCGGGAGACTAACCCTCACCACCCGCCAGCCTGGATTGCTTCTGCGCGCTTGGAAGAGGTGACCGGAAAACTGCAGGTAGCACGAAACCTTATCATGAAAGGGACAGAAATGTGTCCCAAGGTGAGCATTTCATTTTCCAGGATTCCTCCTTAAGTACCTGCGCCGGTTTCTTGTCATTTTGCACACAAAATTAATTCTCTTGATCACTGTGACTGAAGACGGTGGTGGGATCTCTTCACGCTATAGGCCTAATTTGGCCCATGAGGCTGTTTACCCCAAGCTACACCCCCCAGCCCCCCACACCTGATGTCATATGTGATAATGGACATGACATAGGTAAAGACGGGGACGCGGGTGGCACTTTGGCCTAAACCACTGAATCTCTTGGGCTTGCTTATCGGGAGGTTGGTGGTTTGAATCCCCGCGATGGAGTGAGCTCCCGTTGCTCTGTCCCAGCTCCTGCCAATCTAGCAGTTCGAAAGCACACAAGTGCAAGTAGATAAATAGCTACTGCTGCGGTGGGAAGGTAAACAGTGTTTCCGTGCATTCTGGCTTCTGTTATGGTGCTCCATTGCGCCACATGACCCTGCTGGTCACACGACCTGGAAAGCTGCTGTGGACAAATGCTGGCTCCCTCAGCCTGAAAGTGAGATGAGCACTGCAACCCCATAGTCGCCTTTGACTGAACTTAACCGCCCAGGGGTCCTTTACCCTTTTTTTTAGCTAGGTAAAAACACAACTGTAGAGGCAGAATGGGGAGCTTGAAATGTGCTCCCAGTTGTTTCTTGGCAATGAAAGCTTACTGACATCCCCTATCAGCTGATTGACATTGCCAGTGCTCCCCACTGGGACTGGATGCACTAGGGAGCTCCCAGGCAGGGTTTGCTCCATTGAAGTTTTCCATTTGCTGGTCTACTACCCTTAGTATCGCAAGATTGTTATGAGAGCGCTTGGACTAAAATTGTCAACCAAAAGCTTTAATTTTCTGGTTTATCACCACAACAGTTATTAACACTGGGCTTCAGTAAAGCAAATAATTTAATTAGACAGCGCCTATATGATAGTGAGCAACGGATTAATTTGGCCACGATAAGGGAATTATTTTCCACCTTGTCATTTTGACACGTTGGCACCCTATTTGCAAAATTTAACCATTCCAAAATACAGACGCGCTTCCACTTATGCAAGATTGAATATACTGCCTTCGGCTGTACTTGAGGGTCGATTTCAAAAAATTCTGCTGGAAAACCGGTTATGTCCATGTGGAGATTGGCAGTTCTGAGTCAGTGGCTCATGTGCTTCTGGCTTGCGCTCTTTATAAAGATTTGAGGAGTGAGGCTATTACCCCTCTACTATTGACCATGCCAGGTTGTTCAACCATTGCTGCTGTGTCCTTTCTTTTAGCAGATCAAGATAACCAGGTGACAGCAAAAACTGCCAACATTTTAGCAGAGGCGATTAGAATAAGATCTATTATTTGATTATTGATGTTAACCTCCAAAATGTATTTTGAATAGTTAAGTTTTTACCTCCCATCTTCAGTACATTTTATTTTATTTTATTGCTATGGCTAGTGGCTGATGCAAATAAAAATTCTTCTGATCTGGTGTGGTTTTTTTTTAATCCACTTGGGAAAAGGAGCGTTGTGGCTCTTTCTTACAGCTGCTTTTACATGCTCTGGGGAAATGTCAGTGGTGATTAGGCAAACACCTGCTTTCTGGCCCCTCATTCTCCTTTCTGCTTATTAAATATTTTGCTCTGCTTGACACATCTTTACTTTCTGCTTTCCTCCACTTTGTGCCACCTTCTGCACTGGCTCTGCTACCAAGGATGACTTCCTGACAAGCAAAGGCAAAATGCGTTTGGGGCTATTCAAATTATGGCAGGGGTAGGGAAGCTGTAGCCCTCCAGATGTTGTTGGACCGCCAGGTCCCATCATCCCTGACCACTGGCCATGCTGCTTGGGGCTGATGGAAGCTGGGAGTCCAGCAATATATGGAAGGCCATAGGTTTCTTGTCCCTGTTTCATGACGAGAGAAGATGGGAGTTGGAGGGCATGAAAGAGAACTCTGCAAATTATGGAGAAAGTGGACTTATTTAGTTCATTGAAGTTGTGGACCCAATGTGCAACGGCAGTGGAAAAGACAAATCCATGCTAGGGATAATTGGAAAAGGAATTGATAATAAAACTGCCGATCCAGAATGTTATGATCAGGGAGTCTAGAATACTGCCACCTGAATGAATTATGTCAATACTCTGGTCGGCTTCCATCAAATATTAAAATACATTTAAAATATCACAGTTTAAAAACTTCCCTAAACAGGGCTGCCTTCAGGTATTTTCTGAATGTCAGGTAGTTGTTTATTCCCTTGACCTCTGATGGGAGGGCGTTCCACAGGGCAGGCGCCACTACCGAGAAGGCCCTCTGCCTGGTTCCCTGTAGTTTTGCTTCTCGCAGTGAGGGAACTGACAGAAGGCCCTCGGCGCTGGACCTCAGTGTCCGGGCTGAATGATGGGGGTCAAGACGCTCCTTCAGGTATACAGGACGGAGGCCATTTTATTTAACCTACTTCGGATTAAGGTTATTTAACCTTTGTACAATACCATCCTGCTTCCAAAATCTAGTTTTTCAAAGAATTTCGGATTTATTCCATTGTTCAGAGCCAGCACACACAGGCATCTGGAGCTACTGACAAAAACTAATGCCTGTATTTGTTTTTTCCTCCCCCCCCCCAACCCCTTTGCCTTTTGTGTCCTGACTTCTAGATTGTAAGCCAGTAGGCAGGGACCGAATTTTTACAGCTTGCTGTAAGCTGCTTTGGAAGCCTTCTTTTTTTCATCAGAAGAGTGGGAAAAAAATCACTTTAAATAAATAAATATTTTGGGAAAGCGTAAAAATATATATGCCAATATTGTAATGCCATTATGCAAATCTATGTTGCGACCACATGTGGAGTACAGTTTGAAAAGGTTCAGGAAAGGGCCGGTGAAATGATCAAGGGAATGAAGCAACTCCCCTATGACGAAAGCCTGCCGCATTTGGGACTTCTTAGTTTGGAGAAATGGCAAGCAAGAGGCATTATTGCAAGTAAATGACACGTTCCAGCCAGACAAAAGACTCTAGGGTGGTACGGAGCAGGGCCAGTGAAGAGTGTGACTTGGGGTGACGGCATAGGAAGGGTCACACAGGCCAGGTAGAGAGGCCTGGAGGTCCACCTTGAGCCTAACATTGTCCATCCGTTGCTTAAATTGTAATCCAGTGTCTTTTCCTCCTGGTTTCCACAGAGTGAAGATGTCTGGTTGGAAGCTGCCCGCTTGCAGCCGGGGGATACTGCTAAGGCTGTGGTGGCCCAGGCCGTTCGCCACCTTCCACAGTCAGTCCGGATTTACATCAGAGCAGCAGAGCTGGAGACTGATATCCGAGCAAAGAAGCGTGTCCTGCGGAAAGGTGAGGGAGAGGGAGAGAGAGCTGCCTTTGAAGTGCTGCAGGGTGCTCCCTTTGAAGACAAGTTTGGAAATTATGTTTAGTTCAGGGTGCAGCTGCTGGGCTATTAACTAGGACTGAGCAAGGGGACTGCATCTCGCCTGTATTGAAACACTTGCCTCGACTCCCGGTCTGTTTCCAAGCTCACCTAAAAAGTGTTGGACAGAAAAGTACTTGCCATTTTAAAACTTAACGTATTTTTCGCTCCATAAGACGCGCCTAGTTTTTAGAGGAGGAAAGGGGAAAAGCCCTGATTTTGAGGATCAGCTCAAAGTGATGCAGCTTTTTTGCAAAGGGAAAAGCCCTGTTTTTTGAGGATCAGCTCAAAGTGGTGCAGCTTTTTTGCAAAGGGAAAAGCCCTGTTTTTTTGAGGATCAGCTGAAAGTGGTGCAGCTTCTTTTTCAAAGAGGAAAAGCCCCGTTTTTATGGGGTTCAACTCACAGTTCTGCAGCTTCTAGTCCTACAGCCATTTCTACAGTTTCCAGACAGATAATCTAATCAGCCAGTCACATGTCGCTGGGGAAACAAACAGCCTCCCTCTGCATTCAACAATGGAGGCCTGGGCAAGGGGGCGGGGCTGGAAAGGGAGCCTTATCTCTCTCCCGATCACTTGCTGAACAGCTGTTCAGCGGCTTCCTTTCAACACCCCCTTCTCTCTTTGTAAAAAAAAGAGCACGATCTGCTTTTGGCCCCTAGGCAATTCGGCTCCAGGGACCATGCATTCGCTCCATAAGACGCACAGACATTTCCCCTTACTTTTTAGGAGGGAAAAGTGCGTCTTATGGAGTGAAAAATACGGTATGCGCCGGGTCCTTGTTAGACAGTTTTCAGCCCACACAACTCTGCTCGAGTCACCAAGATCATTGACTGGAGGCTCTCCTCTGTTTGCTCCTCTCTTCGGAAGTATGTTGGGTGCCCGGTAGGGAGAGGACCTTTTTGGTTGTGGTACCTTTTGAATTCCATCTCTGAGGTAGCTCACCTGACACCTGCTTTATTTTTTTGATGCCAGGTGACTCTCCTGATTCATTGTGCTTTCATCCGCTGGCTCTTTTTTGTCTTGGTGGTTTGATAGAAGGCCCCTAGGGAATAAGGGATGGAAGCAGGCAGGCATAATGTACAACCTAGATGGCCCCTTGAACAAGATAGACACGCAGAGTCTTTTTTTTAAAAAAATAAAAATAAATAAAAAATAAGCTGTCATGATTGCAGCTGGGGGTCCACAAATAGTCCTGGTTCAATACCATCTTTGTCCCTTTAGGGTGGTAGGATGATGGTGGTTGTGGGGTGTCAAATCTCTGCTGCTCGGCACGGCCCGTAACCAAAGCCAAGGGTGCCGCCTGCCCCTTGGAACTTGGGAGGAAGGCATGAGCTTGCTTCTGCTGCTGGAAGCAACTTTAGTGGGTGAACGTGTAGCCCTCTAGTTATAGATAAGCTCTTGAAAGGAGAATATACAAAGACCAAACTTTTTAAAATTTTGTAATTACTTAACATACACACTCCTATTTTCTACCAGAAAAGTAAGTATTTACATAGAACACTAGTAAATTCTTACTTTTCACCCCAAAGGCAGTGGGGGAAGGGAACCTCAAGTTGTATTTTACTCCCTCTAAATACAGTGGACGCTCGGGAGGCGCGTTCGCAACCTGCAGCGTCAGTAACCTGCAGCGCCATGTCTGTGCACGCGCGGGTTGCGATTTGGCACTTCTATGCATGCGCGAGCACCGAAACCTGGAAGTAACCCGTTCCGTTTCTTCCGGGTTCGGTGCGGTGCGCAACCCAAAAACGCACAACCTGAAATGGCCGTAACCAGAGGTATGGCTATATTGTGCTGAACCTTAGCCTTCCATTGTTCTCAGGAGTTAACAGAGTCTTATGAAACGCTGACCTTTCTTCTTGAAGCTGCTTTTCCGTATTCTGTAAGTTGCTCTTCAGTCGCTTGGAGAAATTAGAAATGACATAGTCACATGGGCTGGACCTGCTTATATAGGTCTTTCATCCCCAAAACTGGCACCTCGTCTCCATGTGGAGTGCTCACCTGTGGTTGAAAGGCCATCTGGTTAGGCCATGTCAATGTCAGTCTAGCCGTGTGATGAGTTACGCAAAAGCAGATGCTTTGTGTCTTGATGGCAGGTGAGAGTAGTAAGGGTGGTCTCTGGATCGGGTATTCACTTTGTGTTAGCTGGGCATATGTGATAAAGCCACAGTATGTGAGGTGTGTTCTTCCTGATGTGTGGGAATTGAATCCTCTCGCTGCAAGAACATGCCGGTTCCCGCTGGGTAGTGTTTCAGAACATCAGGGCCTGTCATCAAGCATTTAGGGAAGTGCTTGGAGAGAACCCCCTGCTGCGACTATAAACATGATGAAGGACGGCGAACATCCAACTAGTCAGAATGTTGTCGCAGTAAATTTCCAGGAAGCATCATCTTTTGCGGGCTGCTGTGGGTGTAATTAAAGAGCCAGCACCAGCTTTGATGTTTTGAGAAGGTTTTGTTTCTTAGTACATCAGGGCACCCGTCTCTTGCAGCTCTTCTGTCTCCTCACCCGCCATTTTCTGCCACATCTGTGAAAGACCAGTTGTGATGAATGACCCACTTCGAAAAGCGTAGTCAAGATTGGAAGGTTCAGAAACCCAAGCTAGACCAATTTCTGTAAAGGCATACAAGAAGCTTTATTAAAAGCCAAAGTCTGTAAAAAGGAAAAGCTTCAAACAATTACACAAATTTAGACTGCTCAGGGGCTATAAAAAATTACCAATGAGCAGGGATTGCCATGGAGTTCTGGGGACAGTTTTCTCCTTCTTCTCTCTCTCCCCCCACCTTGGACATGAGGTTCTGCAGTAGTGTTTGAAACTCCCATTGTTCTAGGCGCATTTTGCGACAGGAAATTTCAATAGCACGAGCAGTTTCTGAGCTCTGGGTGCAGTACTGCGCCTAAGATTTCAGATTAAAACTGCAGAGTGGAAGGAAAGGAGGACCTTTTTCTGCCTCCCCACTTCCAGCTACTCTCTGAAGACTGGAGAAGAGACCCTCTTAAGAATATTAGGGGGTGGGCAGGGGAAGGACTACTCCATGTGAAAAATGAACATAATACTTTATCTGCAGTTCATTCATTTTCAGCTTTGTATTCTTATTTTAAAAAGCGTGCCTAGATGTTCTGTTGTTGCGCTCATAACCTAGGTTTAAGGTGCCATTTAGCTCCTGGCTTTCATATCTTAGTTTCTAACACTGTTCTGCAGGTCTGCTGAAAAGGCGCTTGGTTAAAACTCTCTTTTAATAAACACAGGGAGAGACTGCCCTGGGTAGCTGAAGAAGAAAATCCTTGGGCTCAGCAGCTTTTCTTTATTAAAGCCAGGCCTTAGCATTTTAAGAAAACTTTTCCAAAACAATCTGTTTTAGGGGCACAGTATTGATTGCTTTTTGGAAGAGTGTCCTTTAAAACTGCCCACAACTATTTTCAAAAGCAAAGCAGCTAGTTGTGTGGGTCCATTTAGAGAAGTGTTCCAAACAGGAAGAGAGAGGGGAAAAAATAATGCCTTTTATTAGAACCAGCCCAAATTCACAATGTGCTGTTGAGCGTTTCAAGTTGTACAGAACTTCTTCCTCAAGCAGAATGTTATGGCCAGAAAGAAAAGTAAGGGAGACAAGAGATTTAAGTATTCATTTGGTCACAGAGGAAGCCTCTGCAGAATTATTAGGTTAAGATTTGAGGTTTTTGCAAAAAAAAAAAAAGCAGCCTCAGATTATGCTTGCTAAGGTTAGCAGTTGAGCTGTCATTCAAATATGCCTCTTGCACCATTTGATGCTATAATAACTTTGCCGTCTAAATGTAAGAAAGCTGGAGATGGAATTGTAGAAAACGTCAAGGCTACAGAATAAATAGAAGCTAAATAATATTTCTTCCCCGTTAGGGTAAGTCACCCTTTTTTTAGGACAGCATATTCCCACCTCCCAAATCTAGTATGCCACTGACAGTTTTTATTTTATTTTATTTTATTTTAGTCATCTAGTTATTTTAGTTCGCCTGCACTCTTCAGAGGTTTTGCCCCTTGCGGTGAATCTGCAAGCAATGCTTTAGTGATTGTTTCCAGGTCATCAGCCTACTCTGGATACGACTCCGTTCAACCCAGCTTATCTTTTGTTTTCCTTGTACTATTTTCTAGCACTGGAGCATGTTCCAAACTCTGTCCGCTTGTGGAAAGCAGCTGTGGAGCTGGAAGAGCCTGAGGATGCCAGGATAATGCTCAGCCGAGCTGTGGAATGTTGCCCCACCAGCGTGGAAGTAAGCTGGCAAATCCCTCCCATTCACCGCTTCAGGCTGTGCTCTGGGTGGTCCTGTAATAAGACTGGGATGAAAAATCTCAGATGACAACTCTGGAATTTGAGGGTGGGGAAGACAGTGGCCCCCCAAATGAAAATCAACTGGGTGGTGTTGTTGTTGTTTTTGCCACTCCCCAGTTTTGCAGTGGGAAGTACAAAGGATAGGTTTCCCCATCTCTCAAACTCATCTGAGAACTGGACGGGAGATCAACTTACATGGCTACTGGGAAGAGTTCTTTTTTGCGACCACTGCAAATTTCATTCACTTCCATCCCATCAAAATTACCCCATCCTATTTTACCACTCTCAAATAATGAGTGTGCATGCTTCAGTTCGGCTATGCTGCATCGTTAAAATCCAGTCGAAGCCCCTAATAACATAAATGCAATCCTAGCAATTTCTCATCTGTATGGATCTCATTTCAAATGTAAAAGGCAACCCACTGGGCAGGCGTAGGGGAGCAGGGGGAGGAGGAATAACAGAATCATAGAATTATAGAGTTGGAAGGGCCTTCTAGTCTAACCCCCTGCAATGCAGGAATGTTAACACGCGGTTTCCCCCTTCCAATTCAAAACCCTACCAGACCCTGCTCAGCTTTGCAGATGTGCTAGTAGTTTTATTGCTGCAGCTTTTCCCCCTGAATGTGCTTCAGTCATACCATCCTCTTGCAAAAAGCGGTAATCTGTAAATCTAAACTTTTAAAACAGAGCTTAATATTCAAACGCTTATTGTGCTCTGGTTTTGCTTGTGCTTCCTCCTGTGTTTTCCTTTTCTAGTGCAAATTCCCCTGCAGTCCTTGGCTCTGGTTAAGTATCACGTCAGCACCAGGGTTACTCACAGTAACTCCAACCAGGGTTTGAAGCTGCTTAGCAAGCTTTGGTTATGGCAGTGGAATGTAGCAAAACACCCAATTAGTCTCCTTTGGGTACGTTCTGGTAGTTGAGTGATTGATGGATTTTTATATTTCTCTTCCTGTCCTTGAGATGTTATGTGAGATTTTGCTAGAGATAGACTAGTTAGCTGGGGTGTGAATAATTTTTGGGCTTTTTCTTGCTGTTTTTATAAATTCCATTTTTTATTTCACTTTTGGCTATTCTTGTAATCCATTTTTTATTTTAAAAAGGGGGGGGAGAGAAAGAACAGACTTTGGAGAATCAACTGCTGTTACATCTGCATGGCGATAAGTTCTGTTGCTGTAATGACAACCCTTTTTGCCCTTGCAATACAGCTGTGGCTTGCCCTAGCGAGGCTGGAAACGTACGAGAACGCCCGGAAAGTCTTGAACAAGGCCCGTGAGAACATTCCGACGGACAGGCACATCTGGATCACAGCTGCCAAACTTGAGGAGGCCAACGGGAACACTCAGATGGTGGAGAAGATCATTGACCGAGCCATCACCTCGTTAAGGGCTAACGGGGTGGAAATAAACCGGGAGCAGTGGATTCAGGTACTGCTTTGGCTTGTGTCTTTGGAAAGCCTATTTAAGAATGACCTCATTTTTCACCGTAACGTGCTCAAGGTCGATGCTATGGGTATAGCTCGAGGGGCATTCAGAAGATCTCACCATGGGTCTAAGTGCCTCCCATTTTGTCTACAAAAGCGCAGACGGGAATAAATGTTTCGACCCTTAAGGTATTCCAGAATGGCATTTGCCAAAAATGGATAGAGTGGGAAAAGGCAGTAGAAATCCCCGATATTTACCAGGAGTATTTCTGGTGAGATACAAGGAGTGCTGTGGAAGAGGAGAGGTAGATTCATTCATTCATTCATTTATTTTAAAGGCTGTAATCCTATCTACACTTACATGGGAGGAAGCTCCACCAAATACAGCAGGACTTCTTTTTTAAAAAATATTTTTTATTTAAACTTTTCAACGTAAAGTTAAAGGACCCCTGACAGTTAAGTCCAGTGGCGAACAACTATGGGGTTGCGCGCTCATCTCACTTTACTGGCCGAGGGAACCAATGTTTGTCCACAGACAGTTTTCCGGGTCATGTGGCCAGCATGACTAAGCCGCTTCTGGCGAAACCAGAGCAGCGCACGGAAACGCCATTTAGCACGTCAAAGTGCAAGTAGATAAATAGGTACCACTCTGGCGGGGAGGTAAACTTTTCAACATACAATACTATAAAAAGTGGCTCTTGCTTCACTGTCGAGTCCTGAATTTCCCATGCCCGGCATGAATTGTAGTGATGTTGCTTCTAGGATGCAGAGGAGTGTGATAAAGCTGGGAGCGTGGCGACGTGCCAGGCAATCATGAGAGCCGTGATTGGGATCGGGATTGAGGAGGAAGACCGGAAGCACACCTGGATGGAAGATGCCGACAGTGTAAGTTCAGATCCCAAGTGCAAAAGTTGGCTAACCCTGGATCAGCTAACTAATGTGTGGTACTGATGGGTCAGGATAGTGAATCTAGAGAGGTGAGTGGTGTGGACTTTCTTGGATCGATGGCTGGAGGTAACTTTATTTCTCCATGTTGTGCTGGCCTGCATCTGAGCTTCCCTGAAGGCCACAGTGCTATCTAATAAAAGCCAATTCCATTGGTGTTCTGAAGTGTGCAAAAGCTCTGGTCCACAGCTGCATTTTGTGGAACTTGACTGCATAACCTGGTGTGAATATGTTTAAGAAGTGTTTCTCATTTCTTAACCTAGAGGGCTCTTTGGTTATGCATACTCTCTCTCACACACATAAACCTATTTTGAGCACAGCATCAACTCTGCCTCATCACAACAGATTCCAAGTGTCTGGATTACAAAAAAGCAACTTGAGATGTGACTACATGCCCCTCCGTGAAGCCCTTGTAAAGAGGAGATTTGCTACATTCTCACTCCTTTTCTCGTGTGCTTTGCATTGTGGCTATTGCGTCCAATTTTAGGGCAAATCACAAGGTGATACTGCTTCTTAGTCTGGGGCGGTTATCCTGGACAATGACCAGCCTGATCAGAGTGATCATGGATCATGGATCACTCTGAGTTATATAAACTGGACTGGAATCCACACACATGCACACGCTGACAAGGTGGGGGAAATCAACCCTCTTTACCACTCTAGAATCATCCGGTTGACAGAGAAACTAATACTCAGAAATCCCCTTTGAGTTTGCACACACAAAAGTCATGAAAAGACAGATACATAAACGTTGACCAACTTTGCTCTTTGTCTCAGAAGCCCCAATAGTTTTGTGTTCTCGTGTTCCTACAGTGCGTCGCTCACAACGCGCTTGAGTGCGCCCGGGCAATCTATGCCTACGCCTTACAGGTCTTCCCGAGCAAGAAAAGTGTGTGGTTGCGAGCAGCCTATTTTGAAAAGAATCATGGAACCAGGTACGTCACATTCGTGGTCCTGCTTGATCCCAGCTCATCATGATAGTTTCTTTTGCAGGGTGTGTGTTTGCTTTCACCTGTTGCATCTTGGAGGGGAAACCCCTTTTGTAGATAGGCTATCCCGTTTAAGGAAGAAGATCTCTGAAATATCCTTCCATGATCCTTCTCGTAGGATTCATTTTTAAAAGAAGTATTGGTTACTGTGATCCCTAATATATTAAATAGGTGGCTTGAAAGATGCTCATCGACAGTGTCTTCTGGGAAATGCAAGCTATCCTTGCTCTGCTTCTTATTACTCACTTTCTCCACTGTCTGATATTTATGCTTCATTCTTTTATTGGTGGGTTATTTGAAAATGAGACTGCAGTTTTAATATTGAATTTTTAAATTTGTATTTTAATCTGTTATTTTAAATTGATTGTGTTTATGTTTTTGCTGTGATTTTAATTAGTGTTAGCCGCCCTGAGCCCGGTTTTTGGCTGGGAAGGGCGGGGTATAAATAAAAATTTATTATTATTATTATTATTATTATTATTATTATTATTATTATTATGATCCACTTATGTAATGAACCACTTTGGAGAGAGTTTTCCAGAAGCTGATGTTGTAGTTTTAAGTGGGCAGTGGTTTGTGTTGTGGTACAGCATTTCCTACAACCTCCTTGATGAAATAAGTGAGGAAAGGTTATGGCTCTGGGCTCTTGTGACGGTAGCAATGGCTAATACTGGCTGACAATACGCGGAGCTCAGAGTTCTGGGTCACTGGTGCTCTCATTCGTCCCCGCAGGGAATCCTTGGAGGCTCTCCTGCAGAGGGCCGTGGCTCACTGCCCCAAAGCCGAAGTCCTCTGGCTCATGGGAGCCAAATCGAAATGGCTTGCTGGAGACGTCCCTGCCGCCAGGAGTATCTTGGCTTTGGCTTTCCAGGTGAGTGTGAATCTCTTTGCACGGACTTCGCTGTTTCCGTTATCATGGGGACAAGACATGATGGTACAAGCCAGAAGCACTCTCTGCGTTGAGGGCTTGTATTTTGTTCCATGACAACGAAATGCAGCGGGATCCCATAGCTGAAATTTCTTAATCCCCAGAATCCAGATAATCCACTGTGTGCCCTTCGTATTTAAATAAAATGTTGGCTGTAATACCCTGACTTTTCTTTACCCAATATTTTGGTCTTTTCACTAAGTGTCTTGGAAACTTGCGATAAAATATTAAGCATATTGCTTAATCTTTATCACAAGTGCTTCAGCACTGAGCAGCCTTCCTCAGTGACTGCTTTTTGCAAGAAACAGTTGAATTTTAAAGATTTATATATCACCCTTCAGTGGAGCATGCAGAGTAGTTTGGAAAAATGAGATAAAGATAAAAAAATAAAAAATGCATTAAAAGCTCTGGGGGAATGAAAAATGCTTGATACCCAACAGATTATCGTGTTGGCAGCAGGTGGACCTCTGGGGAGTCAGTTCCACCATGTTTTAGCATTTTCTGCAACATTACAGGGATGAAGGTAGCCTTGCCAAAAGGTCAACACCGTTTTTTGAGGATTGGGCCTGTCACGCAGGACATGGGAGAACTTTAATTAATTCTCCATTTTACGCAAGCATCTGTGCTTGATCACTTTGAGGAGATTCTTGCTCACGCCAAGCAAGTGGCTGTTTTCAAGCCTGCACCAGCGCTGCCTGTACATCTCGATGAACTTGTTTGCGCTATTAGAAATTGCACCTGCCCACTTCTCCCTTCTAGTGTGACAAAGGCCACCACATCAGGGGACTGAGCCTGGATCTTGTGGGGTTTTCTGTGCCAGAAGCTGGTGATCTGAAGCCAGTAGTGAACCTAATTCAGACTCTGCTCCTCATAGGAAAACTGCCAGCCGGATTTATTTTATTTGAAGAGCCATGTTTTGAGGGTGTTAATGAGTAGCCATTTGCTTGTTTAAAAGCAATTGTTTAAAAGCACTTTGCCTGGAGGGAAACTGCCTGAGCCAGCAGCAGCTCACTTTGAGGTTCCCAAGGAAGGAACCTGAAGGAAGTGTCAAAAAGAAAGAGGGTTTGCTTTGTTGCTGGCATGGTCAGAGAAGGCAAGTCCACAGAGCTGCCTCCGCTGCTCCCATTGGAAAGAGGAGCTTGGCATCGCTGTCTTGTCCCAATTGAAGCAAAAGTGGTGTAACTTGGGTGGGGCCATCAAACAGAGAGCCATGCGTCAATGACTTTGTGTGTCTCCTTGATGAGGCCTGTCATGTTTTGCAAATCATTATTTGGAAAATTAACATGTTTCTTAATTTTAGTCGAAACAAAATAAAAAATAAAAAATTCCTTCCAGTAGCACCTTAGAGACCAACTAAGTTTGTTCTTGGTATGAGCTTTCGTGTGCATGCACACTTCTTCAGATACACTGAAACAGAAGTCACCAGACCCTTATATATAGTGAGAGGGTGGGGAGGGGTATTACTCAGAAGGGTGGTGGGAATGGGGGATTGGCTGATAGGTGTGGAAAACCTGTTGACGACTGTTAACGACTGCAATTGGTCTTACAGGAAAAAGCAAGGGGTGAGATGGCTAAAAATAGCTTTATCATGTATAATGAGATAAGAATCCAATGTCTCTATTCAGACCAGGTCTCTCCATGGTTTTAAGTTTGGTAATAAGTTGTTTGTGTGTGTGTAGTGCCCACACATCTCTCTCTCTCTCTCTCTCTCTCTCTCTCTCTCTCTCTCTCACTCACTCTCTCACACACACACACACACACACACTGGAAGGAATGGTGGGATATTGGCATGAGAAATATAAACCCCATGTTTGGTGAGTGTGCAATTTCAGCACCGTAGCTGATTCATCAGAGATCCATTGGCAGCTTCCACTGAACAAATCAGAAGGTGGTATCTGATTCCTGAACTGCCAACAGGACTGTGTAGCGCTGGGCTTTCATGCACCGCACTCTGTGAAGAATATGAAGTGCTACCTCTAATGGAATAGAGCAAGAACAGGGCTGGTGGATCTCGGAAGAAGGAACATCCTTTTAACGCCCACCACTGCTTTCCTTTACGTATATTTGTCTGCCCTTCTGTTATTATTCAGGCCAATCCGAACAGCGAAGAGATTTGGCTGGCTGCTGTGAAGTTGGAATCTGAAAATAACGAATACGAAAGAGCAAGGAGGTTGTTGGCCAAGGCTCGTAGCAGTGCCCCAACAGCCAGGGTAAGCCATGCGTAGCTCTGAGGGCATTTCAGCATTGAAACCACCACCACCCAGGTCCCAGTGAATGTATGAAACTGCCTTTACAGAACTGGACTCATTTCTCTAGTCTAATGGTGATGGTTTGAGCAAAAGGGTCTTTTCCAATCCTTCATCGTTAAAGTCCTTCAACTGGAGATGTGTGAGGACTGAGCCTGCAACCTTTGGCAGGGGGAAGCAGCTGCTCTGCCACTTAGACATGGGACCAGTTACGGTCTGGGTCTTTTCAATAGTTTTGCTTGAATCGCTTTTTAATTTTTTTAACATCTTGCTTCCCGAGGGTTCGTTGCCCAGATTAAATCAGTTGAAATGAGCAACCAAACAACAGTACAAAAACTTCTTCATGGGGCATGATAGCTCTCGCAAGCTGTGGGTGGGTTTGGACTGGAATACATGTAATCTGGCTGTGACAGTCTTTGAGATGATTTCTCTCTCTCTTCCCCTCCCGTTCATCCTCTTAGGTCTTCATGAAGTCTGTCAAACTCGAGTGGGTTCTTGGGAACATTGCTGCAGCTCAGGAGCTCTGTGAAGAAGCGCTGAAGCACTACGAAGACTTCCCTAAGCTGTGGATGATGAAAGGGCAAATAGAGGAGCAGGAGGAACTGATAGAAAAAGCCCGAGATGCCTATAACCAAGGGGTAAGGGCACAACCCGCTTCCTTTTCCTCTTCTTCACCTCCCCCTTATTCCTTGGGGAGAAGATGGAAAGCTCCTGCAGTAGCCTCTGCAGTCGAGCGTCCCTGTGGAAAGCCAAACAGGAGCAGCAGAGGTCAGGCTCCTGGCTCAGACCGTTGCAACCACTGCATCAGCCTTGCAGTCAGTGTCAACATTTCATCAGGCACGTCAGCAGTTCTTCTCTCACTCCCACCCCAGTATTCTTGCATGCCTTTGCGTAACTGCTTGGCTTGGACAGATTCTGTCCATGAGGATTAATGAGTTGTTCCAGGAAAGTGACTGACTTGCGAGGCTGCTCTTAAGTACCTGATCAATAAACCAGGCTCTCTAAAGATGTGCCCAGCTTGGACTTGTTAACGGGAACAGTTGTCTAAGGACAAATAAATTCTTGTTTTTCCCCACCCCCCCAAACCATGAAGAATCCAATAAATACTTACCGTTTGTAGCCGCAGGTCTTTTCAGCAAAAGACTGTGACTGCAATTGTGTGCACAGTTGTGGCCTCTTGAGTAAGGCTTTATTCCCTTCCAAACAGCTGAAGAAATGCCCCAGTTCCATACCCCTTTGGCTGCTGTTGTCCAGGCTGGAGGAGAAGGTCGGCCAGCTCACCCGAGCCAGAGCCATCTTGGAGAAGTCTCGCTTAAAGAATCCAAAGAACCAAGACCTGTGGTGAGCAAGAGAAGCTACGGAGATTTCGGGTCTTTCGTTTCTTAGAAATCTCCTGCAGCTTTGGTAACCTCTTGAAACGTGGCGCTCTTCCCTCCTGCAGGTTGGAATCCGTGCGATTAGAATACAGAGCTGGACTGAAGAACATCGCCAATACTCTGATGGCCAAGGCTCTGCAAGAGTGTCCCAACTCAGGTGACGGAGGGGTCATTTCTCTTTTGCGTGTTGGCTTTTGCTTAACCTTTGAGTTGACTTCTTTTAAAAACACAACCCTCTCAATGAGCATCACAACTTTAGGCTAGCTGGCACGCCTCTTCTAAAGCAAGCTCAATGTGCCCGTCCTTCATATTGTGTGAGGCCCCCCCTCACCTGATACCTGTCTGAGTTTGTACTTCCATAGCATCCTTTTCCCTGCTCTGGCCATTAGGGACAACCATACGGTGTGAGCAGGATCTGTGGTTATTCCCTCAGTGCAAATAGATATTGGGCAATCCATGGGTTTGAACTTCGACATTGCCATGCCTCTTTCTGGTCCACTAAGCCCCAGTCTACTTAGGCCTCATTCTCCTTCGAAACTCATCAGACGTCTACCAGATGGTGCATGTTTCAGTTTCCTGACACTTCTCCCTCTGAAGGCTTGTACTCAGTCTTGTTTGCTTATCTCTGAAGAGATGAGAGCTGATGCCCGAGAGAGGCTCTGTGCGGGTCTATCTGTGGCAGTTAAAATTCTCTATGTGTGGTCCTAATGAATGGCTGGCTCGCCCACACCAAAAGTGCCCAGAGCAACCTTAACGCTGATCTTCCATGCCAAGCCGCCTCCTATGGAGAGAGAGAGAGCCCTCCTTTGATACTAAGCAAATAAAGAGATTGAAAACGGTCAGTTCGGCCCACCGGGGCTTATTTCTTAGTCCTTAGTGAATGCAGTGACTGAAAAAATGTTCTTTTGTAGTAATCACCAGGATATTTAAAATAATTATTTTCTATCTACGTAGTAATTAAATGAAGGAAGGGGCTGAATTGGGGAGAGTGGGTTGGTTGCAGATATATATAGAAATACTTCATTGTCACTGTACCACTTGTTTACAGTGAGATTAAACGAGCCCCCCTCCCCCCCACAATCTCTCAGTCCTTGTTACACTCTATGTGCTGTCGTATGACCACCAACCCCGAACGTCAGCTGCAATGTTGCTGTCTTCCATTCAGCAGCCTCACGGCCCACGGGTAGAAACTGTTCTTTAACCTGTTGGTGTGGCCACTGGCATAGGAAGGGCGGGGCGTAGGGGGCGGGGCGCCCAGGGCAGCGGGATCCCGATAGGGTTCCATCTCGGTGGGCCACGCCCCCAGAACGTGCACCAGCCCCGCCCCTGCCTGCTTCCCGCCCCCGGTGCTGGAGCATGAAGCTCCGCCACTGGGTGCAGCTTATCATATAAAGCCCTTTAAAACAGGCATAGGCAAACTCGGCCCTCCAGATGTTTTGGGACTACAACTCCCATCAGCCCTAACTAACAGGACCAGTGGTCAGAGATGATGGGAATTGTAGTTTCAAAACATCTGGAGGGCCGAGTTTGCCTATGCCTGCTTTAAAACAGAGTCACGAAAGCACATCTGTGTACGTCTCCTTTGCAAGACTCCTGCTTGAGCTCATCCTGGCTATCCAGATGGGGTGGTGACCTCAGCACAAGCCAGGCCCCTCCCAGCCCACATGGGATATTTCCCCCTCAGCCCAACCCCAAATGGGCAGCTTGCCTGTGTTGCTTCCTTGCACAAAACCGGGTGTCATGCTCCGAGTTGCTGATTTCATGGCTGCCTTGCCAAACTGCATGTTTCCTTATTTTATGTCTTCCACGTGTCCATACCTGGAAAATCCAAAGTGGATTTCACGGTTTTCTATTTGGATTTATTTTTTACTTCCCTTGGGTCAGACCTCTGGTCCACCTAGCTCAGTATTGTCTACAGTGTTTGGCCTCTCCGGGGTTTTGGTCAGGGAATCTCCCAGCCCCACCTGAAGATGGCGAGAGTTGAACCTCTGGCCTTCTACATGCAAAGCAAATTCTCTGCCACTGAATTACGGTGCTTCCCCAAAATTTATTTCTTTTCGTCTTCTCCCCCCCACCAAAAAAAAGTCTGAACACAACACCATAGATTAAAACTTGCCTATGTTAACATTTTTTTTTAAAAAAAAAAGTCAAGTATGGAAAAACAGTAATAAAACTCAAGCTTGTTAGAAAGCACAGGAAAAAAGAGTCAAAACAAAATTCAGGCCAAACAGAAAATGTTAACTGCAGAAGTTTAATCAAGAGAGCAGCTAGAGAGACCCCTTGGGGCAAGGAGTTCTGCACCGCAGTCACAGAAATGGCTCACCAGATGGTGCAGAGCTGCTATGCTAGCTTCCTGGCAGGTACAAAGGGTCACTGTTGCTTACCTGGAGGAAGGAGCTGGTGGGGAGGTCAGCGCAGTGCTTGAGTGTTGCATTGGCTGTTCCAGTGTGCTTGCGTCACACCAACGTCCCCACCACCATCCCAACCTCCCCTCCCCAGTAAGCAACAGCGGTTCACCTGGTGAGGTTGCTGTTGAGCAGGGACATGCAAAAAGGACAGGTGAGAAGCATCATTCAGAAGCACACTGTTCAGTTTGGGAGTCTCAGCAATCTAATCCCTTCTGCTTGTGTTGCCAGTATTAGCATCTGCAGAGGTTTTAGTCTTCAGAGAGATGCAGGAATACCGAGCATCTGCTGGCACCAAATATATGCAGAACTACCTAAATTAAAACAAAATAAAAAATAAAAAAAATTCCTTCCAGTAGCACCTTAGAGACCAACAAAGTTTGTCCTAAATTAAAACGGTGGAGTCTTTTTTTGTGTGTGGGAGCCTCCTGGCTTGGAGGTTATAATATCAGCTGTGAGTAAGCAGTAGCAACTTGCCATTGTCTGTTATCTGGTGCGACTTCAACCTTCTTTGACTTTTAGGAATCCTGTGGTCAGAAGCAATCTTCCTAGAGGCAAGACCTCAGAGGAAGACCAAGAGTGTGGATGCTTTGAAGAAATGTGAGCACGACCCCCACGTCCTCCTGGCTGTGGCCAAGTGAGTAACGGCGTCTGCTTTGCAAACTTGACTTGCAGGCTTTATAAAGCCATCTTTGGATAAGAAAAGTCTGGTACGTGATCCAGAATCCCGAGTCGTTCAGAAACGATCAGGTCCCCCTTGGTGGACTTTGCTTAAAGGCTGAGCGATCAAGAAGTCGCATGAAGTTAGGAACCGTCGGCACATGCGCTGCACAGCTCTTCTTCCCCTTGCCTCCTTTTCCTTTCATACTCCCAATTTCCGGAGAAAACATTTCCCATTTTTAAAGACTTGCGGTAAATTACAAAAATTATGTGTTGTGTTAAAAACAATCAGTAAGCATTGTACAAATCCTGGATCTTCCCACCCTAGCTTGAGCAGCTTTTAATAAGTTGGAGCAAACAGCATATGATTTGATTTTGATGCATATGCTGGAGTGGCTGACATTGGCTTACTTACTTACTTACTTACTTACTTATTTAATTCCGTAAAATTTATACACTGCTTGATTGTAAAAACAAACAAACTCACAATTGAAGTGATTTACAAAAAGATAAAACAGTAAATTCACAACCCTTCTTGAAAATGTGCAAAAGCTTAAATATTAAGACAAGTTAAAATTGCCTCAACTGTCTAAGCAACTTGGTAGGCTTGTCTACACAGTAATGCTTTTAGCACATTTGTCAGCCATTATCAAGTACTGCAGTGGCTTTGAAACTGTGTTCTGAGAATATCGGAGTTTTCCTCGAATGGAAAATGAGTAGAGTTGGACACAGTCTTGTCACAATGACAGCTTTCCCTCCTGATATTCCCCTGTTAATGCACCAGGAAGCATTGGCTGTGCTCTAGCATGCTCTCCCTATACAGACCCCAACAGGCCTGGCCAGCATTGCCCCCTGGGGCTGGAGCATTTGCCCCTCGGAACCGCCTTGCAGTTTGCTCGAGTTCTGCTGCAGACACTCAGGAGTGGGGTTGTTGTCTTGTACATGACCCAATCAGCACTACTAATTTGTTATGATAAGTTCAGTGATTACTTGGCTGTACATGTATCTTTGAAATGATTCCACCCCCACTTCGTTAACTTAAAAAATCCCAGCGCAGATGGATTAAAGATAGCAAAAGGGTTAGAAAATTGCACGAATGGAGATATAAATTTGCAAAACCACTGGAATGCTTGGCTGGGAGAGTTTAAACTCCAAGACAAATGGGTAGGTTCCTGAGAGATTTCAGTGTAAACGAGGAATTCCTGTAGTTCTCTACAAAAACCATCTAGCTTTTGCTGGTCATCTAAGCAACATTTCATTGCCCTAGTGACCTGTGTCCCTGCCCTGTGATATGGTGCAACCCATAATAATCAGTGGGCTTGCAAATGACTTTCAAGAGCATCAGATGTGAATCTTACAGGTAGTGTTTCTTTCCTGTTATCAGCCACAATCCAGAGCCGCAATCATGCAGCTCAGCTTTCCAGGCAAACTTTCTATCAAATCGCAGCAAATGAGATTTGTTGGTCTTGACTGATCCTGTCTTTTGATGTGCATAAATTGACCCCTGTCACAACAAAACAAAACAAAACAAAAGCCAGTGCAGCTGGTTCATCGGGGGACAAATCTTAAAAGTGCACAAGCAGATTTTTAGAACGTGCAGGCTGAAAAGCTCTGGAATTAAGCATATCCCTTAGTTCTCCCTCCACAGCTGTGCTCCGAGTCTTTGCCTGGCTGCTTCCCAGGTGGATTTTCCGTAGAACAGCTGTGCTCTGTTGGAGAAGGGGATCTAATTTGGTTGCAGACTTCAGCATTGTACACAGTCCACCAAGCGTGTCTCTTGACGCAGCTCCCATTCATTTCCACGCACAGGAACCACTTCTGCGGCACTGTGCCCATCGTTCGTTCGATCAGCAATCTAAACAGTCTTCCATTTCCTAATCCCCCTGCCTGCTGGCAGCAGGCCGAGTTAGGTCTGTTTGTGTGTTTGCGGCAGAGTTGGGGGACCTATTGCCCTCCTAGTATCGCTGGGCTTCCATCTACTGTCAGCTTTTACCATGCTGGCTGCGGCTGATGAAATATTGAGGTCCTGGCAGCATTTGGAGCGTTACTGTTTCTCTGTCCCTCGTTTACGGGACTGCTATGCAGGTGTTGAATGGAGTGCTGCAGGATGGATGAGCATTGCACAAATAAACGAAAGAGGGTCCATTCTGGCTAGGCTAGAGATGATTTACTGCTTTCCCTGGAGCGACTCATCTTTTAAAAGGCAGCTTAGCATTTGCATTTTATCTCCTTGCAAAGGCAATATAATTTCCCTGGAGCGACTCATCTTTTAAAAGGCAGCTTAGCATTTGCATTTTATCTCCTTGCAAAGGCCAATATAATATTCTGAAGAGCATCCCAAAAGTTGTTTCCTCTGCATAGGCTGTGTGACTGGATACTGGTCAGGGCAAATGCCCCGGTGCAAAATGTGTTATCAGAAAGGTGTTGCTGGTCTCCCCAGCTCATCTACTTCTTTAACTCTCTTTCCTCCATAGGTTGTTCTGGAGTGAACGTAAAATAACCAAGGCTCGTGAGTGGTTCCATCGGACAGTGAAGATAGATTCTGACCTAGGGGACGCCTGGGCTTTCTTCTACAAATTCGAGCTTCAGCACGGCACAGAGGTAACTTGAAGGGATCTGCCGATCTTTAATTGGACCCGCTGAGGAGATTTTGCTGATTTGGGGCACCCCAGTTTCCTGCTGCTTTCCATTTCCAAGTCTGCCAAAGCTGCGGCTGAGCAGCATTCCACGTTTCTTGGGAAGGAGCTTCCGTGATCTTCTGGGGAGGGCGAGCAAGGATCTCATGGGTAGTTCCTTCACCTGCTCCATATCTCTCCCCTTGGACAGGGCCTGCCTTTCTCGAAAGAGCTCTTCTTGAAGGATGTAACTCTTCCTTTCAAGTGCTTCAGCAGTCCTCTGGCAAAGGCCTTTTTTTAATAAAAGGAGGTGATGGGCAATGTACCTGCTACTTCATACGTGGAAGCAGTGTGCAGTACTCCTAGCCTGTGGTTCCACAACTCCTTGGGCGGATCTCAGGGCATCCCCTTTGCAACGGTGAGCTTTTCCATTAGCCCCAACACTGCCAATCATTTCAGCAACTGAATCACATGACTGAGGACTGTGGAATTCTTAGGGGTGGATTGGCCTTCCCAGCCCAGTGAAACCGAACCCACATAATAGGGCAGAGTTTAGGAAGAAACTTGCGCTTCCTTCTAAGCTGTAGCCCTAAATGCACATCCCGGTCAGTGATCCTCACAGAGTGCAGTGGGACTTCATTTATGTGTAAAGATACAGTGGTGCCCCGCTAGACGAAAATAATTCGTTCTGCGAGTTTTTTCGTAGAGCAAATTTTTCGTCTAGCGAAGCGGCAATGGAGCATGGAGGTTTTCGCGCTAAAAAAAATAAAATAATTTGTCTTGCGAAGCAGCCCCATTGATTTTTTCATCTTGCGGGGCAGCTTCCGCTAGACGAATGCCGTTCGTCTAGCGAGTTTTTTCTAGCGAGGCATTCGTCTAGCGGGGCACCACTGTATCATCATCATCATTCTTTATTCGACCAGCAGTCAGAAAAAATACATTTATCCATACAAAATTAAAACATCTAAAACAGAGTAAAGATATCTAGAATTGCACCGTTTTGGGGGATCCTTCTGGACGTAAATGGTCAAAGCTGATTCCTCTGCTGTTTTCTCCCTGCAGGAGCAGCAAGAGGAGGTGAGGAAGCGTTGTGAAAACGCAGAGCCGCGCCACGGAGAGCTGTGGTGTGAGGTTTCCAAGGACATCAGCAACTGGCAGAGCAAGATTGGGGAGATCCTGGTGCTGGTGGCGGCCAAGATAAAGAACACCTTCTAGAGGAGAGAGGAGGCTTTGTTGAGCCACGCCATGGCCTCTTTGCTTGGCTTCCACCCCTTGGACTTCGTCCCCTCAGGCTATGGCTCCTGGAAGGAGTCTGGAGGGCAGAGAAAAGGGGGAGACTTTTTCCCCTGGTCAGCTTTAAAAGGAAAGCCAATCCCTCCCCCAAGCACTTCTTAACGAGCAAAATAACGATTGTGTAGGGAGAGAGCTTTATTTACCATCTTGGCCACCCTGAAGCAGGAATAGTGGGAACCTTGGCCTGTCAGCTGGCCAGCATTTTATTTCACTCTGCCTGGACTCCACCTGGTGTGTTACCTCTGAAAAGCAACTGAGCCTTTTCAGTTTTCCAATACTCAGTTTGTCTTATTGTGTCCTCCATGAAAGTGACTCCTAGCTGTTTAGGGCACGGCAGCCTGCGGAACACAAACAGTGAAATACAACCTGTTTTCAAACCAGTTTAGCTGTCCTGGTGTTCCACAAGGGGGATTCTCTCTGACAGAGAATGCTACGGATCTTTAAGGAAAACCTAAGAACTTTTCCGGAGTTTTCAGAGCTTCTTGTGTGGGAAGCTAGGATGTTGAAACCAGTTCAGGTTTGCTGCGTAGATGTGACCCCATCGAGGCCTGGAAGGCAACGATTGCTCAAAGACCACAGATGGCAGTAGAAAGGCAAAAGTTGAAAAGGTTGACTTCAGGATGAGACCCGTTTGGAGCTCAGTGGGGTTAGGACAGAACCTCAGCAAAATGCCTTTAGCCACATTAAGGTAGAGGGACGATTTTGTCAATTGTTAAATTTCTCTCTCCAGAATTAAGACATGTCATCTTTCTTAAGAGAAAGGTATCACAGGAGTAGAACAGCAGTTGAAAATAGACTTTGCAGTCCACATGCTTAACCATAGAAGTCGGTGGCCTAAGGCTGGAAAAGCAAGAAGGAAACGCCTTTCCATGTCAAACAGAAGAGGCGGCTTTTTGGGAGGACAGAGGTGGGTCGGCAAGGTCTGTGGGTTGTACACAAACCCAGCAGGAATGTCACCTGCACGCATCCCAGTGAAATGAATGGGTGCAGCACAATTGTCCCAACAGCTTTGTGTGAACCTCCCATTCATTTCACTGGAACTTGCATAAATATGTCCCAGTGATGGACGTGTGTGGCTGCCTTGAATTAAAGTCTTTCATTTGTGTAGATGGATTTAAAAAAAAATAAATCTCCTTGCTTGAGTCCTTCCCACGACAACACACCAAAGTTTTCCCCATCCCCAGATGAAACAATCCAGCATCCCTGACACCATTTCTTTTCCCAAAACGTCTTCTGTGTTAAGATATATTTTGTGTGTTTCTGGATGAAACCTTGGTTGGTTTTTTTTTTTAAAGAACATGAACCAATGATGGTTGTACATAGTAAGAAACTGTAAAATAAAATCCTGTTTCGTTTTGTGATGCTTTTTTGACTCTGATCTTTACTGTGTGAGAGAGATGAGTGCGGTTGTTTGGAGTTGACCAAAAAACACGTAGGTGGGAGTAGAGGCAGAGTGTTTACTATAGGAAAACCTCTATAAAGTGGTAAACCCCTAAAGCGGTGATGGGGGAAGGGGGCATGGATGTCCAGACATTTGGTAGACTAGCCTTTTCCAATGTCTTGTCCTCGAGATGTTTCAGACTGAAACGTGTGTCACCCCCAACCATGGAAGGCACCAGGCTGGGAGAGATTTCACTTGCCATACACCAGGAGTAGCCCATGTCTTGCCTTTCAGATGGGAGATATTGTCCAGCGATATCTGGAGGTTGCTACGTAAGTTTCCCCAACATACGCCATGGGCCTCTGAGACGAATCACACTTCTTAATGTTTCCAGGTTTCCCTTCTACATTCAGAAATGGCATGGAGAGAGGGTAGGGGCTAAGGCTAAAGCCACCCAGTTCTCAATTCTTCATTATCAAGGCACACACGAAAGAACCTGCATGGGAATCTTCAGAACCTAAAGGTGTTTGGCAGTTGGGTCTGCCCTCCATGTCTAGTGTGTGTGCCTTTAGAGGAGGACCCCCGCTCCTCCCAGCCCAGTTTGTCCGTGACAGCCGTATCTGTAGTACTAAGAACATCATTTTTGGGTGATCTGCAAGTGAACTGGACCCATGTTGTCTCCTTTTCTCAGTGCTCAAGAGGGAATAACTGCTAGAAGCAATCGAATGCTGAATGGGGCAGGGCATGTTAATCCTCTACTTCAGCTAATAAGTGGGCTCTTTCACTACACCACTTTTGGGTGGCAGTAGTTTTGTTGTTGCTGATCTTGCAGTGCCAAAAGCCCCCCCCCACACACACACACTTTATATAGTTTCACTACTTGTTGGACGTGCCAGATTTGGGAGTACAATCTCTGGGAAAGGAGTGGAAAGCGAAACCCTGAAAATTCTGGCAAAATAATTGGGTTCTCCTGGATCATTCTCCAAACGACAGGACAGGGTGTATTTTTATTTCCAAACTTGATTTTTATACTGTCATTAGAATATTGAAAGCACACCCCTGTTTCTTTCTTTGTTTGTTTTAAAAAAGATGGCTCTTTTCTGTCAAATGTACATGTGAACTATTCAGTTCTCATTCCTGAAAGGGAGATTTATTTACCTCCAGCGTCCTCTGCTGGTGGAAAGAAAGAAGCGCATCCTCCTTGACCATCGTCTCAGTCAAGCTTGGTCAATGCAGGATTCTGCCTTCAGTATGTGCGTTTGTGCCATAAACCGCAATGCCGGCTGAAGGCTGAATCGGGCACATGGCAGTGAATAGATCCAACTTGCTTGCGGTGGGCTGAAGCCCAGCTAAAAGACTGTTCCACTACTGGTTTGGATGGGGCCAGATCCTGCTGATACGCGTGTTGCAGGTCTTGAATTGTGGGTGGTGGGAGTGAGGAGTGAAATGGACCCTCCGTGTATAAACATGATCTGCCAGAGGGAAGAACTGCACCTCGCCAGTAGAGCTTTGCACAAGAAGGGCCCAGGTTCAGCTGGGGAAACCTGTTAAGAGCTTTGAGAGATGCTGCCAATCTTGACATTGCTGAGCTTAGTGGATTAGTGGCCTGACTATAGGGCAGGTTCTGTTCCTAGAGGTCACTGGGATTCCCCCCCCCCATCAGCTATAGATCAGCCACTGAGTTGGGATGGGTGCCTGTATAACTCCTCTCTTATTATGTCCTGTGTGATGTACTTGATGATGATGATGATGATTACGAAAAAGAGGGGCAAGAACGATATAAAAGAAAATAAAATAAAAAATTTCCTTCCAGTAGCACCTTAGAGACCAACTAAGTTTGTTCTTGGCATGAGCTTTCGTGTGCATGCACACTTCTTCAGGTACACTGAAACAGAAGTCACCAGACCCTTATATATATAGTATATATAGGGTCTGGTGACTTCTGTTTCAGTGTATCTGAAGAAGTGTGCATGCACACGAAAGCTCATACCAAGAACAAACTTAGTTGGTCTCTAAGGTGCTACTGGAAGGAATTTTTTATTTTTTTATTTTGTTTTGACTATGGACCAACAGCTACCTACCAACACGGCTATCTACATATTATGAGTAGTTGTGTTCTGTTATAATAAGCACTTAGCAGGTTTGTTTGTTTATTGTTTCCCAGTGCATTTTTTAATCAATAAAAAAATTCGGTGCGGCGCGAGCAAAATTCTGAAAGTGTGGCAAAAAGAGGGGGGAAAGTCTGAGAATCACTGGTATATATTGTGCCATTGAAAATTTAATTAAGAACAACGCAACCCATTGAGTGTAAAGCTAAGGAGCTACAACGCATTTGACTTAATGCACTCATTCAAAACAAAACCATCCACTGATCTTGTCTAAAGGTTCTCCTTTGTGCAGAAACGTCTGTGTTAAGACTATATTTCTATACAGCACAACTTTTTTTTTAAGCTTTCCCACCAAGGGGCGGCAGAGAGCTGTCCAACATCTCTTTTCTCCCCGAAATCTATGCAGATGTAACTTCATGCTCCGTTCTGAATTTTTCATTTAACAATTCATTTAAAAAAGAAAGGAAAGTCAGGGCCTCCCCACGGTCAATTCAAAGAGTGCCGTATTTATGTGACTGTATTCAGTGAGGGGTTGGAGCCCAGACCAACTCAAATAAGGGACACCAGCGATACTTGGTGAAATTGAGGTATGCGTGGCAGGTGAGCTTCACTGGGGTTGCTTAACCCCACAGGGAAAGGTTTGGCGGTTGCGAAAGAGGGCAGGCCATAGCTCAGTGGTTACAGCACCCGCTCTGCATGCAGAAGGTTGCAGGTTCAATACCCAACGGCCTCTACAGGGAGGACAAGGTGTGTTGTCCCCCTGTCCGCAACCCTAGATTGCTGCTGCCAGTCCGGGTGGACAATATTGAGGCAGATGGACCCAATGGTCGGACCCGGTGGAAGGGGGCTTCCTGTGCCCCTTTGTTCACTTCTTGCAGGATGATTGGGGGTTGAGGGACGGGACACGCACAGGTATGGATCCTGCCCGGTGAGCATGAAAGGGGAATGTGCAGTTGGGGGGGGGCAAGGTTTCACTTTAAACAGTGAGTCTCCCCCTTCTTTTTGTGCATATTTTGAATAACACACTGAAAAATCATACAGAGAGCAAGGCAGAAACCTGATACTTTACCTGCTGCTGTGTTTTGCTTCGGTCGGAAGTCTTGGCAGTCTAGCCAAATCAGAAAGGTGGAAATGGTGGACGAGGAAAGACTCTCACTCATTCATTCATTCAAACGCCAGACCCTAAAAGGCAGCACTTTCTGACAGTTGCTATAAATCTAATTATATTCATTTTACTAGTTCCCTTCCCGTGCCTTTCATGGCATCCCAGCACAGAGACATTTTAGCAGGGGAAGGTTCTGTATGGTGTTTATTTTCCTGGCAAGGAAACGACTGTTGTCAAAAGATTCCCCTGCTAAATTTCCACAACTATCCACTTTTTAAAGAAAAAAAAAGGCACACAGTCAGTTAAAAGTAGAAGTGAGGAATCTGTCGCTAAAGCAGATAAGCAAGAATGCTCTGGAGTGTTAAAATACATACTGGAAAAGGGTCTGAAGCAGAAACTCGGGGCACTTCAAGACTGTCGTGGTCTTAGGGTGGCATTCAGACACATCATGGCAAATCCAGGTTGTGCAATTAGTGCTGCAAACCTGATTTCCCAAAATTCATTAATTCATCCGTTTGTTTATTTATTTATTTATATTGTGTCTTTCCCCCAGAACCAGGACCCGAGACAGCTCACAAAATTTAAAACTAACACGGATAAAGCACAGATAGTTATAAACAGCAAAAAAGTAGGTAAAAGAAAATAGAATTCAAAGTTGATGTAAAAAAGAAATCTAGTAAAATGCAGGTGGTAAAAAAAGGGGACGTGATGGGGAAGTGCACCTAAAAGTGTGGGAGAGAATAATTGAGAATAATTGAAAGGGACTCTGAGGATCATCTAGTCCAACCCCCTGCAATGCTGGATAATACTTCTTTGGCAACGGCATTGAATCTCTCTGCAATTGGATCAGCATGAACGCTCACTGAATGACCAACGTTGCCTAATCTTCCTGAAGAAGAAGAAGAAGAAGAAGAAGAAGAAGAAGAAGAAGAAGAAGAAGAAGAAGAGTTTGGATTTGATATCCCGCTTTATCACTACCCG
This sequence comes from Lacerta viridis, assembly GCA_900245905.1. Classification (NCBI taxonomy): domain Eukaryota; kingdom Metazoa; phylum Chordata; class Lepidosauria; order Squamata; family Lacertidae; genus Lacerta; species Lacerta viridis. The sequence continues at coordinate 48,375 of OFHU01000309.1, read as the reverse complement.
AAGGAGTCTCAAAGCAGCTAACATTCTCCTTTCCCTTCCTCCCCCACAACAAACTCTGTGAGGTGAGTGGGGCTGAGAGACTTCAAAGAAGTGTGACTAGCCCAAGGTCACCCAGCAGCTGCATGTGGAGGAGCAGGGAAGCGAACCCGGTTCACCAGATTACGAGTCTACCACTCTTAACCACTACACCACACTGAAAACAAATCAGGATGAACGCTCCATAGGCAGGCAGCCTTCTGCTCCCCCTTCCTCCTTCCCACAGTTCCTTGGCTGTGTTGCCCAAGCTTCAGAGCTCTTCTTTAAAAAGAGACCTTGTTTTGCATGTGCAGCACAGATGAGCGCAAGAAGGAGCCCAACAGGATTGGGCCAACAGCCCACATTGTCCAGTCCTCCCCCAGCGGCCGATAAGATGCTTTTGGGAAGCCTGCAAGCAGGAGCATGAGCACTCGAGATCCCGGACAACCGGCTCCCTCTGATCTTTGAGTTTTCATAGCTGGTATTCGTTTGTAGCCTTTGTTTTCCATGAAAGACACACATGCCTTTAAAAACACCTGATTTTGGTGGCCATGAGAGCAGGGGAGGATGTTTTTTAGCCCAGATATGCTTCAGGATTTTGTTTGGACCGCGTTCTGAGGCAGACCAAACCAATTCACATGCACACAGAATCCGCGCCCCAAACCATTGTGTGAGATAGAGCACAGCAATCGGTCAGATATCACACTTCTCCAAATGCTGTGATGTGATTCTTGGCTGTAAGAACATGCACACATGAATGCAGAAGATATGAAGAAAATGCACTCTTTTTTTCCATCTTCTGTTTTGATTCTTACAAATTATTATTTCGTTGAAAAGCAGGGGTGGGAGGTTGCCAATTTCAGCGGATGGCGGAGGGAGGGAGGGAGGATACTTTAACCCTTCCCAAAATCGGTGGTGGGGACTGGAAGAAGATCAGGAAGGGACGGGAATCCCCCCCCCCAAAAAACCCCAATGCTATTCCGCTCCCAATTACAGCCTTCGCTCTTCTGTGCTCAGCCAGAGGGGAGTATGGGATTTGCTAGCTCAGTTCTGAAAAGGTGGAGAAAGCAGGGATGGATTTCCTCATAGCAGAAACAATGTCACCAAATGTCCTCGGAGGGATGATGGCATGGAAACTCAGGACGGAAGGAAGGAAAGAAAGAATGGAGGGGGCAGGAGAGAGAGAGAGAGAAGCGGCAGGGAGAAGGGATCAGAGCAAAACAACCGGAAGAAGGAAACGGGGACAGGAGAGTCTCACCAAAATAGCAGTTGGGGGGGGGGAAGAGGAGGTGAGGGATGTTTCCTCCCAGAGCAGCCATGGGGGGTGAGTGAGGGGCCTGGGTTCCTGAGGAAGGCCCAGGAAAGCCTTCAAGGCCTCTCTGTACACACCTGCGCCCAGCTGGAATACTGCATACAGTTCCGATTGCCCCTTGGAAAAAGATGGTTTTATATTGTACTCATGTTAAACTTTCTCCCAGCCCATGCGTGACTCTACAGATTGCGGAGAACAGAGCAACTGAAATGATGGAGTGAGAATGGAGGTGGAGTTCTTCCCTATAAGGAGAGACTGAAGCATCTGGGGGTTTTCTTAGGTGAGAAAGCAGACCAGGGGGAGGAATGATACTGGCGAGTTCTGCAAACGCGGTGAGGAATCTGGAAATCACGTCCGATGAGGAATGCTTGATAGCTGCCTGCAAATATCTGAAGGGCTGTTATGGAGCAGATTGGGCAGGCATCCTAAGTGCACTGCAGGACTTAGAGCCAAGGGATGTAAATTGAAGGGAAGCGGTTTGGGGCTCAACATCAGGAGAACCTTTCTGATGGAAAGAGCTGCACCCCTAACAGCAAAAAGCAGTGGCACAGGCTGCCTCAGGACTGCCTTTGCTCTGGGCATTTAAGCAGAGAATGGATGCTCATCTGCCGCAGAGATTGCAGTTGCATCTTCCATTGCAAATTCTGCCCTGAGCGAACGGTTAAGGTCTAATTGCCCTCCAAGACCCCTTCCAACTCAACGATCCTATCACAACCCTTTTCACTCCCCCAGGTCCTTTGAAGCTCCGGCCGAATTGATTTTATTCCATTTGCCACGACTCGATGTTTTTATTCTTCCGTTTCCCCCGGCTCATGTGTGATTTTTTTTAATTGTTTATTTTTCATATTTACCGTACTTGAATGATTTACTCCCCGGATAAAATAGAGGCTCGTTAGCCACCCTGGATCATTGTTGCCGGTCCTGAACTGAAGGGGCAGCATGTACATGCATTTCCAATTAAATAGAAAATAAATATCCCCCACCTCTTCCAGCTTTGCAGTTCTGCAAGTGCACGGCCCGGTGATTGTGGTTAATCAGAATTCATGGGCCAGACTTTCTGCAGACAGTCCTGGTTTTTTGGAGCCGTTTAGGGAGGGTCCATCTGTTGTCCTCTCGTTGGCTCCAGACAGACAAGAGGAATTCCGTTCAGGATGCGGAGGGATGGGACAGGCCAACAGAGGGCAGGCAGGCAGGTGTATGAAGTGCAGAACAAAGGGAAAAGGGGATAGAAAATCCCTTGGGCTCCCCTTGGGTGTGTATGTGTGTGAAGAGAGAGACTTTGGATAAGGGATGGCTGCCTGCGGCTCATGAACAGCCCCCATTACCTGCCCTGCCCAGCATTTTTAGATAGGTATCCTGGCCACCAAACCTTGCAGATCCAGTTCAAGCTTCATACAGTACAGGCTTCCTCAAACTCGGCCCTCCAGATGTTTTTGGACTACAACTCCCATGATCCCTAGCTAGCAGGACCAGTGGTCAGGGATGATGGGAATTGTAGTCCCAAAATATCTGGAGGGCCGAGTTTGCCTGTGCCTGCTCTATTGGAAAGGGTTAGCTAAGGGGAGTCATTGGACAAGCACAAGTAATTTGAGCATACCACCACCCCGGAATTGTTTCCTTGTGTTTCCACTGTCTCCTTGAGATTATAGAAAAGAAGTGCTATTTCACAGCAGTAAATCCAATGAAATTTAGCACATGCTTTGCTCAGTCAGTGAAGCAGGTGTGCTTTAAGGGCAGCAGTGAACATGCCAGCTCCATTATACATTATACTTTATGTATATTTTAAAACATCTCAACATTTGCTTCTGCTTTGGTCCTGATTGTGCAAATCAAATTTAACTGATTAGGGCTGTGCTGTTAGGCCCTCTTGAGCGGGCACCCCCAAACTGCGGCCCTCCAGATGTTTTGGCCTACAACTCCCATGATCCCTAGCTAGCAGGACCAGTGGTCAGCGATGATGGGAACTGTAGTCTCAAAACATCTGGAGGGCCGAGCTTGAGGAAGCCTGATATAGTAGGTTAAGGCCGTGCTCATGGAAGACAATCTTACTCGGCTACGAGCGATCGCCAAAGAAGACGAAGTTAAGAGCCTGCTGGATTGAACCAGGGGCCCCTCTAGTCCAGCAGGATTCAAGCACGAGGACACTTTTCTATGGTTTCCAGCAACTGGCATTCAGAAATATTGGATAGCAGCCATCAATAGTCCTCTCCTGTGTGGATTTGTTTCATCCTCTTTTCAAGCCTTCCAGGTTGGCAGCCCTCACTGCTTCTTGTGGGTGAGAGTTCCACAGTTTCTCTGGCTTAACAGGCTTATTGACAGGGTTTTGTGCAGCCCCCTTGCAGGGCTCTTAATCCAGGCCTGCAGCAGGTTGTCTCCTAAACCAAAGGGAAGTCCGAGAGAGAGTACGGGGGGGGGGGGGAGCTTATATTTAGGAGGGAGCTACACGGTTCACACCATGCCTGAACAAGGAGCATGTAGAATCATAGAATCCTAGAGTTGGAAGAGACCACAAGGGCCATCCAGTCCAACCCCCTGCCAAGCAGGAAACAAAATGTCTAGGTCCTTGCCTCCTGCAATGCCACTTTCTATTCCTACCCAGGCATGGATCAACAAAAGTGTTAGTTGATGTGTTTGCTCCCCTTCTTGCCAGGACAGCCATCAGCCAGCTATGGAGACCAGCGACTGGATTATTAGGTGTAATTTGTAATCTATCCTCCCGGTCTCTGACTCGGTCCAGATACTTTTTGATATTTGCATAAACATGTAATCCAATAAACATCTGTGCTCAACTGGCAAAATAGAGATATTGCTATGTGACATAGGTTGAAGGGTGAAGCTGTCCGTTTTGGTTTCTGATATTTCAGTTCTCCACATTTTCCCACAGCTGTTTGCTCCCCCCCCCCTTTTAAAGTTCCTCCTGAAAAAAAATCACCAGCAATTTAGTGCAAATTTCTCTTAATATACACTTTTTTTTTTTTTGCATGCAATTTTGTCAAATGTACCAGTTTTGGCAAAGTGATTTCTCCCAATATAATGCATTTCTGTAGTTTATTCTCATTAATATGTATGCTTTTTTTCATGCACACTTGACCCTAGTATGTTGCACTTTAGGTAAAGGTAAAGGGACCCCCGACCGTTAGGTCCACTCGCGGACAACTCAGGGGTTGCGGCGCTCATCTTGCTTTATTGGCTGAGGGAGCCGGCGTACAGCTTCCAGGTCATGTGGCCAGCATGACTAAGCCGCTTCTGGTGAACCAGAGCAGTGCACAGAAATGCCATTTACCTTCCCGCCGGAGCGGTACCTATTTATCTACTTGCACTTTGACGTGCTTTCGAACTGCTAGGTTGGCAGGAGCTGGGACCGAACAACGGGAGCTCACCCCGTTGCGGGGATTCGAACCGCTGACCTTCCAAATGGCAAGTCCTAGGCTCTGTGGTTTAGACCACAGCACCACCCGTGCCCCATGTTGCATTTTAGCACACCTTATTTGGCCGGAGAACTGCCTTGCAGAATTCAGAGCAGTGCGAATATTCAAAGGATAGCTCTATTTCAAGATGTGCATTATTTCGGAAAGCGTGGGTTTTATAGGTTTGGCTTTGAATTTCTCCCGCATCCCACACAGGCTGAAAAAAAAGTGTGAAAAGACATAGCACCCTAGTGTAAGGGATTCCACAGCACACTCTCTACCTATAGCATGGACCTCTGCTTAAAGACCTCCCAGGAAGGAGAGTCCACAACCTCTCGTGGGAGTCTGCTCCACTGCCGAACAGCTAGTACTGTCAGAAAGTTCTTCCTGATGTTTAGTCGGAATCTCCTTTCTTGTAACTTGAAGCCATTGGTTCGAGTCCTACCTTCAGGAGCAGAAGAAAGGAAGCTTGCTCCCTCTTCCATGTGACACCCCTGACCAGCCGTGCCTCTCCAGGATTTGGCAGCCTTGAGCATCACATGGGGGGGGGCCTTTAACATGTAAAAAGATGTGCTATAGATAACCAATTCCATTCTAGTTGGCGTTCTAGAGCCAGTGTGGTGTAGTGGTTAAGAGCAGTAGACTCGTAATCTGGTGAACCGGGTTCGCTCCTCCACATGCAGCTGCTGGGTGACCTTGGGCTAGTCACACTTCTCTGAAGTCTCTCAGCCCCACTCACCTCACAGAGTGTTTGTTGTGGGGGAGGAAGGGAAAGGAGAATGTTAGCCGCTTTGAGACTCCTTCGGGTAGTGATAAAGCGGGATATCAAATCCAAACTCCTCCTCCTCTTCTTCTTCTTCTTCCTTTGACACACCACCTCCGTACCCTCTGGTACTCTCCATATACCAAACAGACTCCTGAGGTTCCCTCCCCCTAGGCCTCCCCTATGGCATCGCATCTCCCCACCCTCCGTTGCCTCCTGCCTCGAAAGGGGCCGGGATTGTTTTTCAAGAGAACGATGCTTTTATTTTTTTCTCCCCCCAAGTGGAGGACTCAGCGCTGGTGTTCCTTTGTCAGGCTCTGCACAGCATTTTACGCTGACAATTAACAAAACAAACACAGGCCGCTCTCGGGTCTGTTTGCGATTATTTGCCTTAACGATTCCCCAGCCTCGCTCTCGGTCCTTCTCTCGTGCATGGCCCTGCGCCAAGCGGAGGGGGGACGCAGTTGTCGAGTACGTCTTCCAGAAGCTCTTCTGCTTTTTGGTGGTGGCTTCTGGCTCCACGAGGAGGACCTGGAACTTCCCGGCATCTCCCAGAGCGCTGAAAGGGCGCCAACGTGTCGTCAGGCCAGTCCCTGGGGCGCCTTGCGAGTGTGGGAAGCTTCGCTCCCTCGCAAAGAATTCCCTGCGTCATGCGGTGAAGCGCCGCACGCTGAATTTTCAATATCCGCAACACACTGCGCCCAACTCTCCTCATGCTCTGATACATATATGTGTATGTTGACATCCGTCTGTCTTGAGAGACAATGGAGTACACCTCCAGGGGTGAAGTAAAACTGCTGCATTTGCAGCAGCGAAGTGATCTCCCTGGGGCACAAGTCTGGGCAGTGTGGATGGAGGTCCAGGGCTGCCCAAGTGACAAGACTCTCAGCCTCTCTGATGTGGTCCAAGGCTCTCTCTTGTCCCACCACCGACCATGCCTCTGATATTGATAGGAGAGAAAAAGTGCTTAACACCTGGGCACCAGGTGTTGTGTATAGAATCATAGAATCATAGAGTTGGAAGAGACCACAAGGGCCATCCAGTCCAACCCCCTGCCAAGCAGGAAACACCATCAAAGCATTCCTGACAGATGGCTGTCAAGCCTCTGCTTAAAGACCTCCAAAGAAGGAGACTCCACCACACTCCTTGGCAGCAAATTCCACTGTCAAACAGCTCTTACTGTCAGGAAGTTCTTCCTAATGTTTAGGTGGAATCTTCTTTCTTGTAGTTTGAATCCATTGCTCCGTGTCCGCTTCTCTGGAGCAGCAGAAAACAACCTTTCTCCCTCCTCTATATGACATCCTTTTATATATTTGAACATGGCTATCATATCACCCCTTAACCTTCTCTTCTCCAGGCTAAACATACCCAGCTCCCTAAGCCGTTCCTCATAAGGCATCGTTTCCAGGCCTTTGACCATTTTGGTTGCCCTCCTCTGGACACGTTCCAGCTTGTCAGTATCCTTCTTGAACTGTGGTGCCCAGAACTGGACACAGTATTCCAGGTGAGGTCTGACCAGAGCGGAATATAGTGGTACTATTACTTCCCTTGATCTAGACGCTATACTCCTATTGATGCAGCCCAGAATTGTATGTGTGTATGCAATTTCAAGTCCAATACCACTAAGGTAAAAATGTCCGCTGTAACTAAAAGTTGTCCTCCCTTGACGTATCTGCTACCAAAGCCCTGGCCTAGTCATTATGTCTGGTCCAAGAGAATGGGATGCCGGAACAACTCATCTCGGAGCTGCTAAAATGGTTGGGGGAAATCAACCTGTATACCCCAGCAGCTGACAACTCTGTGCTACTGTTAAGTATAGTGATTTGATTCACCAAAATTGTAAATGCTTGCATGCATTACTATGTGTTTAAAGCTGGTGGATTGGTAGCTGAATTCTAGAGAGCAATCTGGCGGTTCTCACGTGATTGGCTAACATTGGTCACATGGGAGGTATCTCGTGAAGGAGAGACTCCTTTTTGTGAGAAGCAAGATGGCTTGTGTTTTAGAATCCACTGTGAACACTGCTAAGTTGAATAGAGTGTTGGAGCGCTTATTCTCTGCTTGGAAGAAAAGAGAGCTAAGCTGCAGGAGAAGGTGAAAGTGGAAATCTCTCATAGGAGCTGCAAGGCATGGCCTAACTGAGATGCAGAAACCGAGTGCTGAGCTCTGGAAAGAGAGGAAAATACAGTTGTTTGGAAGTTAGAAGAAGAGACTGTAAGCCCATGCTTGGAGAAGCATGTGACTGTAAATATTATGTTTTAATTCATCTATAAGTTTCTGCAAGTAAAGTTTTTGAATGTTAAAGTCTGGACAATGATTTAATTTCCAAAGAAAGGTGTCAGTCATGTACAGTGGTACCTCGGTTTAAGAACAGTCCTGTTTAAGAAGGATTCGGTTTACAAACTCCGCAAAACTGGAAATAGTGTCCCGGTTTGAGAACTTTACCTCGGTCTAAGAACGGAATCTGAACGGTGGAGGGGCACCAGCGGTGGGAGGCCTCATTAGGGAAAGCGCACCTCTGTTTAAGAATGGTTTCAGTTTAAGAACGGACTTCCGGAACGGATTAAGTTCGTAAACCGAGATACCACTGTATATGATTTGAGCTTTTTAGCTGCATTTTCGCTGCCCTCACTTCAGCAGCTACCTCTGTGTTTGGGTCAATTGTCCCACCAGCCTCCAAGCAGGAGGCAAGGTCCTGCTTCAAATCTTCCAGCCCCGACAGCATGGCACTCCAGGAAAACCATGACAAATGTTACTCTCCGACTCAGTGATGCCCTGCTGTTTTATTTCTGCTTTGCAGGCACAAGCAGACAGACCCTCAAGCTTTGTCCTTCAGGGGCACCAGGAGGTCCCCTCTAGCCTGTTCAGCACTTGAGTTCTCCGTTGACTCTTGGATCTTGAAGTAAAGAGTGTCATCAAAGCAGAGTTGGTCAGGCGGCTGTGCTAAAAAAGGCAGTTTCAAAAGCAACCCGGTGGAGTAGCCACCCACAAGGGACACGAGTATGGAGACGCCGAGACCTGCAGCCTGGTAGAGAGCTTGTTGCATGGCGCTCCTTCCTATGTTCTCCCCTGCCGAGGTTGCCTCCAGGGTGACGTTCCGTGGCAGCAGGCCACGCTGAGGGAAGACCTGGTGAAGGCGAAGTCCGTAGGCCTCATCCGGCACCAACAAGATGGCTACGATTCCGCCCACGGCGCCAATGATGCCCGGTAAGCCGTGAAGGTTGTGGATACCACACTGGTCCTGGAGGCGAACTCTAGTGGCCAAGAACGGTGACATGTACTTGAACCCAAGGATGCAGGCTAGCGAGGAAACAATGCCCAGGGCAAATGCCCCAGCTGGTGAAATGACCATGTCTGCTACTGCGCCAATGGCCACTCCTCCAGCCAACGTGGCGTTCTGCAGGTGGCACAGGTTCAGTTTCCCCTTCTTCTCCAGGAGGCTGGAAGTGGCAAAGGAGGTCAGGGCGCTGGCACTGAGAGTAAGCCACGTGTGCAGCACAGCCCTGTGCTGAGCATCTCCTTGGTGGGCGAGGACAGCCACAAAACTGGGCCAGAACACCCAAAGAAACATGGTCCCCACCAAGGACAGAAGGTCGGAGATGTAAGATGGAGTCTCCATTGGGTGCCCCAGCTGCAATCCTGGCCGGTAGAGAGCGATGGAAGTGCCCAGCCCAAAATAGCATGCAAAGACGTGGAGGGTTATGGTTCCTCCTACATCCACTGCCTGGAAATAACTCACGATGAGCCACTCGCAGGCCACGTAGAGAGGGATTTCACACAGACTCATGAGAAGAAGCTGGATGGGGCTTGTTCGACCCAGGATAGCCCCAGCAGAGATGAGGACCGTCACGGCTGCAAACTCAGCCGTGAGGATGTTGTAGAGGCCAAGGTGGACTCTCCCATGTTGGCCATAGTGTACGAAGCCCTGCACGACCAGGGCCCACTGGGTGGAGAAGTTGGCCAGCAGGAAGTTGCAGGCCACGGCGCTGACTCCGTAGCCCTTCATGAAAGCCAGCAGCAAGCCCAACCCCACCAACAGCATCAGCTGGATGTCCTGGAAGAGGGGGAAGATGGCATAGACCTGGTTGGCGGATGGGTCGGCGTCGGCAGGCTGGCCGGCGGCGTCCGTGTGCTCATCGTATGTCACAAAGAGGGCGAGGATCACCAGCACAGCTCCCTGGAAGAGAAACAGCAAGGCAGGCAACCGCCAGCGGAGGCTGGTGGAGAACACTTTGGACATCTTCCAGCAGGAGATGCCAAGAAGATTCCTGCAGAAAGAGGAAGGCAAAACCACAAGGTCAGCCAGTTCATTGGCAAGCGCTGTAGTCAGAGGTAATTAAAAATGCCTGCCATATTCTTGTTGGCTTCAGATCTCTCTTTCTGCCAACTCTCTCTCCTCCCCCCACTCTCTTTGGTACCCCTTTCTCCTTCTTGTCTGCATACTCTTTCAATCACTTTTTGCTACCCCTTTCTAACTCTCTTTCTTCTTTATCTCTCCCTTTTCACCCCTTTCTTGCTCTCTCTTTCTTAGACTCTTCTCTCTCTCTCTCTCTCTCTCTCTCTCTCTCTATCCTTCCCCCTTTCCCCCTTCCTTCCTTCCTTCCCTCCCTCCCTCCCTCCTCCTCCCTCCCCTTCCTTCCTTCCTTCCTTCCTTCCTTCCTTCCTCTCTCTCTCTCTTTCTGCAAACTCCTTTGGTCTCTTCCCTCCAACTCTTTCATTCCTTCTCTTTCTTGCACCCCTTCCCTATCGGTCTTTCTTTGCCACCTAGGGTCCTGCATCACAGCCCCACTGCTAGATTGGAGCTAGGACTACACAACACAATAGGATATTAATTTTTTTTTAAAAAAACCAAAACAAAAAAAACCTCCAGCATATAGGAAGACCCATGGGGGGGGGGAATAGACCGATAACTTCCACATCCGATGCTCTGGTGTGAACGCTGTGCTTAAGGTACTGTCACTGTTTATCTTTTATTAGTGGCATTAAACATTAACCAGCGATAGATTCGAAACTGTTCGGAAACTGAGCTTTTTCTGCAGCACTCCCAAACTGCACGTGTTTTTCAGTTTCTTGAACCATTAAAAGACACGTGTGCAAATACAAACGTTGCCTGCTGCCAAGGCTGCCACCATGATGCATGTGTGCATTGTTGCATAGGCTTCTGGCTCTACAGACGAATGGCAAATAAACCTAAGGACCTAGGGAAATTCGGGGGCGGGGCGGGGGTGGTTCCTGGCCTAAAGCCCAACTTGTTCAGAATCCTGTCCTCACAGGGTACAAGCAGATGCCCATTGGAAGCCAGCAAGCAGGACCTGAGAGCAACAGCACTCTCATGTCCAGTTTCCACTTCTCAAAACGATAACATAAACTGAAATGCATCTATCCTTCAATATCTTCTGTCCTCTGAATGCTGCAGTGCAATTCTCCAAGCCGGTAATGTGCACATAAATGAATGCATTAGGGATAGCATGTATAAAAATGCTTATGCAAATGAAAGTAGCACATGAAACACACTATTTTACGGGGAAGCGGCTTGCATAAATGTACTCATTAAGCAAAATTGCATACAAAATTAGGAGTAAAGCACACTAAAATGCTGAAGGGCTTAAAAATAAATGCCGTATTATTAGACAAGGTTTTTTGACTCAAATATCACGTCCAAAAACAGGGGTCGTCCCATACATGGATAGAGGCGTGGGGGGAAGCTGCGTGCTGCCCGCCAGCTGGTTGGCGGGCGAGCAATTCTCCCCATGCAGCTGCGGGAGGCGCAAGCTCTAGGGAGCTTCCCGTCTGCAGTGGGGTGGGGGTGGGGAGCGGCTGCCCACTTTGCCAACCCCCAGCTATGGCCTGCTGGGGTGATGGGGCACGTGCAATTTCCCCTAGAAAATCGGGGGCATCTTATACACGGGGGAGTCTTATACACGGAAATGTACAGTGATGCAAAAAATACAGTTCTCTCTTTCTAAGTTTCTATACCCTGGAGTTTCCTGCAGGGTATAAGGAGACAATTGATATGCACCCTTGCAAAATCCAGCTGTTATTGTGACAGAATTTCTATCACCTTGGCGGAGAATTTCGGTCACCGTCCTACATTACTGGACCGCAACTCCCATCAGCCCCAGGCAGCATCACCAGTGGCTAGGTAGGGTGGGAACCGTGGCCCAGAAAACTATCGAGAGCGCTAGGGTTGGGGAAGGTGGCCCTCTGAGACTCTACTTGCCTGACAGCAGGAATTTGCAAATTCAGAAGCTTCTGAGCAGTTCTCTCTTCTAAGCCAGTTTGGGGCTTGCTGCACCTGTTGCAGAAAGAGGAAAGGAGCCGTCTTGAGAAGAAAGAGTGCTCTGACAAGGTTTGAAAGCACACGGCACTCGGCACCTGATCCCTGTTTTCTGGGAATAGCCAATGAATGGTAAGGGGAGAGGGATTCTCACTGTCGATCCCACTTCCATGTGATGGTTCGATCTCCGGCATAAAGCCTACAAGCGATCGCTGAACAGGTGCGATCAAACCCACCCAAGGACTGAGAAACGATTTGTCCTCACCTGTTCTCCACCTTGCGAGCCCCAGAGGGCAAAGTCTTCCCTTGTGTCTATTCGTGGTGATAAGAGAGGGAGCATAACCCTTTCATCTCCAGCAGGCCTGCACTGCTTTACTTATCTCACAGGAACAGGAAGATCTGTAGCTCAGTTGGTGAACATCGGCCAGGTTCAATCCTGTGCAACCCTTGCTAGGGTTGGGGAAAACTCTTGGGAACCACTGTCAGATATATACCCCTGCAGGTTGCAGCATGTGCCCTCCCTTGGGAGGGAGAGGGAGAGGAGAGGGAGGGAGAGGAGAGAAGGGGAGAGGGAGAGGGAGAGGGAGGGAGAGGAGAGAGAGAGAGAGAGAGAGAGAGAGAGAGGTAGAAAGGTAAAAGGTAAAGGACCCCTGGACGGTTAAGTCCATTCAAAGGCGACTATGGGGTTGCAGCACTCATCTTGCTTTCAGGCTGAGGGAGCCAGCGTTTGTCCACAGACAGCTTTCCGGGTCATGTAACCAGCAGGACTAAACCGCTTCTGGCACACCACGACAGAAGCCAGAGCGCATGGAAATGCCATATACCTTCCCGCTGCAGTGGTACCTATTTATCTACTTGCACTGGCATGCTTTCAAACTGCTAGGTTGACAGAAGCTGGGACAGAGCAACAGGAGCTCACCCCGTCGCGGGGATTCGAACCGCCGGCCTTCTGATCGGCTAGCCCAAGAGGCTCAGTGTTTTAGACCACAGCGCCAACTGCTCCCCTCAGAAAGAGAGAGAGTCTGAGACTGACTATAGGACAGAGCCTCAGTAGGATATACTGGGATGGAGCATGTTATGTATTTTCCAATAATCTAATAAGGGTTCAGAATCTCTCATTTGGTCTACATTTACTATGACACAGAATTGCAGAGTTGGAAGGGTCCTGCGGGTCATCTAGTCCAACCCCCTGCAATGCAGGAACCAACACTACTGAAGAGTTAATGCTATTATAAAGTTCTAACCTAGGTTTGTTGACACTTCTGAACTACATCAACGGGATATTTATTTTCTGAGCCTTTCCTTGAAGGTTTTTTTTTATTTAAAAAAGTTCTATTTTTTCCCCCCTGGGATCAAATCAAAAGCCGGAATGCCTTTGTAATTCTGGGACTGTCCCTGGAAAATTGAGACGCTTGGAGAGGGTGTTGAGGGCCAAATTTGATTCTTGATGTCCCTAATCCCATGTCACTCAATTCTGGTGTCTATTCCAAAGGCAGATTATCAAACTCTCCAGAGATACATACCGGCCGCTGCCTTCATGAGCTTCTCGCCTTCTCCCAGAGGGATGGAGAAAAATAAGTCTTGAATTTAAAGCCTCAACCGAGCCAGCCTTGCTCTGAATGCTTTCGGCTCCACTGGGGCCTTTTATAAATGTCCCATCAGGTTAAACAGGTTCCTGCTGACCTATTGCCAGTCATTAGTGAGAGCACTCCAGAGCCGGTTTGTCTCCGGAATGTGCTTCAGGGATGTAAGTCCCACTTAGAAGTTGGCAGAAATAATCTCCCCACCCCGACCGCAATTCAAATATGAATGCTGTTGTCAGGGACTAGTTTATATTAGCATTGTAAAACATAATTGGGATGGAATGCACTGCAATTGCAGCCTGGCCAAAGCAGCCTGGCATTTCGAAAATTAAGAGGATCTGCCGCTGGTCGAAAATGCACTCTGCATGCAGAAGGAGCCAGTTTCAGATCCTTGCCTTTTCAGATTTTCATTTCAAAAGGGGGTCTATGATTATAGCTATGGTTTTCCCAGTAGTAATGTATGGAAGTGAGAGCTGGACCATAAAGAAGACTGATCGCCGAAGAATTGATGCTTTTGAATTATGGTGCTGGAGGAGACTCTTGAGAGTCCCATGGACTGCAAAACTTATCCATCCTTAAAGAAATCAGCCCTGAGTGCTCACTGGAAGGACAGATCCTGAAGTTGAGGCTCCAGTACTTTGGCCACCTCATGAGAAGAGAAGACTCCCTAGAAAAGACCCTGATGTTGGGAAAGATGGAGGGCACAAGGAGAAGGGGATGACAGAGGATGAGATGGTTGGACAGTGTTCTCGAAGCGACTGGCATGAGTTTGGCCAAACTGCGGGAGGCAGTGGAGGATAGGGTGCCTGGCGTGCTCTGGTCCATGGGGTCACGAAGAGTTGGACACGACTGAATGACTGAACACACACACATGATTATAGGGCTAGGGGGAAAAAGGCCCTTTCTGAAGCCCTGGAGAGACATTGGCGGTTAGAGTAGACCAGTTTCTGTCAACCTGGTGCCATCCAGATGTTTGCTGCGGATTGGTGCCAGCAGTCACGAAATTAAAAGACGCCTGCTTCTTGGGAGGAAAGCAATTTCTGACAAACCTAGACAGCATCCCTTAAATTTTAAGCAGAGACATCACCTTGCCGACAAAGGTCTGTATAGTTAAAGCTATGGTTTTCCCAGTAGTGATGTATGGAAGTGAGAGCTGGACCATAAAGAAGACTGATCGCCGAAGAATTGATGCTTTTGAATTATGGTGCTGGAGGAGACTCTTGAGAGTCCCATGGACTGCAAAAAGATCAAACTTATCCATTCTTAAAGAAATCAGCCCTGAGTGCTCACTGGAAGGGCAGATCCTGAAGCTGAGGCTCCAATACTTTGGCCAACTCATGAGAAGAGAGAGAACTCCCTGGAAAAGACCCTGATGTTTGGCCAAACTGCAGGAGGCAGTGGAGGATAGGGGTGCCTGGCTTGCTCTGGTCCATGGGGTCACGAAGAGTCGGACACGACTGAACGACTGAACAACAACAACATATATAGTTTGAGAACTAAGGTACCACTGTATATAGAAATGAGCAAACCAGTGATATCTTAGTGCAGGCTAGCAGGTGGGCCCCATGACTTACATCACAGGAGCCTACACAACACACAAACACTGTTGCTGTATGTAGGTTTTATTTTATTTGTTTTTTTCTATTTCTTACATTTTGGAAATGTACATCCAGTTTTTCCCCCTTTAATTTTTTTGGGCCCCCCCCCCCAAGAGAGTGGGGCCCTAAGCGACAGCTTGTTTAGCTTATACGTAAATCCGGCACAGCAACCAGTTTTCTCTTGGGCTGCACAGGATGTGCCTCTGTGTGAAATGGTCTCGCCTCTCAGGGCAGGCCCCCCAGGCACTCCAAGGAACACTACCCCCAGCAAGCAGGGATCCCTGGGCTGCAAATGGCACGGCTGGTCTGGAGAGAAGGAACCCCGGGCTGCTGCCAAGATGGTGGGCAAGCGGCCAAGAAGATGTTACAAAACAGCCCGGGACAATGTTCCTTTGCACACACACACCAAATCCACACCCCCTCACTATGATGCACGAAATAAACAAATGCCCCACACGTGCTCCATGTTGTTAGCACATTTTGTTTCAGATAATTTAAGAGGGCAATAGGATTTTGCACACACGTGTGCAAAGACAAGCCGGGAAGCGGGGCTCAGAGAAGGAGACCCCCCCCTTTTTAAACCCCGCCACCCTCGTTCTTTTTGTCCCACGCTCCCTCGTGGCTTCGTCAGAACCCGCAAGCGGGGCCTTTGAAGCTCAGGGTGGAAGGAGCACGACATCTGGAAGGAACTTGGATTAATGAAAACATAATCCTCAAGACGGATCCTGCCCACCTCCTCGGCGTTTTGTGTGTTCCGCAGCCCGCGAGGGGTCGGTCCAAGTTTTCATGTCTTCTCTTAAGCGTCCCAATGGGTATTACTTGCAACTGTCACACACTGTGACTGTGTTGCCTAGCGGGAAGCTCCGGTCTGGATCGACACTTGATCCTGTGGCATGGATAACTGCTTCAGACCTTGCCCATCAAGCAGGTGGAAATTGTTTTCAGGGGCCTGACAATGTGTGTGTGTGTGTGTGTGTGTGTGTGTGTATTTAGGGTTGTCATATTTCAAAAAGTGAAGATCCGGACACAAAAATTGCTGAGCTTTTTTGTTTTTTGCCAAGTTGTTGAGTTTTTTTTTTGTTGTTGTTGTTGTTTGGCTACATCTCAACATTTTTAAAAAAATAGATTTTGAGCTGCTTTTAAATGAAATTCGCCAAGATGCACTTCTAATATGGGCTGCCATATGTCTGGATTTTACCAGACATTTCAGCCATTTTCACCCATACACTGTTTACCAAGGCCAAATACTGGGCATTATGGCAACCCTATTTTATTTATTTTATATATAATTTTATATAAATTATATATAATTATTTAAATAATTTCATTCACATCAACTTGCCTTTCCCTCCTTCCATGATTCATTATTGTCTCCCCTATTCAACTGAATATTCAAAATACTACTTTTCCCTTCTATTTCCCCTTCTATTTCCATCCTATTTTATTTTATTTTATTTTCTCTGTTCCAATTATTCAAATCCTGCTAACGTTTAAAGGTGTTTGCAATGATTTTTCCTATATTCCACAAATTTTCTCCATTCTTTCTTAAACTCTTCCTTCTCTTGGTCTCGAATTCTGCTTGTTAGTTCCGCCATTTCAGAATATTCCCACAATTTTCATCTGAAATTCATCTTTTTGGGGGGGACTGTTCCTTCCTTCCATTTCATTCATTCATTCATTTTATTTGTATACTGCTTTTCCACAAAAAAAAAAAATCATGCTCAAAGCAGTTTAAAATGCAAAAGCTGAAATATATTTCAAACCAACACTACAAAAACAATTTCAACATAGTAACAGCTTTATTATAATGCAGCAAAACAATAGCAAATATAAAACATACAATAAAACACATTTTAGTACTATAAATACATAGTTGTCAATATAACAACATACAACAAAACACATTTTAGTACTATAAATACATAGCTGTCAACTTTTCCCTTTTCTTGAGAGGAATCCTATTCGGAATAAGGGAATTTCCCTTAAAAAAAGGGAAAAGTTGACAGCTATGTATAAATATAACAATATTACTTAAGCAACAGCAACTGAGCAGATAGCATCCGAGCTGCTGTGGTTGCATGCATAAATAAATTATTTTGATCCTTTGGGTACTTCTACACCTATTATTCCTAAAAGAAAGACTTCTGACTTAAAAAATAATAATCATTCCCCCCCCCCATTTCATTATATATCATTTCCCAACAGAGTTTGGTTTTATTACATTTGCATACCCACCAACATTTCTTAGATGAAAATGGGGACGTCTTATTCCATAATAATAATAATAATAATAATAATAATAATAATAATAATAATATTTTATATTTATACCCTGCCCATCAGATTGGGTTGCCCCAGCCACCCTGGGTGGCTTCCATTATATATAGAAACACAATAAAACATTTTTAAAAATCGCTATACAGAGCTTCCATCAGATGGCTCGGGGATCAGATAACTCAATACCCTCCTACATTTCACCTAGGAAAATAGGGATGTCCTAAGAAAAGTGGGAGGGACGCGGTTAGTGCTGTGGGTTAAACCACAGAGCCTAGGGCTTGCCGATCAGAAGGTTGGTGGTTTGAATCCCTGCAATGGGGTGAGCTCCCGTTGCTCGGTCCCTGCTCCTGCCAACCTAGCAGTTCGAAAGCATGAAGTGCAAGTAGATAAATAGGTACTGCTCTGGTGGGAAGGTAAACGGCGTTTCTGTGCACTGCTCTGGTTCGCCAGAAGCGGCTTAGTCATGCTGGCCACATGACCCGGAAGCTGTACGCCAGCTCCCTCGGCCAGTAAAGCGAGATGAGCGCCACAACCCCAGAGTCATCTGCGACTGGACCTAATGGTCAGGGGTCCCTTTACCTTTACCTTTTAAAGAAAAGTGGGACATTCCAGGATAAAATCGGAAACCGGGACGACTTCTGTAAATCCGGGACTGTCCCTGGAAAATATGGGCACTTGGAGGGTCTGCTATTGCTGGAACCTGTTTCAGGTCGTATCCTGTCTTTGCTCCAGTCGTAACCACCCAGAGATGGGAAGGTCCCTCCCAAATGACTGAAACTACAAAGTGTGGGGGGTGGACCGTGGGGGGCAGCCTTCCTCCCCTTGCTTTCCACAATGGGGAGAAGGAACTTAAAGAACCTTTTGCTTGTGACTTGACCTCGGAGAGTGTCGGGCTGGGACTTGGGTTCAAATCCCCACTCACACTGGGCGACCTTGGGCCAGTCACTTCCTCTCCGCCTAACCTACCCCACAGGGTTGTTTGGGAGATTAAATGAGGAAGGGAAGAAAACCGTGCAGGCCACCTTGAGGTCCTTGGAGAAAAAGGGGGGGGGGAGGCAAAGCTTTGGATCAGAATCTTTGCTGGGGGCCGTGAAAGGAACCCCCGAGGCTCACACGAGACCCCGAGGCTGCCAGTTTTATGTCTCTGTCTCTGTCTCTGTCTCTGTCTCTGTCTCTGTCTCTGTCTGGCATTCATCTGTCTCAGGCAGGGCTGGATTTATTGTCACTGTTTTTGTGTCAAATATATATTATATGGGAATTTATGGACCTAATAGGTATCTAAAGTCATTCACACATAACAAATAAGATCCTATACAACACAAAACACTGTTGCTGCATGTAGGTTTTATTTCATTTGTTTTTATCTTATATTTTGGAAAGGTACATCCAGGTTTTTTCCCCTTTAAACTTTTTGGGGGCCCCCAAGAGAGTGGGGCCCTAAGCTATAGCTTGTTTAGCTCATATGTAAATCCGGCACTGAGACCAGGGGCCGTTTCTCACATGCCCTCTGGATTTTGGGGTCGGAGGAGGGAGACAACGGCATCTATCTACAGTCACTGAGGACACCTTGAAATCAAAAGGAAATGTCAACCGTGACTCAACGGACAAATGGAAATCAACAGCATGGCTTCCTTTCCTCAGGCTTCTGTCACTTGATGCCACCTGTCCACACCATTGCTCCAGGATGTGATTATATGATAAAAGTTTTTTTTTTTAACTGCTTCTTTATTCCTTATGGGATACCCAAGAGCCCATATAGAGTCCTTTTGTAGGTTCTCCATCGGTAGGAGAAAATAACAGAGACCAACCAGAGAATATTGAGAAGCAAAGCAGCTAGTAAGCCTGATCTTTATTGAACTGTTGCAACAGGGTGCTCCCCCCCCAACACACAGGAGGGTGGGGAGGGACCAGTGGCGGAGGAAGGCGGAAAAACACGCCCCAGAGGCGGGGCGTCGTGACGGCACATTGTGACGTCATGATCGCCGGGCCGCCGCCGCTTCCGCAGCCCCCTTTTAAGCCGCAGTGTGATAAGGCGGCTCGTGGGGCTGCTGAGCGCTATTGGCGGCTCCCCACCGATTGCGCACAGCAGCCCCACATGCCGCCTTTTCCCTCTGCGGCTCAAAAGAGCCGCGGAAGCGGCAGTATGATGACGGAGTGCTCCTGCGCGAAATGTCGCGCAGGCGCACTCCGTCGTCAGGCCGTGCGGTGCTGCACCTGGGGTGACGGAGGGAGCGGCGGCGCATGGGAGTGGTGGGAGGGGCCGGGACGTGCCGCCGTTCGGGGCCGCCGCTTGACAAGCGGCGGTCACCCCCACGCAACGCCGGTCACCCCAGGAGCAGTAGCGCTGCACGGACGGGGTGCTCGCTCGGCTGTGCGCTGCTGCTCCCGGGGTGACGGAGGGAGCGGCGGCGCGTGGGAGTGGCGGGAGGGGACACCGCTTGTCACCCCCACCCGCCGCTTGTCACCCCCGCCCTCCCGGCACCCAGGGCGTACCGCCCCTCTCGCCCCCTCCTAGCAACACCCCTGGGGGGGACCCCAAGGCGTGTGCGCAAGCCCTTATACAGACATTTTAAATTGCCTGCCCTGGAGTCCAAGACCACCCCTCAGATACATCATACCTAGGTGGTCTACAACACAAATCTGAGTGCATTGTTCATCTCCTGTCTGGCAAGTTACCTGATTGCATTATCTGGGTTTTGGTCACTCTTTTGTTATTATAACTACTTAATTCCTGAATCTAGGTCACAGGCTCACACCCTGTTCATATCTTGAATGTGCCCTTAAGACAGGATTTGTGAGGACAGGATTTGTGAGGAAAGAGACAATGGGGAGGTTTCCCACTTTGACCTTGCAGAGAAATATTTGAGGTCAATTTGTTCAGGACTTTTTCTATGGGGTTTCAGACATGTGGTTTATATATATAGTTATGAACATTTTATATATAGTCGTTTAGTCGTGTCCGACTCTTCGTGACCCCATGGACCAGAGCACGCCAGGCACTCCTGTCTTCCACTGCCTCCCGCAGTTTGGTCAGACTCATGTTGGTAGCTTCGAGAACACTGTCCAACCATCTCATCCTCTGTCGTCCCCTTCTCCTTGTGCCCTCCATCTTTCCCAACATCAGGGTCTTTTCCAGGGAGTCTTCTCTTCTCATGAGGTGGCCAAAGTATTGGAGCCTCAGCTTCAGGATCTGTCCTTCCAGTGAGCACTCAGGGCTGATTTCCTTCAGAATGGATAGGTTTGATCTTCTTGCAGTCCATGGGACTCTCAAGAGTCTCCTCCAGCACCATAATTCAAAAGCATCAATTCTTCGGCGATCAGTCTTCTTTATGGTCCAGCTCTCACTTCCATACATTACTACTGGGAAAACCATAGCTTTAACTATACGGACCTTTGTCGGCAAGGTGATGTCTCTGCTTTTTAAGATGCTGTCTAGGTTTGTCATTGCTTTTCTCCCAAGAAGCAGGCGTCTTTTAATTTCGTGACTGCTGTCACCATCTGCAGTGATCATGGAGCCCAAGAAAGTAAAATCTCTCACTATATAATATCACAGTTACAGGTAGGTAGTCGTGTTGCTCTGCCATAGTCAAAACAAAATCGAATAAGAAATTCCTTCCAGTAGCACCTTAGAGACCAACTAAGTTTGTTCTTGGTATGAGCTTTTGTGTGCATGCACACTTCTTCAGATACCTCATACCAAGCTCATACCAAGAACAAACTTAGTTGCTCTCTAAGGTGCTACTGGAAGGAATTTCTTATTTTATTTTGTTTTGACTATATAATATCACACACAGAGGGAGGCCCAAACCATTTGCATCCCAGGTGCAACAGCTTCCTAAGGAAGTCCCTAGAGGTGTGACCTTATAAACCAGAAG
The DNA here is from genome assembly GCA_900245905.1 of Lacerta viridis. NCBI lineage: Eukaryota > Metazoa > Chordata > Lepidosauria > Squamata > Lacertidae > Lacerta > Lacerta viridis. The sequence continues at coordinate 27,268 of OFHU01000309.1, read as the reverse complement.
GGACAGAAAATGGGGCAGGACTCCCTTATACTCCCTTTATGGTTTCGACCTAGGATTTCAATTGACACCTCCATTTCCTTTCTGTGTTTAAAAAAAACACACAACCCACTTCCCTTGAAGCAGGTGGTTTAGAGGGATGGATTGTTGCGGGGGAGGTCAGGAAAGAGCATTAAATTGAGGAGGGGGGTGTCGGTGTTTTTGTTGTTTGGTATTTACGAAACCCCAGCTTTTTCCTGATGCCGACTGTGGGAAAAACAACAACCGGATGCTGAGCCCAGCCATCTCCTGAGGTATCAGACAATACTACCAACCACAATAATACAAGGATGATTTACATTTTTATTCTCCCACTTCTCCACCTTTCTTCCTCTCCCAGGCCTCTTAAAAAAAATAAAAAAAAAAAATAAAAATTGTCCCCCCTGAGATGCACCTGCCAAGGTCCCCCATCTCCAGCTACGGTCTCCCCCGGAAGTGCCTGCATAGATTCTTTATTTTTTTCCTCCTTCCATCCCCAGATGTGCTGTATCCTTTCTCTCACTAATGGGAAGAGAGAGAGAGAGAGAAAGAAAGAGGGGGGGGGGAAACAAAGCAAGGCCTGCACATTTCCTTTGCAATAAACAAACTCTAAAACTTGTGTAGGGAATGCAGGCAGGGATTGACTCGGATAGACTTCATGGGAAGAGAAGGAGGCCAGAAGTCCTGAAACATTCCCTTTTAGAGGAGGGGGGAAAGTGTTTCCCACTCGCAGTTTGCTCACTTGACCATTCCTTGGATAGTCTTGGCATATTCCCCCCAAAATAGCCATTATAATCGTGTTTTTAAATTTATCTAAGTACACACCACACCTTTAAGTATGTTCCCCCCCTCAAAGAATTGCATTTTGGGAATTGTATTTTGTTAAGGGTGCCGGGAATTCTAGCTCTGTGAAGGACAAACTACAGTTCCCAAGATCCTTGGGGCCGGGTGGATGTGCTTTAAAATGTGTGGTGCGTACGCAGCCAACATGTCTACTCGGAAGGAAATCTCATTTATAATGTGACGTACTCCCATTACTGTAAGAACTACCTTGGCATCTCCCTGCTGAGTAATGTGGGGGCACTGGCGGTGGAAGAGGGGGGCGAGGGGGGTGCACCGCCCCCAGCGGCACAATCCAGGTGGGGTGCCATCGCAGCTGCCCCCCGTGCTGGGTGCCACATTCCCGCAGGCAGCGCGCCACGCCCCCAGGACATGCGCCACGCCCCCGGGATGCGTGCCAGCCATGCCCCCCCGCTCTTCCCCCCCCCCAGTGCCGGAGCATGAAGCACTGCCACTGTGTGGGGAAAGCCTTTGCCTGTGTAGGTCTCAACAGATTACAGTCACTGGCTGACGGGGGTCTATATCCCGAGTCACAATGCAGCTTTAGAGCTCAGAGGTCGAGAGTCAACATGAATTGCTCATTGCTGCAGGAGAAATGCCCAGAGCAGAGACACCCATTGTAAAAGGTAAAAAAAAAGGTGAAGGACCCCTGGATGGTTAAGATCTGCTGTTTACGAATTGTTACATTGGATTTTGTAGTCTTTTTTTCCTTTTTAAAGGATTTATTGGAACACCAGGAACAAGAACAAGAAGCTGGATTTTGTAGTCATGATGCTATTTAAAAAAAAGGTAAAGGGACCCCTGACCGTTAAGTCCAGTCGCGAACGACTCTGGGGTTGCGACACTCATCTCGCTTTCAGGCCAAGGGAGCCTGTATTTGTCCACAGACAGCTTTCTAGGTCATCTGCCCAGCAGGACTAAACAGCTTCTGGTGCAACTGAACACCGTGATGAAACCAGAGCTCACGGAAACAGCATTTAGCTCCCCGCCACAGTGGTACCTATTTATCTACTTGCACTGGTGTGCTTTCAAACTGCTAGGTTGGCAGGAGCTGGGACAGAGCAACGGGAGCTCACCCGGTTGAGGGGAATCGAGCTGCCGACCTTCTGATCGGCAAACCCAAGAGCTGGCTTCCTCTACCTCATGTTTTTGGCCCACAACTCCCATGATCCCTAGCTAGCAGGACCAGTGGTCAGGGATGATGGGAATTGTAGTCTCAAAACATCTGGAGGGCCGAGGTTGAGGAAGCCTGCCCAGGAGGCTCAGTGGTTTAGAGGCCTTTGACCTCATCAGCTGAAATGGACTCTTCACGCTGCTCAATAAGATAAGATGCCCAACTCAGTTCCGCAAGATGAAAATGTCCTTCCATGAGCACATGCAGACAAAGTCCAATATTATGGCTCATCCTTGGACGCCTTCCCTCTCAAGGGTGTTGCGAAAAATGCTGTGTTCTCCCTCCAACTCTCTTTGGCATATTCTTCTCCCTGTTGTTTTCAGATGCCTTCAGTTTGGCTGACGATGGTGTGTACATCCATTCAAGGAGCGACGGGGGTCTGTCCAACTGGGCATGTCTACACGCCAAGACAAAAGTGTGTTGGGTCCTGATCAGAGATGTTGTTTGGCAGATGGTGCAGCCCTGACAAAGCACTCCAAGGAAGCTCTACGAAGACTCATCAATCGCTTTGCTCAAGCCTGCATGGAGTTTGGCCTGACAGAGACCAACATATTGGGTCTGGACATTTCCAGAACTCCACACATCAGCACTGGTGGTGACCACACACTTGAGGTGGTAGATGGTTTTGTCTACCTGGGCTCTACTTTCCATTGATGCTGAGCTGGCAGCTACGGCAAAGGCCCACCTTTCCAAAGTGGGAAGAATGGGATGCTAACATCCGGTACCAAGGTGAAGGTCTCCCAGACTTTTGTGTTGAGCGCGCTGCTTTATGGAAGTGAGATGTGGGCAACTGACAACTGCCAGCAGGAGCAACGCCTCAATGCTTTCCACATGCTCTCTGTCAGAAATATTTTTGGCATCACACAGCACGACAGAGTCTCAAACAAAGATGTGCTCTCCCAAGCTCACATTCCCAGCATGTTTATGCTTCTGTCTCAGAGGCATCTACACTGGCTTGGACAACATGTCTACAGAATGGGAGGTGGCAGGATCCCCAAGGACAAGCTCTACAGGGAACTGGCTTAAGGCACCAGGCCCGTTGACAGACCAACTCCGTGTTAAAAAGATGTCTGCAAATGAGACATGAAGGCTGGCAAAATCAACCCCGCCATGCGGGGACTCCTTGCAGACAACCGCAGGGCCAAGAGGCAGTCGGGTTGTGCATTCACAGCAGTGACCAGATAAGGAATGACTGCTGGGCAGGGCCATCTTAAGGATATCTGGCACCGTGGCACGAAGATCCCTCCAGTGTTCCTCGCGCTCTGCCAGGCAGGGCCAGACGCAACGTGGAGCCGGAGGGCACAGAAGGGCGGGCGCGGGTGCCAAACTCGCACTCCGCCAGGCAGGGCCAGGGGCAATGGGCAGCCAGAGGGCATGGAGGGGTGGGCGGGGATGCTGCCAGCTGTGCTCCGCCTCTGCCTCTGCCTGCTCGGCCGAAGCGGCAGTGCGGCGCTGCCGTCCAGGAAGCCCTGGCTGCCGCGCCAACAAGAGGCTTGCCGACGGACTCCCCGCAGCCCGAGAAGAGGTGGGCGAGCGGTGCTGCCGGCAGGGCTGGAGGGCAGAGGCGCCCTCCAGGCCATGGCGCCAGTAGCCTCAATGGCTAAGACGCCCCTGCTGCTGCCTTCATCTGCTCCAGCTGCAACAAAACATGTCTCTCCTGTATCAGTCTCTAGAGCCACAGCAGGCACTGTAACTCTCCAACGGTTTGACTTTACCCCCGATGGTGCACTCTTCCATTGTGTCTCGAAACAGACACCAACAAAATGCTCCCAGGAGGCAGTTCTTCTTCTTCTTCTTCTTACAGGATTGCAGCCTAAATAATGGAATATTGGATGTTGTCAGATGATTGACATGAAAGTTTTCCTGCCCCCCTGTCAAAGTTTGCTCACAGGGGTCAGAACCAACAAGGTCCTGGCTTCCCTAGGCCAAAAAGGTTCTTCACCCTGCTTAACTCAACCATCCCCATTTACAGTCATACCTTGGGTTGTGCTCGCTGTGGGTTACTTCCGGCTTTCGGTGCTCGCGCATGCGCAGAAATGCTGAACTGCGCTTTGCGCATGCGCAGAAGCGCTGAATTGCTCCACGCACGTGCACAGACGCTGCAGGTTGGGAACGCTGCAGGTTGGGAACGCGCCTCCCGCACGGATCGCGTTTGCAACCCGAGCGTCCTCTGTACTGTGTAAGATCATGGGCTGTGATGCTGTTGAATAATTATTTGCCAGAAATCTGGGGCAATGTGGGTTGATAAAACTAGAGCTTAGTTATGAAACGTGTGGCTGTGGGAATCAGCGCTAAGCTGACAGGTGACCTTGTAAATGAGAGATTAATTCTGGTAGAGGGAAAAGTGGTGAAATTTGTGGTTTTGCAAGAGTACGAAGGGGTAGCTTTGAAATAAAGAGTTAACAAATTCATGGAGGATAAAACTAGTAGTCAATGGCTGTGTTCTGCCTCCACTGTGGACTAGCTGGGCCATTGGCCTGATCCAGCAGACTCTTCTTATGTTCTTAGAAACATGGAGCACCACAAAGAGGGATCCAAAACGCCACGTCGAAAAGCCAGCATCTTGACGAGCATAGCAGGTTCCTAGTCCTCATGGTGGCAAGGATGAACTTCCTACAACACGCCCTTTCCCCCCTGGAACTGTTGTGCCCTGTTCATTCACACTTTATGAAGCCTCCAACGACGTTGTTGGTAGCCTGCTGCCTTCTTGTGAGTAATCCTCATGCATTTTTTTCCGCATACAGATCTGTGATTTTTGATGGGGGAGAAGTGATTAAACGAAATTCCGGCTGATTCGCCTACTGTTTCAGAAAATTATTATTTTATAATAAAATAATAAAATTATTATTATTATTATTATTATTATTATTATTATTTGTTGTTGTTGTTGTTGTTTAGTCGCTTAGTCGTGTCCGACTCTTCGTGACCCTACCATTATTATTCTAATTTGGTAGGCTTGCCTTTAAATGTGAGCTGCGTCCTGTTGTCCCCCCAGCCCTAATTTCGATATATCTTACAGCAATCGTTTCCAAATTTGCATCCATGCGCATGAAAATAGCATGCAAACCTCTTTTTGGCTGATGCATAAATGGCCGCCCTATTGCAGAGACAGGTGCTTGTTCCTTTTTAAAGCACCGAATAGCCTTGGACCCGATTCTCCCACCCTCACCACCCAGAAGCAAACACGCTGCTCCTTCTCCACCTGGAAGCTTGAGGGCAGCAGCGAGGTCCTTCCAGGAGCGCTCGTCCGCGCGCAGGCAAAGTCCTGCCTCCGGCGCATGCTGAGGAAAAACTTCAGCCTTTCATTGCCCATCGGTCCCCACTCTGCTGCTGTGGGCTGCTCTCCAGCTGCTTGCTGTTTTGCAAGGAATTCTGGGCTTCTGCAGGACAGAGATAAGCTCAAGAATTTGCGGGTCCGGTTCCAAATATCCTGCCAGCTTCCGCCTGTTTCCTTGCGGCCGCTTCATTTCGTTTGTCTAATTTCCGCTGTATCACGCTGCGGAGGCCTTCCTGTTTTCTAGCCACAAATCCCGGAGTGGCTGCGGCAGAAGAAGACCCTCAGGAGAAAGGAGGGTGGGAGCAGGGTGGGACCGGTGCCAATAGACTGGGATAACACCAGGGGGCTGGAGAGAGGAGGTGCAATCGGGGTGAGCGGTTCCAAAAGGGTCGCACTCGCCCCACAGGAGGGCTTGCTGTTTTAAATAGATTGCACCTTTCCAAGCAAGCACCTGGTTTCAAGGCTGGATGTGGAGCTGTGCGGTCAGACGACGGGTGGACTCAGATGGGAGCCGAAGGGAAGGCCCAGAGAGCCACGAACCACATTTGCACACTGATCTTGCCTCTGGAGCCCACACGGACGTGCATGGAAGCATGGGCAAGTGAGATCAGCAACAAAATGTTGCAGCGTGAAGTGCTTCTGTCCAGTGTGGCTTCTTCCAGGATACTGTATACTCTATCCCATTGCCCCTCCTCCAGTTTTCTTTCCCACCCTGACAGACAAACAGCATCCCGTAGCCATTGAGCGTGCTCAGTCCCTGTCAGGCTCCTGCAGATTCCCCACCCCACTAAAGTGGTATGTTTTTTTGGGGGGGGGGTTCTTCCGCCAAACCTGCTGAAGCATCCCACCCATGCATAGATTGTGTTGGCTTTGTTCACATGTAGGACTGCATTTGTCGTGAGTGACTCCAGGCGTTCCAAGCACTTACCCCAGGTTTGGTCTCCTCGGAATGAAGGTCCGCAGAGACAGTGATGTCTTTAGGATATGTCAGGGGTGGCCAGCTCCCAAGAGACTGCGATCTACTCACAGAGTTAAAAACTGGCAGTGATCTACCCCCTTTTTGGGGGTTCAGGTCAAAGTTGTTGAGCTTCTTTTAGGAAGGAGGAAGGCCCATTTTTAGGGGTTCAGGTCAAAGAAGTTGAGCTTGTTTGACACTTTTTTGGGGTACAAGGCAAAAATGTTGAGCTTTTTTAGGGGAGCCAAAGTTGTTGAGCTTCTTTGGGGGGAGCCAGTGATCTACCACAGACGTCCAGTGATCTACTGGTAGTTCAAGATCTACCTGTTGGACGTGCCTTGGATAAGGTAGAGAGGCTCACAGCGTTAACATCCCCAAAGAACTTGCCTCTTCATTCATCTCAGCTTTGGATCCCGAACAGAGCAAGCAGGTCTGTGTGTCTTCAGCTTCCAGTCTGCTTTTAAGCCCAACCATTCATTCTAAGGCATGGGCAGGGAAACTAAGGCCTGGGGGCCGGATCCGGCCCAATCGCCTTCTAAATCCGGCCCGCGGACGGTCTGGGAATCAGCGTGTTTTTACATGAGTAGAATGTGTCCTTTTATTTAAAATGCATCTCTGGGTTATTTGTGGGGCATAGGAATTCGTTCATTTTTTCCTTCAAAATATAGTCCGGCCCCCCACAAGGTCTGAGGGACAGTGGACCGGCCCCCTGCTGAAAAAGTTTGCTGACCCCTGTTCTAAGGCACAGAGCTTGTTAGGTTATGTTAGTCCTGGTGCTTAACAGCCAGCCAGAACCATTAGTCAGACAAAAGGACGTAGCTTGGCAAGCTTGCTATCATACATTCCCTCACAAATACAGGATCCCAAGAACTGGAAGGGACTTGGGGCATCATCCAAACCATCCCCCCCCCAACAAAAACACTAAACAGAACACAGAATCAGCAGAGACTCTCTTCCCTGCCACTTCAGTTGTAAATACGAAGCTAGCAGATCTCTCGTGCTATTGGATGTGGTTCTCATAGAGAAATCATTCCCATATTTTTTCCGGGCCACTGTCCTCCTGGTTCCATAAACTCATCCCCGGTGCCCGCTATGCTATAAAAAGAATTATAAAAAAGTAGCGGTTTGCACGACTCACTGAGAAAGAAAATATAGTGACAATGGCTTGCACGTTTATTCAGAATCCAATTAAAACTATTCGGTTTCACTGTTTCAACAAAATAGATGAAACCAGAGAAACCAGCTTCTGAAAGTCTGATAGCTGTTTACACCTCCAGCGATCCCCTGCTGTCCCCTGGCCTCTTAGTGCCACCCACCCAGGTAATCCGACCACCTATTTTGGGGACAATAATAATAATATTATAAAAAAAAAAATATTTATACCCGCCCTTCCCCACCAAACCGGGCTCAGGGCGGCTAACACCAATAAAATCACAACAAAAACATAAAACAATTCATTAAAATACAGATTAAAATACAATTTAAAATTAAATCTAAACTGCAGCCTCATTTTTAAGTAGCCCACCAATCACACCAAAAGAATGAAACATCAGGGTTAAACTGAAACCAACCCAAAGGCCAGGTGGAACAGCTCCGTCTTGCAGGCCCTGCGGAAAGATGCCAAATCCCGCAGGGCCCTGGTCTCTTGTGACAGACCGTTCCACCAAGTCGGGGCCAGTACTGAGAAGGCCCTGGCCCTAGTTGAAGCCAACCTAGCATCCTTGTGGCTCGGGACCTCCAACAAATTATTATTTGAGGACTTTAAGGTCCTACCCGGGACATACCAGGAGAGGCGGTCCCTTGTTACAGAACATCCAAACTACCTGTTTCTGATCATGTGGGGGTGGGGTGGGGTTTCCTGTTGGACTTGGTCAATAGCTCCGCCCCTTCTCTTTTAGCCACACCCATTTAGTATCGCACCAGCTAATTCTCTTCTTTACACATGCAATATGACTGTATACAGTGGTACCTCGGGTTACGGACACTTCAGGTTACAGACTCCACTAACCCAGAAATAACGCTTCAGGTTAAGAACTTTGCTTCAGGATGAGAACAGAAATCGTGCAGCGGCAGCAGGAGGCCCCATTAGCTAAAGTGGTACCTTCAGGTTAAGAACAGTTTCAGGTTAAGAACGGACCTCCGGAACGAATTAAGTATGTAACCAGAGGTACCACTGTACTAAGTTCTGAGCATGTGCAGAGTGTTTTTCCTTTGCCGTTCTTTACTGCTGCCTATTACTTGCACTAGGCCAGCAACAGCAACTCCCAGCCTTGGACAACTGCCAGGGCCTTGGAAGATCCCACAGCTCCCCTCCAGTGGAGCGGTGGAGCCAGTGTGGTGTAGTGGTTAAGAGCGGTAGACTCGTAATCTGGTGAACCGGGTTCGCGTCCCGCTCCTCCACATGCAGCTGCTGGGTGACCTTGGGCTAGTCACACTTCTCTGAAGTCTCTCAGCCCCACTCACCTCACAGAGTGTTTGTTGTGGGGGAGGAAGGGAAAGGAGATTGTTAGCCACTTTGAGACTCCTTCGGGTAGTGATAAAGCGGGATATCAAATCCAAACTCTTCTTCTCTTCTTCTTCTTCTTCTTCTTCTTCTTCTTCTTCTTCCTTCTTCTTCTTCTTCTTCTCCTCCTCCACCTTAACTTTTTATTTAATCACCTGGCGCTCCAAGCAATGCCAGGCAGCTGAATCTTGCCACCCTTTCAATTTGGCAGAAGGTCTGTTACTGAGCATCATTTTCAAGTGCACTGCTAGTGGCTGGGAGATGGGAGCATATTATACAGTATTATAATTATTTCAATTCGTTGGTTGCTTGACATGTGAGGTACCTCCAAGCTACTTCAATTTAAAAAAATTAATAAACGCACAAAGCATTACATAGATCAGAAAAAAGAACAACGCATTGCAATAAAAAGCCTTCCAAACCCCCAATTAAAACAACATCAAACCTCCATCAAATAGGAAGAAATTTCGTACAGAAAGCATACCAACTTTCCCCTCTTCAGAAAACAATCTTGCTCCCAAATTCCCTCCTAGGTGCTTCTCCCCATGGGATTGGAAATCCGTTTTTGTGATGCAAACGTAGGCAGAAAGAAAGGGGCGCGACTGAGACTGAGAGAATTTGGCTGGTGGGAGAAGGGATAAGCATTTGCTTCACCCGTCCTCACCTCCCCACTGCATGCTGTTTTCCTCCCCAGGCTCCTTTGCCCACTGGGCGAATGCAGAAGGGGTCCTCAGGCGGATGTTATGTGCAGACTCAAGTCTAGGCTAGTGCCCTCAGATCTTTGAATTTACTGGCAAACAGGTCATGGCTGTTCAATCATCCTTTAGCCAACACCCCTCAACCGTTGGAAAAGAGCTTATTGGAAGAGCCGCACATCTATTTTGCGTGTGCGGCTCTCGACAGACACCCCACACTTCTGTTCTCTTCTCCCCCATTACTCATTGCAGGCCCAGACTTTCCCCGCTCGTTCCAGCAAAATATTCTCCTTTCCATGCCGGTTGCTACAGTCACGTCCTGTTTCCTGTCTGGCCAGCATTGGTTTCCGCAGCAAAGGAATGGTGCAGAAATCATGGAATTGGCCACTCTTGCTGAAAACTTTTGACGACAGAAGGGTTTTCAGCAGACAAAGGTGACAGAGCTACCCTGAGCCAAACTGCCAGCCCGGCTAGCCCAGGGTTTGCCTAGCTGAGCCCTCGCCAACCTGGTGCCCTCCAGCTGTGCTACAACTCCCAGCAGCGCCAGCCACCATTACTAATAGCCAGGGGCGGTTGTGGCTGTTATTTCCCCTTCCTTCCATAAAGGCACTAGGAAAGTTTCAGGGGGAAATAACAATGGAGAAGTTGGAAGCAGGAAGGCTGGCGGAGCAGTTGCGAGTGTTGCTCTCCACCCTTCAAAGCTGAAAAACGGCAGGGGGTTTCATAACCCTAGAACTGTAGAGTTGGAAAGGACCTCCAAGGGTCATCTAGCCTAACCCCCTGAAATGCAGGGATCACTGCTGAAGAATCCCTGACAGATGGCCTCTTTCCCCCCCCTCCCCTGCCCAATTTCAGGCAGAAATTTTGGCATTTCAGAAATTTGAACTCTTTGCAAGCAGAAAGCCATTACCAGGCCAAGGGCCGATTTACAGCTTTTCTCCCTGATCTGCTAGCTTTCTCTCTGCAGGCTTGATGTTCATTCGCTTGTCTGTTTTTAGGTGTCCCACCATTCGTATTTATTTTATCTATTTTTAAACATTTCTTTGCCATCTTTCAGGGCGAAGCCCTCGTCAAGGCAGCTTACTTACTTCAATAAACAAAGCTCAAGAAACCTAGAACCTCCTTCCAATAAAATGAAGCTGTTACAAAGGCAGCCCACTTGGCCTTGAAGCTCGCTGGGTGACTCACTGGGGAAGGGTCACAGTGCTGTAGATATTAACGTTGTGCATCACAAAGCAATTGGGTGCATAAACACTGGATCCTTTTGGAAAAGAAATGGCCCAGGCCTATAAATATTATTCAAAGCTTCACTAACCAGAATTTCTTCAAAACAGATACCCAAACAACCAACGGTACACCCAGAAAGTTGTATAAAACATATGCATATTCAAGCCTAGGTTTTTCTTCATAAATATATAGCATAATTGCGATCAGAGCAAAAATCAAAGCTCTGTCTCTCCCATAGCCTGTATCCATCCTAAGGTTTTGCCCTCCTGGAAAGGCATCATTATCACATCGTTCTTCCTTGGTGCCTGGAGAACAGACCAATTCCCTCAAAATGAAGATTTGCCACTGACTACCTTAGTCATGTGACTTAAAGTTAAACACTCACGTGAAAGAGCAGAGAACATCAACAGTTAATTATTAACCCAGCTAGAAGCTCAGAGAGCTTCAATATGCTTCAATGGAATTTCCTGATGTTAAACCCTTAGAATATACTTACAAACATTTCTCCATTTCAGTGTGCAATTAAACAATTATGCTTAACAGTCTCTGATCCAGCAGACTCTTCTTATGTTGCTGGGCTCCAATTCCCATCAGCCCTGGCCAGCAAGACCAATGGTTAGGGATGGTGGGAATTGTAGTCCAGCTACATCAGTGTGGGTTTGTTGATTAGGGAGCACAACTGCCCCTGGAAGTCTTGTTTTAGGAAATTAAACACTAGGCAACGGGAGGGGGAAACGGTGGCAATTGCGGCAGCGATGGAGCAGATGTTTGTGCAGAGGGGAGAGGGGGCAGATGCCAGCTCTGCTCGCCCCTTTCGGCACCTCCTCCCTGGTGTGCCAAGATTCCATGATGGAGTGTGAGTGTTTATCCCCAGCGATTCTCATCATTTTCAGCCGGGCCGGAGGTGTTCAAAGCCGGGAAGGAAACAGAGGCAGCAACTGAAACAACAATAAAAAGAAAACAAAGACCCTCTCTCTCTCTCTCTCTCTTTTTTTACATTTGCAAAAAATAATAATAAAGAAATTCTCCGTTCATAAATCAAATGAACTGCAGGTGATCCCTGGAGCTAGCCAAAGTCTAGGAGCTCTTCAAAAACAACCCAAGGAACAGCTGGGAGGGAGATCATGGGTTTCTGTGACTGCCTGTTAGCAGAACAGGCAGGGGCGTAGGAAGGGGGGGGGGGGCGGGCCGCCCCGTGTTCCATAATGGAGGGGGTGACAAATTATCAAGGAACAATTTTTTAAAAAAAAATAATTTTTTTGATTTTTTTTTTTTGAAAATGCCTGCTCCGAAGGTCTTATCTTACTATACTAGGGATTATATAGCTATATATGAAATTTCATGCATATTGGTTAATATCTTGACCCTCCTCCACCAAAATAGCTGTTCACTTGGCTGTTTTCCTATGTCATGAAGGCTGAAATTTCAGTTCAGAGAACACTTACTGTTCCCAACCCTAACCCTGTGGAAAGCCATCTAATTAGACTTTAATTTGATTTTGAGATGTTTTTAGGAGGTAATTTAATTATTGTTTGATTTTATACCAATGTTATGTATCTGATGTTAGCCACCCTGAGCCCGACTTCGGCTGGGGAGGGTGGGATATAAATAAAAGTTTTTTATTATTATTACTTGTTATTATTCCTTTGTAAGAAAATATGAAATAACGTAAAACCATTTTTGCGGGGGGGGGATCAATGGGGGGTTGACAAGAAATTTTCCGCACTGGGTAACACCTGACCTTTTTGCCCCCGGGTACCAATTTACCTTGCTACGCCCCTGAGAACAGGGGATGCCTCTTGGTTGCCTATGGCTCAGATGCTGGAGAGAGGGAACGAAAAGAGAAGAAACTGTATTGAATCAGTGGTGCAAAATAAACAGGTCCTCCCCTCTTTCTTTCTCTCTCTTTCTTCTTTTAAAAAGGAGGATTATGAGTAATCCCAAACTGAATTCACCCATTCCCGTCCATTTTAGTTCACTGATGCCCAGGATGTCAATGTTTATTCTCGCCATCTCATTTTTGACCACATCCAGCTTACCAAGGTTCATGGTTCTTACATTCCAGGTTCCTATGCAATATTTTCTTTACAGCATTGGACTTTCCTTTCGTTTCCAGGCATATCTGCAACTGAGCGACCTTTTGGATTTGGCCCAGCCTAGGTCTTTTGAATTATGGTGCTGGAGGAGACTCTTGAGAGTCCCATGGACTGCAAGAAGATCAAACCTATCCATTCTGAAGGAAATCAGCCCTGAGTGCTCACTGGAAGGACAGATCCTGAAGCTGAGGCTCCAATACTTTGGCCACCTCATGAGAAGAGAAGACTCCCTGGAAAAGACCCTGATGTTGGGAAAGATGGAGGGCACAAGGAGAAGGGGACGACAGAGGACGAGATGGTTGGACAGTGTTCTCGAAGCTACCAACATGAGTTTGACCAAACTGTGGGAGGCAGTGGAAGACAGGAGTGCCTGGTGTGCTCTGGTCCATGGGGTCACGAAGAGTCAGACATGACTAAACGACTAAACAACAACAATGAGTAATCCCTCCATGACACCAGTTCTTCCAAAAGAGTGATAAATGAGTATTTATAGAAGTTTAAGAAGTGAATCACTAGATCAGTGTAACTTGAGTACAAAATTGCCCCAGTTTTCAGCTTTTCCTCCTCAATGTTCATTTGTTTCTATACTGCACTTCATCCAAAGATCTCAGAGCGGTCAACAGCATAAATATGCAAAATGAAAACACAAAACACACAATAAAAGCAAGAACAAGAACAAAACAAACCCAATTCCCACCCCACTCCTACAAACACATTTAAAAGTCCATAGAATGATAATCAGCCATTGGCCTGTTTGAAGAGGAACATTTTTGCCTGGCGGCTAAAGATATGTAACGAAGGTGCCAGGCAAGCCTCCCTGGGGAAAGCATTCCACGAACAGGGAGCCACAACTGACAAGGCCCTGTTCTCATGCCACCCTCTGGACCTATGTGGAGAAGGCACACAAAGGAGGGCCTCTGAGGATGTTCACAGGGTCTGGGTCATACGGAGAGGTAATATGGTCCCCAACAGGGGCGTAGCAAGGTAAATTGGTACCTGGGGGCAAAATTTTTTTGTCACCCCCCTCCCCAGGAATGGGAAGGTCAGGTGGTACCTGGTGCGGAAAATTTCTTGTCAACCCCCCCATTGATTCCCCCCCCCCCGCAAAAATGGTTTTACGTTATTTCATATTTTCTTACAAAGGAATAATAACAAGTAATAATAATAAAAACTTTTATTTATATCCCACCCTCCCCGGCCAAAGTCGGGCTCAGGGTGGCTAACATCAGATACATAACATTGGTATAAAATCAAACAATAATTAAATTACCTCCTAAAAACATCTCAAAATCAAATTAAAGTCTAATTAGATGGCTTTCCACAGGGTTAGGGTTGGGAACAGTAAGTGTTCTCTGAACTGAAATTTCAGCCTTTCATGACATAGGAAAACAGCCAAGTGAACAGCTATTTTGGTGGAGGAGGGTCAAGATATTAACCGATATGCATGAAATTTCATATATAGCTATATAATCCCTAGTATAGTAAGATAAGACCTTCGGAGCAGGCATTAAAAAAAAAATTCAAAAATATAATTTTCCTTCATGATTTGTCACCCCCTCCATTATGGAACACGGGGCGGCCCCGCCCCCCGCCCCCCTTTGCTACGCCCCTGGTCCCCAAAGATAAAGGCTAGAAACTTGAAGCCTTTTAAAAAATATAAAACAATTCAATTGAGATGCTGATATTCTCAGAATTTAGGAGCTCATTCCAGATTATGAATGAGATTATAAAATGATCCCCAACGGAGTCAGGCGTACAGAGGGGAGTTTGCAAATTTCCCTGCTCCTGCCCTGAATCTGCTAGGCTCAGAGCATTCCCAGTGACGGTTTCTTGATGTGGCTCAGTTAGCATCAGGTCTGGTGCAAATGAGGTCGCTGCTGCAGTGCTTGTGGGGTTGCTCAATTTTATTTTATTTTATTTTATTTTATTTATTTTTGTCTGCCTGGGCGATTCCTCATCTGTTCCACAGGCTCTCTCTCTCTCTCTCTCTCCCCTTCCTCTCCTCGCAGCACAACATGAGGATCTTCTCCTTGTGTTGTGGGTGGGAAACTAGTTAATTACCAAATGGCTTCGGGACGATGAACAGAAGGCTCTCCTGCCTGGATTTCTCCCCCACGAGAGGACAATTTGGCTCATACGCAACGTCCGCCTGACACAATCACAATCCCAGCTGCGAGAGAAGTGCCACACACCCGAGTCTCCCCGTATGCCTTTTTGAACATTTAGGAATCATCGTGGGGTGGGGTACAGGGGTGCCAAGTTGAACAAAATATTGGGCGGCAAGTAAGCTCCGCCCTGAATAATCGTTCACAAGTTGCGGCGCATAAACACCACTCGAATGGCCATGCCCATCAGCTTGGAGGGGGGGGGCTCAACTATTGTATTGAGGGGACCAAAGGGACCTCGGCCCCTAAGAGTTGGCTCCCATGATGGGGGAGGAAGGGGGTCATGGAAGCAATAGACTGAAATTTGTTTTTTTAATACAAGAAATTCAGACCCACCAATTGTTTCTATTTTCCAAAAACGTCCCTGATTTAGAGAAGCCGTCCCAGTTTCTGATTTGATCCCTGAATGTCCTGCTTTTCAGTAAAGGTAAAGGGAGCCCTGACCATTAGGTCCAGTCGTGTCCGACTCTGGGGTTGCGGCGCTCATCTCGCTTTACTGGCCGAGGGAGCTGGCGTACAGCTTCCGGGTCATGTGGCCAGCATGACAAAGCCGCTTCTGGCGAACCAGAGCAGCGCACGGAAACGCCGTTTACCTTCCCGCCAGGAGCGGTACCTATTTATCTACTTGCACTTTGCTTTTCCTTAGGACGTCCCTATTTTCATTGGGGAAATCTTAGAGGGTATGGAGTTGTTTATTTTATTTATGATTTTCAGTTTTATACATTTCAATAATTTTACAATCATTTTAACATTTCAAAACTTCGACTTCCTTTCCCCCTCTTTCTGTGGTTCCTTAAATTTATTTTTAATATCTTTCTGCATATTCCAAATTAACTTAATTTACTCATTTATTCATCTACTTTAAATACACATGCTTATAAAAGTGCAGGCTATTACAATAATCCCGCCCAAGTTCTTATCTGTTTACAGTTTATTTGTAAATAATCAAAAAACCATTTCCATTCCTTTATAAAAAGTTTGCTATCTTCATTTCTTACTTTTCAGGCAAGTTTCGCCATTTCTGCATATTCTGTAAGTTTTTGTATCCATTCTTTTTTCGTTGGGATTTCTTTCCATTTTCGGGCAAATAACATTCTTGCCACTGTAGTCATGCATACATGAATAAATTTCTATACAGTTTGAGTAGTTCTGTCCCTATAATTCCCAAAAGGAAAGCTTCTGGGTGTTTTTTTTTAAAAACAAACATTTGAAACATCTTTTTCAATTCATTATGTATCATTTCCCAGTAAGCTTTAACCTTACTACAAGACTACCACATTTGATAAAAAGAACCTTCTTTCTCTGAGGGTATGGAGTTATCCATCCCCCAAACTGTCTCAAGACAATCCTGTATAGGGAAGATTTTTTTTTAATGTTTAATGTTTTATTATGTTTTCATATGTGTTGGAAGCTGCCCAGAGTGGTTGGGGCAACCCGGTAAGAAGTGTGGGGTATAAATAGTAAAATTATCATTATGGGATGCAACATCCCTATCTTCATCGGAGAAAAGATGGAGGGCATGGGAATTTTCAAGAATTAAGGCTTCCTTACAGTGCAACCCAAACTCAAAATCAGGGGTGATGAGAGAGCTTGGATTTGCTGGATCTTGGGTTTTCCTGGCTGAGCTCAGGGGTCAGCAACCTTTTTCAGCCATAGGCTGGTCCACCGTCCCTCAGACCATGTGGTGGGCTGGACTATTTTGGGGGGGGGGCAGGACCGGTGCTAGGGTTTCTTGCGCCACCTTCTGGATCCCCCCGCCCCCCACCAAAGCCTGCTTTAGCGGGAGGTGGGGGGGTGGAGAGGCAAGCAGCAGTTTCTCCGCCCCCCCCCCCGCCCAAGCCTGGCCAGCGCCCCCTACATTTTGGCGCCCTAGGCAATTACCTAGTTCACCTTAATGGACGTGCCGGCCCGGGGGGGTGGGATGAACGAATTCCTATGCCCCACAAATAACCCAGAGGTGCATTTTAAATAAAAGGACACATTCTACTCATGTAAAAACACGCTGATTCCCGGACCGTCTGTGGGTCGGATTGAGAAGGTGATTGGGCTGCATCTGGCCCATGGGCCTTAGGTTGCCTATCCCGGGCTAAACTGACACAAGTCCATCATCCCTAGTCAGCCGGGGCTCAGAAGGAGGAATTAAGTGAGTGTAAAATCCCCAAAAAGGGTCATTCTAAAGGGAGAGGTGAGAGTGTGTGATGGGGGGAAGGAGAAACATCTATTCCATACCTTCATTCAGCTTGGCCTTGTGGCCCAATCCTGAAAATTCAGGCCCAAACTCATCTGTAGCCCCTCCAAGAGGCTCCTGGGCAGAATTTGCAACAGGGGTAAGTTTCACTGGCTCCTGATATAACTATGCTCTGTTTGCAATTCACAGCTCTGCATGTATGAGTCAGGAGGATACTGGCTGAGAGAGCGAACGGTGAGTAGTGGAGTCTCCCCCACTTTATGCAGCTTTATGCAGGTACCACTTAATACGAGTTCCACATAGGTAAGAACTTGATCATTTAGTGTGGCACTTTGGAACTCCCTGCCTATTGACAGGAAGACTGCCTGCTGAAGGCCTGAAGGACCCTGCCCTTTCCTCTTCCCACCTGGCTGGGGGCGGGGCTTGACAGGCTTCACAAGGACTGCAGCTGCTTTTAAATTGTTTTTAATTTCTATCTGTGTTGTTTTAAATGAGACCATCTTGGCTGTGAGCCCTGGAAGACCTGCACCCTGCCTTGCTGGCCCTTTCCCATCTGGCCTGGGAGAGTGGAGTGCGGACTGACTCCAGCTACAAAAGCTGAGGCTGTTGAACAGATTCTTGGGCTGGACTATTGTTTACGGGGGATTGAGAGAGCTGTCGCTGTTATTGATAATTGTTGTTGTCTCTTTAGTGTTAGATCTTATGATTGACGTGGAAATTGTTTCCATTTGGTTGTGTACTTTTTGATGTGTTTTATTTATTGTTTATAACCTCTGTTATGTTTGTAATTATGTAAATCTTGTCATGTTGTAAGCCGCCTTGAGCAGGGTTTCAACTATGGAAAGGCAACATACAAATAAAATGATGGTGGCCTTCTTAGGGTTGCCCATAGCTGTCAACTTTTCCCTTTTCTTGCGAGGAATCCTATTCGGAATAAGGGAATTTCCGGGAAGAGTTGACAGCTATGGGGTTGCCATATTTTGAAGACCAAAAACGAAGACACATTTGCCGCATAGCTGTCAAGTTTCGGATTTGAAAATAAGGGATCAGCAGTCTCACCTATCCCGGGGACAGTCACATGTCAGTGGTGGGCGGAGCCAGAAGCAAAAGTGGGCGGAGCAGCAATGTAAACTCCAAGCGGGCTTGGGCTCGGAGCGGAGCAAAGAGGAGGGCAGCCAGCAAAGAGGAGGGCAGCCATGTGCTCCGCGCGATGGAGCCCCATCGTCTTCTTGTCTGATCCCATCAAAACAGGACAGGAAGCAGCAGCTGCTCAAAGGCAGCCAGGCTCCGCCCGCCAGCTAACCCTATTGGCCGGCTGAGGGGCTCGGCGGCAACGGATAGGGGCTGATGCAGGGGGAGGAATACACCCCCCTGTAAGCACGGGAAACGGCTCCCACTTGCTTTGAGGGCTGAGGCTTTTCTCTCCAAGTAGGCGAGGTCTTCCCACCCAGTCCCTGGCCAGCAGGGGAGGAGCTGCTTCCATTAAAAACGGGAAATTTAAGGGAAATAAAAAATAAGGGAGAGCAGCGGGAAACTGCTTAAAATAAGGGAGAATCCCGGGGAAAACGGGATACTTGACAGCACTGATTTGCCGACTTCTGCTTTTAACTACGGATCGCTATAACGACTCTCATTTTAAATACCCCAACTCTATGTATAGGCTATAGAATATGGGTAGGCAAACTAGGGCCCGGGGGCCGGATCCGGCCCAATCGCCTTCTAAATCCGGCCCACGGACAGTCCGGGAATCAGCGTGTTTTTACATGAGTAGAATGTGTCTTTTATTTAAAATGCATCTCTGGGTTATTTGTGGGGCATAGGAATTTATTCATTTCCCCCCAAAAATATAGTCCGGCCCCCCACAAGGTCTGAGGGACAGTGGACCGGCCCCCTGCTGAAAAAGTTTGCTGACCCCTGCTGTAGAAGCTGAGACATATTGCTAGTAGCAATGTTCTTAACTTTCAATAACAAAACAACAACAACAACAACAACAGCAACAACAACATACATACATATTGCTCCCTCGCTTGCCACATGAAAGTATTTGGACTCCTGTTCATATCTTTGTGAACATAAGTGTGCGCAGAACAATTTATTAAACTGTTTAACCTGTACATATGGAGTCTCCTTAAGGGCAGGGGGATGTTAACTCTCGCCCTCCCAGGCTCCTTCTCCAAGATCTTGTCGCTGAGCCAGCGTCTTTTTAGTTCAGCCACAAGAGAAGGGATTTGTGCAGTATGTAGCTAGTTTAAGATGCTGTTCAGCAGTACTGTTGGTGGGGATATACAGTGGTACCTCAGGTTACATATGCTCAGGTTACATACTCCGCTAACCCAGAAATAACGCTTCAGGTTAAGAACTTTGCTTCAGGATAAGAACAGAAATCGTGCTCTGGCGGTGCAGCGGCAGCGGGAGGTCCCATTAGCTAAAGTGGTGCTTCAGGTTAAGAACAGTTTCAGGTTAAGAACGGACCTCCGGAACGAATTACCGGTAAGTACGTAACCAGAGGTAGCACTGTAGTTTACCTGGGTGACTTAGATCTGAGCCTAATGTGCTAGAAAAAAAATTCTTGGGTTACTATAAACAAAAAAACAACACCCCCCCCGACATTTTGCCAAATTTAAAAAAATCCACCTGGACAGAAAGGTTAACCCTAAAACAGAGGATATGTCCTCGAAAAAGAGGACATATGGCAACCCTACCTTCATTGTACTCATTTCAGTGCCTGCTAAAAACATGTTTGATTAGACAAGCCTACCTAGATGATGCTTAGAAAGTTGAGGCAATTTAAATCTGTTTCTAGTATTTTTTATCTTCCATGTGATTTACAGTACTGTTGCATTTCCCCCTTGATTTTATTTTTTAAAATCTTTTTTTTGCAAAGTGCTTTGAGGGTTTCTTTTCTTTCTTTTCTTTTTTTACAATCAAGTGGTATGTAAAGTTTATGAAATAAATAACTACATACAGTGGATATGGAGCTGTGCCCAGGCAAGCACGTTTTTCATGGCATCTGTTGTGAAATTGTCTACATTGACTTGCTGCCTCATATTATTGTGTCTCATATTATTATTTAATCTGGATTAACAGTTTCCATGGAAAATCTGATAAGCAAAGACTCCCACGGAAACAATGAATCCAGAATAAAGGTGGTGATGACACACAAACACACCTACCTACCTACCTACCTGCCTGCCTAGGTGCTAAGATCCTCAGGTGAGCACCTTCCCTCGCCCCATAAACATTGGAGGTATGGTTGGTGGCGAGACAAGAGAGAGCCTTTTCTGTGGTAGCCCCCATATTGTGGAATTTCCTGTTCTGATTACTAGGCTGCTGTCAGGGCAAACGGGATTTTGAAGCTGGTTTTAAATGGTATTTAAACTATTGTTTTTATTGCTTTGTATTTTATGAGGCTGTTTTTAAATGCTCCAAGCCTGCCTTGAACCCAACTTGTGGCGGGGTGGGGCGATATAAATACATTAAATCAATAGTAAACATCGTGGACATTTTTATTGTTAAATCGCTTTGGGATGTTGTAGGGGATTCATCGGTGAAATGCCCAAGAACTGCTCCAGGTTTGGGGGCCTGTTGGAGGAGGAGGCAAAATGGCGGCCAGATCTACCAGCACGGTTGCCATAGCAACAGCGTTTTATTTTGTTTTTGTTTTAATTTTTAAAAAGCCATTGGGGGGGGGGAATGAAACAATCTTTTCTGCTGCCATTGTCAATGGTAAGCCCCACCCTTGAGACACTCCTGGCAACATAGGAGCCAACTCCTTGGGGCTATGGGATCAAATATAAAATATTTGAGGGGACCGGGCCTCCCCAAAGTTAATGGGAATTGCCATTCAGATGGTATGCGTGCACAGCATCCTGTGATCGATTATGCGGGGAGGGACTTACCCACCTCCCCCAATATATTTTTTTTCCAAGCTGGCACCCCTGGCTGGAGAATTTTTCCTATGCCCAGCGAAATTTGGTGAAATGTTCCTCCCAGTTTCTCTGCCCCAGCTTGCATTGCGCGTCGAGGTCCCCAAACCACCCCTCAAATAAATCACACTTCAGACATAAATTTAAGTTTAAGGTTTTTGGCATTATTTTGGCCACAACTTTATTGAAATACAAATTATGTGAGTGGTTGCTTAGGCATTGGTTCAGACTATCTGTCCCGCTGGGGACAGAACTGACATTCGTCAGTAAGGGGAAAACACTTTGGGGAGAGAATGGGAGCCGGGGGTCTGACCCTCGCCTCTCCCCAAATGCTCCCAGGGGCTCTTGCGTGGCCCTGGCCCCCGACCGGGGGATACGGACAAAAGCATAGCGAGCCCCTGGATTCCTTTAACGGAATTCCCCGCGCAGCAGCAGCATTGGAGGGGCAGCCACCGTCAATTCTGACCCCTCCACCAACCAATAATAACCAATGCCTAACCGCCAACCTTACAAGTTGTGACTAATTGCTACGCAGTAGGCGAAAACCAGATGGCACCAGCCAATCAGCCAAATGGAAAAATTCCTACCAGGCCCCTGCCCCAAAGCAGACGACCCCATGACAGGCATAGCAAGGTCATACGCAGAGGCCTAAAAATAGGGAGGGAGGGAGGGTGATCCGATGCACGCAGCAAAGAGGAAAACGTGCTGCAAGCCAAGCAATATATAGTCCCTGGGCTGTCCATCAACAATTGCAACATACAAATCTCCCCAACAACACCCAGGACCCAATTACAGGAGTGGCCATCTATCCTAACCTGCCCAGCAACAGAGGGGTGACTTGCTGGCCCCCACCGCAACACGTGCTCTCCATGAAGGAGAACCAGCTTAAGCGGAGGCTGAGCGGCCATCTTTCAGGGATGCTGGAGTGCCATCCCGCAGAGGGGTTGAGCTACATGGCCCCTGAGGTCCCCCTCGGATGGGCCCTCGGCCTCCCTCGAAGCCGTGGCGCGGCCGCATCGCGCAAACCGTGTCTGGCCGCCACAAAGGAACCCTGCGTCTTTAAGGCGTTCCGTACATTACGAGGGAATCCACATGCTGAATAACGGCTTTTTAATCAAATACATGTAACCATGTCACTTAAAGGGCTCAAGAGAAGGAATAATATATATATAAAAAAATACAACTAGAAGAGCATGATATTAAAACCAGCTGCTTTGTTATACCCCCACCACACTTAATCGGTTCTGAATGTTCAGAAGGAGGGGGGGGCGGTTGGGAGAGAACTTAGCCAAAACACCATATTTCTGTCCATCTTTTGGATCCTGCTAGGTCTGCTTTACATTTTTTTTTTTGATGGGGTGGGGTGTGGGGGTGTGGAGAGCTCAGCAGGAACAGCCAAGCTAGGAGAAAGATGGACGGGGGGGCCTCCGAGGCCCCCTTTGAAATCTGGAATGGTTACACTCTGTCTCTCTTCCCTGTGCCAGGACACCAGAGATCTCGGGTTCCCATTGCAGCTAAAGAAATAGCAAGGGTTTTGGGGTGGGGGAGAGGATTGCAGAAATGCTGCAGATTAATAATGGGAGAGCAGGCAACCCACCCCCTTCCAAAGCATATACCCGGTCTACCAGGTTTCACTTAGGAGGGCCATGTGGTGGTGGCTTTTATAGCCGGAGCCTCCAAATGGCAGATATCGCCCCCATCGACTCCTTCTCAGCTTTGCTTTATTAAAGGGTAAATGGTAAGTGCCGCACTTGTAAATTTCTGGGATTTCTAAGGGGGCAGGATTGGTAGTACGCCCGCTCCCAGAGGCTGCCCATTTCGTCTTCCGAAAGATAGAGCCATTTTATGTTAAACTAGCTGGCCCGGCCACGCGTTGCTGTGGGTTTTTTTTCTTTTTCTTTTTAAAATTCTCCTGACCCCGAGAGTATTCTGGAAGCTCCTGTTTTCATTCTTCCCTGTCCCTTTAGAGCAGGGGTCAGCAACCTTTTTCAGCCGTGGGCCGGTCCACTTTCCCTCAGACCATGTGGTAGGCCGGACTATATTTTTTTTTGGGGGGGGAATGAACTAATTCCTATGCCCCACAAATAACCCAGAGATGCATTTTACATGCGAAGCTGCGGCGGCCATTTTAGGTGAGGGCACTGGCGACCTTAAAGAGCATTCTCCCCCACCCCAGTCCCAAAATTACCCAGTCCCAAAATCACGCACCCCAGCGACACAATCCCCTCAGAGCTGGTCTTACTCAGTGCGACCTCTCAGGCATGCCTCCTGCTCCGTGTTTTTTTTTTCTCGGGCATGCGAAGCTGCGGCGGCCATTTTAGGTGAGGGCACAGGCATTGTTGCTCTGGCCAGGTCTGATGATGTCGACGGGCGATCCGCCTTTCTATTGGATGCTGTTGGAGTCTTCATTCCTTTTGCTGGTGAGGTATAATAGGCGCACCACTTTTTCCCCTTTATCCTTTATTTTAGGTATGACAGGTGTGGTTTTAAATTTTTTATTATGCCAGATCCTTCCTTGATGGTCAAGTTACGCTTTGTCCTAATTTGATGTTGTTTGGTGCAGCGGTTACGGAGAACATAGGTTTCCGGCGTACACGCAATGGGAACATTTATATATATATAGATGCATGGCTGCATTTAACAGATCGGGGTGGTTCGGTAGGGTTACTTTATTTTGCTCTTTTGACAGCAGCCACGGGTGGGAGTGGGGGCAATCAGGATCTGGACCACAAGGGATAGGGCAGAATGCCGGATTGAACTTCTCCTTGCTCCGTGGGGTGAAAAATCACACACCCACTGCCAGAAGTTGCTCTTTGCTCTGGGAGAGAAACAGTCATTGCAAAGTTATGTTCATGTATTGTTTCCTAACCAGGGCAGGTAGCCACTTAAGTGTCGGGATTCGGTGCTGGTGCTCCTCGCGCGTGAGCGTGGATGACCCACGCACGAGGTACCAGTTTGCAGGGGAAAAGGCGGCTAGCGTTCCACGTGCTTAAGAGCACGGGCGCCAGCCCAGTCTCACTGTCTGAAGGTTGAGTAGGACGGAATATGACTCCTGAAGGTACCTGAGTAAAAGATTGCCTCGGAACTAGATATATGCCTCGAAACTAAAGAATTGCCTTCTCATGAGTAAAGACCGATTGTGACCTCCTGTACTATTGCCTTCTATTAAAGGAAATTAAACCAAAGATGTTGCATAAGCAGAAAAGGAAATTAACACCGTTTCCCCAAATAAATGACAAACACACCGTTATTCTTTTAGTGGCTTTGGCAAAACCTGCATAGGCTCGTCTTCTGGCCCTAAGCTAAGTTTCCCTAAGCTCTCAGTCCCTGCGCGCCAATTCTTCCGCAAGAACTAAACTACATAAAGCTAAACCGAAAAATCTTCCGCAGGTCTAACCCTAACATAAATCTAAGAACCTAACTAAAACTCACCGAGAGATCTTCCGCGAACTAAGGTCTAACTAAAGAAAAGAAAACCCATCCAACCCAGCCAGCCCGCTCCCAAAAAACCCTTAAACTAAACTAACGTGTCCACTAACCTAAAAGAAGAACGTAAAAGAACGTGCCCAGGCAGGGAGCCTCAGCCTTTTATTTCCAAGAGGTGTGACATCACCAACAATAATTCAGCCAATAAAACCATTGTTGCTACCCTCCAAAAAGGCGGGAAGCAGAATAACTGTTCATTAATAACTTTAAAACATCGCTGGAACCAAAAGTGAAAGTAAGAATGAAGAGGCTTCTCGCCTCCCAGATCACTCCGCAGCTCCAGGCGTAAGAACACGAAAAATAGTTCCCGATTAAAATAACCAAATAACCATGGATCCTAATGGATCCTCGAAGTGTATTCCGACATATCAACTTTCTTTTTTGTTTTAAATTATTTTGCTTTTGTTTTTGGCTTAATAAAAAAGAAGGTTAGAGATATCATAAACATCTACTTTGATATAAACATCATCAACATTTCTTACATGAATATTTAAACCTTTTTGCATGAGGAATTGCATAGCATAAAAATAACAAACCACTGGCCAAACATAAGAAGTGATCGATTCGATACACATAGAATATAGATGAGCATAAATATAATCTCTTATGTAGTGTAAAATAACAACCTACTGGTCAAACATAAGAAAGGACCTGATCCAGGACCAAAAGCAAAAATAATGGTTTGACAGGCAAAAAACTAGAGATGGGACTCCACTGCCTACCCTGGACCCCTCCCCCTTTTTTAAAAAAATTTGTTTTTTGTTTTTTGTTTTGTTTGGAGAGGCAAAACAGTCCTTCCACCGAAAGCAGGAAGCAAAGTGGAAAGAGAAGGCAGGAACCTGGTTTACTGCCAAAAAGCAGCATATAAAAAGGGAGTAAAAAGGGGTACCAAGAGGTAGGGAAATGACATAAACTAGACTCCACCGTTTAAACACCTTGGTGAATACTCTTTCCCAAGCAAAACTGTTAGGGAGAAGAGGAATTTAGGAAATACACATGCCACCAGAATTGACATATATACCGTGAATAAACTAGCAATATCATAAAGCATTGCAATACCTGGAATGAAAATTATATCAGCTTATAAAGCTAGAATGGAAATCACATGTAACATTGGCAAAACTAGAAGTAACGGACATTTCAAGAAACATACAGGAGTTATATGCAATTTTTGCAAGTACAATGTAAAGTACAGAGTAACTACAATACTACAAAAAACTGCTGGAGAAAAAGATGAAGACGATGAATGAGTTGTCTGTTGTCTTCTCCTTCTCGGTTACATACGACCATCTAGAAGAAATAGTTCTTGAAATACAGGAAAAGTTCATGAAGTAGAGAGTTCTGAATAAAGTTCAGCAACACAAGGGATACAGGAACACCTGTGGGAGAAAGAGGTTAAGCAAGCAAATCATAGGGATCTGCTGGAATGTCCCCACTGAGGTTGGCTCCCTCCCAAGTGAGCGTAGGTGGAATCTTCTTCCCACCAGGTGAAGAATCAAAGAGAACAGACGAAGGCTTCGTGAAGCAGGTTTAGGCAGCCAGTAAACAAGGGCTGTCCATTGGCAAACAAAGAACTAGGCAGTAGGAGAACAAACAACACTGCCCAGAACTGAACTGGTGCTTTCAAACGAGCACTCTTGGAGAAGTCTTGTTGAAGAGCAGAAGTTGAATACACAAATGAAGGCGGGCAGTTGGAAACCGTAGTTCTCCATAGCTGGGCCAAATTTTAGAAACTTCCTCTTAAGGAACAGAAACAAGTCCTTTCCTTTGAGAAACTGGTGTGTTCAGACAATAGGTTGAACAGTCTCAGCATAGAGGATAATAAAGAAACAGGAAGCTAGCCAAAGAACAAAAAGTTCCGCCGGGAGTTATAGTTTCTTAATCAAACACCTCCGAAGTCAGCACAGAACATAACAAGGAACGTTTCATGGCTGGCGATTGGATTATTGAATAAAAGAAAAGTGAATAAATATGAGCAATACAGAAAAGAACAATGCACTTTTGTAACAGTGCTTGCCATGGGCTTGTAGAGAGGATGAGCTCTTTAATTAGGGCCTCTGCTGCAGCGAGCTTTTCTGGCGTCAGTGCCTATTGGTCGACCCAGACAGGGGGTCCTTCCTTCCATGGGAGTGGAAGAGCATGAATTGGCACTGATGCAAAGGCCCACATCAAAATTGCGTGTGGATAACAGTTTTTGCTTTAGACAACAAGTCTCTACCCCATAGGGTGATGGGCACATCCATAACAAGTGGACGAAGCTGTACTTTGGATCCTGAGACTGACTGAAAGGTAACTGGATGTACGCTCTGGTGAGCGGGTTCGAAACCTCCCACTCCGAAAACTTCTTGAGTGACAGTTGTTGGCCATTGGTCAGGCCAATCCTTTCTGGCGATAACGTAACATCTGCTCCTGTATCAAGGAGACCTTTGACCTTGCGTCCTCCCATCTCTATGACGAGGTGAGGGCGTTCTTCTGTAATCTTGATTAGTGCCATTGCTGCCTGAGGAGGCAAGGGAGTCCACAGGAGTTGTAGGTGTGGATGTAAAGCAAATAGAGTCTGGCAATCTCTAAACCTTTCGCTAGGACACATGGAACTGTTGAAAATCCTGGAATGAGTAGTTGTGATGAATCTGTGATACGAACCAATCCTGCAGTCAGGGTGACTGTGGCAGGAAGGCGATCAATCCTAGGCAGAATCAGACATACTGAAGTGTCTGGAAA